>JAWDJD010000001.1:405026479-406226479 GCA_035047305.1 Bradypodion pumilum
ATTTCATCACACTCATTTTCTATTCTTGCCCAAAAATCCCTTATTTTTTTGCAACTCCACCACATATGTTCATATGTTCCGTCATATTCTTTACATCTCCAACATAACTTATCTCTTTTGTTATCCATCTGGTAAAGTCTTAATGGTGTCAGGTACCATTGCCACAACATTTTGAAATTATGTTCTTTAATTCTTACAGACATTGTTCTCATAATTCTCTTTTTCCATTTGTTTTTCCATTCAATCTCCCCAATTTTTATATTCAAGTTTTGTTCCCACTTCCGTTTCAAGTCCTCCTGTGGGTCTGCACCTCTATTCAATATATTATAGAGCTTGCTTACAAGACCTTTAGTACTGCTTTCCCCTTTTCTAATCTTCCTTACCAATTCCTCAAATTCTGTATGTACTCTATCTATCCCTATTTCTTTTTTATATTTTTTATTCCAATTATCCACCTTTAACTTCTGAAACCAGTTCAAATTTAAAATCTCAAACATTTTTTTCCGCTCGTCATCAACTTCACATGCTTTTAACCAATCCTTCAATAACAACCTCCCATTTTTATCCAATATTTCGATTTTTTCTTTATCTAATTTTATTGGGAAACACATCATATCAGTCAATTCCAAAATTGGAGAGAGATTCGGAACCATGTCTTTTTTTACCTTCTTCCATACCTCCATGAGACCTTTCATCATAGTATTGTTTGACCTTTTCACCTTATCCTTCATTCCCAAGAAAATCAAATTTCCAATATTTCTGTACTCTTTCATTTCCAATTGTTCCCAAATCACCTTTTCTCTTGCCAAGATCTTCACAACATTCCTGACTTGAAATGCTCGATAATATACTAGCAAATTAGGCATACCCAGACCCCCTTTTTTCTGAGACATATACCATAGTTTCTTTGGAAGCCTAGATTTTTTTCCTCCATTACAAAACCCATTAAACATTTTTTGAAACTCATTAATTTCTTTCTCTTTTAAATGGATCGCTAGTGTATCAAATAGAAAATTAATCTTTGGTAACAATATCATTTTACACATAGCAATCCTACCGAACCATGACAGCTTTAACTTCTGGAGTTCTTGTATTTTATTCTTAAATTCAATTCTTAAGCTGTCATAGTTCAATCGTTTAAGATCTTCTAATTTATTTGAAATAATTATCCCTAAATACTTCAGCTTCTCTTTAACTTGTATATTAAGTGTCGACACCATCCTACCCATCTCGCTCACTTTCAAATTACACAACATCAATTCAGACTTGTCCCAATTTATCTTTAATCCAGTTATAGCTTGAAATATTTGTAAATGATCTTTAATCCTATCCATTACCTGTTCCGGGTGCTTCACCATAAGCAATGTATCGTCTGCATACATACTCACTTTATTACCCATAATCCCTTCTATATTTGAGTCTTCCCTTATACTTTTAGCTAAAATCTCCATTGCCATTATGAACAAGATAGGGGATAAAGGACAACCCTGCCTAGTGCCCGCCTCTAGCTTTACCAGGTCCGTTAGCTCCTCATTCACTCTAACCTTAGCGTTTCCTTTTTGATATAGTAAATCTATAACCCTATTAAATTTATCCCCAAACCCATATTTTCTAACTATTTCCTTAATTGAAGACCACTGCAGTGAATCGAATGCCTTAAAAATATCCAATGATAGTAATCCCACTTTTTCCTTTGTTTGATTGACATTGTCTATTAAATCTAATACCCTTCTCGTCAAATCCGCCATGTGTCGTCCTTTTAAAAACCCAACTTGATCAACCTCTATATATTCCCCCATAAAACTATTTAAACGATTAGCCAATATTGCTGTGAAGATCTTCGCATCTTGGTTTATAAGCGAGATTGGTCTGTACGAATCCACTCTTTCCAAGTTCTTTCCAAGTTTTGGCAAAAGAACAATTGTGGTGTTATACCATGAGGTCGGAATTGATCCTCCATCCAATATATAATTGTATAATTTCACCAATTTCGGAACCACTACCTCTTTGAATTCTTTATAGAACTCTGTTGATAGTCCATCATCCCCCGGGGCTTTCCCTATCTTCAATCCACTTATTACCCCCCTAACCTCTTTATCAGTTATTTTTTCCTCCATTTTCTCCCTATGCTCTTGTTTTATCCCATTTCCTAACTGCCTCTCCAATATCTTCTTAAGTTTTTCTTTATCTATTTCTTTTTTTGCATATAGTTCCTGGTAAAATTCTCTAACTATTTTACATTTATCGCTATTCTTATTGCACCTTGAACCTTGCCTATCCACTAACACCCCAATTTCTCTCTTTTCCCTTTTAACCTTAGCTGCCCTTGCTAATAATTTTGAGTTCTTATTACTAAATTCAAAATATTCCCTATTTAAATAAATCAAATCTCGTTTAACTTTGTCTATATCTTTACCCATTACTTCTGCCTTAAGTCCTTGTAGTTTCAAAAAAATTTTTTTATCCTTACTATTTGCGTGTTCTACCTGTAATTGTTTTATTTCCCTTTCTTTTTCTGTGTACTCTGCTTTATTCTTTTTATATTTAAAGCTTGCCAATTTTATGCTTTCACCCCTAAATACCGACTTCATGGTATCCCACACAACATTAAAATTAACCTCATTATTATCGTTCCATTGCCAACTTTCTTTCCAACTTTCCATAATTAGCTCTTTACTTTTCTGATCTTTAAACAAATTAGGATCGTACCTCCAATTTCTGACTCTTTGAGTATTTTTTTGTACTTTCAATTCCAAATATACTTTAGCATGATCCGATTCCTTGATAATCCCAATTTCCGTGCCTTCTATATCCCCAATTAGGTTTTCCGAAAGAAAAACATAATCTATTCTCGAATAGGTCCCATGCACGTGAGAAAAAAATGAATATGCTCTTTCTAAACCTTTAAACTCTCTCCATGAGTCCTTCAAACCCGTAACTTTCATCCAATTATCCATCACCTTCCCTTTCACACCAATTCCACTTCTAGCTATATTTGTACAATCTAATCCTGACCTGATCAAATTAAAATCTCCAGCCACAATAGTTTTAGCAACATTTTCCAACTCCACTATTTTCCGAATTTTTTCGAGAAACACTGTTTGGTGGACATTCGGAGCATAAATATTTACCAACAAGATTTCCTCATCCTCCAATTTTCCTCTTAACAACAAGTACCTACCCTCCTGATCAGCAATCTTTTTTGTGATTTCAAATCCTAACTTTCTAGAAATCATAGTTGCCACCCCTCTTGCTTTGGATGTTCCAAACGCCATCTCATAGTGTTGCATCCAACCTAAAAAAAGTTTATTCGTATCTTTTGACTTCTGATGTGTCTCCTGTAAAAACAAAATATCTGGTCTATCTTTTTTCAACGCCAATTGCAACCTCCGTCTCTTGAGAACAGAACCTGTACCTTTCACATTCCATGATATTATTTTAATACTTCCCATATCCAATTTCTTCTTCTAACTTTAAACTCTCCATCGGGCGTGCCACCAACAACCCTACCACCATACCACTACATATAACACACATTTTCAATCTCCCCACCTTCCAACGAAAAGTCGCCTCTGTCAACCAAAGAGGGGAGAGGGGGGACCTGCAAGACGCGCCCTACTGCCGGCGCTATGCGCTATTTGCCCATTCTACCTCTATTAAGTACTTAAGCTTGCTACTATCCAGATCTCATTGTTCCTTGCCTATCTCCTCTTCCACCATAATCAAAGACAGCTCCTCCTCCTCCTCCCCTCGCTGAGGTGTTCCACCTGTTGCCCCGCCAGCTTCCTCCCTCCTTTGTTCCCTTCCCAAAGCTCCAGAATCCATCATTTCCTTCTTAAGATTTTTCCATTCTTCTGAATCTGCTTGTACCAATCCCAACACACTCAAGTATTCCAATGGGTTAGTGCCTTCATCAATAACTTGCATTCTTTTTTCATAAAAGAAGCGCAATTGTTGTGGAGATCTCCAATTATACCTTATATTTTTACTCCTCAACAATTTAGTAACAGGCCTCATCTTATACCTCCAAGTTCTTTCTTTTAGTGAAATATCATTATAGACTTCAACCTCTGAACCATCAAATTTCAACGCATCAGAACCTGCTCTTTTCAGGTGAGCCATTACTTTTAGTTTATCTGCCCAGTTTGCAAATTTAACCAGCACATTTCTTTGTGCCATTCTCCCTCTTCTTGGACCCACCCGGAACACACTTCCTAAATCCTCCTGAACAAATTCCTTCCCCATTTTTAGACCATTTAACCATTGAACCACCCTCTCTCTTAACAAATCCGGAGTCCGTTCCGGTACCAGACGGATCAGAATATTCTGCTTTCTCATCAAATCTTCCACAGCATCAATCCTCATTTCTTGTTCCAACATTTTTAGCTTACAGTCCCGCACCACCTCCTGGGTCCCTTTTACTTCACTCTTTACAGTATCCACCTCAATTTGAACCACTTTCAGCATTCCCGCAAATTTGCTCAAATTTAAATCCATTTTTTTTGTATAATCATTCAATGTTGACATCATCTTTTCTTGCCCTTTAATTATTTCACTTCTATCTTTCACCCTTAAAGCCTCACTTTTCTCAAATTTTTGCATCAATTTGCCCATTTCCACCATAAGTTGCGTCTGGTCCATTGGTACTGCAGATATAGCTGATGGTTGAGCAGATGGTTGAGCAGATTCACCCACTGTTGTTTTTCCAGTCGTTTTAGACTTTACAACTTGCTCTTCCTCCTTCGCTTTTCCTCTTGTAGCTTTTTCCATGATAATCCACTGTATTTAAAACCCAATGTTGCAGATCGCTGTAACAATTTGTCAATATAGTAAGGCTTACAACACTGCAGTCATTGGTTCCACAGTTACAGCAGGAAAGTTCTTATGCCAACAGAAGGTACCAAAATACTGTAATCCACAACGATAGAACTAAAGGGAACAACTCTCCAACCAGGCAGATTAAAAAATAAAAGAAAAAAAAATTGTTGACCACAACAAATCCTTTCCCCCAAAGCCAGCGGACCAAACAAACGTCTTCCAGCCACAGAAAAAAGAAGGCTTCAGAGAAACAGTTAGCCCAGTTGTTGAGGGGGGGGGGGCTCAGGAGGAAAAGAAAAATCCAGCTTCTGAGGATTTGGGGTGATGAGCAAGATGTTCCTCAATCCACACGGTAAAGAAACCAGCAATCAAAGCCATACATTCCTTCCTTTGAGATAGGTATTTATAGCATCATTCTTCAGCGAGTGCCTTAACTTTTAAGTGAGAAGAGGCCCCCCCTCTTCCCCCTCTTCCTGTAAGGAGCAAGCAGCTTAAGCAAAAGAAAAGAGAAAAAAAAACTCCCACAGTTTCTCCAATATTCCAGCCCGGAGATGAGAGAGAGAGAAAAAAAAAAACAAAAATTAATCCACCTTTGTTGATATCAAAACGTGGCGCGGTCCTCTAGAGTATAGAAAAAAATCACAACCCTTGCACAGTCACTTTCGTTTTCCCAGACCGTCGCCATTTCAAGCCTCCAGCTTTTCCATTTCAAAGACTCAGCTCTCCTTTTTTTTCTTTAAAAGAAAAATCCCAACTAATTTTATAGCTTGCAACTGAGAATGTAGCTCCCCACAGGCACTTACATGCAAATTACTTCGCACTCAGGCTCCTCTTGCCCCTTTCAAAACCGATTCCAAACGCCTTCTCCACAATCTTGCTGATCCCGTTCCACAGCTCCAGCAGAAAAGCCACGACTGCCGCCGTAGCTTCCACCGCCAGAGAGTCACTCGAACTTCGATCAGCCAGCCCCAAAAGCTCACCAAACTTTCCACGGAGACAGGCAAGGATCTTATCTTTAGGCTTTGCCACTTTAAATTTTTTCTGTTCTGCTCCTTTCCATTGTTTACCACTTTGTTAAGCGCGAGCGTCCGAAACTGGATGTTACACAGCGGCCATCTTAGCCAGCCCCCATTTTTGGCTGTTTTTGACACTTCCACCACTTCCGGCAGCGGTGGCAGTGGGCCACATGAAATGGCACCATGGGCTGAGTCCAGCCCATGGGCTGTAGGTTGCAACCCCCTTTGATAGGGCCATGCCCAGCTTGGGATGGCTACCGCAGTTCTCCACATTTGGAACTGGGGGAGAGTCTCTCCCTACCCTAGTGGATTAATGCCTGGGGAATATGTCCCTATTTATCCAGCAACACGTTGTGAGGGTAGACATGAAATGGCAGGCAGGTCATCCAATGCAGGGATCTATTCCTTATATTGCGCCAATACTGTTCTGTTGCAACCAGCCAACCCAAGCATTGGCATTTTTTTTTGTATCTACAGTCAACTTTTTTCCATTAAAATTGTTAATATTGAATAATTAGAAGAAAAAGGAATCAGCAAGGCCCAGCTATACTGCTCATTCCATGCAGAGAGGCCCACAGGGGAGGTGAGTAAAGGATCCAGCCCCTCCCTCCCCATCCAAAGACCTGGGCCTAGAGAGGAAGAAAAAGTGTAGGAATTGGGGCCGTAAAGCGGCCCTTGAGGTCCCGGAGGAGACTGGTCAAAGGAACGACATGAGGCAAGATGGAGCGGAGACCAGTGATTTATTGAGGGAAAATCATCAGTATATATTATGTTCAAGGCTGCGCATGGTAGAATGGTCATATGGCAGAAAATTACATCACCCATTTACCTGGGTTAATTGAGAACCTCTCTGGGGGAAGTTAATTAACTAAGACAAACACTGACCATTGTCTGAGGCTTAGGCTAGGGTAAATATGGCTTCTATTTGCACCAGAGATTAAGCTTAACTCAGAGTGAGTAATTGCCTAATACGTAACAGAGGTTAGAGATTTGCTCTCTCAGCAGAGCCGTTGTTCAGGTCAAGGAATTGGGTGAATCAAACCCTATAATTTATCCACCCCCCTTAATTTCTCTGCCCGCAGAGCCCACGGCTCAAGGAGCGTTCCCCCGAAGTGGCCTCTGCGCGGGCCGTTCCATGCCATTGGGGCATGGGGAGACCACATTTCCCCTTTCTTTTTTATTTAAGGACCTGACCGACGACTCTGCGCAAGAGGGGTGCCAGCTGATGAGCGGGAGTGATGCTTCGGGGTTCCCTCCATGGGGGACATCTCGATAGCAGTGAGAAAATACATTGCACGAAACAACACACTGTTGTGCCCAGTATTACCACCCCCACAATCACTTTGAGTGTCGTCTGAAGCCGTCCCCATGGGAACCATGACCACAAGGAGTCCTACCACCCCCATGAAGAATCCTCCTTGATGTCCCTAACTAGGGTGTGGAGGTCCGTGAGCTGGCTCTGTATCTTGTGGGTATTGTCTGTGAGATTTAAGCAACACATGCTGTGGACAGACTTGCAGCCCATATGATGTAACAATAGGGGATAATCGATAGCTGCTTGATTATCCAGTATGGCATGGCGAACCTCTGCCTGCTCCTGGTTGAGCAGCGCTATTGCTGAGGAGGTGTGGTTGATGGCTTTTGCTAATCCGCAAGCCAATTGACCAATTCTCCGAGCGTTGCCTATGGCTAAGCCTGACACGCTGAATATACTGACTACAGCCTGGTTTTTCAGAGCTGTGGGTCTGAATCCAGACTGCTTTCTGTAGCAAGGCAAGATAATGAGATGTGTCATTGATACTGTGACCTGGGTTGATTCTAAGCTATCTCTGCAGCTTCTGGCATTGTGCAAATGTCTTTTCTAACACCTATGGGGATGTGTGAAAATAGGCTGGGGATTATCGGCTACCGGGTGCTCAAACTTTCCAAGCAATGGGCCGGTGCAAAACATGGGCCAGCCTGGCTTCCTTTGGTGGAAGCTGGCCGTTATTAACAACATACAGAAATTCAAGTGTCCCTTGCAAATCCCAACTGGAGCATTGTACAAGGCATGTATAAATAATAGCAACTACAGATAGTAATAGCAATAAAAGACATTCAGCTGCTTCTTGAGGCTTCCCTTCTTGGTGGGGCTTCATGTGCAACTTGAGTTTGGAAAAGTCCTTAGAAGTGGCACTGAGTGTGCAAAATGTTCATAGAAATGTCTTTGGAGATGTAAGTTATAAAGGAAGACGGACAGCTGATGACATCCAGGACAGTGACTGGTGCCGCTCTTTGCAATCGTCCGGGTCTGATTCTGGCCTCTGGGACCTGCATGGGGAAGAGACTTGTTTGGGAGATAAAAATTCTGAAAGAGTTAGTTAGTTTTTGCACTTATAGGATAGCAATTGCTGTGCAACTATGGGACGTGGTTTCCCCCCCTTTCTGTTTGTTGTACTGCCATTTGCCAAAATGTGGGGATGTGTGACGTCCCTTTGTCACACCTGGATGGCCTCTGTCCCTCGTGGGTTGACCCCCCACGAGCCCCCCCCCCCCCGGTGTCCCTGCACGATGCAGACAGGAACGGACTAGGCCTTGGGCTTGGGAAAGTGGCAGGTTGAACTGCCTTGCGAGCGCTTTGGCATTCTGAAGAGGGAATGCATGACTCTGAATTGGAGTTGTGAGGAACAAACTTAGCAAATTTTTGTCTATCACGGGAGTGATGTGTGCTCCCAGTAGACTGTGAAGCAAATTCTTAGGAAACTGGCTGTCAGCAATTCTGTTTAAGCGTTCTTTGGCAAAGGTGCGCAAAGCGAGGTTCACGGCTGCCAACTCTGCCCGCTTGTGGAAGAGTCAGGAGCGTGCGCCAAGCTCGGTCCTCTTGCCAAGTAAGAACCTAATATGTGCGACCCCCATAAGTGAAAACTGTCCTAGCCCCCTGAAGAGGAACCAGTGACATAAATTCACACAAGGTGACTGTCTGCGTTTGAAGCGAGACGAGTCTGGGGTCTTATGGCAAACCTTGGCGCATGAAGCGCCAGGCTTCCCTTGGGTAAATTTCTCAAGAAGGCCCCCCTGCGCACATCCGCCCATGGCGTGCGTGCACACGTTTAGAAGAGTGCCAGATGGTGGCTTAGCCTTTTGCCTGTGCTTAGACTAGCAGCCAAAAGGGAAGGGGTGGCCTAAAAATGCCTGTATCTGATTGAAGGGTATGACCTGACTGCACTCTTAAAATGGGCCTAGGCAGTCCTGGCTAATGAGTGGCACTCTGCACATGCTCGGGAGCTCAGGGACTAATCCTTCCTCTGTGCTCTGGAGTTTGCAAAATGTGTCTGCACACTAGAGAGGGTGCTGCGGGCCAGGTGCCATACTTAAAATGACCTGAGACTTATGAAAGACAAGCCAACTATGACGTGCCAGCTGTAAGGAAATAACACAAAAAAAAAATGAAAAGACACACAAGTTAAACATTTCCAGCAGGGAGTTCCACTGGCGAAAGGAGGGAAGGAGGAAAGACAAGTCAGAAGTTAGCACAATGGGAATGCAACAACTCTTATCATAACGAAATCAGATTAGGTCAGGTAACTCTGGAGCCTGTGAAAGGAACCAAATATGGTTAAGGCCTGGAGAGGAATTTTGTTCCTATAAAAAGGTAAGTATTTTCTGAGTATACAGAGCGCAAGAATGTTTGCGTGCTTTTTCCTGTGAAAGGGGTACAATGAGTGAGTTACTTTGCACAGATTAAAGTCAAAATACCAGAACAGTATCTTTCCTAAGAGAATGAAGGAGAGTTAGAACGATTCTCAACCTGCGGCCAGATGTGGGCGAGTGGGCCGGAGGCAGCCCACGTTGCTCTGCCCCTACCCCCACCAAGCCAAGAAGGACTGTGCGGCGAAGGAAGGGCAGGATGACTGTCCGGACCCCCAGAGCTGCCTGAGGCCCCGGAACTTTGGCCCCTGACTTTAAAAGGTTGAGAACCGAGGTTACAAGATGATAACACAATACACACATGAAGACAATGCAATTCTCTCACTCCTAGTGAGATACGACTTCCAGACGCTAAGAGACATTCAAAAAACCTTAAACACAGAGATGGGGGTTTGAGGAACACAGACGTAGGAAGGGGCCCCATAGCTTATGATACAGTGAGGAAAACTCATAGAAGTGATTTTTGTTTTCAGATCGCGCTTCTGAAAAGAAAAATCTGTAAGAGTTGCAGAACCGGTTTCCAAGAGTGGCTTAATCCTTTGACAAAGAAAAAGTCTCAAGGGAGGAAGGGGGAACCACCCCGCCCTATTGTAGGTTAGGATTCCCCCCCCCTCCTCTCCTGCTTAAGCTGCTAAGCAGGCAAGGCAAGGGGCTTCATTCATCATGCTTTCTCAAACTTTAAATAGTTCCTGCCCATGAGCAGAGTGCAAATTGTTTAACACATATTTCACAGTGACATTACCACGCAGTTACACACAAGGAACACTTTTCCAGTCATACTGTGGTCATAGAGACAAGGCTTTTGCAATCATACACAGTTCTTGCAGACATACATTCAGTGGTGCACCACACATACACACATTTATTTACGCATTCGCACATTCCTCCCCTGATCTGCAGTGTTCTATCCTACACATGAGGAGATGACTAATACACAGCTGGCTATTTTACAACCACCTGGGTGCTTCTACTTAGGGGCAAGTTTCTCTGGGCTACTCCCAAGGTGAGACAAGTAGGTTCTGCCTGTGCCCTGGGGGAACTCAGGGTACTGTTGCTGGGATGGTTCCTCTGGCATAGCCAGGGCGATGGCTGCCTCCTTTCTAGCCTGGGCCAGATGCATGCCAGGGTGGCCATTTGGCATGAAGACAATCTTTTGAAGATCTGCCTGGTCTAGATTGGCTTTCTCTTCTAAGGTGTCTCATTTTTCCACACTGGAAGCAGGCGCCTTGGGGTTTTGGCACTGCTCTGCGCCTGAGTGTAGCAATGGGTCTGCTCTGGAGCCCTGCGTGGCCAGGGGCCGTGCAGATTTCCATGAGCAGTGGGCGCTGAGCAGCCCTGCCTGAACGTGTGTCTGCCTTCAGATAGGCTGAGCACAGCAGTTGGGCGCTAGCTAATTGTGCCACTGGCAATTTCCCCGTGAATGGATCTTCCTCACCCTTGCGCTGAATGGAGTTCTTTCTTTGCAGGGAACTTTTAACTGTCAGAGAAGCGCCAGGGCCTCTCATGCCATGAATTCCTTCAGTGACGTCTGCAGCTGCCACTGAGGGAATGCTCCCTACACTGCCCTGCTTAAGCTGAAATGACGAATAGAGACTTCTTGGGGCTGATGGTTCTGACTGCGCTGGGGTTTTCTGGGTCTCTATCCGGACTGGGTCTACCTCTGCTGAGAGCTTCCTACATTTGCTCCATGTGCGAATTATGCCCTCTGGAGCTTTCGGGGGTTGCTGAATGCAGTCTCCTATCTGATCCCAGAGCTCGAGGGTTAACGTACCTACTTCTGGGTAAAGCAGGCAGTGTTCCCCTAGGTACACCAAAAGTCTCGCTAGCTCCCTGCTGTGAAAACGCAAATTAAATATCCTGGCCAGGATCTTGAACTCTTCCTCACGAGTTCTTTGGCTAGCGGATGGACGCTGTCGCTGAGGACAGGTCCCCATATTACCTGCGATTGGGTCCTCGGAAGATTCCTCCTCGGGACGAGTCGACGCGTCTTTGGCAGTCAACAGGTTCTGGCGACATCGCTTTCCGGGTAGAGCTCGGAGCGTGGACTGCGGCCACGGGCCCTCGGTGGCCACTGCGCTGTCAGGGGCTCACAGCTGTCCCTGCGGAACGCGTTTTTCCGTAACCTGCAAGCTGCCGCGAAAGTCGGGAGCAAGCTGTAGGATGCCTCTCTGTAATGCCTCACCACGTAGCTGTCTTCCCAATCGGATGGCTTTCCGACTGGGGCTGCTGCTCTGTCCTCCGGGATGATTGGACAAGGTTCTGGCGCAGAACCTGGCTGTGCTGATCGCTTACTCACGAGTAGACCGCTCGGGGGTCGCTTACTCTCGAGTAGATCACGTCGGGGTCACCAGATGTAGGAATTGGGGCCGTAAAGCGGCCCTTGAGGTCCCGGAGGAGACTGGTCAAAGGAACGACACGAGGCAAGATGGAGCGAAGACCAGTGATTTATTGAGGGAAAATCATCAGTATATATTATGTTCAAGGCTGCGCATGGTAGAATGGTCATATGGCAGAAAATTACATCACCCATTTACCTGGGTTAATTGAGAACCTCTCTGGGGGAAGTTAATTAACTAAGACAAACACTGACCATTGTCTGAGGCTTAGGCTAGGGTAAATATGGCTTCTATTTGCACCAGAGATTAAGCTTAACTCAGAGTGAGTAATTGCCTAATACGTAACAGAGGTTAGAGATTTGCTCTCTCAGCAGAGCCGTTGTTCAGGTCAAGGAATTGGGTGAATCAAACCCTATAATTTATCCACCCCCCTTAATTTCTCTGCCCGCAGAGCCCACGGCTCAAGGAGCGTTCCCCCGAAGTGGCCTTTGCGCGGGCCGTTCCATGCCATTGGGGCATGGGGAGACCACAAAAAAGGAATCAGCAAGGCCCAGCTATACTGCTCATTCCATGCAGAGAGGCCCACAGGGGAGGTGAGTAAAGGATCCAGCCCCTCCCTCCCCATCCAAAGACCTGGGCCTAGAGAGGAAGAAAAAAGGAATCAGCAAGGCCCAGCTACACTGCTCATTCCATGCAGAGAGGCCCACAGGGGAGGGGAGTAAAGGATCCAGCCCCTCCCTCCATCCAAAGACCTGGGGCCAGAGAGAAGGACACTTCTGGAGACCCCCGACCACCCCCAGGAGATACCATCCACAACCACCATCACAGCGAGGCCCGAGCCGGCGCCTTTGACCGACTCCATGCGGCCGAAGAGAGGCAAGAGCTGCTGTGTGCATGCAAAGGATAAGTAATCGAACTGAAATAATATAGTTGACTAAACATAGATGGCTTATGGCAACTGACATAGTGACTGTACAAGAAACTGACTTACAGAGAGACTTGATATAGTGGACTTTTTATTTATTTATTTATTTCCCTTTCATTAATTAGTTCAACTTTTACTTTGATACTATGTGATAAACTGGGATATTGTGCATGATAATACTTTGTTTTAAAACTGTTTAAACTGTGATAACATGTGTGATGGGAAAAGACTGGCGTAGAGACCGGCAAGGCACGCCACAAAGTCTGCCAAGAGAACCCTATGGACCAAAACAAAAGGCAAAACAAGGGGATGCTCAGCACAGCAGAGCTGAAAAGGGGGAGGGATACGAAAGGGGGAGGAGAAATACAATGTGCAGGGAACAATACTGCATAGGGACATGGAATGTGAGGTCTATGAATCAAGGAAAACTGGAAGTGGTAAAAAATGAGATGGAAAGAATAAGCATTGACATCTTGGGCATCAGTGAGCTCAAATGGACAGGGATGGGTGAATTCAGCTCTGGAAACCATCATATCTACTACTGCGGGCAAGAAAACCTTAGAAGAAATGGAGTAGCCATAATTGTCAATAAAAGAGTGAGAAAAGCAGTAATGGGATACAATCTCAAAAATGACAGAATGATGTCAGTCAGATTTCAAGGCAAACCTTTCAATGTCACTGTGATCCAAATATACGCACCAACCACTGGTGCAGATGAAGCCACAATGGACCAGTTCTATGAGGACTTACAACACCTCATAGAACAGACACCAAGAAATGATGTCCAAATTATATTAGGAGACTGGAATGCCAAAGTAGGAAATCAAAAAGTGGAGGGAATAACAGGCAAATTTGGTCTTGGAACACAAAATGAAGCAGGGCAAAGATTGATAGAGTTCTGCCAAGAGAACGCACTGGTCATAGCAAACACTCTCTTCCAGCAACACAAGAGGCGACTTTACACATGGACATCACCAGATGGCCAACACCGAAACCAGATTGACTACATACTCTGCAGCCAAAGATGGAGAACCTCCATACAGTCAGCAAAAACAAGACCTGGAGCAGACTGTGGCTCAGATCACAACCTACTGATCGCAAAATTCAGGCTTAGACTAAAGAAAATAGGGAAAACACGGAGACCAGAAAGATATCACCTAGACAGCATCCCTAAAGAATACACGGTGGAGGTGATGAACAGATTTAATGGCTTAGACTCGGTAGACAGAGTACCGGAAGAATTATGGACAGAGATGAGGGACATCATGCAGGAAGCAGCAAAGAAAACCATACCAAAAGAAAAGAAGAGTAAGAAAGCAAAGTGGTTGTCTGATGAGGCTCTTAAAATAGCAGAGGAAAGAAGGAACGCAAAAGTCAAAGGAGAAAGGAAAAACTACAACCATTTGAACACAGAATTTCAAAGAAAAGCAAGAAGAGATAAGGAAAACTACCTAAAAGAACAGTGCAGAGAAATGGAGGAAAACAACAAAAGAGGCAGAACCAGAGATCTTTTCAAAAAAATTGGGGAAATCAAGGGAACATTTAAAGCAAAAATGACCATGATAAGGGACAAAGACGGAAAGGAGCTAGCTGATGCAGAAGAAATTAAGAAAAGATGGAAAGAGTACACAGAGGAACTTTACAAAAAGGACCTCAACACTCCTGATAATCACAATGATGAAGAAATTGAACTTGAGCCAGACATCCTGGAGAGTGAAGTCATAAAGGCCCTAAAGAGCACTGCAAACAACAAAGCTAGTGGAGATGATGGTATCCCAGTGGAATTTTTCAAAGCGCTAAAATATGATGGCGTCAAATTACTGCATTCAATATGCCAGCAGATTTGGAAAACAAAACAGTGGCCACAGGATTGGAAAAGATCAGCATACGTCCCAATCCCAAAAAAGGGCAATGCCAAAGAATGTTCAAATTATCGAACAATCGCGCTCATCCCACATGCCAGCAAGGTGATGCTCAAGATAATACAGGACAGACTTCAGCAGCATGTGGAGAGAGAATTACCAGAGGTGCAGGCTGGTTTCAGAAGAGGCAGGGGGACTAGACACCACATCACCAACATACGCTGGATCATGGAGAAAACAAAGGAATACCAGAAACAAGTTTACTTTTGTTTTATTGACTACACTAAGGCATTTGACAGTGTGGACCACAACAAGATGTGGCAAGTAATTAAAGAGATGGGAATACCAGAGCACCTCATATGCCTCCTGAGAAATCTGTACATGAACCAAGAAGCAACAGTTAGGACAGAACATGGAATAACAGAGTGGTTTGGAATAGGAAAAGGAGTAAGACAAGGCTGCATTTTGTCACCATGCTTATTCAACCTATACACAGAGCACATAATGCGCAGTGCAGGGATGGAGGAATCACAATATGGGATTAAAATCGCTGGGAGAAACATCAATAATCTGAGATATGCAGACGATACCACCCTAATGGCAGAAAGTGAGGAAGACCTAAAGAATCTCTTGATTGGGCTGAAGGAGGAGAGTGCAAAAGCTGGCTTGAGACTCAATATCAAGAAAACCAAGATAATGGCAACAGGCCCCATCAGTTCCTGGAAAATAGATGGGGAAGAAGTAGAAGCAATGACAGATTTTACTTTCTTAGGATCAATGATCACTGCAGATGGGGATTGCAGCCATGAAATAAAAAGGCGCCTGATTCTTGGGAGACAAGCGATGAGAAACCTGGGGAACATAGTGAAAAGCAGAGACATTACATTGCAAACAAAAATTAGAATAGTCAAAGCAATGGTTTTCCCAAACAAATAGGTCAATCTTAGAAGAAATTAACCCTGACTGCTCATTGGAAGGTCAAATAGTAAAGATGAAGCTAAAATACTTTGGACATCAAATGAGAAGGGAGGATTCACTTGAGAAGGCATTGATGTTGGGAAAGGTGGAGGGCAAAAGAAGAAGGGGGAGGCCAAGGATGAGATGGCTAGATGGTATTATAGACACAATGGGCACAGAGCTGGGAGGGTTGAGGGGGATGGTATAGGACAGAGGCGCCTGGAGGAAAATGGTCCATGGGGTCGCAAAGGGCCGGAGTCGACTGTGCGACTGAACAACAACAACAATTGTAAGAAGGGAAAGCATCCAGGGTTAGCTCAACTTAGTACAAAAGTTACATTTTTGGTAAGGCAACATTGTGAAGGTAAAGAAAAAATGCACATAGCTCACCGTTTTTCATTTAAATTCCTTAAACATTCAGAGAGCTAGCTGCATATTGCAGATGCTTGGATTAAAGTGCTTCATCTTTCCTAAATATAAAAGAACAAAGGCTATTATCCAAACACTATTAAATCCCAATTATTTTAATGAAAGAGTTTGGGGTATGTTTCAAGTCTTTCCGAATTGAATTATTAGGACTTATAAGTGCTTACTTGTTTTAATTAAAAATGATTATGCTTCCAGAGATCTAAATTTGAAATGGATTCTGAATACATTAGCACCTTCTTAAAAGCCCAGAACTATTTTGTGTACATGGCAACCATGCAGAGTATTATTCTTAACCACGCAAGATAAAATAAATACATGTTTCTGTTTCATAGGATTTTTTTAAAAAATGCGATTTTAAAAGTTTGGCACAGTTATATAAGAGCCCATAAATAAAATTGCACCTGTCATTTTAGCATCCAAGCAAGATCTTTCGATTTGAGTCAAGCGCCCATTTGCTTCTGCTATTCCTATATGAGAAGGAACAGTCGAATGCTTTTCAATTTGTTCTCCATCAGCTCAAGATGAACTGCCCCATTTCAAATGTAACAAAAAAAAATCCACTTCCAGACTGAGTGTGGAATTTTTGACTCAGTCTACAAGAGTCCGATACTTCAGGGAGGTGGAGGAAGAGATTATGATTACTATGTCATGGCATGACTGCCAAACTCTGGAAATGATAAAATGTGATGAATTATTTGCATCCTAGTTAGAGACTAGGAACAGCAGTGGCTCAAGTGGCTAAGACGCTGACTGGAAGGCGGGAGGTCAGCGGTTCAATTCCTGAGTACTGCAGGACAGAATGAGCTCCCATCCTTGTCCCAGCTCCTGCCAATCTAGCAGTTCAAAAGCAAGAAATTGCAAGTAGATAAATAGGGACCACTTCGGTGGGAAGGTAAACAGTGTTCTGTGCACTCCGGTGTCTAGTCATGCCTGCCACATGAACACAGAAGCATCTGTAGAAGCAGACAGCGCTGGCTCTTCAGCTTTGAAACAGAGATGAGCACTGAACTCTAGAGTCAGATACGACTGGCTTTCGAGCAAGGGAAACCTTTACCTTTACTCAGTGGTGGGCATCAGCAGGTTCACACCAGTTCACCAGAAACGGTAGCAGAAATTCTGGCTGACCCCGCCCATCCAAGTTTTGAAATAAAGTATTCCTAATTTGGGTGCAACACAGGGTTTTTCCCCTGGCCATGCCCACCATACCACGCCCACAGTGTGGTAGTAAAAAAAAATTGAGCCCACCACTGCCTTTACTAGTTAGAGACTCTGGCAGAAGTTCTTTCCTCTGCTTAGGAAGAGCTTATTTTATCTATGTTTCAAAAAGTCGAAAGTTGAAGCAAGACCAATCTCTCTCTCTCTTTTTTTGTTCTCACACAATTAATAGGATTTCTATTAAACCTCATGTATCTAATGCTAATTAATACCTTGTTTATAGCTTGAATTCTCATGTGGCTAGGTTATGTGCTCCACATGGATTCCAGAGGGTGAACATCTCAACCAGCTCAGGCAGGGAGTCTGTTGTGTAGTGAGATGAGTATTACATCAACAGAATCTCTATACTTTCCTGGACACCCAGTCTCAGGTACATAAATTCAAATCCCACAATCTGTGGGACAGGGCATCTGTCAAGGGTGAATGAGTTTTAGTATACTATTGCACACACACACACACACCACCACCACCACCACCACCACCACCACCACCACCACCACCACCACCACCAATCTGGCCTGCTGCTGCACAGAGAACCCAGGTGGGCAAAGCTGAGAAAGACTAACTCCTCCAGCTTCATCCAACCAGGTCTGTGTGATGCAAACCAGGTCAGTTTCTTCATCCAGGGTTAGATCCTGTACATTAGCTATCTTACCTTTCACTGCCATGGCATTTAGCAACCAGCTACCTGAATTATCACTGCATCACCCACTTGAGTTAGAGGTATATGAGTCTGGAGGAAGTAACATGGGACCATCACAGCCTGCCCCGCTGAAGACACCATTCTTAAAGTTACCAGGACATGTCCCCCACTGTCACAAAATACTCACACAGGTGATTGTGCAAGCCAGAAAATGAGACAAGTCAATGTGAATAGAGACAACAGAAATAAACCGAAGATTGAATGGCCGACAAAAAAAGACAAGGTGTGTTTGTAGTTAGATTTATGTCATGCAATCAGTGGAAAAACATCTGAAATAACATTAGATTAATCTTGTGCCCTTTGTTGTTTTCTTTAGCTCTTTGCCAGGTGTGAGATAACACTCAGGACCTCATAAGGGAGGTTGCCTCCACAAGCCATTGGCTCCCCATTGTCCCCAATTAGGGCCCAGTTCCTCTCACTCGTCTTCCACAGTCTCCATTGGGATCAATTTCATAGCACTAATCCTAGACAGCTAACATTCTTTAAGAAGGGATAATGACAGGTTAAAAAGGTAATGACAGGTTAAAAAAGGCTCCTGAGCCCCAGCCTCTCATCCTGCTCCAGAAGGACCTACTATAGTTGCTAATTGTGCTTCTTCATCTACTAGCACCTCTTCTTTGTGGTGGTGGGTCCACTAGGACGGGGTTTGGTGCTGTCTCTTCCTCCATGTCCTATCTCTTGGGCAAAGCCAACCAATTCAGCTTTCCATGCGTCTTGAAGCAGCAGTGGCCAGTTTTTGTCTAGGATGCAGAAAATAGGAAAGGCCTCCTCAGAGGCTTCTGTCTGGTCTTCTGTATCTCTATCTGTTGAGAATGTCCCCTTCCCCACATGCAGAATTAGCATCACTATTTGAGAGCTAGTTGAAATTCTGCAGCTCTTTTAGAAGCCTAATTAGCTTTTCTGTGCAGTGAGAGAAGAGTAAATAAATCCTAACTTGGATGCCTTTAATAAGCTCATCATGACTTTGTGAAATATTCCCTACCGGAAATTTCCACTGTGCCTCACAGTAGCTTTTTGGAATTCTTCAGTTTCATGATTATTTTAAATACATTTCCCTTTATATCTAACTAGAATTCTGAGATCTTTCTACAAAAGTCTAAACACTGCCATGGGACCAGAATACCTCATTAGGTTTAAAACGGAGCTTCATAAATGCATGGAGGCTCTCGTATGTGGAATTTTAATCTGACATCTCAGTGGGTCCCTCTAGGAGCAAGAAAGACTCTCTCTTGAAGGTTATGAGTAGAATTTTCCCCTCATCAATTTTTCTCTCCTCAAGGGTGCCAAAGTTAGCCAGAAGTGAAGACAGCATTAAACACAGCAATTTTTGAAATAGTAGCCGGTGTTGCACATCAAGTCTATGCGAAAGAGATACCAGGTATTTTCTTCATATTTTGGAGTGTGACAGAAGCAGGTACTTCAGAAAATGCTATTAGAATCAAACCCCTTTCCCTAGCTGATGCTAAGATCAAGGCAAAAAAATATATATTATAAAAAAAAACAAATCAGAAGAGGTGAACTTGATCCACGAAAGCTAACATACAGCAGCTAGTCTTTAAGGTGCCATGGTTTTTTTTGCCTTTTTTGTTTACTTTCTGATAGGCTTGCACAGACCAACATAGCTACCATTTCAAACATTTCAGAAAACAAGTCATTTAAGAGTATGTAGAGACTGGTTTACTCTTCTCTCACTGCACAGAAAAGCTAATTAGGCTTCTAAAAGAGCTGCAGAATTTCAACTAGCTCTCAAATAGTGATGCTAATTCTGCATGTGGGGAAGGGGACATTCTCAACAGATAGAGATACAGAAGACCAGACAGAAGCCTCTGAGGAGGCCTTTCCTATTTTCTGCATCCTAGACAAAAACTGGTCACTGCTGCTTCAAGATGCATGGAAAGCTGAATTGGTTGGCTTTGCCCAAGAGATAGGACATGGAGGAAGAGACAGCACCAAACCCCGTCCTAGTGGACCTTCCCTCCCCATCCAAAGACCTGGGCCTGGAGAGGAAGAAAAGGCTTCAGGAAGGCCCAGCTCTATTGCCCATTCCATCCAGAGAGGCCCACGGGAGAGGTGAGTAAAGGATCTTGCCCCTCCCTCCCCATCCAAAGACCTGGGGCCAGAGAGAAGGACACCTCAGGAGACCCCCGACCACCCCCAGGAGATACCATCCACAACCACCATCACAGCGAAGCCTGAGCCGGCACCTATGACTGACTCCATGCAGCCAAAGGGAAGCAAGAGCTGCTGCGTGCATGCAAAGGATAAGTAATCGAACTGAAATAATATAGTTGACTAAACATAGATGGCTTATGGCAACTGACATAGTGACTGTACAAGAAACTGACTTACATAGAGACTTGATATAGTGGACTTTTTATTTCTTTCTTTCTCTTTCATTAATTAGTTCAACTTTTACTTTGATACTATGTGATAAACTGTGATATTGTGTATGATAATACTTTGTTTTAAATCTGTTTAAACTGTGATAACATGTGTCATGGGAAAAGACTGGCGTAGAGACCGGCAAGGCATGCCACAAAGTTTGCCAAGAGAACCCTATGGATCAAAACAAAAGGCAAAACAAAGGGATGCTCAGCACAGCAGATCTGAAAAGGGGGAGGGATACGAAAGAGGGAGGAGAAATACAGTGTTGCAGGGAACAATACTGCATAGGGACATGGAATGTGAGGTCTATGAATCAAGGAAAACTGGAAGTGGTTAAAAACGAGATGGAAAGAATAAGCATTGACATCCTGGGCATCAGTGAATTAAAATGGACAGGGAAGGGTGAATTCAGCTCTGGAAACCATAATATCTACTACTGTGGGCAAGAAAACCTCAGAAAAAACGGAGTAGCCATAATTGTCAATAAAAGAGTGAGGAAAGCAGTAATGGGATACAACATCAAAAATGATAGAATGATGTCAGTCAGAATCCAAGGCAAACCTTTCAATATCACTGTAATCCAAGTATATGCATCAACCACTAGTGCAGATGAAGCCACAGTTGACCAGTTCTATGAGGAACTACAACACCTCATAGAACAGACACCAAGAAATGATGTCCACATTATCTTAGGAGACTGGAATGTCAAAGTAGGAAATCAAAAAGTAAATGGAATAACAGGCAAGTTTGGTCTTGGAACACAGAATGAAGCAGGGCAAAGATTGATAGAGGCGACTTTACACATGGACATCACCAGATGGCCAGCATCGAAATCAGATTGATTACATACTCTGCAGTCAAAGATGGAGAACCTCCATTCAGTCAGCAAAAACAAGACCTGGAGCAGATTGTGGTTCAGATCACAACCTACTGATCGCAAAATTCAGGCTTAGACTAAAGAAAATGGGGAAAACAATTAGACCAGACAGATATGACCTACACAACATCCCTAAAGAATACACGGTGGAGGTCATGAACAGATTTAATGTCCTGTACATGATAGACAGAGTACCAGAAGAATTATGGACAGAGACGCGGGACATAATGCAGGAGGCAGCAAGAGAAATACTAAAAGAAAAGAAGCGTAAGAAAGCAAAGTGATGAGGCTCTTAAAATAGCAGAGGAAAGAAGGAATGCAAAAGTCCAAGGAGAAAGGAAAAAATACAACCACCTGAATACAGAATTTCAAAGAAAAGCAAGGAGAGATAAGGAAAAATACCTGAACAGTGCAAAGAAATGGAGGAAAACAACAAAAGAGGCAGGACTAGAGATCTTTTCAAAAAAATTGGGGGAAATCAAGGGAACATTTAAAGCAAAAATGAACATGATAAGAGACAAAGATGGAAAAGAGTTAGCTGAAGGAGAAGAGACCAAAAAAAGATGGCAAGAGTACACAGAGGAACTCTACAAAAAGGACCTCAACACTCCTGATAATAACAATAATGAGAAATTTGAACTTGAACCAGACATTCTGGAGAGTGAAGTCAGAAAGGCCCTAAAAAGTACTGCAAACAATAAAGCTAGTCGAAATGATGGTATCCCAGCTGAATTTTTCAAAGCCCTAAAAGATGATGGAATCAAACTACTGCATTCAATATGCCAACAAATTTGGAAAACAAAACAGTGGCCACAGGATTGGAAAAGATCAGTGTACATTCCAATCCCCAAAAAAGGCAATGCCAAAGAATGCTCGAATTACCGAACAATTACGCTCATCCCACATGCCAGCAAGGTGATGCTCAAGATAATACAGGATAGACTTCAACAACATGTGGAGAGAGAACTACCAGAGGTGCAGGCTGGTTTCAGAAGAGGCAGGGGGACTAGACACCACATTGCCAACATACGTTGGATCATGGAGAAAACAAAAGAATACCAGAAACAAGTCTACTTTTGTTTTATTGACTACACCAAGGCTTTTGACTGTGTGGACCACAACAAAATGTGGCAAGTAATTAAAGAGATGGGAATACCAGAACACCTCATATGCCTCACGAGAAATCTGTACACGAACCAAGAAGCAACAGTTAGGATAGAACACGGAATGACAGAGTGGTTTGGAATAGGAAAAGGAGTAAGACAAGGCTGCATTTTATCACCCTGCCTATTCAATCTATACACAGAGCACATAATGCGCAATGCAGGGATGGAGGAATCACAATATGGGATCAAAATTGCTGGGAGAAATATCAACAATTTGAGATATGCAGATGATACCACCCTAATGGCAGAAAGTGAGGAAGACCTAAAGAACCTCTTGATTGGATTGAAGGAGGAGAGTGCAAAAGCTGGCTTGAGACTCAATATCAAGAAAACCAAGATAATGACAACAGGTCCGATCAGTCCCTGGAAAGTAGATGGGGAAGAATATTAGAAGCAGTGACAGATTTTACTTTCCTGGGATCTAAGATCACTGCAGATGGCGACTGTAGCCATGAAATAAAAAGATGACTGATTATGGGGAGACAAGCAATGAGAAACCTGGGGAATATAGTGAAAAGCAGAGACATCACCTTGAAAACAAAAATTCGCATAGTCAAAGCAATGGTATTCCCAGTGGTAATGCATGGGTGTGAGAGCTGGACCATTAGGAAGGCTTAGCGCAGAAGAATAGATGCCTTTGAGATGTGGTGTTGGAGGAGAGTCCTGAGAGTCCCTTGGACAGCAAAGAGAACAAATAGGTCAATATTGGAAGAAATCAATCCTGACTTTTCATTGGAGGGACAAATAGTGAAGATGAAGCTAAAGTACTTTGAACATCAAATGAGAAGGGAGGACTCACTTGAGAAGGCCTTGATGCTGGGAAAGGTGGAGGGAAAGAGAAGAAGGAGGTGTCCAAAGATGAAATGGATAGATGGTATTGTGGACACAATGGGCACAGAGCTTGGTGGGCTGAGGAGAATGGTGGAGGATAGAGGTGCCTGGAGGATAATGGTCCATGGGGTCGCAAAGGGTCGGAATCGACTGTGCGACTTAACAACAACAACAAGAGACTGGTATGGAAAGATCTACTCCATAAGGCTTTCTGGATCAACACTTTCATCTGATTCTTCTTCTTCCATGTCTAAGCCAGACGTGAAACTGCCAAAATGAAGACACCTTTTACAAATACTATGTAGTATTTGTATATATATCAGATGAATGTATAGGTCCTGAAAGATTTATTGGACTACTACTAGTACCCTTCCTTCATGGAAGGAGTCATTCTGCACGTAAGTAGGCTTCTCACCTAAGGTAGTTTTCTATTAATGAAGTAGTCTTTTTGTTTTAGTTGTTGATGTTATCAATAATAGTAATAAATATACAATGAAAAAAATAATATTTGTGCAGAGTGCATGACAATGTCTTATACAAATTTTGAAAAATTATTTGCAAATTGAGACTGATTGACTTTCTGGCTTAGTATTTTTCTTTCTTTAAAAAAAACCCCTTCTACTTCAAAATATTATCTTAACCTATAAAATCAAGCATTAACTGTTGGAACTTCAGATACAATCCTAAGCCAGGTCCTACTAGCCCGCAGCGACCATTCGTGCACATGCCCGAACTGGGTCCGCAGGTCAACGAAGGATTGAGAAATGTGCCAGTGGGGCAAGAGCCTTGTGCCACGCCATGCCACAGCCAATCAGGCTGAGAGGCGCGAGCAAAAGGAACGTTCGGAAAAATGCCGTGGCCAATCAAAAGGAAACCGCAGGGAAAACACGACACACAAGCCGAAAACGCAAACACCAAACTACAAGCCCCAGTGTCCTGTGCGCCATGAGCACAGGACACTGTGCTCATGTGCTCATGAGGAAGCTGGTGAGCGAAAAATAAAAATAAAAAACACACTGGGAGCGCAAGTCCGCCGCAGCCGGACACAGCGCCTCACAGGAAAAAAACAACAACACAGGGGGGATCAAGGGGAGAAAAGGCACTGCCCCCCCCTTGAAAGTGAACCCATTCCCAGGTAAGCAAAGCCATCGGACCGCACTCCATCCACTGACTTTACTTACCACAAAAGGGTTTTGCTTTCAGCGAGGCCAGGCCGCGGGAACCAAAGCCCCCTTCCCCAATGGCGCTTGAAGCTCCCGATTGGAGTTTCCCCTTTAATATCGCTGGGGGGGTTGCGCTCCCCCTCTCTACTGGGTCCCTGGGATTGGGAGGGTTGGGGGGACAAAAGGGGTCTGACTCCCCAACCCTCCTGACCCCAGAGGACATGGCAGAGAGGGGATTCCCCTACACACACACACACACACACACACACACACACACACACACACACACACACACACACACACACACACACACACACCATATTAAAGAGAAGAAACCAAGTGGTTACTTCTCTTTAAAAAATGGAGTTTTTTGGGGGTATCCCCCTCTCCGATGGCTCTCCTGGGTCTGGAATGGTTGGAGAGACAGACCCCTTTAGTCCCCCCAACCCCACCAAACCCAAGGTAGCCAGCAGAGATGGGGATCACAACCCCCACCACTGATATTAAAGGGGAAACCCCAAATGAGATTTCGCTGTTAATATCAGAGGGTGGGCTGGATTTGATCCCCTCTCCTGGGTCCCATGAGTCTGGAAGGTTTGGGGGACAAAAGGGGTCTGTTCCCCCCAACCCTTCCAGAGCCAGGGGTCACGGCAGAGAGGGGATACCCCTATAGGACACCAAAAAACCCAATCAAAAACATCCAAAAATACACAAAACCGACCAAAAATAACACCCAAAACAATACAAAGTAAACAAAAACAAAAATTTCCAAACACACCCAGCACCCAGCGAAACACCACAAAATCCACCCCCCCATAAAGAAACAGCCAACTCACCACCACACGACTTCACTCCACGACGACCGGAAAAGAAATGAATAAAGAAAGAGACTACTTACCAGAAGAAGCTCCACCCAGAGGCCACAAGAGAAAAAACAGTCAAAATACAAAATAACCCCTACCAGCCCCACCTGCTGGCCACAATAGTAAAAACAATTCAAAAAGACACAACAGCCCCACACAAAAGGCCCCAAGAGTAAAAACAAGTCAAAAACATAACACAAAATCACAATTTTACACAAATCAAAAACATATGTCAATAAAATAAAATAAAAACTATTCAAAAATCCTGTGCTGAATTTTAACTCAAATAAAAACCAAAAACATCTAAACACAGTTTAAAAACATTTATTGTAAAAAAACATTTTCAGTACTTTCACATTTTTAAAATTATTACCTATGGTACAACTATTAAAAAATACATACTAAAACATTATTTGGTTAACATTTTTTTTAAAAAAAGTATATCATCCTTTGTTCTTTTTTTAATCCACAAAACCAAAACACCAAACAAAACTGATCACAGTTTATAACAGCTTTTTATAACAGCCCGTCCCCCCAAAATGTGTATAAATAAAAAAATTAAAAATTTCAATTATAGGCTAACCTCTTCTTTACAAACATTAACAACAACCCCCCCCCTCCAACACCATTTAAAACGGCCCGGCAACGCCGGGCCATCTCTGCTAGTATAATATATAAGGCTTGAGCTCCCTACCTAGTTCTATTTTATGGTGACAAACCAAAATCAGACTGAAAATGAGATTTGATGTTATAAACACTGCAAATATGTTCAATTTCACTTGGAAAACAGTTTCCATGCAATTAATGCACACTTGCTTTATGTCCTATATGGAACTCTTGAAGCCACAAAGTCAATTTCCCAGCTACTCAGGAGGCAGGCAAATATGATACTTGCCACCCTGACATCCTAGTGACCTATGTCCAATATCTTGACTGATACAAGAAGACTGACTATTGCTTATAGGCTCCTTTAATATAACTAGGAGTAACTTCTGTCTCATGCCCTTCCTTTGGTCTTTAAGGACATATTTTGCAATTAATTAACTCATTGATTTGGAGAAAAATCTCTTTTGCCATACAATATTTCTACTTGATACCCTGGACTAATTATTTGCTACTTTTATATCTTTTGTTGTTATAAGACAGTTGTTCCCATAATTCTGTCAGGACATGCACTAATGGAAGCCAATATATTTTAGATTTGTAAATAATCTGATGTTTGAACTTTGAGAGGTTGACTATATATGCAATACTGTTTTGAACAGCTAATAATTACATACCTGTCAAGCGTAGCTCCGGAGATTACGGGACCTGCGCAGAACGTTTCTGCGCAGGTCCATTGTACGCATGCGTAAAAGGCTTTTACGCATGTGTAGAACGTTTCTACACAGAACGTTTCTGCACAAGTCCGTTCTACGCATACGTAAAAGCCTTCTACGCATGCGTACAATGGACCTGTGCAGAAACGTTCTGCGCAGCTCACTTGCGTGCGTAGGTTTTTACGCATGCGTAGAAGGCTTTTACGCATCCCCTTCTTCACAGAAGCCTTCTACGCATGCGTAAAAGCCTTCTACGCATTGTAAAAACCTTCTACGCATATGTAGACGTGAGCTGCGCAGAAGGGAAGCGCAGTAACTCATTTCCCCCACTGCCAAATTACGGGGTAGCGGCAGCTCTGGGCGGGAAATAGCGAAAATCGGCGCAAAAATGCGGGAAATCTCGGACAATCCGGGATACTTGACAGGTATGAATAATTATCATCTTTATCCATGTTCCAAATCCACTTGCAATTCTACATGTGGGCGATATAACACGGTCCATTATTTCATCAGTCTACTAGCTTTCAAACTTTGTTCTGAAGAACCTTAGAAGTTTTTAGAAGCTTCTTCAGTAGAAGACCAGTAACAGGGAATGACTGCCATGCAGTAATGGAGAAGTGGTCGTGGTAAGAGACTGCCACTCTCTCCAACCTATTAGGTAAGAAAACTTGCACTGTCCTGAAATTGATTAACCATCCCAAATATTATCATAGGCATAAAGTGTAGAAATTCTACTTTTTGAACTGTATACTTCCAGAATCTCACAACCAACACAGGCACTGGCAAAGATTACTGATGTTGCTTTGTTGGACCCTAATTCCAAGAATCCTACATGGCCATGCTGCCTCTGAGATTCTGGGAGCCATATTATGAAAAGGTGATTTCTCCAAGCTCTGGTTTCATGAGGAGCTATTTAGATAATAGTATGTATTGCTTCAGTTGGGCTCAATGTACAACTATGTGAAGTGAAAGAAGTTATACACATTACTATTTGTTAAGGGAGTGAATTGGAGTGGGTTGGAGGGGACTGCTGTGTGTGGAGTTCACTCACTTACTGGCAGTGAGGCAGCTTTGTTGAGCTTGGGAGTGTTCCCATTTATTCTACCAAGTGGGGCCTCTGACCTCTATCTGTTCCTATGGAAACATGCCACCTATGGGGAATATTGTATTCATTTCAGGATATGTGGAATACAGCAGTAAGCCTCAACACATCAGTACAGGCTCATGCTCCATGTAAACTACTGGTATGTTCCTTCCCTGAAACCACTGTACCCTAGGCTATATCCAACTTGCAGAGATGCTGAGGAACAAGTGTAGAAGAATCTCACATAAATACAGATGTGGAAACCACCCCATGAGCACAGATGTCTTCAGAGCCTGTACTTGTATGCAGGATCATAGGATCTG
This sequence comes from Bradypodion pumilum, assembly GCA_035047305.1. Classification (NCBI taxonomy): domain Eukaryota; kingdom Metazoa; phylum Chordata; class Lepidosauria; order Squamata; family Chamaeleonidae; genus Bradypodion; species Bradypodion pumilum. Next base: position 405,054,439 of record JAWDJD010000001.1, read on the forward strand.
TGACTCAGTGGACGTTCATGGTCATAGGCCATACTTGGTGGGGCTGATGGGTTTTTGGAAGACCTCCCATCCTTGTTTTAATCATGTGTAACATGTATCAACAACTATGATTATTCTCTTTTTTTCCATTGGTGAATGGGCTTGGTTCTCCATTATGCCTGAGAGTGTCTTCATAGCTCAGAGCGAGACTATGAAGCAATAATTGGCACACTGCATAAGGGCTATTTTTAATGCACTGTTTCCCATTCCAAAAGAAGGGTATTCAGACACAGCTGTCAGGAACCTGTCATGTCAGTCTGTGACGGATTTAATCTTACAACTCTTTTCTTATTCTTGGAACCACGGCAGGCAGATGGAGAACTAAAAAAGATGCAGACTTTGTAAGCCATCTATTAGAAGTATTGATCAATACTAATTATTTTGTTTCCTAGTGGAGTCTGCCCTTAGAGATGCACTGTGTTTGTAGTTCTTCTCATATTGTACACCTCCTAGACCATTTATTGTAATTGCTTCCTCCACTGCCCTGAGAATTATTTTACAAGGCAACTACCATTTCCATTACAGTTTGCAACCTACTTCACAGAAATACAGTTCCAAAGTTTATCTGACTATTAAGTGGGTTCAAGAGTAGTTTCAAGAATGTATGCACAGATTTGGACAGCAGAGGCCTTTCTCATTTCCAATCAGCTTTTAAGCAGAGAAGGAGGCAGAGGAAAAAGTGTGATATGTGTGTTCATTTACTCTTCAGAAGCTCACATTCCACTCCTCCTGGATATTTCTGGGAGACTCTTTTTTCTTTGTGTGGGTTAATCCTCTCATTCACACATGTCTGAGGTGGCATTGTAGCTGTGGGAAGATTGCTACTCGTCAAATACTTTGATGCAGCTCTTCTGTCTGATTCCTTATTTCAGGATAAACTATCTGGGAACTGAACTGAGTATACTGTACTTGTTTTCTGAGCTCTTAAGAAAGAAGATTATATGAGATTTGCTAGATTCAGTTGCTCATTCATCACTTGATCTGGATTTTGAATATAGCTAGTCTGCTACTGTAATCAACCCAAGGTCAGCATTACATGCTGAAGGATATCTTATTATTACAATATAAATTTTTATATCTTCTGCAGCTTACAAAATTAGTTTGTTTTGTGACAAGTTTACTTGTTTAATTCATTTCCCAGATAGTTCATGGTGAAGTGAGCATGGGCTTCTTTACAGGTATGATTTCTAGGGCATAAAGCTCTGCCAGATGGCTTTTCCAGAATACCAATGTGCTTTTTACTTTCCAATAATATCTGCCTGTCTGAAATGGTATAGTCAACCATGCAGCACTGCTGAAGAAAGTCTCCCATATCACAAAGGACTTTTAATTTACAAAAATCATAAGCTGTTTACTGGAAAACCACAGATTTTTTTGTCGATTTCCAAGGACAACACAGTTGGTGGAGAAATCAAAGAAATGGCCTTCTGCAGGGCAGTGTGCTAGCCCCCACATTGTCTAACATAATGATCAACCACTGCTAGAAGCCACTAAGAGCTTTCTCCATGCCAATGACCTTGCAATTTCCACACAGTGCACAACCTTCAAGGCTGTTGGGAAAAAACTGACTGAGGCTTTGAACTTAATGACTATATACTATAGGGATAACCAACTGAAGCCAAATTGTCTAAAAACTCAAGTTTGTGCTTTTCATTTGAAAAAATGCAAGGCATCAAGAAGGTTGCAGGTGAACTGGAATGGCACCAGGCTCAAGCACTGTGACACACCCAATACCTGGGAGTTACCCCAGATCAAACTCTCACTTTCAGGATCCATGGCCTAAATACCAAACATAAGGTTTTTGCCAGGAACAATATTTTGAGGAAAATAACAGGCACAAGTTGGGGTGCCCTACCACACACATTAAGAACTTCTGTGCTAGTTTTATGTTACTCTGTAGGACAGTATGCTAGTCCAGTATGGTACAGATCAAAGCATGCAAAGCAGGTGAATGTGGTCCTAAATGAAACAGCAAAATTGGTCACAGGATGCCGAAAACCAACCCCAATACAAAAAGTACATTACATAATTGGCATCCCTCCACCAAAATTTTGCCAAGAAGGTGCTGCTCAGAAAGAGTGGGTAAAACCAAGATCCTCAGAAACACACCTACTATTTGATCACCAACCACCAAAGTAGAGAGTGAAATCAAGACACAGTTTCCTCATAACTTCTGCTCCATCGAACAACCAACCCCCACAGACCACCCTAGCACTTTGGAAGGCAAGCAAGGAGCTACCAGGTAACTAGGCAGAACCACATGATTCTTTACCGCCTGGCCACGAATAACTATGGCCTGTGTGGAAAGCTTTAAATAGACTGTATGCTGGGGTAAGAAGATCAAGGGCTAATCTGAGAAAGTGGGGTTTTCCTGTAGATGATAGCCTGTGTGAATACGGAGAAGAGGAAAAAAAATTGCCCATATGATAAAATGCACATGATGCCCTTCAACCTGCACTGAGGAGGACCTTATGTTGGCAAGAGGAAATTCTGTTGAGGTGTCCCAATATTGGGCAGATGCCATCTAGTCCTTTTAATTCCTTTTTTATTTTAGATATGTTAATTTTAGCTTTGTATGTTGTTATATGCTGGTGGTGCCTCTGACACGAATAAAGAAAGTCTGAAATGAATAGAACTGGACACTAGACTGCTATGCTATTTGTTGTTTAGTCGCACAGTTGAGTCCAACCTTTTGCGACCCCATGGACCATCCCCTCAGCTGAGCTATAGCTAGGTAATTAGCGGCTGTGCTATAGCTAGGTACTATTTGAAGCTCCTCCCTGTGTAGTTGCTCCATGTTCCATGAGGTAAATTACTGAACTTCAAATGACAGCTTCTCTATTGAATATCTTCACACTCTTCAAAATAATATTCAGACTGCAAAAGAATGCAAGAAAAGTCTAGGCACTTCAGATCAGGGGCTGCTCAGCTTCTAACTGTGGTTCACTTTGGTGAAGACATAACAGCAAAGTGAAGCAGCCAGTGAAGCTAGCATTGTGCTGTCTTCCTCAATTTGGGCAGGATGCATCATCCTACCCCATGGATACTTCCATCTAGCTGGAGTGTTTTAAATCAAAGGGCTCCCAGATGGGTTCACAGTAGGACCTCATAAACTGGAAATAACTGTGGGGAGATTGGGGTGAAATGTCAGGAAGACCTGTGGCCATCCCTCCACCACCACTGTGCAGGTCAGCCATGCCCTCTCAATGAAGAAGTGATGTGAATATACCTCTTTCCTTGTGCAGCATCAGCAGGAAAGCAAACCTAGCCAATACAACCTTATGTCCATTACACACTGATTACTTAATCAAGTCACCTGTCTCCAAATTTGTGCTTTATTCACATGTATTTGCACACATGGAGGCTGTGCCTGTGATCAAAATGAACATACAGATCTATGCAGTTTGTCCTCATCCCCAAGAGTAACATCAAGTATTTCAATTTATAAACCAATTTTCCATGTAGTATGGTCATGAACAGCAATACAAAAACAAAAATCATATCAGAATAGATAAAGTTCATCCTTGCTCGAAAGCAAGTTGTTTCGAATTCTAGGGTATGGTGCTTATCTCTGTTTACTGCCAAAGAGCCAGTGCTGTCTGCATCTGCAGACATTACCATGGACATGTGGCAGGCTTAACTAGACACCAGTGTGCATGGAATGCTGTTTACCTTCCCACTGAAGTGACAACTATTTATCTACTTGTAATCTCTTGCTTTCGAACTGCTAGGTTGGCAAGAGCTTGGACAGACTAGAGCAACTCTGTCATGCAGCACTTAGGTCTTCAACTGCTGATCTTCTGACCTTTCAGTCATCGAGTTCAGCGATTTAACCACTAAGTCAGCGCAGTCCCTTTGGGAGGTATATAAAAGGTGAGCCAGTGGCCAGATGGAGAGCCCAATCTCGGAGGCTCCACTATGCTCAGAATTCTTCAGGTCCTTGGCTGGAAGTATCCAGGAAAAATGTGGATACAGGATATAGCAAGAGCATTGGCACATCTTTCTGGAAGTGTCAGTGGAGCTATCTTTCCACTTTTCTCCTCTGCAGACTCTTGAACTGCTGACCTACTGACTTTCCGGTCATCAAATTCAGGGTCTTAACCACTAAGCCACTGCAGTCTCTATCATAGCAAAATATATATCAGTAAAAAATCACACCAATAAGACTGTGCCTTCTTTACCTATAAGGATGGACGTTAACCGTTGGAATCCAGCAAACGTGCCCGCACCCATCCATACTATTCCATACCGAGCCGCCCGCACTTGCCTTTACCCAGCCCAACCATCGCCGCAAGGGTCCGGCAGTCGCCATGAACAAGGGTCCGGCAGTCGCAAGGGTCCAGCAGTCGCAAGGGTCCGGCATTTGCAAGGGTCCGGCAGTCGCCCCACGAACACAAACAAAACAAATCAACTTCAAGTCCCAACGCCCTCCACACCGCGCCACCCCTCAGCCAATCAGGCTGACAGGCGAGATCAAGGAGAACGTTGGGAAAGCCGGTGCGCACAATACAAAATGAGCCGCAGAAAAAAGGCGCTGCACGAACACAAACAAAAGGAAGAAAACTTCAAATCTCAGCATCCTCCCCACCGTGACCACTTCAGCCAATCAGGCTGAAGGGCACGAGCGCGCAGAACACTGAAAAAGCCGGCGCATGAAAAATAAAATAAAATAACGCCTCACACAATGGGAATGCAAGGCTGCCACAGGTGGATGCAGTGCCTCCCGCAACGGGAGCGCAAGGCCACCTCAGGCAGATGCAGTGCCTCATGGCCTTGCTAACCCAAAACCCACAAAAAACACAGCGAGACAACCGCCGGCCTTCTTTCCTGGAGCAACGGGGAGAAGAGGGACTCCCTCTCCTCCCCACTATGGTGAGACCACCGCCAGCCTCAAGGTAAGTTGAGCCGGGGTGGGGAAAAAACAAGCAGCAGGCAGCACTTCGTCAGGGGAAGCACACTCCCTGGCGAATGACTGAATGCTGCCTTTGTACTACCCACACCACTGTTTCGAGAACTTAGCACAAAACAGCAGTGGAGGTAATAGAAAAGCAGCAGCCAGCAATCCATAAGAAAGAGCACCACCCCTTATGGATCACTGCCTGCCGATCTCCCATTAGGAGGCCAAGAGGAGAGAACCATCGTGAAGTAGATAGCTCTTCTCTGCCTCCTTCTCCCCCGACCGACCTAACGAACCTTACCAGACGAAGAGCGAGCTGACTGCTGGCTCTTCCTTTTCCCCATCGCTGCACCAAAACCTAATATCGAAACAGCAATGGGGAAAAGAGGAAATGACAAACAGGCCGTTCTTCACCCCACAAAACACAACAACAAAACAAAACAGTTAACAAGAACACCAAGCATCAAAAATAATAAAACACAAATAAATAAATGAATAATTCAAATAAACCCAGTAAACAACAAAACAATAAACAACAAACTCAACAAAAAACACCCGAAATACAAAAGGCTACCGAAAAACAATGAAAAATCACTAAAAACACCTATCTACAACATGAAAATACCTTACTCAAAAACAATAATATAACAAATTACAAAAATAAATACCGAAAAAAATAAAAAAATTACAACTAGAACGTTCCAAAACAATAAAACAAATCTAAAATCCAGAAAAAATATGAAATAACAAGCAAAAACACTTGGGGCGGGTTAAGTAGAAACTCTCTAATTAAACCCCCCCCCAGCCCAGCACCCCAAAATCAAACAAAATAAAAATAAAATAATAAATCAAGAGCACTTACGAAAGACGTCCTCCCTCCATGCATCCAGAACAGAACTGAAGAAATAAAGTCAATCACAGTACTCTAAATCACAGCACCACTTAGAGGCCGGAAGAGTATAAAACAGTCAAAAAAGTATTTTAAAAATCCAAATAAAAAATAAATAAAATAAACAAAATCAAATAAATTTAAAAACCACAAATTCAAACCACCACCACCCAAACCACCCCTAACCAAAAAAAAAAACCACACAAAAATATGCTAGTACATTTCAATAGTAGTAACATGATAACAGTATATTTATAAAGTAGGCAATATCAATTGGAATTATTTATCAGTAATACATAAGCCAGAGACAAATACATTAAATCTTTCCACACATATTAACAAAAATGACCAGCAGCCAGTTTTTCAAAAGTACCCAAGGACAAGAAGTAGCAATAGCAATAGTAATTACACTTATCTACTGCAGTGACTCAAGTAGTTAAGACGCTGAACTCACTGACTGGAAGGTCAGAGTTCAATTCCTGGGTGCTGCATGACAGAATGAGCGCCTGTCTCTGTCCCAGCTGCTGCCAACCTAGCAGTTCAAAAGCAAGAAATTGCAAGAAGCTAAATAGGGACCACTTTGGTGGGAAGGTAAACAGCATTCTGTGCACATGTCCACAGAAACATCTGTAGATGCAGACAACACTGGTTTTTGGCTATAAACAGAGAAAAGCACTGAACCCTAGAGTTGGATATGACTGACTTTCAAGCAAGGGCAACCTTTTCCTTTACTGCCCCATAATGCTTGGTGTAATCTCTAGGTGGCTTATGAGGTAATTAGCATTTTGCTATCAAGATGCTGCGTACTCATTTAACTGCCCTTGGAAGGATGAAAGGCTAAGCCACCCTTGAGTCCTGTCAGAATCAAACTCTCAACATCAGCAGTTATGGCTGCAGTATAGCAGTTTAACCACTAGGCCACCAGGGTTCTTCAAAAGGAGTGCAGTGTATTTATTTATTCAAATTTATATATTGCCACCCAATTCGAACAAGCGACTCTCGGCGGCATTACAGCAGAATATAAAGCATTACAATCTTAAAACATTTTAAAAACACTTAAAACCCTTAATAAACACTAAAATTTTCCCCTACCCTATTTAAAAAAGCCATCCCCAATTAAAATCCCACCCACCCCATCTGTAGAAAAGAGGGATAATCATACTTATGTCTTAAATAAGCCAGCAGGCTCCATCCGCACCCCACACCTGCCCTGCCAGCCAGGTTTGCCGATGTTCTGTCCCATGCTCCATTTTCTCAGACTGGCACAGACTGGGACAGAACTCTGCTTTACCACCAGTCATGGGCAACAGCTGGTTCACACTGGATTGCCCGTACTGGTAGCAAAACCAGCTGGCCATGACCACCTCCCCACCAAACACGCCCACCTCCTCCTCCTCCAGGAGCCAAGAAGAGGAGGAGGAGGAAGAGCCTCCAGAGCCAGGGGTGGGGAGGAGGAGAAGGAAGCATGGCTAGGCCAAGCATGGCTACCCCGCTGCCCAGGCACTCCCTTTGGCTCCACTGCTGCCCCTTGCGGGGAGCAGGTGGCAGGATGCGTTGGGAGCTGCTCTTTCTCCTCCTCCATACTCAGGACAGCAGGAAGAAAGGGAAAAGTCCAGGCGGCAGTGCGGCCATGCTGGGCCCCCACTGTGGCTGCTCTTTCTCCTCCTCCTCCCTGCAAGGGGCAGCGGTGGAGCTGCTGCCACCTGCTCCCCAGGAGGAGAGAAAGAGCAGCCATGGCAGAACCCCAGCATTACCTTTACCTAATAACAGAAGATCCCTGATTGGTATTCAAATTTGCTGTAAAGTTTGGCCCTGTTTATGCAAGTGCTTAGTAAAGGTCTCCCTTGCTCAAAAGCCAGTCATTTCTGACTGTAGGGTGCAGTGCTCATCTCCATTTACAGCCAAAGAGCCAGTGCTGTCTGTGTTTGCAGACGTTTTCATGGCCATGTGGCAGGCATGACTAGATCGCCCAGCAAGTCACATGGCCAGACTTGGCCACGCCCTCAGACTTGGCCATGCCCACAGAGGTAGCCCTGCCCATAGAATTAGCCCCGCCCACAGTGTGGTAGTAAAAAAAATATGCCCACCACTGTTTACCACCCCTAAGATAGGAAAAGGGGAATATTGTTAAGGCTCTTCCCTTGAACTTCTGGTGTATCTTCTGGAGGGTCCTTAGAGCAAAACAGATATAACCAGAAAACTCATTTTCCTTCAGACTACTCTAACCTCCATATACTTCCTGAAAACCAGATAACTGCAGATGTTTATTAAATCAGCACTTTGATTGATCACTATTAATATTAACAGCACTACTGTCACTTTGAAACCTTATTACCAATGTGATTGTCACCTTCTTTCTCTCATCTCATTTGTTTCTCCCCCTTTTACCATGTCTTCTGTATATATCCTCCCAATATTCCAGATGTCGCTGCTGCTTTAGTTGTTTTCCCCCAATTCTCAATAATAATAATAATAATAATAATAATAATAATAATAATAATAATAATAATAATAATAATAATAATAATAATAATAATAATAATAATAAACTTTAATTTTATATCCCGCCCCACTCAGCACATGGTCAACTCTGGGCGGCTTACAACAAGTTTAAGGTACAATATACATAACAATATAATAAACAATCCCTAAATCCATAGAAAATAAGTACAATGTAGATACAATAAATGAGATAATACAAAATAATAATAATCGATACATAACACAGTGAAATCAATAAGGATACAATATCTTAATAACAAACTACCCTTAGTCTCTCCCATACAAAGCAGGAAAAAAACCAAGAACAGCACCCACCGGTGGAGGGGGCGGTGAGGCGCAGCTCACGAACAGCGTCTTTGGCTCCCCATGTTTAAAAATGTGAAATTCCACAATTTCCTTTAGCAATTTTTTGCAGTTATGCCTATCTAAAAAATGAATGCAGGAAAGAAGACTCAGGCATGGAATTCCATACTTGGTTCACAAGCAGAAGTCTGTGAATGTTTTTATTAAACAAACAAAGCCAACAACAGTACGCTGCTCTCATAAATATTTATACAACTTGAAATACCTTGCTTGAATTAAACATGTTCAGGATGTTATGGAAAATGTGATGGGCATCTTTCCAGAACATTTATAGCCAAATTCCTTAGGCATCTCAAACTGCTCAGAGTAGCAATGAATTAAATGTCCAGAATGAGGCTGATTCTAATAGCTTTTGCAATGAGCATTTATTGAACAGCTGGGATCCTCTGCAGATTGCATTCTAGAAATCCATATGCATCTTTCAGTCATGGTGCCGGAAAGGTGTGTTTATTTCTTGAGTCCATTCCTCATAAATACATTTCCAGAGGAGCAGCAAATCAGATACATCTATTTAGTTTACATGTGCAAATGCAGATGTTGTTCAGGGATAGAGCTTTGAAAATTTCCCCTTTTTGGACCACTGGTTTCACAACCTCCATGTTTATTTGGCTGGTGACCCCATTCCTACACGCTCTTAACTACACTTTTCTTCCTCTCACCTCTGTACCACTTCTGCTTAAACACAGCTTTCTCTCCCTTAAGACCAGGTCAATGATGTGAAGAAACCTTGTCACTGCTGAGATGCTAGCAGAAACTTCTTGGTATGTTGAGACACCAGACCAAGAATTCTCCCATTGCAAGATCTTGGTTTTGGCATGAGGCTGGGACCACTGTGGGTGTTGTGTTCTGTAAAGCAGTGCCTTTAACAATGTACCTTTACCATGTGTTATCAATGTAACCTTTCTGTGTGCAACATTATAACCATCACCTGTATCAATGTAAGCCTAATAAGGGGACGCGAGCTAGTGACCACCAGAGGGCAGTAGTGAGCGTCCAGCTCTAATGGATCATAGCCACCTGGTTCAGCAGCGCGGGAAGATTCCCCGCGACTTCCTCACCTGGTCAAGAAGGGCGTGACCTCCCACGACGTCACGCAGGCAGCAACCAATAGTCTGTCAACGAGCCACATTCAAATGTATAGCCAGCTGTATATATTGAGCTACCCATCCGCCATTACCACATGTTCCTCCGGATCATCATGCAATAAACCTGTGTTAAGCCAACCCTTCGGCTGTTTCATTGTCTTTGGTCCCTTACACTAAACTGGCGACGAGGATGGGATAATGGCAGCCCACGGGACCAAGACATGCGCCGATTTCGAAATCAGGAAACCGGGCGACTGGGAGATCTTCGAGATGGACTTCCAGGCCGCACTGATCGAGTCCGAAGTTACGGAAGAGGCGAAGAAAAGGGCCATCTTCACCAGAATGCTCGGACAAGAAACAAAAAGGACCTTGGTGGACCTGATTGCACCAAGGAGGGTGAGCGAATTCAAGGCCAAGGAACTCATGCAGTTGCTGCGTGAGCACGTCCGGCCCGCCACGGCAATGTTTCCCGCTCGGAGTGCGTTTTGGAGGCGAGTCCAAGCGCCCGGGGAGACGGTCGCTGCGTTCGTGGCGGCCCTGCGGATGGCGGCCGGCCCGTGCAAGTGGGAGAACGTCGAGATCACCCTCCGAGACTGTGTGCTGTGCGGCCTGAACGACGCCGAAACCCAGCATACATTAATGAACCAAGAGCCGCCTCCCACGTTGCAGGAGGTCGTTAGAGCGGCCCAGGCCGCAGAAGCTATGAAGGCCGGGGTCCAAGAACTTCAGGACTGGCGGCCAAAGTCGAGCAAGGCAGAGGCCCCGGTACAGGCAGCCCGCCGAACTTCGAGGTCGTCCGCAGAGAGCAGCGACGACGAGGACGTACAGAGGGTCCGGAAGGAGAGCCGACGATGCGACGGCTGTGGCGCGGCCCACGACCGCGTGAAATGCCCCTTCCAGAAGGCCGAGTGCCACAACTGCGGCCGCCGCGGGCACATCGCCAAGGTGTGCAGGAAGAAGCGCGAGTCCCGGAGGAGCTCCCCAGACCGTTCCGCGGGACGAGACCGCCCAGCAAGACCCAAAGACGGCGCCCAGGCCACACGGAAGCAGGACGGCGTGGGCCGCATCGCTGACGGCAGCGAGGACGACGCCCCGGTGTTCAGCGTGTCTACGGGACACCCCCGCTACTTTGTTGAGGTACTAGTCCAAGGGGTGCCCATTAGGATGGAAATTGACTCGGGGTCCTCATATTCAATCATTTCCCAGAGGGAGTTTTTCGGAATTGCCCCAAAAGCGGCCCAAGCTCAAAGCATTGAGGGCCACGCTACGGGACGTGCAAGGGAACAGTATTCCAGTGTTGGGGGTTGGAGAATTTCAGGTCAAATTCAAGGAGCACGCTGCGTCCCTTCCCCTGGTCGTGCTCAAGGGAGGAAATTGCAGCCTCCTCGGGACTCAATGGTTCCAGCCCCTGGGGTTGTTCATTGGGGGGGTGCATGCCGTGGGGATGCACGCGGTTGGGACTGATCCAATTCAGGAGGTGTGCGAGGCGCACCCCGAAGTCTTCAAAATGGGACTGGGGAAATTCAAGGGGCCCCCAGTGACTTTCGACCTGGACCCGGAGGTCCGCCCTGTTCGCCTAAAACCACGCCGGGTGCCGTTCGCACTTAAGGACAAGATAGAGGCGGAGCTGGACAAATTGGTGGGTCAGGGGATTCTTGTGCCTGTAGACTCTGCGGAGTGGGAAACTCCAATTGTAACTGCTCTGAAAGCCAATGGGGAGGTCCGTATATGCGCCGACTACAAGTACACCATCAACAAGGCGATCCGCCCGAATGCATATCCGGTGCCGGTAGTCAGCCATCTGCTGGCCAGGTTACACGGGGGGAAATGTTTCGCTAAGCTCGACTTAGCACAGGCCTACCAGCAGCTTACGGTGTCCCCTGCCGCAGCTGCTGCGCAGACCATAGTCACCCATAAGGGGGCGTTCCAGGTGACGCGCCTCCAATTCGGCGTGAATTCGGCACCAGGAATTTTCCAGTCACTCGTGGAACGCCTCCTGAAGGGACTGGAGGGGGTGTTGCCTTATTTTGATGACGTGTTAATAACGGGGGGGAGTCGGGCTGAATTGGCCAAGAGGTTGGGGAAGGTCCTGACGATATTCGAAAAGGCGGGGCTGAGGTTGCGAAAGGACAAATGCGTCTTCTTCGCAACCGAGGTTGAATTCCTAGGGTTTTGTGTGACTCCTGAGGGGATAAAACCATCCAAGTCTAAGGTGGCAGCCATCAAGAAAGCCCCCCGCCCCACCTCCAAGGCCGAGTTGCAGTCGTTCCTAGGGCTGCTCAACTTTTACCACTCCTTCCTCCCCCGGAAGGCAGCAGTGGCTGAGCCGCTACACAAGCTGTTAAAGAAGGAACAGGCATGGAAGTGGGGCGTTGACCAAGAGAGGGCATTTAGTGAGCTGAAAGGCCTCCTGGCGTCCGATGCCATACTGACCCACTTCGACCCCAAACGCCCAGTAGTTCTGATCTGTGATGCATCTCCAGTGGGGGTGGGGGCGGTGCTGTGCCACGTGCTGGAGAACGGAAGGGAGGCCCCGATAGCATTTTACTCCAGGTCCCTGTCCCAAACAGAGAGAAACTACGCACAGACGGACAGGGAGGCATTAGCGATAGTCTCGGGGACAAAAAAAATTTCACGATTTTCTGTATGGCCGCCCCTTCACCATTGTGACGGACCACAAACCCCTGCTAGGCATTTTTACCGCGGATAGGCCCACCCCTCAAATCCTGTCCCCAAGGATGCTCAGGTGGGCCATTTTTCTCAACGCGTATCAGCACGCGTTAGTCTACCGGCCCGGGAAAGAGATCAGCCATGTGGACGCCCTATCTAGGTCTCCCCTTCCCCTAACGCCCAGCCAGGTGAGCATGGGGGAGCGGGACCATCAGGTTCTCATGATAGAGGTGCTGGATTCGCCCCCCGTAGTGCCCGCCGACATTACCAAAGCGACAGAGAAAGACAAAACGTTAGCGACAGTAAGCTCCTGGCTACAGAAAGGATGGCCCGCATCCTCCCCAGCGGAGGAGTTCGCTCCATTTTTCAGAAAAAAGCTAGAACTGTCCCTAGAGAGGGGGTGCCTCTTGTGGGGGCAGCGGGTGGTGATTCCCACTTCCCTTCGGCCGCGGGTGCTCAAGCTGCTGCACGTCAGCCACCCCGGCATCGTGCGATCCAAGGCGCTGGCCCGGAGTTACTTCTGGTGGCCCCAGCTAGACGCCGACATCGAGCACATGGTCGGCACTTGTGAAAGTTGCCAATGCTCCAGACCAGAGGAGGCCCGCCTTCCCCACAGGGAATGGGACGCGGCTAAGGGGCCGTGGTCCCGGGTGCACGTAGATTTCGCGGGCCCATTCAGAGGCACCCTGTTCCTCCTTGTAGTGGACGCTTTCTCCAAATGGTTGGAGGTTATCCCAGTCACGAGCACCTCCTCGGCCCAGACCATTAGGCATTTGCGGAGGCTCTTTTCCACGTTTGGCATACCCGACACGTTAATTAGCGACAACGCTAGTTGTTTTACGTCCTCCGAGTTTAGGGCATTCATGGAGATTAACGCCGTTCGGCATATCACCTCCGCCCCTTTTCACCCGGCCACCAACGGCCAAGTAGAGCGCCTCGTCTGCACCACGAAGGACGCGTTGCGGCGCATGGGCCCAGGGGATCTGAACCTGCAAGTGTGTCAGTTTCTGCTAGGGTACAGGGTAACCCCATTGGCGTCAGGATACTCCCCCGCAGAGCTCTTAATGCGCAGGAAGCTGACCACCATCCTTACTAGGCTAGACCCCACGAGGGTAGAGGACAAAGGAAGGAACATCGGGCTGGAAGTTACAAAGAGTTTCAGCATAGGCGCCCCCGTGCATTGCAGGAATTACGCCAGCACGGGCCCAGCCTGGGTGCCGGGCGTAGTCGTGGAACAAACCGGCCCCGTGTCGTACCGCATGGAAACCAGCACAGGGCTCCTATGGAGGCGGCACGCAGACCAGCTCCGACGCAGGGTCTCCGATGAGCAGGACACGGGTCACGCAGGAAATAAGTCAGCGTTAGGGTTCTCCCCCACCCGTTTAGCCCAAGGGGGAGGAGAAGGGGACCATGGGCCCCCACCAAGGGGGGAGGAGGATATCCTCGTAGATACCCTGGGGGATCTTTCCGAGGAGGAGGAACCCGACCCCATACATATCTCGCGGAAAGTCCCCACAAACGCTGGTACCCCTACCAACTTAGATTTTGATTTTCAGAACCGGGGGGGTTTTTCGGAGTGGTCCCCCACCCGTCCAAGCAAGAAGAGGGGTTTTTCGTTAGTCCCGACGGCCCCCGGTCTGCCCACAATGGAGTTTTTCCCTTCCCCTAAGGCCGCCAGACAGCGGCAAGCCACTAACAAGTCTCCCTCTCCCTTTTCAGGACAAGGGACCAGGGAACAAAGAAGCAGTAACGCCCCCGGGGGGGGCAGCCCTCTTCACCGCCCAAATGCACATGCAACAAGCCATCTTGGCTGAGAGACTTCGTCTCATCCTAGGGGGGAGGGATGTTGTGTTCTGTAAAGCAGTGCCTTTAACAATGTACCTTTACCATGTGTTATCAATGTAACCTTTCTGTGTGCAACATTATAACCATCACCTGTATCAATGTAAGCCTAATAAGGGGACGCGAGCTAGTGACCACCAGAGGGCAGTAGCGAGCGTCCAGCTCTAATGGATCATAGCCACCTGGTTCAGCAGCGCGGGAAGATTCCCCGCGACTTCCTCACCTGGTCAAGAAGGCGTGACCTCCCACGACGTCACGCAGGCAGCAACCAATAGTCTGTCAACGAGCCACATTCAAATGTATAGCCAGCTGTATATATTGAGCTACCCATCCGCCATTACCACATGTTCCTCCGGATCATCATGCAATAAACCTGTGTTAAGCCAACCCTTCGGCTGTTTCATTGTCTTTGGTCCCTTACACTAAAGTGGGTCTTCTTCTCTTTCTGCTAGGGTTTTTTGGAATGTGTGCAAAATTCAGAATTTGTGGTTTTGCACAGCATAGTGTGCCTTTTGTGACACTAAGCATGTATATACCAAGCACAACAGGCCAAGGTGGTTTTATCAGAATGTCATACCCAATACATTCTGCAAGGGCTGAATATCCTGTCATATATTTAGTTAACAAGGAAATTAAAATTTTGGAAAGTAGTTAAGTAACAGTAGTTTAGTATAAGTAGCACAGGGCATCTAGGACACAGGACCCTAATGAATAGTTAGTTGACTTATCAAATGTAGATCATCACATTTATAGTATAAGAAACACAACAGAAATAAATGGTTGGCTTTACCTCTTCCTATAAGAAAAAAGCTCAGCATGGAGTTTGCAAGTGTTAATAAAAGATTGGCCAGTACTTTTATGTCATGTGGCTCCTCCTTGTTGCATAATGAAGAAGAGAACCATAGGATGAGTGATAAATGACACCCAAATCTCTTCCCCCATTATCCTTAAACTGTAAGTATGTTTGGAGATGCATTTATCTCATATATTATAGCGATGGTAGTGGATAGAGTGACAGGAAGCCTGGGTTTGAATGTGGAGGGGCAAAAAAAAATTCAGGAGGGCCAACAATGTCACATACACATATATAACATTGGCATCCCGGGGGGGGCAGGTTGTTAGCTCAGGAGGGTTTCTCCCCCCCCCCCGTCCCCTCCTCTGGCTACGGCCCTGCCTGATTTAGTGTAATCGAGCAATGAATTCAGTGCTCAGTTCAAATAGCCCAAAACTGAACTCATAAAACTGGCCTTGGGCAAGTCGGTTAAAAAAAAACTCTTGCAAAAAACACATAAGGTTGGAAGAATAATATTAGGTCTCTGTATTAGAAGAATAATGTTGATTATGTTCTTTGTAGCTGTTATTCAGCCAGAGTGGTTATTCATTACTAGTCTTCACTTGCTGTGTTTCAATACTGAATTGTATTTTGATGGAAATGTTTCAGACTGGCATTTTCAAATAACAAATAAATTAACTATTGATTCCCTGACCAACAAAATACCTCCTTTCCAATCCTTGCTGTTATCATTGGAAAATTAGTATTGTCAATGAAACTGAGTGTGTGCCACAATTTATTTGACTCTGCAAGGAGATAACTTTAATGCAAGCATTGTTGCAAAGGTTTCATTCATTAATTTCGGCTTTGCGTCTCATTTAATATAATATTTGAACATCAGTGTAAGATAAAACAAAGGATTTTTAGAACAAAAGGTACTTATATATATAAATGAATAGTTACAGTGGTGGGATTCAATTTTTTTTACTACCTACTCTGGGCATGGTATGGTGGGCATGGACAGGGGGAAAGCCTTGCATTGCACCCAAATTAGGACTACTTTATTTCAAAACTTGGATGGGCAGGGCCAGCCAGAATTTCTGCTACCGGTTCTGGCGAACTGGTGTGAACCTGCTGGATCCCGCCACTGAATAGTTATGTATGAAAGCAAAGAAGAACAAATGATTCATCTACAGAGCACTGGGTCCTTGAGCAAAAGTAACTTGTGTAAAGAGTACATTTCCTGGTTGTTCTACCTTAGGCTGTATAATCAATGGAAGGATTTAGAATGGCATGCCAAGGAGTACCTTCAAACTCCATATACGTGTCAGAATCAAACCATGAATTAAAGCAGAAATTGGAGGAAGATCCCATCATTGTCCCTGGTGATTTTGGATTAAGAAAAGTGGGTGTCTATCAGTAGTCTTGCTCAGATAACCAGTGGTAGAGGTAGAAATGTAAACATGGCAAGTGTTGTATGCTTGATAGTGCTGAAATGATATTGAAATACAGTAATACCTCGGATAATGCTAAAACTTGGTTCCACAAGTCTTAGCGTTATCCGATTTTTAGCGTTTTAACATTTTAAAAAAGCCCGGTTCCCTTTCTGAAGAGGAAAGGGAACCGGGGATCGATCCGCCTGCAAAGGTACACTGTTCAGTGGCAGTCTTTCAGGGAAGGCAAGGCGGGTGGCCCGCCTTGCTTTCTCTGAAAGGCAGCCGGCATACGTGTGCTCCATTCAGCAGCTGCCTTTCAGGAAAGGGAAGGCGGGCAGCCTGCCTTCCCTTCCCTGAAAGGCAGCCACTGAATGGAGTGCCTGTACACCAGCTGCCCACCCCCACAAAAAGGACAGCGTGATCTGCTACCTTTTCATGCTGTTTGGGGACAAATAAAATCACCATCATCGAGTGAATGTTTCAGGCTCTCCACCTCCCCTGCAGCCTCTGGGAGGGTTGGAGGACCGTTTTCTCACTATTCCCGCCTTCCTAGGACATCCCTGGGCTGCACAACAGCTGAAAACAGGTGCAGCTGCCATTTTGTTTTTTCCTCGTGCTGGAGAAGCGCGCCTCCCCAATGGATGGTATATGGAGGGTGTCCTCTTAGGTACTTAATTTTAAAAGGAGATTGGGTGCATTTATGGATGCTGAGGTTGCCAATGTCAATTAGGCATGGTATCTGTACAGTAAAACCCCAGTTAACGATGCATTTGGACAACGTTGTTTTCGGTTAACGAAATGTTTTTTCCTGAAAAGTCATCTCCTGGACAACAATGTTATGTCATTATCTGGGAGATCGTCTTTGGTATCCTACCTGTTCATGCTGGTTGGAGATGTTTATGTTTATTCAATTTTATATCCCACCCTACTCAAAACATGGCCGACTCAGGGCGGCTAACAACATATAAATGACCCTGGGACACCCCACAGGGTTTACATAAAGATACAATATTCAAATTATAATAATAAATACAATGTTATAAGGCAAGACAGTCAACAATAATACAAATATCAGCACCACATCAAAATAATATATCAATAATTACAATAGAATCACAAAGGATGAAAACATCACGTAATATAACAAAATTACCAAAGTACCAGATGCGCCAGGAGCCAGGTGCGTGGTGGCAAATTTCCTCCCAGCACCCCTTGTCTTTTAAGTCCTAGGCGAGGGGGGAGGGTGGAGCCAATGGAGTGGCCAGCAGGACCTCTTCGCCCTCGCTGGGGCCGAGCGCGTGGTGGCGATGTTCCTCCCGGCACCCCTCGCCTTTTAAGTCCTAGGCGGGGGGAGGGGGGAGCCCCAGGACGCCAGCCGATGGAGTGGCCGGCAGGACCTCTTCGCCCTCGCTGCGGCCGAGCGCGCGGCAGCGATGTTCCTCCCGGCACCCCTCGCCTTTTAAGTCATAGGCGATAATACAAATATCAGCACCACATCAAAATAATATATCAATAATTACAATAGAATCACAAAGGATGAAAACATCACGTAATATAACAAAATTACCAAAGTACCAGATGCGCCAGGAGCCAGGTGCGTGGCGGCAAATTTACTCCCGGCACCCCTCGCCTTTTAAGTCCTAGGCAAGGGGGGAGGGCGGAGCCCCAGGACGCCGGCCGATGGAGTGGCCGGCAGGACCTCTTCGCCCTCGCCAGGGCTGAGCGCATGGCGGTGATGTTCCTCCTGGCACCCCTCGCCTTTTAAGTCCTAGGCGAGGGGGGAGGGTGGAGCCCCAGGATGCGGCCAATGGAGTGGCCGGCAGGACCTCTTCGCCCTCGCCAGGGCTGAGCATGCAGCGGCGATGTTCCTCCCAGCACCCCTTGCCTTTTAAGTCCTAGGCGGGGGGGAGGGCGGAGCCCCAGGACACCGGCCGATGGAGTGGCCGGCAGGACCTCTTCGCCCTCGCAGGGGCCGTGTGTCTGGCTCTCTGCTTACCCTGGAGTGTCTGGGAGACTGGGAGGACCTATCCCATGCTGTTTCCACCTTCCTACCACCTCCCTGGCCTGCCCAACAGCTGAGAAAAGTTGTGGCCACCATCTTGTTTTTGAAAAAAAAATAAGATGGCGGCCACAACTTTTCTCAACTGTTGGGTGGGCCAGGGAGGTGCTAGGAAGGCGGAAACAGCGCAGAATATGTCCTCCCAGACAATCCTGGGTGGGCAAAGAGCTGGACACAGGGACCCAAAGATGGCGATTCTTTCGTCTTCAACCATCATCAACAGGTAGGAGACCACATCGTCCTTTCTCTGCGTGTGGGCAGTGGCAGCCCAGGTGCCTTTGTTAGGCTCTGGGGAGGCAATCCAGGCTGGATCTGACCTCCCCTGATCTCCCCCAGGTGATGCTGCAAGCCAAAACACCGGGGGAACTCAATAATCAGCTTGTGGTTTTTCTTGTAGCACCGCCCAGAGGGGTTGTGAGATGTAGGAAATAACATGGATGGGGCCCTTGAGCCTCCCAGAGGTGGCTGAGGTGGCAGAGAAGCCTAAATGGGTGAAAATAGTTCAGTCGTGACTGATTTTTTTTACCCATTTCAGTTTTTCCGCTGCCTCAGCCCCCTCTGGGAGGCTCAAGGGACGCTATCCACATTGTTTCTGACACTCCACAACCCCTCCAGGCAGTGCTGCAACAAAAAACCTCCAGCTGATGAAGGAGGTTTCCCCTCTGTTTTGGCTTATAGCACCACCCAGAGGGGTTGCGGGGTGTCAGAAACAGTGTGGATAGGGTCCCTTGAGCCTCCCAGAGGGGGCTGAGGTGGTGGAGGAGCCAAAATGGGTGAAAAAAATCAGTCACCGCAGAACTTTTTTCACCCATTTCGGCTTCTCTGCCAGCCCAGGTGCCTCTGTTAGGCTCCAGTGAGGTGATCCACGCTGTTTCTGACACCCCGTGACACCCCTGGCCACTGCTCCAAGGGAAAACAGCGGGGAAATCTCCTTCATCAGCTGGAAGTTTTCCCTGGCAGCAGCGGCCGGGAGGGTCATGGGGGGTCAGAAACAACATGGATAGGGTCCATTGAGCCTCCCAGAGGTGGCTGAGGTGGTGGAGAAGCCGAAATGAGTAAAAAAATTCAGTCACCACAGATCGGGTTTTCCTCTTTCATATCAGGGTGTGTGTGGATTTGATCCCCTCTCCTGGGTCCCGTGGGTCCGGGAGGGTTGGGGGACAAAAGGGGTCTCCCCCCAACCATTCCAGACCCAGGGGATGCAGTGGAGAGGGGAATCACAACCCCCACCCCCTGATATTAAAGGGGAAAACCCGATTGGGTTTTCCTCTTTCATATCAGGGGGAATATGGATTTGATCCCCTCTCCCGGGTCCCATGTGTCCGGGAAGGTTGGGGGGCAAAAGGGGTCTGTTCCCCAACCCTTCCAGACCCAGGGGACCCAGCGGAGAAGGGGATCACAACCCCCCACACCCCCTGGTATTAAAGGGGAAAACCTTATCAGGTTTTCCTCTTTCATATCAGGGTGTGTGTGAATTTGATTCCCTCTCCTGGGTCCTGTGGGTCCAGGAGGATTGGGGGGCAAAAGGGGTCTGTTCCCCCAACCATTCCGGACCCATGTGACCAGGCAGAGATGGGGATTGCAACCTCCACCCCTGATATTAAGGGGATAACCCGATCGGGGGGCAAAGGGAAGCAGGATGTGCCTCCCAGAAAACAACGTTTCCCAGTTAATGTCGCAACGTTGGGAACCGAGAAACATCATTAAGTGGAGGATTACTGTATATTTCCAATTTTGCAGTAAGTTTTCTGAGTCTAGATACTTATATCTGAAAAATGTGAAAAGAAAGCTGTTGTTATGTTCATGCTCTGCTTTTTGAATTCTCTGCTTCCAGCTTTGAGTTGGCCATCATAAGAATGTAGGAAATGGGTTTGACCCAGCAGGGGACTTGGCATGTTGATTGCCTTTCATCTTTTCTCATTTGCTTGACTGGTGACAATTAGTTGATACATTGTCTGACTGAGTCCTTTATTCTCTTGCCATGTAGCATTTCCTAGGGTTGGAAAGAATATTCTCCAAATTCCTCATGCATGACATTTTGATAATTTTAAAGCCCCTTGAGACTCCTTCCCACCAACCAAGAGCAAAAACCAAAGCCCTTCTACTCCTTTCCATCCAGGGTCCATGTAATCTGCTTCAATTGTTCAGTGTCTCTTCCCTTTGATTACGAAAGGACATACATACACAGCAAACATAGAAGGACCAACCTATTGTTAAGAAATATGCAAACAATTCATTTTGTGCTTCAGATTCTAAATCAGACAACTATCTTAATTTTGGACAATTCCCACAATTCATCCGATTGAACAGTTTTGCACAAAATATGACAGGGTTTTGTGCAAAGCACTGCCCTTTCCAATGTGAGACTGAGATCACCAAGGAATTGCTCGCTATCCTCTGTGGAACTATTATGCCTAAATATTAAATGCCATATCTATTGTTATTGAGCAGGAAGTTACTTCAACTCCAAATTCTGATGGCAAAGCACCACCTGCCCAAACATAAACACATAATTGGACCATGAATTGCCTCTGAAAACAAAAAGGGAGGAATTTTAGGGCCATATTTTAAGCTTTGTCAGACTACTGGAGATTTCCAATTTTCCAGTAGGTTTCAACATGTTTATTATATAAACCCTAAAACTGATAATGCATTCTACTTCATCTACCTTTATAGACAACTCTGAAGCCTTAGCTAACACAGAATACATGTGCCAGGTTGCTTGTAGCGTAATGGCAACTGAAACATCTAACATCAACAGTGATTGCCCACACATTTCTGGAAACAAATTAAAGTCACTGAATGAATTGAGACCTAGCTATCTGAAGGATCCCACATTCACTTATAGAAGCTATCTGAGCCCCAAAGTCAGCCACAGAGCCTATCAATAAGATCTATAAGGTTGATGTACATATAAGAAGGATTGAGGGACTAACTTGCCTGCCAGGGAATAGCAGCAGCAGTCTGTCTGGGGCTGGCTTGGAGGTCCATGGGGATAAAATTAAGGTGACGATTCGAGATGGCCTTGAAAAGCCGGCCCACTGCCGTCGCTACTGTGGGTGGAATGTCTCACCCCAGTTGAGGGCTCAAGGTAGATTTGGAAGAATGCCCCACCACTTCCATCACCACTGGAGCCTTGCGGAGGGTGGGGGGAGTGGGTGGGGCGGTTTTATATGGGGGTGGGAGGGAGGGAGGGAGAGACTGCCCGGCCAGCCGGGAAGGAGAGGCAGCATTCTGTCCAAGGCAATCAGGGAGGCTCCCGAGGCCAATATAGAGGTTGTGATGGGCATGGGGCGATATAGCGGGTACCGAGGGGCGGGCCGCACTCGGGGAATGCGGGGCAGATGCTTAGTATCTGTCCCTCGTTCCAGCCCCCCGGTTACACCTCTAGGTCCTGAGCAGCTGACCCAGGGTGACCCTGCCCTTAGGCTGCTGCTGATGAATGCCAGGTCGGTATGTAATAAGGACCCCTGATACAAGATTCCATTATGGGGGAGCGGGCCGACCTGGCATGTATCACTGAGACCTGGCTGAGACCAGAGGATGGGGTTCCTCTGCCAGAAATGTGTCCAGCTGGGTTCAGTATTTGGCACCAGCCTAGGGATGAGGGTAAGGGCGGTGGCGTTGCCATCATAGCCAGGGAGTCACTGGGAGTCGCCAGGGCTACCGCTCCACAAATTCTGGGTTGTGAGGCCCTGCTTCTGCGTCTGGGCTCTAAGGGTCAGTTGGGAGTCTTACTCCTGTACCTGCCCCCTTGCAGGGTAAGGGACTCCCTGCCTGAGCTCCTCGAGGCCGTCTCAGCGTTGGCGTTGGAGTTCCCTAGACTGATGGTTCTGGGGGACTTCAATTTGCCTTCGCTGGGGACTGGCTCCGAGGTGGCTCAGGAGTTCATGGCTTCCATGGCAGCTATGGACCTGATTCAGGTAATTCAGGGCCCGACCAGGGGCAGTGGCCACACACCAGATTTAATCTTTTTGTCGGAGCAGTGGCAGAGTGATCTGAGACTACGGAAACTAGACATAACACCTGTGCCATGGTCAGATCATTATTTGGTGGCTCTAGACTTCCTGGGTGCGACGCTTCATCGTAGGGAGGCAGGGCCTATTAGAATGGCCCGCCCCCGGCAACTGATGGATCCTGATGGATTCCAGAGGGAACTGGGGGATTTCCCTCTGGATCGGCAACACGATTCGCCCGAGGCGCTGGTTGACCTGTGGAACAGGATGACAACAGCGGCCTTGGATGAAATCGCACCACTACGGCCTCTCAGAGCTCATGGAGCTAGGTCATCTCCGTGGTTCACAGATGAACTGCGGGAGCTCAAACGGGCAAAGAGACGCCTAGAGCGCCGCTGGGTGAAGACCCAGAGAGACTCCGATTGGACACTAGCTAGAGCCGCTATTAGGGCCTATCTAGTGGCGATGGAGGTGGTGAGGCGGCAATACTTCACCACCCTTATTGCCTCTGCTGATAATCGCCCAGCCACCCTGTTCCGGGTTACCAGGTCTCTCCTTGGTAGGGGGACCCCGGTGCCTGGTTGGCAGGGGTCGGCTGAGGACTTTGCTGACCATCTAGTGGAGAAAATCGATCGGATTCGCTCGGGGTTTAATCCTGGCGTGGATGGGGAGAGTCCGGAGGGAGCTGGAGCACAGTCTTGCCATACCATCTGGGACCGGTTTGATCCAGTTGCCCCTGATGAAGTGGACAGGCTCCTTGCAGCTGTGCGCGCCACTACCTGCCCATTGGACCCCTGTCCCACCTGGTTGGTGAAAGCCTCCAAGGCGGTGACAGGTGGCTGGGTTGGGGCTATGATCAATGCATCATTGCGGGAGGGGGTGTTTCCTGCACCTTTAAAACATGCCTTGGTGCACCCCCTCCTGAAGAAACCTTCCCTCGACCCAGCTGTCCTAACCAACTATAGGCCTGTCTCCAACCTCCCCTTTTTAGGGAAGGTGTTGGAGAAGGCAGTGGCGCGTCGGCTGCAGGGGGTACTGGATGAAGCGGATTACCTGGACCCCTTTCAGTCAGGATTCAGGCCTGGATATGGTACCGAGACGGCATTGGTCGCACTGATGGATGATCTCTGGCGGGAGCGGGACGGTGGTCACCCATCCGTCCTTGCTCTTCTTGACCTCTCAGCGGCTTTCGATACCGTTGACCACGGTATCCTTCTGGAACGGCTCCAAGGATTGGGAATCCAGGGCACTGTGTGGTCCTGGTTTTCCTCATTTCTGAGGGGTCGGACCCAGTCGGTGTGGTTGGAGAGTGAGAGGTCGAGTCCTAGGCCCCTCAAATGGGGGGTGCCTCAGGGCTCGGTGCTCTCTCCTCTCCTATTTAACATCTACATGAAGCCGCTGGGTGAGATCATTCGTTCCCATGGGGTGCGGTACCATCAGTACGCGGATGACACTCAGTTGTACATCTCGGCCCATGGGGACCCCAGTGATGCCATCAAAGTCCTTTCCAGGTGCCTGGAAGCTGTTGGGGTCTGGATGGGGGCTAACGGGCTACAACTGAATCCCAGCAAGACTGAGTGGCTATGGATAAGGGGTCCTGCGTTAACCCGGGAGCTACCATCTTTGGTTCTGGATGGGGCTATTTTGCCCCAGACAGACCCGGTGCGCAACTTGGGGGTCCTCCTGGATTCGCGGCTACTGCTAGAAGAACAGGTGGCGGCTGTGACCAGGAGGGCTTTCGCCCAACTTCGGGTGATTCGCCAGTTGCGCCCACTCCTGGACCGGGACTCCTTGCTCATGGTCACTCACGCTCTGGTCACCTCCAGACTAGATTATTGCAATGCGCTCTACATGGGGCTTCCCTTGACGACCATTCGGAGGCTACAGCTGGTCCAGAATGCAGCAGCCAGGGTGGTGATGGGGTGTGGGCGTTATGCCCATGCTTTGCCACTGCTCCGGGAGCTGCACTGGTTGCCAGTTTGTCTCCGGGTGCAATTCAAGGTGCTGGTTTTGACCTTTAAAGCCCTATATGGTAGTGGGCTGGGTTACCTAAGAGACCGCATCGCCCTGAGGACGTCTGTCCGTCCAACCAGAGCGGACCGGAAGGGCTCTCTAATTGTTCCATCAGCCAGAGGGGCTCGCCTCTCTGGCACAAGGAGGAGAGCCTTCTCCGTGTCTGCGCCGGCCCTCTGGAACCTCCTGCCAACAGAGCTACGTCTCCGGACGGAATTGCTGCCTTTCAGAAAAGAACTTAAAACCTGGCTGGCGGGTCAAGTGTGGGGTGCAGGTGGAAGGGTAACCTCCATTGGGTGGTTGGTGTAGAAGAACTCTTCCCCATGGTGCCTTTGGATCCTGCAGCCCTTGTTTTTAGGGGGTGGGTAGTTTTAACTGTTTTTAACATGTGTTTTTTAATTTTTATTGTGAACCGCCCTGAGTTGGCTTTGGCCGAGTGAGCGGTATATAAATGTGACAATTAAATTAAATTAAATTAAATTAAGAAGGGAGCTTTCCTATGGTGGGCTATGTTTATGATATTTTAATTTAATTTAATAATTTTCGCATTTGTATGCCGCACAATCAGGAAGCCTGACTCAGGGCGGCTCACACAATAATCATACTATTCTAATTTTCTGAGATTGTGGATTCAGGGTTTTCATAAGCTGTACCCCATAATCATAACAATTATAATGAAGTAAGGCTTGATATCTCTCACTTTGCATGTAATGAGTCTATCTCATATATTTGTTTCACCTTTAAAGATGCATTACTGAAATGAATGAACATTTGCATGATATTCTAATTTTTCGAGTTTCACCTGTAAATGGGGAAAAAAAATTCCTATGACAAATACTTGTCAATTAAGTCAGTAGTGAGATGTACTTTAAAAGATCTTCAAGGCCAAAAACACATTGCTTTTCTCTGTGGAAGAAAGGAAAACAATCTTAGAAAGAACAATCTTAGAAATGCCCTATCAGGGCAAACATGTGTTCCTTACTCCCTGCATGGTCCATTTTTATTTTGCAGATCTTGTTTGTCTTGTTGCTGTGTTATGATTTAGGATGCTATTTTAAATAAAAGTATTTTATATTTTTATTAATTGATGTTATTGTTTAAAATCCTTTACACTTTGCCTAAAACCAAAAAGTCTAAGTCTAAAAATAACAAATCTATATGTGGAGGATAAAATTATATGTTCAAGGTATGAGGAGAAATGCTTCCCCCCACTTTTTGGCATTTGAAGATTCCATCAAAAGCTACCAGTTCATACTACATGTTTTCTTTTCAAGCTCAGTAAGTGGCTAAGAAGTCTTGAGTTCTGAAGTCATACTTCATTAAACAACTCCACATCTGGATAGCAGAAGTGTACAGGGGAAAAATAAGATTATGCATTGAAGCTGACAGCTCATAGAGCTCTATCTTGTTTACATTTTCTTTATTTCTTGAGATCAATATGTGAAAAATCTCATTAAGTCCATTCTTTAGAGGAGTAAAGCCAAAATCTCAGTTCAATATTTTTCCTACTAAATTCAAAGAGCTTACCAACAGTAAGATTCCAGTCCATTATGGGGCCATGTGCTGACTTTTGTGGGAAGGGTTACTTTAACACCTCCCCTTTCCAGTGAGTTTGAGTTAATAGGACAATTTTGACATTCTTCAAAATCACACTTGCAGTCACTTCAAATTACACTTAGGACAATGTTAGTGACAAGAACATGTCCAGCCTTCTGCTCTATTGGCCTTAAGATAGCCATTATGGAGTAAAGAAATCTTGGAAAAATATGGGGCAAATAATATACTACAGAGTGATCATTTTATGAAGAATCAATTCCTTGTGTATTACAAGCCATCTGATAATAGATTGCTTCATCAGCTTTTCTGACTGTTAGTTTGGCAAGTACATACCTGTCAACTTTTGGATTTGAAAATAAGGGAAATTTTGGCCACACCCCTCTGTGGGTGTGGCCAAATCTATGGGCGTGGCCAAATATAGCCATGTGACTTGCTGGGCTCTAGTCATGCCTGCCACATGGACATGAAAATGTCTGCAAACACAGACAGCACTGGCTCTTTGGCTGTAAATGGAGATGAGCACTGCATCCTAGAGTTGGATACGACTGGCAGATTTTACTTTCTTAGGATCAATCATGGTGATTGCAGCCATGAAATAAAAAGGTGACTGATGCTTGGCAAACAAGCTATGAGAAACCTGGGGAACATAGTTAAAAGTAGAGGCCTCACCTTGCAAACAAAAATTTGCATAGTCAAAGCAATGGTATTCCTGGTGGTAATGTATGGGTGTGAGAGCTGGACCATTAGGAAGGCTGAGCGCAGAAAAATAGATGCCTTTGAAATGTGGTGTTAGAAATAGGTCAATCCTAGAAGAAATCAACCTTTCCCCATCTACTTGGGGGACTTTTGTTTTGTTTTCTTTCTTGTTTACTCAATGGCTTAAGTGACTAAGATGCTGACTGGGAGGCAGAAGGTCAGCAGTTCGATTCCCGAGTACTGCAGGATGGAATGAGCTCCCATCTTTGTCCCAGCTCCTGCTATCCTATCAGTTCGAAAGCAAGAAATTGCAAGTAGATAAATAGGGACCACTTTGGTGGGAAGGTAATAGCGTTCCGTGCGCTCTGGTGTCTAATCATGCATGCCACATGGCCACGGAAATGTCTGCAGACGCAGACAATGCTGGCTCTTCGGCTTTGAAACAGAGATGAGCACTGAACCCTAGAGTTGGATACGACTGGCTTTCAAGCAAGGGAACCCCCCCTCTCATATAGTGATCAGGCAACCCCCCCCCCCCGAGTTAACTCTAGAACTCTAGAAACGAAATCCTCCAGCCAGGAAGCAGGGCAGAAACAGCTCAATAATGCAAGCGCAGCGCCAAAATGGCCGCCACGCTCTTTGCGGGCCCCCCCACCGGACTTGGACATCTGGGTAGTTAGGGGGGCATGGCCAGCACCCTTTAAAAGGGGTGGCCATGAGGCAGCCGCGCTGCCATTTTGCGAAGCGACGGAGAGGAGAAGTTTTTCCCCAATCGCTCCGTCGCTCTTCCCTTTAGCCGGGAAGCCTCTTTCGAGCAGCGGTTTTCTTCTGCGCTTCTTTTCTTCGGCTTCCCAGCGAATTGCAGCAATGCCTTCCAAAAAGAAGGCGATGGCGAACGCGGTTCGCACTTCAAGGAGGCGCCAGCCGGGTCGGAGGACAGCAACTGCGCCCCCTCAGCAGGCCCCCTTTCCGGGGGCGCCCACCGGGACTGGCGGGATGGGGTCGATTGCTCCCTGGCCCGAGGCTGGGCAGCCTCAGACCGGCCCTACAGGGGCTGCGGCCACCGGCCCGCAATTAGCGGCCACCGGCCCGGGCCTGGCGCATAGCCAGGCTGGGCCTTCGGGCCTTGGCATGCAGCTTCCAGCGGTGGGCTTTAACCAAGGGGGTTGGCTGGGTTCCCTTCCCTGGCAGGGCATGCCCCCCGGCCCCTCCGGGGCCGGTGGTCGGGGCATGGCCGTATTCGGGCCCCGGGGTCCAGAGACCTGGCCCGGCACCAGCGACCGGTGGGCCGGCCGGCCCTTTGCCCCCCATCAGCGTTGGGGGCTATGTAAACATTGATGCCCTACTGGCCCGCGTAGCGGCCCTGGAGGCATCTTTGGGGATAGTTAATCCATCAGGGGCACCCTTTGGTTTACAGGTCAACTCAGCATCTGCCAGTCCTCGGCAGGCGGCCGAAAGGGTTGAGCTGCCTGAGGCAAGTAGGTCGGCGACAGCCGCAGCCTCGCAGCTCCCCACTCGGCAGATGCCGCCAGCAGGTAGTGGTCAGGCCCCGTCTACGAGCTCGGTTGCGGTCGCGAGCTCCGACGCCCGCAGTGGGCCGGAACCCCCGGTGGGGGCGGCCCATGGGGGTGCAACTTGTGAGTATACGGTCCAAGCTAGTG
This sequence comes from Bradypodion pumilum, assembly GCA_035047305.1. Lineage (NCBI taxonomy): Eukaryota > Metazoa > Chordata > Lepidosauria > Squamata > Chamaeleonidae > Bradypodion > Bradypodion pumilum. Next base: position 405,082,876 of record JAWDJD010000001.1, read on the forward strand.
CACCCACACCACAACCCACTACGGGGGGGAGGTTTGCAGTGGCCGTGGCCTCGCCTGGCTGGGGCGGCGGGTCAGCCGCCTCCGGCCCATTCGGGAACAGCTCCAACACTCCAAGGCCCCTCTTGGGGCGGGGCACCCTGTCCTGCAGGGAACTTATTGGGGGTGCCAGGGCTGGTCCAGGCTCCTTTCATGGTGCCCAGCACGGTCAATGTTCCGGTGTCAGCCTTGCCGACAGCAGGTTATTCTTTACCCCTTGGGGATCATTTGGCCCAGGCTACCAAGGAAAAGATCTGGCGGGGGGAGTATGTGGACATTTTCTCCCTCTTGAATAGAGAACCCACCAAGGAGGAGAGGGAGGGGCAGGACGAGAAGGACAAGGAGCAGTCTCGTCGACGTAAGCCGCCACGTACGTGGGCCAACTGGTTACCCGCATACCCTATATACATGGCGGTGTACCTCAGGGCCCGGCCCGACCTGGCAATTCCGATGGTCCAGTATTTGGACAACATATACCGGGTGATGGTTGATTTCCCTGGCCCGTCGTGGTTGGCTTACGACGAGGAATTCCGCATGAGAGTGCCCCTACATCCAGAGATGAGGTGGGATGAGCCCTCCAGAAGCTGTGGCTTCTGTATATGAACCCCACGCGCCCAGCGCCAGAGGAGAGGTACCATTGTGGACATGCGGTCCAGGGAGCTACTCCGGCCCAGGCACCCCGCCAGGTGGCGGGGCAGGGGGTTCCAGCCCGCCTGCTGTGTTGGAGTTTCTCGGCCAATGGTGCGTGTAACAGGAAGCAGTGCCGTTACAGGCATGAGTGTCCCTCTTGTGCTGGCCCCCATGCCGCCTCCGCGTGTCCTAGGGCAGGCGGACTGCGGGGCAGAGGTAGAGGTGGACAGGGAGTGGGCAGAACTGCCGCGGAGGGAGCTGGTCAAGCAAAAGGCCCCCTCCCCAATTAATGTGGACATGCTGGAGCGTTGGCTCGCGATGTACCCGAGGAGGGCAGACGCAGCTTACCTGCTTGAGGGTTTTCAGCAGGGGTTTCACATTCCTTTCACAGGGGACAGGTCCCCTCAAGATGCACCCAACCTGTTATCACTCAGGGGAAGGGAGGAGGTGGCTGCCATGAGCATTGCTAAGGAGGTTGCTGCTGGCAGGGTTGCTGGCCCTTTCCCTGTCCCACCATTTCCCAATCTCAAGGTTTCCCCGTTGGGGTTGGTGCCCAAGAAGTCATCGGGGGAGTTCCGTTTGATACACCACTTGTCTTACCCAGCTGGCCGTTCGGTCAACGATGCTATCCCTGACGACCTTTGTTCGGTTAGGTATACATCTTTTGACCAGGCCCTGCGCATGGTGCGCTCATGTGGCCCGGGTGCACTGCTGGCTAAGTGCGACATTAAGTCCGCGTTCCGTCTCCTGCCAGTGCACCCGGGCGACTTTGAATTGCTGGGTTTCAAGTTCCGGGGTGAATTTTATTTCGACAAAGCCATGCCTTTTGGCTGCTCCATTTCATGCTTGGCATTTGAGCGCTTCAGCACTTTCCTGCAATGGGCCTTTGTTTGCAGGTCAGGGTCCCGGTCTGTAGCCCACTACCTCGACGATTTCTTATTCGGGGGTGAACGGGGCTGGGACACGTGCACGCGTCTCCTACATGCATTTCAGATGCTAATGAAGGAACTCGGTGTCCCTTTAGCGCTCGAAAAGACCGAGGGCCCTTCAACTCAGCTCACATTCCTGGGGGTTGAGATTGACAAGGTTGTGCAAGCATCCAGGTTACCTGTTGATAAGGTTTCCCGGATCGTTGCACTCATTTTGGACTTGCTGGCAAAACGCAAGGTGTCCCTTCGGGAGCTCCAGGTGTTACATGGTCACCTCAATTTCGCTTGCAGGGTCATCGCACCTGGCAGAGCGTTTGCTCAACGCTTGTGCGACGCCATGACTGGCTTGGCCAGGCCCCACCACAGGGTCCGACTGAACAAGGGCATGAGGGCTGATATGCTCATCTGGCTACAGTTCCTGAGGGAATTCAACGGGGTGTCCTTTTGGAGGTCCGACCTTTTGGTTTCCCCTCATTTTCGGGTTCAGTCGGATGCATCAGGGTCCCTGGGTTATGGGATTTACTTCGAAGGGAAGTGGGCCTATGGCAGATGGCCACCAGCCTGGTGGGGTTCGGATCGTTTGCGCGATCTCACGTACCTGGAATTTTTCCCCATTCTGGGAGCTTTGATGCTATGGGGCGAGGAGTGAGCCAATTCGGTCGTCCATTTCTGGTGTGACAATGCGGCAGTTGTCCACATTGTCAACTCACAGACGTCTAAATCTCCCCGGGTCATGGAACTGGTTCGCCAGTTTGTGTTGAGCAGCCTACGCCTCAATGTGCTTTTTAGGGCCAGGCATGTTCCAGGTATTAATAATGATATTGCTGACGCTTTGTCCCGCCTGCAGATCCCCCGGTTCCGTGCCTTGGCCCCGGACGCAGAGGAATTTCCCTCGCCACTCCCGGACGAGATATGGACGCTTGGCGAGGAGAGGTGAACCGGGCGATCGGCATGTCGCTCGCCCCCCGCACGCGTAAGGCGTATAACCATGCATTTAGTTCATTCAGGGCCTTTTGTGCCCAATCACGGCTGCCTGAAAGTTAGCCCATCCCAGTAGCTCACATCCTCCAATTTATGGTTTACTTACATGCTCAGGGCTTAGCCCCCCGCACCATAGCATCCAGGCTGTCAGCGCTGGCATTCATGGCCAAGGTGGGTGGTTTTGCTGACAGCACAAGTGATTTTCGCATACGACATGTTTTGGAAGGGTGGGTGCGGGAACGTGGGCGCAGCCCGGACGACCGCCACCCTATTTCTCCAGGGGTGCTTACCCACCTTGCACGGGGTTGGCATGACCTGTGTTTCGACAGGTATGAGGCAACCCTGTTTCACGCGGCTACTACAGTGGCCTTTTTTGGGGCGCTCCGCATCAGTGAGCTGGTGCTACTGTCTAAGGCGGATGCGAGTCGTAGGGCACTGGAACTCGAAGATGTCTATGTTTCTTCTGATTGGGCTCAGCTGAGGATACGCTACTCTAAGGTTGATCAGCACAGTGTAGGCAGTGGTGTAAGACTGCTACGATGTTCCTTGGCAGACATCTGTCCGGTTGGTGCCCTACAGGAGTTCCTTGCACTACGTGGTACGCACCCTGGCCCGTTTTTCTGTCACCAAGATGGGTCTCCCCTTACTAAATTTCAATTTTGGAAGGTGACCGGTAAGGCACTAGCCAGTGTTGGCCTCCCTGGGGCTCGTTACGGCACCCATTCATTCCGGATAGGGGCGGCTTCCACCGCAGCGGCGTTTGGGTACTCTGGGGCTGAAATATGCAACATGGGAAGGTGGGGATCACGATGTTTTCAGTTGTATGTTCTCCCTCTTCAACAGTGAGTACCAGTTAAGTCACTACCCTGTTTCCTTTTTTCCTTGACAGACCCTGGTCAGGGTCTGTCAAGCTGGTGGGCCACAGCACATAGCTGGTGGGCCACAGCTATGTGCACAGGGCAGCGCAGTTTGCTGCGGCGACAGAGTGGGGACCCCGACTGGGACTGGGTGCATCCGCAAGTCTCAGGTGGTACGGTAAGCGCGGAATGTTATGGCGGGAACTGTTGCCATTCCTTTTCTCCATCAGGGATGCTGACCCACCTGATGTCCTTATTATACACCTCGGGGGTAATGATTTGGGACAGGTCACGGGCCTATCGCTGAAGCATGCGATTTGCTGTGACCTGGCCTACTTGCATTATGTGTGGCCTGCCACAACCCTAATTTGGTCGGACATGATAACGCGGCACGCTTACAGGGGAGGGTTTAACCTCCAGGCCCTTGATCGGGCTCGGCGCTCGGTGAACAGGGCTATTGCCCGGTTCTTTCTGGACAAGGGTTGGGGGCGCGTCGTACGACACCCCACCATCAGTCTACAAAATTATGAGCTTTACACAGGGGATGGGGTCCATCTGTCGCCGGGAGGTATGGACCTCTTGTTGGGAGATTGGCGAGCAGGCCTGTTGACCGAGCTGACGGTCTGGGGGGGGCGGTGAGCCTTTATTGAAGCCTCCCCGTGTGGCGGGTAGCACTGGTAAGGTAAACATTTATGACCCACAGGTATCCGACAGGTTCGCAATTGACTGGACAACACTAGACAGGCACAAGTTGGTTAACATTGTCCGGTCAACGATGAACCAGGCAATGGGGTGATGGCACGAGCTAGGCAGCATGCATCACCCCGTTATTTTACGGATATGCGTCAGAGGGTGGGGTCAGTAGCTAGATTATTGACTACGGTCAACAATTTGTTTGTTGTCAACAAACAAATTGATACAAATGAATACATTGTAACCAATTGCCGTTGGCAATTTTGGGTGGAACCTTACCAGTGTTACTTCGGCCTGCTTGCCTTAAGAATTATAATTGGTGGAATACCAATAGAAATTTATAATTCGGACTAGGGCATGAATCAATAAATGTGGCCCAATGCCGTTATCCACTTTTACCAGTGTCTGAGTCCTTTATTGGGGGGTGCGCCTGCAATGCAAGCGCGGCGCCAAAATGGCCACCGTGCTCTTTGCGGGCCCCCCCCCCCACTGGACTTGAACATCCGGGTAGTTAGGGGGCGTGGCCAGCACCCTTTAAAAGGGGTGGCCACGAGGCAGCCGCGCTGCCATTTTGCGAAGCGACGGAGAGGAGATGTTTTTCCCCTCCACCCCCTCCCTAGTTAACAGTGTGATATTTTGGTCGCTTCGGGGCCGGGTGGGAATTTTTGGCTGGGACCTACAATTGGCTCTCAGGTCCTGGCTTTTTTGCCCATCCCACACTGTTGCTATGGTTTGACATAGTTTTTTTTTCTTCTGCTGCTATTGACTTTGGTCACATGGGCGGGTAGCACTGGTAAGGTAAACATTTATGACCCACAGGTATCCGGCAGGTTCGCAATTGACTGGACAACACTAGACAGGCACAAGTTGGTTAACGTTGTCCGGTCAACGATGAACCAGGCAATGGGGTGATGGCACGAGCTAGGCAGCATGCATCACCCCGTTATTTTACGGATACGCGTCAGAGGGTGGGGTCAGTAGTTAGATTATTGACTACGGTCAACAATTTGTTTGTTGTCAACAAACAAATTGATACAAATGGATACATTGTAACCAATCGCCGTTGGCAATTTTGGGTGGAACCTTACCAGTGTTACTTCGGCCTGCTTGCCTTAAGAATTATAATTGGGGGAATACCAATAGAAATTTATAATTTGGACTAGGGCATGAATCAATAAATGTGGCCCAATGCCGTTATCCACTTTTACCAGTGTCTGAGTCCTTTATTGGGGGGTGCGCCTGCAAAGCATGAGGTTGCCACTGCATATATGAAATATATCGCTCACCTAGAGTAGACTCCTGCTCCCAGCAGCCCAAACGAAGCCTCCAGGACCATGTGGCTGGCAGGAAAGGGAAAGAGAAAGGGAAAACTACAGAATGCCCCCCCCTTTCTCTCTCTCTCCTTCCACAAGCGAAAAGCCTGCCACACAGCAACCTCTGGTGGCCGGAAAAAAATACTGCAGCTTCGCCTGTGAGGGCTCTGGTCAGGATATTTTTTAAAAAATAAGAGAAAATACGGGGAAAATAATAAAACAGGAGGGGGCGGGAAGAGGGGTAAAAATAAGGGTTTTTCCCAGGGGAAATGGGATAGTTGACAGGTATGAAAGTAATCTTGCTTTGGTTTATGAGTGGTTATTAGAAGTTGAATGCAAGCTTCATGTTGCACAAAGTAAGCTAATAAACACATGGAGTGTGATAAAAAAAATCTGATTGCTAGAAAAGCACTGTGTAGTTCAAACATTCATGCAGTTTCTTCTTCTACTCATCAAGCAAGTATGATGTCTGATTTGCTGCACAGAAAAGCAGCAGAGTTGACAAAGGAATAAAGAATTTGAATCAGGATAATGGTTTCTTACAGGCATGAGATTCAGATTCAGAAATTGTTTGGAAGGCCATGTGGGGACACTTGCCTGTTTCCAAACAAATTGAAAGCAAAGAAAGTAAGTCCAATGTGATGCTCGGATTGAGTCAAAGCTATCTGAAGTACCAAATATTTCATTGGCACATTGGGGATTAAAAAGTATGGATGCATTTTACTTCTGCTTCCAGGAGCGATGAGGGCAGCGTGGGCCGGATGAATCGCAGTGAACCCATTCGTGGGGGCTTGGGCTTCTGGGAATTGAAGTCCAAGAACATCTGGAGTGTCACGGTTTGCCATCACGGCTATAAGATATTCTACTGTTAGGAGACATTTTTAGCTGCTCTGTCATGCAGTCCATGACATTACCTGTGGATCTTCATTTTAAAAATTCCTGTGAATAAGTGGGGGCAGGTAAATGGCTTTGGTGGTAGAGGGAATGCTGCCAGCTAATTGAGCAACCTATTCACTTGAAGGACATAGAACAATTATTATTCCCCAATGGTACACACGCTCAAACTTTATGGTGTACAAATATTTCAGTTAAGCTTAATAAACTAAGGTGAGTTAGATAAGAAAGAAAAAGAACATTCCAAAATAGAAAAAAGAGCTGTCTACATACTGATACAAGTCTTTGCCTTCAGCATACCTTTCTGAAAAGTGGCTGATGGAGTGGATGTATCAACCACTTTTCAGATGAGTATGCTGAAAGAAAGGACTTGCATACATGCACACTGTGACCTCAGTCTAAGTTCTCACTTGCTTTGTTAACTTATATGTAGCAGCAGCACAGTAAAGTCAGGTAGGTTTTTAGGCAAATCTAAGTTTGAATGCAAGTTTTCCCAAGCTTTCTCACAGTTTAGCCCACTCAATGAATACACTTGCACTGAATGCTTAGAGAAAGAGCAAAAGATTGTTTGCTCACAATTAGGTTCGGTGCTCAGGATTTTTGGTGAGATTGTTTTCAGAAAGAAGTACAGTTAAAGTAAACTCTTTAGGTCTTTTAAGTCATTTTGTCCTGTCATGTGTCCTACAAAATGAAGAAGCTCAAATAGACATCTTTCTTCTTCAAAAGGCAAAAAGCAAGAGAAAGAAGGGCAGAACACGAAAATCCTTAATACATGCAAATATGTGAGATGACACCTTACAGCAGGGGTTCCTAACCTACGGCCCACAGGCTGGCCCCCAATGCCATCCCATCTGGACTGTTGCTGCCTCTGCCATACCCGAAAGTGGAAGCGGGCACATTTATGTCATCCGTGAAATGCTCCCAGACATGCACAAATGTGCCTGTGATTAGCATAAATGCATAAGTGGGTGCATTTACGTCAGCCAAAATGCTACCGTTTCCACTTCTGGAGGTGTGGTCCGGCCAGTGATGATGTCTGGGGGGCATGGTCTACACATTACTTTCAGTTTTCCCATATCTCATTTGTTGTGTTTGGAATATTGTGCCTTTAAGAATGTAACACTCGGATGAGTGGATATAATAATCACCAGCTGTAACACTGTAACCTTCTGTATCAGGACGCGAGCTAGTGACCACTAGGGGCAATAGCGAGCGCCCAGCTCACATGGTTCCAATTCTCCAAATACCTGCAGCGCGGGAAGATTCCCGCCATCACCTCACAAGAAGGGCGTGACGGGGAATGACGTCACGCAGACAGTAGCCAATGGGCTATCGAGGAGCCACATTCAAATGTATAGCCACAGTATATATTGAGCTGTTCATCCGCCATTACCACATGTTCCCTCGGACCATCATGCAATAAAGATGTGCTAAGCCAACCTTTCGGCTGTTCAATTGTCTTGGTTCTCATACACTAAATTGGCGACGAAGGTGGGATTAATGGATCCCCACGGAATCAAGACAACGCAGGCCGGTTTCAACATCAACAAACCGGAAGAATGGGAGCTGTTCGAGATGGACTTCCAAAGCGCGCTGATGGTGTCCGACATCTCAGACGAGGGGAAGAAGAGGGCCATTCTCATCAGGATGCTCGGGTTTCCCGCCATGAAGGTATTGGTGGACCTGGTGTCTCCGAAGAAGGTGAACGAAGTGCCGGTCAAGCAGCTCCTGAAAGCGATGCGCAACCATTTCCAGCCCTCGGTTTCAATGTTTTCGGCTCGGGATGCGTTCTGGAAGAGAGTCCAAGCGCCTGGTGAGTCCGTGGCTGCCTTTGCAGTGGCCCTCCGTTTGGCCGCCGGCCCATGCAAGTGGGAGAACCTGGAAATCGCCCTCAGGGACCGCATGCTGTGCGGCCTGTGGGACGAGGAGGTTCAGCGAAAGCTGATGAACAAGGAGCCGCCCCCGACGCTGCAAGAGGTCGTGAAGGAGGTGCAGGCAGCGGAAGCCACGTGGGCCGGGGTTAAGGGGTTCAGAGCAAGGCCACCACAACCCAACAAGGCAGTGGGCTCGGTGCAAGCGGCCAGGCGAGCACCACACTCCTCCACGGAGAGCAGCGAGGACGAGGACATCCGGAAGGTGCGGAAGGATGGCCGGCGTTGGGATGGCTGCGGGGCGCTCCATGACCACATCAAGTGCCCGTTCAGGAAGGCCGAGTGCCACAACTGCGGGCGCTGAGGCCACATAGCCAAGGTCTGCAGACGGCGGCGCAGAGACCAGAGAGGCTCAACAGACCACTCACCGAAAGGCCAGGAAGGCATCCGGCCCTCGAGGAAGCAGGACGGCGGGGGCCGCATCTCCGACGACAGCGACGACGACACGGCAGTCCACAGCGTGTCCTTAGGACACCCACGATATTTTGTTGAGGTACTGGTGCAAGGGGTCCCTGTTAAGATGGAGATAGACTCGGGTTCCTCATATTCCATCATTTCCCAGAGGGAGTTTTTGGGAATTTCCCCCAACGTGCGGCCCAAGCTCAAAGCACTGAGGTCTACGCTGCGGGACGTGCAGGGGAATAGCATTTCGGTGTTGGGGGTTGGAAAATTCAAGGTCCAATACAAGCAACACGCCACGGAACTTCCCCTGTTTGTTCTCAAAGGGGGGAGTTGTTGCCTCCTCGGGACTCAATGGTTTAAGCCCCTGGGTTTGTTCATTGGGGGGGGGGTGCATGCCGTTGGGACTGACCCAATTCAGGAGGTGTGCAACGCGCATCCCGAAGTGTTCAAGAAGGGACTCGGAAAATTCAAGGGGCCCCCAGTCGCATTCGACCTGGATCCGGAGGTCCGCCCAATAAGACTCAAACCGCGAAGGGTGCCTTTTGCACTTAAGGACAAAATAGAGGCGGAACTGGACAAATTGGTGGGCCAGGGGATCCTTGTTCCTGTTGATTCCGCGGAGTGGGAAACTCCGATTGTAACAGCGCTCAAGGCCAACGGGGAGGTTCGAATATGCGCTGATTACAAATGTACCGTTAATAAGGCGATACGCCCAAATGCGTATCCGGTGCCGGTAGTCAGCCACCTGTTGGCCAGGTTACATGGGGGAAAGTGTTTCGCAAAGCTTGACCTGGCGCAGGCTTATCAGCAGCTCTCGGTAACCCCAGCTGCAGCTGCTGCACAGACGATAGTCACTCATAAGGGGGCGTTTCAGGTGACGCGCCTACAATTTGGCGTGAACTCGGCACCAGGTATCTTCCAATCGCTCGTGGAACGCCTCTTAAAGGGTCTGGAGGGGGTCTTGCCATACTTTGATGACGTATTGATAATGGGGGGAGTGAGTCAGAACTGGCTGAGAGACTAGACAAAGTACTGACAGTATTTAAAAAGGCGGGGTTAAGGTTGCGGAAAGACAAATGCGTCTTCTTCGCAAAAGAGGTTGAGTTCCTGGGTTTTCGGGTAACCCCTGCAGGCATTAAACCCTCCGAATCAAAGGTGGCCGCAGTTCAAAATGCTCCTCGCCCCACCTCCAAGCCCGAACTGCAGTCGTTCCTGGGGCTCTTAAACTTCTACCATTCCTTCCTGCCTAGGAAGGCGTTGGTAGCAGAGCCGCTTCATAAGTTACTAAAAAAGGACGAGGCGTGGAAATGGGGCGAGAGCCAGGAGAGGGCATTCAATGAGCTGAAACAACTCTTATCCTCAGACGCCATATTAACCCATTTTGACCCCAAGAAACCAGTGGTTCTGATATGTGATGCATCTCCAGTGGGGGTGGGGGCGGTCCTGTGCCACGTGTTGGAGAACGGGCGGGAGGCCCCGGTGGCGTTCTACTCCAGGTCCCTGTCTAAGGCAGAGCGTAACTACGCACAGACAGACAGACAGGCATTAGCGATAATTGCTGGGACAAAGAAGTTCCACGATTTCCTCTACGGCCGCCCCTTTACCGTCGTGACTGACCACAAGCCCCTGCTAGGCATTTTTACCGCAGACAAGCCCACGCCAGAGATTCTTTCCCCTAGCATGCTCAGGTGGGCCATTTTTTTGAACGCGTACCAGAACGCGCTGGTGTATCGCCCTGGAAAGGACATAAGCCATGCAGACGCCCTGTCGAGGTCTCCCCTCCCCCACACCGGCAGCCACGTGTGCGAGGTGGAACAAGACCACCAAGTGCTCATGATAGAGGTCCTAGATTCACCCCCCGTAGTGCCCGCAGAGATCGCCAAGGCGACGGGCAGGGACAAGACGATGGCCCTGGTTAGTTCATGGTTGCAGAAAGGGTGGCCAACGTCCTCCCCGGCGGCGAAATTTGCCCCGTTTTTCAGGAAAAAGTTAGAACTGTCCATGGAGAGGGGTTGCCTCCTGTGGGGCCAGTGGGTGGTCGTCCCTGAGTCCCTGAGAGCAAGAGTGCTCAAGCTGCTGCACGTCAGCCACCCTGGAATTGTCTGCTCCAAGGCTCTGGCCAGGAGCTACTTCTGGTGGCCCCAGTTGGACGCCAATATCGAGCACATGGTGGGCACTTGCGAGAGTTGCCAGAGCTCCCGGCCCGAAGAGGCTCGACTTCCGCACAGGGAATGGGATGCGGCAAAGGGGCCGTGGTCCCGCGTGCACATTGATTTCGCGGGCCCTTTCAGAGGATCGCTTTTTCTCCTCATAGTGGATGCTTACTCCAAGTGGTTAGAGGTTATCCCAGTTGCGAGCACCTCCTCAGCTGCAACAATTAAACAATTGCGCAGGGTGTTCAGCTTGTTCGGCATACCTGACACGCTCATTAGCGATAACGCTAGTTGTTTCACGTCCGCCGAATTCAGGGCATTGACCGAAATCAATGCCATCCGGCACATCACCTCCGCGCCGTTCCACCCGGCGACGAATGGCCAAGTAGAACGCCTCGTGCGTACCACCAAAGACGCGCTGAGGCGCATGGGCCCCAGGGATTTAAACCTGCAGTTGTGCCAGTTTTTGCTGGGATATAGGGTGACCCCCCCCTAGCGTCAGGATACTCGCCCGCAGAGCTCCTAATGCATAGAAAACTGACCACGGTACTGACCAGGCTAGACCCTTCGAGGGTGGAAGACACTGGGAGGAACATCGGGTTAACGGGCACAAAGAGTTTCAAAATAGGCGCCCCGGTCCATTGCAGAAACTACGCTAGCGCAGGGCCAGCATGGGTGCCGGGCGTAGTCATTGGGCAAATGGGTCCCGTGTCGTACTGTGTCGAGACCAGCACAGGTCTACTCTGGAGGCGACACGCGGACCAACTCCGGCGTCGGGTTTCCGGAAACCAGAGCGCGGACAGCGCGGAACAGGATTCAACGTTAGGGTTCTCCCCCACCCGTTTAGCCCAAGGGGGAGGAGAGGGGGGTCAGTGGTCCCCACCAAGGGGGGAAGGGAATAAGTTTGTCTTCGCAGATATCCTGAGGGATACCCCCACAGATACCCCAGAAGATGATTTTGATTTTGAGTTACAAAACCGGGGGGGTTTCGGAGTGGTCCCCCACCCATCCAAGCGAGAAGCGGGGTTTTTTGTTAGCCCCCAGTGCCCCCTGTTTTCCCACAATGGAGTTTACCCCTACCCCGAAAGCCGCAGAGCCGCGGCAAGTCACTAACAAGTCTCCCTCTCCCATTGCAGGACAAGAGCCCAGGGAACACAGAAGTGATAGCGCCCCCGGGACAAACCAGCCAGCCTTGCGCCCCAAACGCGCTTGCAATAAACCATATTGGATGAGAGACTTCGTCTCATCCTAGGGGGGAGGGATGTTGTGTTTGGAATATTGTGCCTTTAAGAATGTAACACTCGGATGAGTGGATATAATAATCACCAGCTGTAACACTGTAACCTTCTGTATCAGGACGCGAGCTAGTGACCACTAGGGGCAATAGCGAGCGCCCAGCTCACATGGTTCCAATTCTCCAAATACCTGCAGCACGGGAAGATTCCCGCCATCACCTCACAAGAAGGGTGTGACGGGGAATGACGTCACGCAGACAGTAGTCAATGGGCTATCGAGGAGCCACATTCAAATGTATAGCCACAGTATATATTGAGCTGTTCATCCGCCATTACCACATGTTCCCCCGGACCATCATGCAATAAAGATGTGTTAAGCCAACCTTTCGGCTGTTCAATTGTCTTGGTTCTCATACACTAAATCATTTCAATTTGCTGACTGAAGTCTTAACCATACAACTGCTGAATAGGATCTACTGTAATGTTGTTGTCGCTCTACCTAAGATCAAGAGAGAAGTAGCAGTGGACACTGAGAGAACTAAGCAAGAGAATGACCCTCAACACCCTCACAATGGATATGAGCCTCTAATTCACTGGCCTTGTTAGCTGGAAAGTTGGCAGTTCAAGACCCAAGTACTGCATGACAAAATGAGCACCTGCCTCTATCCCAGCTCCTGCCAACCTAGCAGTTCGGAAGCAAGAAATTGCAAGTAGATAAATAGGTACCATTTCGATTGAAAAAGATTTTGGGACATCAGTAAAATAATAAATTTCATGTAGAAATTACTCTGGGTTGAAAGGATTTTTGCTGGAGAAACTCTGCACAGGGGATGCCCGAATGTGTCCCCTAGATCCATCATGCAGCACTTGGGTATTGAAACTCAACCTTCCAGTCTCTAAGCTCAGCATTGTAACCACTAAGCCACTGCAGTGCTATATTAGATTTCAGTAAAAACACACAAATTATTATTATTATTATTATTATTATTATTATTATTATTATTATTATTATTATTATTATTATTATTATTATTATTATTATTATTATTATTATTATTATTATTATTATTATTATTATTATTATTGGACTTGTATGCCGCCCACTCAACAACGTGACTCCGCGCGGCTCACAACAATACCACATCTAATACATTATACATATATCACAATACAATAAAATAAGATATCCGATTCTGAATATTTGTGATCATTATGGGAATCAGCCATGAAGATTGTCCTGAGAATATAACACAGGTGTTCACAACCTATGGCCCACAGGCCAGACCCGGCCCATGAGGGCAAATCATCTGACCCACAGCAGCGACCCCAGAAACAAAGTGGAAGCAGAAGCATTTATGACAGCCGTAAATGCATCCGGGCATGCTCAAATGCACCTGCTGTGTTTTGTGGCAGCATTTATGACAGGGGAAACCACATGTCCAGCCTGATCTGAGGGGAGGTGGTCTGGGCCGTGGCACAAAAAGCTCGAGAACCCCTGATATAATGCATTGGCCTGCCATTTGCCTTCCGCATCACAGTGTGACACCCATACCACTGATCCATTCTAGTCACTTTCTGCTCCTGAGCCCTTTAGTATACAAAGTCCTTATCAGCCCCAGGCCAGTATTGATGAAGCTGCTACCCTCCATCAGGATGATTTCAAGTGGAATTTAATCCATTTGGGGACATCACCCTTCCCTGTGGACTTTGCCACCCAAGGCTGTTAGTCCTCAGGGCTGTCAGGTTAGTTAATTGCTGCCTGAGGATCGGCGTTGAGTTCCTGGCAGTATGGACTACTCTATTATCATCACAGGATAGCCAGGCCAGAGTGGCTGGAGCCAATCTACAACTCTTTATTTTATTTGGTGCCATGCTGTAAGAGCTCTCCTCTATTCTGAAACATACATTTAAAACAGCACCTTTTGCCATTAAGGATAATTATTACCTGAGACATGGTGATGTAGTGAATTATTTTGCACTCCATAGGGTAGACTCATCAAGGAAGCTTATGTATCATTCAGTTGCCAGAAATATGACTTCTATCTGGACTGATCTATTGATCATTAATGATCTGAAAACCCTGAGGGCATAACTGATGAGTGAGAAAAATCCAATAAACTCCCTGCCAAAGTGGAATACAAATATGTCTGATAGGCTTATTATTGCACTTACATAGAATAACTTGGGGACACAGTGAATAAATTTTTAAATAAGATCATTTTAGCTCAGGAGACTGACCTTGACTTCAGATTTTGGATTCAGGTGTCTTTTCAAACCAAAGTTTTTGGTTCAACAAACTTGCTAATCATACTACAGTGGAACTCCATATAACGGATGCCCTGCATAATGAAAAATTATATAATGAAGCATTTTTGCATTAACTGCAATACCCCACATGACTTTTTTCATTATACGGGGTAAACCTCACATAAGCCTGCGGGGGGCTCAAAGGGCCAGTGGCCACGGCGGAATTTCCACCGCTGCTCTGGAGACACCTGCAGCCAATCGGAGCTTGTTGGGACCACCTCCACCATCGGTGTCCCGTGCTCCCACCTTCCTGTGGGGGGCTCAAAAGGCTGGCAGTCGCGGTGGAATTTCCACCGCCGCCCTGGACACTCTTGTGGCCAGTCAGAACTCGCCAGGACCATCAACATGGGTAAAGAGACTGAGAGGGTATGTTTTAAGTGGGTTAGGGAGGGAGGGAGGGAGAGATGGCCCTGCCAGCCAGGAAGACGAGGCGACACTCTGTCTGGGTTAATGGTGGAGGTTCCAGGGGCCCATTTAGATGTTGTGACGGGCATGGGGTGTTATAGCGGGAACCGTGGGGCGGGCCGCACTCGGGGAACACGGGACCGATGCTTAGTATCTGTCCCGTGTTCTGGCCCCCCGGTTTTACCTCTAGGTCCTGAGCAGTTGATCCAGGGTGACCCCACCCTTAGGCTGCTGCTGATGAATGCCAGGTCGGTCTGTAGCAAGGCATCCCTAATACAAGATTCTATTCTGGGGGAGAGGGCCGACCTGGCATGCATCACTGAGACCTGGTTGAGACCAGAGGATGGGTGCCTCTATCAGAGATGTGTCCAGCCGGGTACGGTGTTTAGCACCAGCCTAGGGATGAGGGCAAGGGTGGTGGTGTTGCCATTACAGCCAGGAAGTCACTGGAAGTCACCAGGGCCACAGCTCCACAAATTCTGGGTTGTGAGGCCCTGCTCCTGCGGCTGGGCCCAAAGGGTCAGTTGGGGGTCCTACTCCTGTACCTGCCCCCTTGCAGGGTAAGGGACTACCTGCCTGGGCTCCTCGAGGCTGTCTCAGCGTTGGTGTTTGAGTTCCCTAGGCTGATGGTTCTGGGGGACTTCAATTTGCCTTCGCTGGGGTCCGGTTCCGGGGTGGCTCAGGAGTTCATGGCTTCCATGGCAACTATGGACCTGGCTCAGGTAATTGAGAGCCCTACCAGGGGCAGTGGCCACACATCAGATTCAGTCCTTTTGTTGGAGCAGTAGCAAAGTGATCCTGAAGAACTACAGGAGCTCAAACGGGCAAAGAGACGCCTTGAGCACTGCTGGGTGAAGACCAGGAACGATTCCGATTGGACACTAGCTAGAGCTGCTATTAGGGCCTACCTAGTGGCGATGGGGGTGGTGAGGAGGCAATACTTCACCTCCCTTATTGCCTCTGCTGATAATCGCCCAGCCACCCTGTTTCGGGTGACCAGGTCCCTTCTTGGTAGGGGGGCCCTGTGCCTGGTTGGCAGGGATCAGCTGAGGACTTTGCTGACCATCTGGTGGAGAAAATCGATTGGATTCGCTCAAGGTTTAATCTTGGCGTGGATGGGGAGGGTCAGGGGGAAGCCAGTGCACAATCTTGCTGTGTTATCTGGGATCAGTTTGATCCTGTTGCCCCAGATGAAGTGGACAGGCTCCTTGCGGCAGTCCACGCCACTAATTGCCCATTGGATCCCTGTCCCGCCTGGCTGGTAAAAGCCTCCAAGACAGTGACAGGTGGTTGGGTCAGGGCTATTATTAATGCGTCTTTTCGGGAGGGGATATTTCCTGCACCATTTAAACATGCTTTGGTGCGCCCCCTCCTGAACAAGCCATCCCTCGATCCAGCAGTCATAACCAACTACAGACCTGTTTCCAACCTCCCCTTTTGGGGGAAAGTATTGGAAAAGGCAGTGGTGCGTCAGTTGCAGGGGGTACTGGATGAAGCGGAATATCTGGACCCCTTCCAGTCAGGATTCAGACCTGGATATGGTACTGAGACTGTATTGGTCATGCTGATGGATGATCTCTGGCGAGAGTGGATGGCGGTCATCCATCCGTCCTTGCTCTTCTTGACCTCTCAGCAGCTTTCAATACCAGCGACCACGGTATCCTTCTGGAACGGCTCTGAGGATTGGGGATCCAGGGCACTGTGTGGTCCTGGTTTTCCTCATTTCTGAGGGGCTGGACCCAGTCAGTGTGGTTGGAGAGCAAGAAGTCCAGTCCTAGGTCCCTAAAATATGGGGTGCCTCAGGGCTCGGTACTCTCTCCTCTCCTATTTAACATCTACATGAAGCCGCTGGGTGAGATCATCTGTTCCCACGGGGTGCGGTACCATCAGTACGTGGATGATACACAGTTGTACATCTCAGCCCGTGGGGACCCCAGTGATGCAGTCAAAGTCCTTTCCAGTTGTCTGGAGGTGGTTGGGGTCTGGATGGGGGCAAATGGGTTACAGCTGAATCCTAGTAAGACTGAGTGGCTGTGGATGGGGGGTCCTGTGCTATCCCGGGAGCTACCATCTTTGGTTTTGGATGGAGCTATTTTGCCCCAGACCGACCCGGTGCGCAACTTGGGGGTCCTCCTGGATTCGCGGCTGCTGCTAGAAGAACAGGTGGCGGCTGTGGCCAGGAGGGCCTTCGCCCAACTTTGGGTGATTAGCCAGTTGCACACGCTCCTGGACCGGGACTCTTTGCTCATGGCCACTCATGCACTGGTGACCTCCAGACTAGATTGTTGTAATGCACTCTACATGGGGCTGCCCTTGATGACCATTTGGAAGCTGCAGCTGGTCCAGAATGCAGCGGCCCAGGTGGTGATGGAGTGTGGACGTTATGCCCATGCCTCACCACTGCTGCAGGAGTTGCACTGGTTACCCGTTTGCCTCCGGGTGCCATTCAAGGTGCTGGTTTTGACCTTTAAAACCCTATATGGTAGTGGGCCAGGTTACCTTAGAGACCGCATCGCCCTAAGGATGTCTGTCCGTCCAACCAGAGCGGACCAGAGGGGCTCTCTAATAGTGCCATCGGCCAGGGGGGGGGCTCGCCTCTCTGGCACAAGGAGGAGAACCTTCTCTGTGTCCACACTGGCCCTTTGGAACCTCCTGCCTGTGGAACTGCATCTCCAGATGGAGTTGTTGCCCTTTAGAAAAGAACTAAAAACCTGGCTGGCGGGCCAAGTTTGGGGTGCAGGTGGAGGGGTGGCTTCCGTTGGGTGGTTAATATAGGGGAGGATGCCTGCCCCATGGTTTCTTCAGTTCCTGCACCCCTCTCCTTTTAGGGGTGGGTTCTTATTGCTGGTTTTTATCTGTTTTATTTTTTTTATCTGTTTTTACCCACTGTTGTGAACCGCCCGGAGTCAGCTTTGGCTGAGTGGGCGGTATAAAAATTTAACAATAAATAAATAAATAAATAATGAAAACCCTGTATAACAAAAATCTCTATGAGATGCATCGCACAACGAAAAATTTTCATTGTAAGATCCATCCCATAAAGATTTTCTTTATTCAGGGTTTTAGTTATGCAAGGTATACCCAGTTCTGCCTGAGTGGGCGGCATATATAAATATGACTATTACATTACATTAAATTAAATTAAATTTAAAATTATAATGGGAAAATTGTAATGTGGGGTATCATGGTTAGCACTTCATATAACGAAAAAATTTGTATAGTGACGCACCTTGCATAATGGACTTTTTCATTATGTGGGGTTCTACTGTATCTACTGGTAACTGGCATATATATGGCCATTTCACATCTGTGTATCACCGAGAGAAGATACCCTTTAAATTTTTCATGGACATGGACCAGCATATTGCTGCATGTCAGGAATGTCATTACTCACAAGTAGGGCTCAGGCCCCCCAAGTGGTTGGTTCCTGCTTCTGAGCTGCCACCCTTCTAGCTTAGCAACCCAGGATATTAGCTTAATGTACATAAGATAGTGCATAGCCAAGTAAACACTCCAGTCATCTTCTGGTATTTTAAAAAGTATATTGTAATCATAGTAAGTTGCAGAATAAAGTTTTTCAAAAGTTCAGAAAGCACATCAAAACAAAGAAAGCTTCTCTAATTGGGGAAGCCCAGGGCCCTCCCTTCTAGCTTAAGTACCTACATGTTGTCTCAGTTCACTGTTCACCCTCAGAGTGAAGCTTCGGAACAAGAGAGATTCTTGCTCCTTAAGCTCTGGGTTTTATCTCCTCAAACATGTTCCACCCCCTTGCTATTCCCCTAAAGGAATCCAGCCAATGATCATACAGTATCATATGTCTATCACAAATTAGGTTTCATTTCTTCCAACCCACGAAGCTAGCATGTTTTTTAATACCAATTCTTCTAAGGAATGTGCCACAGGTTCCCCCATGCTTGGAAAGCTCCATCTTGGAATAAGGCTGAGCCCAGGGTACAAATCATATCCTGACACTGCACAGCAAGAAAAAAAGAAGGGAATCAGCTAGCACTGTAATATTTTCGTATGTACTGTATGTGCTCAGAAAAACATCAGCAGACATGTACATGTATGGAAGGAATAAAAGAAATTCTGAACTAGCATTTTTTTAACATTTCCATTGCTATGACCCGCTTTATCCACAATTATATCTTATTTTCACAATGAAATTGGTAACTGAAACCTTTTATAACCCTATGTTGTAGTGCTATGGCTACACATTATCTCTTGTAGAAGCAGTAGCTTGTCCTTCAATATCATGGCCACATTATAGATAACCAAACATTAGAAGGGGAGTTCCTTAAGGGCCAGAACGTCTGATTGTAACAGGAAGAGCTTTTCCCACTCTCTGTAGTTTGTATATTAGTTTACTTTGTTTTGCGACTGGTTGGTTTGTAAGCATGAATGCTAAATCACAAAGGTGTGGCTGAAATACTTCACTAGAACTCTAGCTGACTGGAGTTTTAAAAAGGCTATATGTAACATTTATTCTGGCTGAAAATCATGAGTAGGTGAAGGCTGTAATAATTCCCACAGTAGTACTTGGAAATTCCCATTAAGGATGTGCCATTACATTTTTTACTACAAATCCCACAATTCTCCCTTCTGAGAGTCCTACCTGATAGACAGATGCCTAAATGTGACTCATCTGAGAGAAAGGCCTAGGTCAATGGTCAACCAACTTGGCTCTCCAGATGTTATTGGACTTCAATTCCCTGAAGCCCTGATCGCCAGGTATATTGACTTGGGCTTCTGGGAAATGAAGTCCAAGAAGAGCCAAGTTTGCTGACCCCTGGCCAAAGAGAAAGGTTTTGTGACTAAGTATAGGCCTAACAACACTTAGTTTCCTGTTCAAAAAGAAGCTGCTCCAGTGCTTGCTGTTATCTTTGGTTTTTTAAATAGTAAACTAGTTGTGGAGTTAGATCACAATACCTTCCAAATATGGGCTTTCTTCTACATTACCCTTGCATTGGGCAGTGGGTGGGACTTGATGGCCTTATAGACCCCTTCAAACTCCATTATTCTATAACAGGGATTCTCAACCTGTGGTCCGTGGGCCAGATGTGACCCATGGCAACATTTCATGTGGCCCACCACCACCCCAACCACACCAGGAAGTGCCATGTGATGTAGAAAGAGCAAAATGGCCGTCCAGCCTTCGAAGCTGTCTGAAGGAGTGTGACCTGGTCCCTGGCTTTAAAAGGTTGAGAACTCCTGTTCTAGAATCTATGACTTATCAATCAGGTAGGACTCCTATAATGGAGAATTGTGAGATTTGTAGTCCAAAAAATTCCAAAATGGAACAACCCTAATTCCCATGGGCATTTGATTGGAAGAGTTACCTTTTTTATGTATAGCTTTCAGCATGCCCTGGCCAGAATGATAGACTATGAAATCTGTAGCTCAGAACATTAATTTTTCCAACACTTGAGCAGCAGTCCTGTGAATAAACAGTAATAGAATTATCCAGGAACAACATACTATGTGACCAAACCCTGAATAAAGAATATTTAATCTGTATTTGACCCTTTTTGTCACAGCTAAAAGGCTCGGAAATATGCATATGATATGCTTATGGGAAGAATTGCAAATGCAATTAAGATCTTTGCATATCTTTTGTGCTTAGAAGTGTGTCTGATGTTACAGTAGTCATTATTTTGCCAGCCATCAACAGTACCCTGAATAGGACTTGTTTAAGAGTAATGGGGCATTCAGGCTATCTTATATGGTAGCTTAATGCACTAGTGAGACTTTCTCTTTGAGTTATAATTAAGATAAGGAATCCATTAATCCATATCCATTCTCTTGTTTGGAAAGTTTTCTACATTAATCATTTTGCTGGCTCAAAAATAATTCACATGAGATTACTGCACTACTATCTACATTTTTAAAAAATGGATATTGTTACAGGCCGTCTATGGCGCAAGCTGAGAAAGCACCTCACCCCCAGATAGTGGCAAGAGATACTCCTCTCCCCTGCCTATGAGTGCTGTCAGTAGGTTTGATATGCCCACCTAGTTCAGTATCATCAACTCTAATTGGCTGCTTTCCATTAGGTAAGATTCCTACCTATGGCCATTTGGAGATCCCAGGCATATCCAAGGAGTCTCCTAGTTGTTAACCAGGACTGAAAACAGAAGACGTCATGGTGGTCCAAGCTGTGTGGTGGTCTATAACATCGTGATGGTGCATGCCAGGAGACACAATGTGCTATTTGGCTGAAAGAAAAAGAGAGCATTGATTGGTGGAAGTGCAAAAGCAAACCATTGTGAGCTAAAATGGCAGTAGAATGTGAATCATCACTTCTGGAGGCTCTTCTTTGTTCCTGTTTTTCATAAAGGACCATAAGTTACCTCAAGATGTTCTTATTGGAACAACTTGGCTGTTTGCAAAGCAACACATTTCAGGATGAGAAAGGAAAAGAAACAGGCTCTTGACATAATACCTACAGCTGGATTCTGCTTACTAACACTGAAAGTGGGGAAATATTGTAACAACATGAGTTGGGACAGTTCTGTGGTAGAAACAATGACCTTGAGAAAGGGCAGACTCTACCTTGCTGGATGATTTAACGAAATGAATTATACCCTGTGCTTTAGCCTAATCCAAGATTGAGATTTTAATTTAGAAGAGTTCCTTCATACCGGGATTGGAATGTAAACACAGTTGGCCTCATGAGCTGGGAGAAATGCAACCTAATACAATATGTGATAGATAGGTCATCCTGTAAGATCATTGATTGGAGTCCATTAGGGGAACGGCTGGAAGGTGGTCCCTGAGGGAGGAGATATAACCCAGAAAAAGGTGGGGGGCAGAGACACTCTCTTGGTTCTTAACTGCAAAAATGTAGAGGCTTGAGAAAGAAGGGGGACATGGGCTATCCCTTGAATAACCAGCTTTCTTTATTTCTTTGTTATGAAATGCTTTCTAAGCTTCTGATTAGTTTTATTCTGTGCCTTACTTTAATTTCATTATACTTCTAAAACACCTGAAGAGACTTGGAGTGATTACTTGGCTCACATTACCTGAATCTACACTAATTTCATGTGCATCCTTTGCTCACTACGTAGATTTCATTCAGGAGTGACTGGGCACACTTATAGGAATAGCTTGAACTGCTGGGTCTGAACTGGACCAAGGAAGCAATATCAGGTGCAATCCAATCGCCAGGAGGCTGGAGGATGTCTGAGTCCTACTTGGGAGTAAGTGGATTGTTACAGATGACTTCAAGTGGAGGAACTGGGCAGCCATCTCTTGGAAATGCTCTTGCTTCCAAGGGCCTGCACTAATCAAGAAGTTAGGAACATGGGGAATTGTCTTACACCTACTGCCTCATTGTCTCATTTTTGCCCCAAATTCTAGGAATGCTCCTTTTATCTGGATCAGAACTCCAGTTTTGTTTTGTTTTTTTAAAGAGAAAAATAAGTCTCTTAGCCCATCCAGAAATGAAGGTTTAGCACACAAAAATTAATTAGTGTTCCACCAAGTTGTTTTTGTGAAAGCATCCTGATGCTGCCTTTCAGAGTGTTCAGCCAATGAGCGAAGCCATTAGCAGTTTGGTTGGCATCTTTAATCAGAGAAGTCATCTATTTATAGGTATATACATTAGAATGATATTTTGTCTCTTCATTCCTGGGTAGATATTGCAGTTTTGAGAAAACCCAACCTTTCTGCAGTTGGCTAGGGACTGCTGGATATAGCTGCCTGCAGACAATGCTTACAGAGTAATATAGGGATGAATTGTGGGGAGGGGACAGTGGAATAACATAGCACACTTACAGAAAGCATCTACCATTATAAATTTTTAATACGGAAGGTGACCTGGACTGCTGGTCAAGCTTGACAGAATGGCTTCAAGTTCTGTATTGTTACGGCCAATGGCCAGTTACAGTAAATACAATTAAAACAGACAGCTACTAGTGAATGCGGCTTCCACAATGTTTCCATTTCCAACACAATCAAATAGATATTTGAAGAAATAATTACATAAGCTCCTGAGTTAAAACCGTTGCCATTAACTTAACACATTAAAATTGTAAATAACCTAAGTATATTGATAAAATCCCAAATTAAAACTAACCATAAGTTTTAAAATGACTATATATACTCTGGTTGGCGGGAACGAATAACCTCTACACCTGAAATTATGATAACATAGAGTTGCTGGGATAGACTCGATAACTACCTATGGACTATTGATCTTACACTGCGACATCCTCAGACTGTTTATATGTATCACGACTTATCAGACAATAGCTCTCTCTCTGAACACTTGATTGTTGTTGAACGCCAACTGAGGAAATGCAGAAAAGAGTTCACTTCTAAGGCTGTCATATAATGGACACTCCATGAGTACATGCTCCAAAGTCTCAAGAATGGCTTTGGAAACATTAGACAGAGCATGGAAATGCTACTTTTTTAGCTACAGCTCACAGGATGCCCAGCTAGCAAGGCCAGAGACCACACTGGCCAGAACCTTCTTCAAACTGTAGACCAAAGAAGTAATTTTCCCAAACTCTGACATTCTGAATATTAAGGAGCTGTGAATCTCAGATTTCTGGGAAGTTATTTCATAGCAATAGCAAGCAGAATAATGTGTCCTTTTGAAAGACTAAGTCTTCATTTGTTTTTCTTGGATTATAGTATGACCCAGTGAACTGTATAGTTATATATGTTCCTGCTAAGTTAATTGGGTCTTACACTTCCATAAATGTGCATGGATGATGTACATATTTATATTTTGTAGGAATCAGCATTTATAAAAGGCCACTACAATGACTACAGTGACCATGATAGCCAGTGGTGATGTTGACTGGTTTTTAGATTCTGGATTGTGAATTCTGCAATCTGAAAAAGAATTATTTCTGACCTCATTTAGGAACCCCTTTCCATGTTGCAATCTAGTCTATACCAGTGACACACAACAGTAACCAGAGGGAATATAAAAAGGAGTTTTAGTGAGGATTCTGACAATGTTGAAGAGCAAAAAAATAATTATACATGTGGATTACCACTTGGTAGAGAAAAGTGTCCCTCAAGAATTGTTGCTTTGCCTTGGTGAGGCAACTTGTGTGGTTTGGTGCGGCTATGGGCTATGCTATGTAAGGCGACCCATGATGGACAGGCCATAGCAGAGGGCTCAGACTAAATGTGATCCATTGGAGAAGGAAATGGCAACTCACTCCAGTATCTTTGCCAAGAAAACTACGTTACCGTATCTAAAGGCTAAAAGATATGACACCTGAAAATGAGCCTCTCAGGTCGGAAGGTTCCAGTATGCTACTGAGGAAGAGCAGAAGGCAAGTAAAAGTAGGCCCTGAAAAGTGAAGCAACAGGGCCAAAATCAAAAGGACACTTGGTTGTGAATGTGTTTGACGGTAAAAGGAAAGGAAAGATTACAGCATCTAAAAAAAACCAGGAAGTTGTATGTGGTAAAAGTGTAGATGATCTTCAAGGATCAATAAGTCAAATAAAATTGGCTAGTCTAGTACAATATTTGTTCTTTTTTTCTGTGTAGGATGGCTCAGTGGTTAAGAAGCTTGCCTTGTTAGCTGGAAGGCTGGCAAGTCAGCAGTTTGAGACCTGGGGGCTACATGACAGATTGAGTGTCAGTCTCTTTCCCAGTTCTTGGGGTGAAATAGGGGTGAAAGAATTAAGATATTAAGATAATATTAATTCTGTTTGAAAAGTAAAAATTATTTTCTCAGTACTCTGTAAAGTTAAACAGATCAGATTGACCTATCAAATAGAAGTGATGACAAGGCTAAAGTAAACAGAAGGCTTTGTGTCCACAAGCTCAGCACAGTTTGTACAGCTGACAGGGAACCGTAAATATTTGTGTGACATGACATGATGTGACATGAGACATGTTCCTTATATGACATGATCTAAATAACAGTTACTGAATGTTCTAACCTGAACTTAATGAAATGTCAGAAGATTAATTAATAATTTTGGCTTATCCCGTAGTGATGTAATGTGTAGAAATTTCCAAATTTTATGCTATAAAAAGGATGGCTCTGAAAATGTATAGTCATTCAGGGACTATTAGCTTGGTAAAGCATTACTGGATCTGTTTGGCCAAATATTAACAAATAAAAACTCCTAAATCTGTCTTAGCGTGTGGAATGCAATTTTGTCTAGTTCAGTATTCCATAACAGGGGGACATGAAAGGAGCCTCATTTGGGCATTCCCTGAGGAGAGTTCCTTCTGTGAAAAATCCTTTGAACCTAGAATAATTTCTGACATGAAATTATTATTAACAACTTCCTCTCCTTCCCAAAAATATTTAAAGGAGTTTCCTCTCTCTAAAATGGGGAAATGCATGCCTATCCATGTGTACGCTGTGTACATTAAAGTACACAAGGCATTCTGTGTTTGCATTAGCATTTTTGTGGCATTGAACAAAACAGTGTTATTTAAATAAAGGACAATTTTAAGGAAAAAGAGAGAACCCTTGCCCTTTTAGATGGCTTTGGATCCATCCAACCAGAAGTGATTTTTATGAGGTGAGTACATTTTTGCTGAGTTTAACAAATAGCCTTCAGTCACCCAAAGCATGTCCCCTGGAGAAACCAGAGAGACTTAGCATAGCTTTAAAATTTATGGGCATAAAATATGCATCGAGTAATTCAAGGCAATTTTAGGAGGTTTCAGACTATAAAGTCTCCCTTCAGCTATCGTAGATCACTGCCTTCACTTTACAAGAAACATTGTTTCTTAGGTTTATAACTCTGTTGTAAAAATGTGCTCCAGGCTAAACCTAAGCATTCGGAGTCTCTGCTAAAGAGTAATATCCAATGCAATTTCATCCAAACTGCAGCCAAACACTGGGGATCATCACTGCAAATTACACACACAGGACCAGATTTTTTGCCCATTTGTTTCCGTCATTCAAGTGGTTCCAAGAACTGCAGGGAGTGGGGGGTAGGGAGGATGCCAAGTTATACATCTTGAGATTACCCACATGATAGATGGTCAAAGGAAAAAAAGGCTGTCACCTATCAACAAGGGAAGGCTGTTCCATGTGGTACAATATTTGTGTGCACCCATCCATACTGCTGTGGGATTCTAGCAGGTTGTAGTCAAAAAAGGTAATTATGCACACAGATTACAGATTTCAGCTTCTCCTTGGTAAAATCTTAGTGCAGCTGCATCACAACAGGGAAAAGTCTCTCTTTCTCTCTCTCTCTCTCTCTCTCTCTCTCTCTCTCTCTCAGTCTCTGTTTCAGTCCCCAGAATCCCACAAGGGAGTCATGGGATCTGTAGGCCCAAAACCAGGCTCTGAGAAGTGTTATGCTCCCAGTTCATATAACAACTTATATAACAGAATGGCATAAAGCTTGTAATATAGATGCCAATATACCTCTGAAAATACAATTGAAACACGTTTTTATAGTAGGTTACTGGAGTAACTAGAAAAGTTACTTACTATACTAATGATTTTTTTGGAATAGTAGCCAAGTTAGTCTGTTTCAAGCACATCAGAGAATAAACAAATCAAAACAAAAAATGTTGTACCAAGTTTGAAGACTAACTGTTAAATTTTAATGTTAGCTTTTGTGGATCAAGACCACTTCATCAGTTTTGTTTATTCTCTGAGATACCAATGAAGTAATTGTGTTCCTGCTCATTACATAACTTTGGCTGATATCCAGTAGTAAGTCACAATTAGAGCAGGGTCATTGAATCAATGGGAGTTTGATGAATCAACATCTTTGTAAATTCCATTGATTTAACGGGCCTACTGCAGTTGCAACTTGCTACTGGATTTCAGCCATTGAAAGATAACCTTATTACAAACTGTTTACCCAAATAAGTAACTGGCGACAAATAACTATGTTATTGGGCCTCATTATTCCATTACATTGTCAACTATTTAAGTCAGGATCCAAATGTCTGAAAAAACAAGAGTAGATCTATGAATGAAAACAAAAACCTGAATCTAGCATGAAAGATGCTGAGCCTCTGAAGGAGCAAGAAGAGATTGCATTCATTCTTTCACATTGACTGAGCTAAGCTGTTGTGCCCTTTCCCAGCACAATTCAAAATCACTGTTTTTATTGCATCTCATTGTGATCTGTGAGTTTCAGGAATGCTAATTCTCATTCACAAAGGCTTAGTAAGAAACAATGCCTTCGCCTGAGGCATCCTTTCCGGGATTTAAAATTGGTCTGCTCAGGTGTACAGGATATAATCTATTCTCTGTGGTAATAGAGAAAGGAACAAACAAATGGGAGTGGAAATATTCCTATTTATTCTTGCCATTTTTAAAAAACTTTCCTTTGTGCTTAGTTTCTAGACAATACTTCACCCACTCTATTATTACATATTTTGCTGACTGAATAGGACATGTCTTTAATGGCTGTTGTAGTGGCACATTCAGGCTGAAGCATTTTAGTTCCAATTGAAAAGTGAAACATAAAAAGGACTATTAGCAGGAGTTTTACCAACTGCAAGTCCCATAATAATCATTACTAGTGTAATGAATTAAAATGGGGCTTTGCTTTTAGTGAGTTAAACTAGTTCTTTGAGTTCTTTGTTTCCTGAGCAGAAGGTGAAGAAGCCTGGGAAACTGGCCTTCATCAAAACAGGTTTAAAACGAGGGGTTCCCAAACTAAGGCCTGTGGGTCAGATGCGGCCTGAGGTGCCATTTCATGTGCCCCCCCACCCCTCCAAGGGCATTCAAGAAACAAAATGGCCACCCCTTTGAAGCTGTTGGAATAAAATGGCAACCCCCATTATGCAGACAGGGCAAAATGGCCATCAGGCCCTAAAAGCTGACTGAGAAAGTATGACCCAGTCTCCGGCTTGAAAAGGTTGTGAACTCCTGCTTAAAACTGTGTGAACAGAACTAAGAATGTTATTTATTCTTTATATTTGTACCACCGCCCCCTCACCGAAGTGACTCTGATGGATATTGTATGCTGTGATTGTATTGGTTAATATCCAGGAAGAGGTGGGAAAAGAAATGAAAATTGGATTTTGAATTTGAGGAAGAAACGTCATGTTTTATGATGATTATAATTATGTGTTGTATGTACTCCCCCAGAGAAAGAACGTACCTGTAAGTAAACAGTAGAAAGACTAGCAGGGGTGCCTGGCATCGCGTGGGTGGAGTTTGGGCGGGGATCTGTCATACCTCCTGGGGTTCAGTTGGAGCGTGGCCTCCATCCACGCACCCTCTCCCACGCACACATCCATTCTCTCTCCCTCTCTCTCCTCAGCACGCACACACAGACATACACACACAGAGAGCAGTGGTGTACTCTGACTCTGCTCTCTTGCACACTCTCTTGCACACTCTCAGATACTCTCTTGGTCTCTCCCCTTCTCTCTCTCTCTCTCTCTCACACACACACACACACCATCTCTGGCATGTGTCTCCAGACAACGGACTGCTTAAGGAAGCATCGTTTGTTGCCTGGAGACACAGGCCACACTGGCAGGAGACATGGGGTAGCGCCAGGCTGGGCTTTATGGAGGGCCCCCCCCACGCCCCTGTGGAGCGTCCTCCTTCATGCAGCCCAACCCAGGGCTTTTGCGTGACTGCCAGCAGCATGGCCTGCATCTCCAGGCAACAGCCAGCACTTCTGGAGGCATGGCCGTTGCCTGGAGATGCAGGCCATGCTGCCAGGAGAGGCGCGGAAGCCCCAGGCTGGGCTGCATGGAGCCTGGCTAGCCGCCACCCCCCATGCCCCTGAGAAACTGCCTTCCCACCCAACGGCTGCCTTACCTGTGGGGCATCCTCCTCTGTGGAGCCCAGCCCAGCGCTTCCACCTCACCTCACACCTGTGAGGGCGTCTGTGTCGTGGGTCGGGTGCAGGCACTCTCTTGGGCTAGGCACCTGAAACCCCTGTCCATGTGTGGTTCCCGGCATCAGGTATGGGCCGAATGGAGCGCTCTGATTGGCCCATGCTTTCCGGAGAAGCCAAGGTGGAAGGCCCGCTTGCCCTTCTCCAGAAGGCGGCTGGCATACGGGCGCCCCATTGAGCCCATGCCTGCCGGAGATGGGCTGCCCACCATCCTCCAGCCGAAATGACAGGCAGCCAGTGAAGCCTCCCAATTGGGAAGGCGGTGATACGCATGCGCCATAATCCACACAGGTGCAAAAGCCTCCCCGGAGTACCAGGTGCTGCTGCCTGGAAACTCCGGGCAGGCTTCTGCACCTGCGTGGATTCTGGCACATGCGTATTACTGCCTCCCCACCATTTCATGCTGCCGGGGGGAATTTGTGGCCGGTTTTTAGGGTGAAAGACCCAGAAATTGTCTGTCCTTAATCAGCTGTGTAAGTTTAGTATCCTTAAATATGAACTCTGACTAGTTTGGTTAACGTCCGTTGACACCATAAGAATAAATGGGTGAGGTCTAGGACGCGATATAAATAATAAATAACAACGAATT
The DNA here is from genome assembly GCA_035047305.1 of Bradypodion pumilum. NCBI lineage: Eukaryota > Metazoa > Chordata > Lepidosauria > Squamata > Chamaeleonidae > Bradypodion > Bradypodion pumilum. Next base: position 405,112,043 of record JAWDJD010000001.1, read on the forward strand.
GGACTTTAATAAGACAGTACAGGTAATATTGTAAACCTTTATTCTAAGATCGTGTATATATGTATATATCTTTGTATATATCTGTTGGTAAATATTGTTAAATTGTTTATTTAGATCCCTGAGGAAATAACTGAAAATTCCTGTTATCGAAAGGAGTTCAGATCTTTGTGTTATAAAGACTTTTTGAGAAGCTTGTAGAAATCATTAAATCAATCTTATTTGCCAAGACAAACGGATCCAGTTTACTCTAGTTTCCACGTTTGTCCCCTACATCTTTGCATGCGTATTACCGCCTCCCCACCATTTCATGCTGCCGGGGGGAATTTGTGGCCGGTTTTTAGGGTGAAAGACCCAGAAATTGTCTGCCGGTCCCCCATGCCAGCCACCCCAGAAGTGTGAGGTAGGTGGGGGCGCCATTTCCAGGGCTCGGGGTACAGGCGTTGCACTGTTTATTGGTAACATACAGCGTGACACCTCGATTTTAGTTATTTTTATATTTATATAGATAGATGGATAGATAGATAGGTATAGATATAGATTAGAGATAGAGATAGATGTATTAGCTGGCTAGTTTAGGCCAGGAAATATAGCTAGATATGCCTTTTTTGTTTTATTCTGGGAAAGGGGAAAGTAAAAATGTTCCATTTTTCTATTTTGTACCTGATCCTGAACTTTTCAATTTTTTTCATTTAAATAAACCTGATTGAAAGAAGAGATGTGTGCTTATTACATAGAGCTTAAGCTGATGGGAGATTTCCAGTTCCTTTATTTCCTACTAGCAAGGGTTGCCCGGCGTTGCCGGGCTTTTTCCCCCGTGTGTTTTAATAAAAAATGAACCAATTTTATTTTTGCAATAGTTTTAAATTGTGTTGGAAGGTTAAATTGTGTTAATGTTTTTTAAAAATTGCTTAGTCTGTAATTTTAAATTTTTAAATGTTTATTTATGTAAAAATTTTTTGGCTTGGCTGTTATTAACTGGGATCTGCTTTTTTGTTTTTTTTAGGATTAATAAAAGAAGAAAGTATGATATAATTTTTTCAAATTGTTTTATGTAAGTGAATAATGTTTTAGTTTTTTGAATTTTTTTAATTAGTTGTACCGTAGGTCATAATTTTCATAATGTAAAAGTAAATGTTTTTTACATTCAATGTTTTTAAAATGTGTTTAGATGTTTTGAGTTTAAATTTGAGTTATAACTCAGCACAGGATTTTTAAAAGTTTCTATTGTATTTTATTGACATATGTTTTAGTGTAAAATTTTTTACTTGTTTTTATTGGTGTGACCTTTTGTGTAAAATTGTGAATTTGTGTTATGCTGTTGTGTGTTTTTGAATTGTTTTTACTATTGTGGCCAGCAGGTGGTGCTGGTAGGGGTTATTGTATTTTGACTTTTTTTTCTCTCCTGGCCTCTGGGTGGAGCTTCTTCTGGTAAGTAGTCTCTTTCTTTATTCGTTTTTCAGTCCTGGTGGTGGTAGCACATGTTTTGGTAAGTTTGCTTGTTTTCTTTGTTTTGTGTGTGTGTGTGTGTGTGTGTGTGTGGCCGGGGGGGGGGTGGAATTTGTATTTTTGTCTGTTTGTTTTGTTTTTGATTGTGTCTTTGTTTACTTCATATTGTTTTTGGTGTTTTTGTTTTTGTGTATTTTTGGATGTGTTTGACTGTTTTTAGTAATTTTTTAAAAAAATATTTATTTATTTGGTGGTGGGGAAGGGACGTGGTCATTGGGGGTTAGGAAGGGTGGGCTAGGTGGTGGGGAGAGGGGCATGGTCGTTGGGGGTTAGGAAGGGTGGGTTAGGTAGTGGGGAGGGGGCATGGTCATTGGGGGTTAGGAAGGGTGGGCTAGGGGGGGCGTGGTCATTGGGGTTAGGAAGGGTGGGCTCGGTGGTGGGGAGGGTGGCTTTAGTGTGTTATGGTGCTTTGTTTGTGTGGAGTCGTGAAAGTAGATCGGGTTTCCCCTTTAATATCAGTGGGTGGGGGTTGTGACCCCCCTCTCCGCTGGCTACCCTAGGGTTGGGAGGTTTGTGGGGAGAAAAGAGGTATATTGCCCCAACACTTCTGGAACCAAAAGATCAGGCAGACTGGATCGAATCCCCACCCCCCACCCCTCCTTAAAACAACTCCGTTTTTAAAGAGAAGAAAAGACGGAGTTGTTTTAAGGAGGGGGGGTGGGGGATCGATCCACTCTGCCTGTTCCTGTGGGTCCAGAAGGGTTGGGGGGATACCCCTTTTGTCCCCACAAACCTCCCAACCCTAGGGTAGCCAGCGGAGAGGGGGATCGCAACCCCCACCCACTGATGTTAAAGGGGAAACTCCAGTCGGGACCTTCAGGCGCTGTTGGTGAGGGAAAGAAAGCCAGCTGGTGTTTGCTTGGCTGTGAGGCAGTGAGTTGTTTTTCGTTGGGGGTTAGGAAGGGTGGGCTAGGTTGTGGGGAGGGGGGGCATGGTTGTTGGGGTTAGGAAGGGTGGGCTCGGTGGTGGGGAGGGGGGGCATGGTCATTGGGGGTTAGGAAGGGTGGGCTAGTTGGGGGAGGGGGGGCTGTAGTGTGTTATGGTGCTTTGTTTGTGTGGAGTCATGAAAGTAGATCGGGTTTCCCCTTTAATATCAGTGGGTGGGGGTTGCGATCCCCCTCTCTGCTGGCTACCCTAGGGTTTGTGGGGAGAAAAGGGGTATATTGCCCCCACACTTCTGGAACCAAAAGATCAGGCAGACTGGATCGAATCCCCACCCCCCCTCCTTAAAAGAAGTCCGTTTTTAAAGAGAAGAAAAGACGGAGTTGTTTTAAGGAGGGGGGTGGGGATCGATCCACTCTGCCTGTTCCTGTGGGTCCAGAAAGGTTGGGGCAATATATCCCTTTTGTCCCCACAAACCTCCCAACCCTAGGGTAGCTAGCGGAGAGGGGGATCCCAACCCCCACCCACTGATATTAAAGGGGAAACTCCAGTCGGGAGCTTCAGGCGCCGTGGGTGAGGGAAAGAAAGTCGGCTGGTGTGTGCTTGGCTGTGAGTTGTTTTTCTTTTTCATTTTTCAGGCGCCGGTTTCCTCAGCGCTCTGCACGTTCATGGCACGCAGGATGCTGGGGCTTGTAGTTATGGGTTGCTGTTTTATGTTTGTGCTGCGTTTTTTTAAAATGCTTTTCTTTCGATTGGCTGCGGCGCGTTTCCGAACGCTGCCCCATGCAAGAGCCTCTCAGCCTGATTGGCTCTGGCGCGGCGCGGCACAAGGAATGTTGGGAAGTGAAGTTGTTTCCCTTTCTTTGCGTTTGTGGGGCTGTTACCCCACTGCCGGTTTTTTCAATCCTTTGTTGACCTGCATACCCAGATCGGCCGTGTGCACGAAGGGTGAGTGCAGGCAAGTAGGGCGAGGCATAGCAACCTATAGCCAGTTCCAACGGTTAACCCTTGGATTTATAGGTTAAGATGCTGCATTAGGTTAATTAACACTGCATGTCCTACCTGATCAGGCTGGTTTGTAAGCATAAAAAGTCAGTGATTGAACTTATCATAGATTTCTCTAGCCTGGAGCTGCACCAAAAGTGCTCTGTGGGCTTCCTGGATGGGTGCAGGTCTCTGGGAAATGGAATGAGTCCTATGTTAGTGGGATAACATGGGTGAGTTATGTTATCCCTTACAGCTAGTTTTAAAATGGAAGTCTGTCCTAAATATCAGTTCCTAATGTTGGTGGAAATGAGCATGCTCATATTTGAATGTCTGTGATACCTCATTCTGCATTTGCTTATTATAAGCACTTGTTTCTCAGCCAGGCATGCATCACAGGAGATAGATCAGGCACCAGTAGATGTCCACTTATATGGCAGACCCTGTGTTTTGAAGATGATGCTTTATTTCACATGACTAAGGCTTATTCTAATTATTAATTGCCAGTTAAACTAATTTTTAAAGCAATAATTAATATTACTTTCCCCCTTCTATCTTGGGGGAATAATCTTGGGAATGTCAATCTGGTCATTTTTTGGTTATTTAAATTAATTCAAAATGTTGTAATTTAATTCTTCAATCACCGTATTTGCCTTCCACATCACAGCATGACACCGGTACCACTGATCCAGTTCCACGAGTGACTTTCTGGTTCAGACCTCTTTTAGCATACAAAAAGTCCTCATCAGCCCCAGGCCAGTATTGATGAAGCTGCTGCTCTCCATCAAAATGGATTAAGTGGGATTTAATCCACTTGGGGACCATCACCCTTCCCTGTGGACTTCACCACCTAAAGCCGTTAGTTCTCAGGGTTGTCAGGTTAGTTAACCACTGCCTGACAATCAACACTGAGTCACTGACAGTATGGTCTACTCTATTACCATAGCAGGATAACCTGGCCACATAGGAATGCAGGGGAGGCTGAAATTCCTCAATCATTGCTGTTGCCCTGCAGCAATCTCCAAGGAACTTTGGGGGGTTGGTGAGGAGGGAATTTTCCTCTGTCTCCAGAAGATGTTGGTGCTGCAGTTGTCAATGAGATGCTCCAAAAGCACTGGCTGGTCACTGGAGCTGCTTTTATTGGGATGGCTGAGATCTTGCTGTACATCCAAAGTGGTGGCAGCAGAAGCACCAACAGGAACAGGAGACAGATGCAACATGTTGGAGAGCCAGACCTCAGAGTAGCTCATACCTGTCAAGCCGCGGTTTTCAAAATCCGGGAGCCAGGCACGCATGCGCAGTAAGTTTCCAGGAGCCAGGCAGAACAGTGGTTACTGCACATGCGCAGCCATCAGAGGCAGTGGCATGCATGCACAGTAACCCCTGTGCATATGTGCAGTAACACTTTCCTGGCTGGTCAAATTGCAGGATGACAACGGGAAGGAGGGGGAAGGAGCGCTAGATTATGGGATTTCCTGACCAATCCGGGAAACTTGACAGATACGAAGTAGCTCACAGGGGGCAACTAGGACCTGAGCTACAATTGACCCCAAACTACACAGAGTGGGGTTCAGTATCCCTAACCCTGGAATTTTTCAAGAGTTAACTACAGTTTTATAGGTTAACAGTTCAATTACAGTTAATTTTCAGATTTCAGGTGTGCTAGAAGAGTTGCCACATCAGCAGCAGCTTGTTCCTCGAAACTACATGGTAAAAACCTGAGATCAGGTGGTGGTCCTTCAGATATCACAGACAAGGCAAGGAACTCTTTGGATAGAACTTCTCCTGAGCCACCTGACTGCAGAAATAGGCAGAAAGGAGATCCAGGTAAATTGATCCAGAATGTAAGTACATCATCATCATCATCATCATCATCATCATCATCATCATCATCATCATCATCATCATCATCATCATCATCATCATCATCATCATTATTATTATTATTATTATTATTATTATTATTATTATTATTATTATTATTATTATTATTATTATTATTATTATTATTATTATTATTATTATTATTATTATTAGACTTGTATGCCGCCCCACTCACAGAGTGACTCCGGGTGGCTAACAAAGATACAAAATATGCAGTTACAATTACAAAGTTATTTATTTTTTTATTCATTCATTCATTCATTCATTCAGATTTCTATATTGCTGCCCCACTCAAACAAGCGACTCTGGGTGACATTACAACAGGATAAAAGCACTACACTAAAATTCCCTCCCCACCCTGTTTTAAAAGGTCATTCCCCAATTGAAATCCCACCCACCCCATTACATCTGTATAAAAGAGGAAGAGTCAGTTCAAACCAGCCAGCAGGCGGAGGTCACAGTTCCATCCGTGCACCACACCTGCCCCGCCAGCCAGGTTTTAGCACCTTTCCTAAAGGGCAGCAATTCCATCTGCAACCGTACCTCTATTGGCAGGAGGTTTCAAAGGGCCGGTGCAGACATGGAAAAGGCCCTATATTATGTTAAAGTTCACATTATCATAATACAAATCATTTCAACATCATAATCACAAATCATCACAAATGTTGGCTAACCAGTTAACTGGCCATGCAAACAGAGAAGATAACACAATAGCAGTTGCTACCTTTGTTAGGAGCCCCCACACCCAACATAACTTCACCTAAAGCATACATGACATGTAAGCAGTTACCCTAGGCCTATACTGTACCAGGAGCTAGTGGAAAGCTCACGGGAAGCCCATGGGAATCTGACTGTGCTATGACTGCCAGACCTCATATAATAAGGAAGCTCACAAGTAGTAAATCTGATGCCCTACTCCAAATGGCATGGTGGGACCGAGTGCATGCACCTCTCTTCCTAGTCTATTTCCCATCTCGTTTAGCTTTTCAGTGCAGAAGCATATCACACAGAACACTTTGTGCTGAACCAGCAAGTCTGGCATGAACTAGGAATGGATGCTGAGTCTCTGAAGACATCTCACACAAAGAAATCCAGTTTTCTTCTCTTCAAGCACTGAGAATTTATCTCCTCATCTGCTGAGATTTATCTCCTCATCTGGGGAAACAGACCAATTATCTGAGACTTCAGCTAGCACCCTGAGACCTGCATGTCCTACATACTGGGGATGATGCCAAGATTTCCATGTTCGGGGCCCCACATATGGAGCATTGTATAAGAACAAAGAACTAAAAGAGGAAGAGGAGAAAATGGTATGGATTCAAGGAGGGGCCAGGTTTAAGATTAGGAGAGAGAACATACAGATTATATCTAGAGCCGTGTTTCTCAATGTGGTACATATGCCCCACAGGAGAGCAATTTGATTTGGTGGGGGAGAAGTCAAGAGTGAGTTAGACGAAGTAAATGGCCTTTTAGGCTTCCTCCACATGAATAGGAGTTCACTTTTTGAATTATAAGAATTATATCTCGTGTGTGTGTGTGTGTGTGGGGGATATCAGGATTTTAGATATGCTTACGTGGGGCATGGCCCAAAAAAGGTTGGGAACCACTGCTCTAGAGGATACACTGGTCTGTCACCATTCTAGAAACCTATGAGTTGTGAATCCAAAGAAATCAAAATATTCTCCAATCAGATACCAAAGAAACAACCTGTTCTTCTGGGATAACACAATAGAATGCGAGCCAGATCACAAAATGGCAGAGCCTGACAAGGCTAGTAAGATTTGCCAGATGTTAAGATACAAGTTATCCAAAATACAGATATCACTGTCAGATAATCAGTGTGACAATGAAGATTAATCCCATGTTTCAGACAAGCTTCTTAAAAAGTGTCTTGCAGAATTGGCATAAAATACAATCTACTGGGAAATTAGAGAACCAAAGACAAGGAGGTGGGAACCAAAATATTTTCCCGGAACAGTGCTTGCAAATAATGCTAGATTTGATCTCCTTCCCCTTCCCTTTTTCAAAAGGACTACTATGGTTTCCCCATGCCCGCCTGGCATGGAAACGGCCCATGCAGAGGCCACTTAGGTGAGAAGGCTCCCGGCGGTGGTTTCTGCAGGCAGAGAAATTAAGGGGGATGGATTAATGATAGGGTTTGATTCACCCAATTCCTTGACCTGACCAGCGGTTCTGCTGAGAGAGCGAATATCTAACTCCGTTACCCATTAAGGTAATCACTCATCTCCAAGGAGAGCCTAATCCCTGGTGCAAATAGAAGCCATATTTACCCCAGCCTAAGCCTCAGACAATGGTCAGTGTTTGCCTTAGTTAATTAATTTCCCCAAGAGAGGTTCTCAATTAACCCGGGTAAATGGGTGATGTGATTTTCTGTCAGATGACCATTCTACCATGCGCAGCCTTGGAATAATATATACTGATGATTTTCCCTCAATAAATCACTGGTCTTCGCTCCATCTTGCCTCGTGTCGTTCCTTTGACCAGTCTCCTCCAGGATCCTAAGGGCCTCCTCACGGCCCCAATCCTACAGACTACGCTAAATGTACATTGTTAATACATTAGAAATAGTCTTTAAATATAAGTTTAATAGATCTTGGAGTATTTCCAAAAAGTGGTTTCAGTGTAATATGTAAGCCATAGATGAACGCTAAAAGCACCAAAAACATCTCATCAGTAATGGGTATCTTCTCCTTCCAGCCAAGAATCAGCAAATAAATTTGCCTGAGGCACTTTCCAAAAGATGCTCAGGCTTGACAATTAGGGGAACAGCATTTCACAACTGCTATGAGAACCTATGGAGTAAGGAAAGGGGTTGTTTCTTTCACATGTGTTATGGACCTGAGCTATTAGGAATTATATAGGCCACAAGAAAATGAACCATAAATTGTTTCCTGAAAATGAGAGGAAGTTAATGCAGAAGCTAGAGTACAAGAGAGAGAGAGAGGGGGGGTGCCAATAAAACAAAACATTGGGGTACTTGTCCAGGTCCTCCTTCATTAGAATTCGGTGACCCTCGACTGCAGCACTACTGCATGACCCCATTTTGAAATTAGCACAGTAAGGCACGCTATAATCTAATAAGCTTTCTCCACTCCTGGTAAGATCATTACACCCTTAAGCCAAAACTGTCTGCTAACCAGATTAATTGTGTAATATGTTCACAGTAGTTCTTGCAGGACTCTGGAGGCTCCCTTGAATTCCTCAAGATGAGTCTGCATAGTAAGTTAATCTTGGATTTTCCATTTATTTATTTTTGGATGGATAAAACACATTATTTGTTTATTTGCCTTTTAGAGTAAACCTTCCTAGATAGCTTTCAGTAAATCTAAAACTAGAAAGTACAGTACAGCAATAATAACATTAACTCTTACTCCTGTAGAAGGCTAGGTTTTAGCTTGCTAGACAAAGAAGTGAAATTCAAATCTTTTTCACAGGCATTCTGGGGTGATTTCTTGAGAAAGATATCTCACTCTGGCACCAAAGATAGTGAGGGCAAATGACTCAGGGTGTTGTCCTGGATTTTCCAAAGGATGGGATGTTGGGTTGAGAGCAAAAGCTACAAATGATGTCTCTCTCTGCACCAATCGCATCTAGAAGGCACAGACACCAGAAGCTATGTTTTCACGTTGGTTTCTTCCAATTTAAAGCATATGTTATTGATATTGATGAAAATGGAGTTCTAGATATCTAGAAATCCCAAAAGTTTAAAATTTCAAATTCTGAAGGGCTGTAATTCTGAATTCAGAATCAGAATTCCAAGTTCCAGTTTTGGTGCTAGGCCACATCCCTACCTTAGAGAGGGCCTGGGAAGATTCTGTCAACCAGTGCAAGCTGTACAACAGAGATGCCTTATGGCTAGACTGCCTGGCACCTAACAAGGTGAGCCTGACTCTTACTGACTTCCTTAGACCTGACTGATTAGTCTGTTCAGCAAGTATCAGCAAAGATTAAAGGCGAGGACCTGTAGGAAAAAACATGGTACAGCTGCATAGATCATCATACTAGATTCATCTCAGAAAAAATCTCTCTGTGTGTCTGTATGTCTTGCCCTGTCAGGATATCAATTATTTATGGAACCTTTCCCCCCCTCATTGCTCATCATGAAAAGAACACGGCAAAAAGAGTCTGGTAAAAAACAGGCATCGGCAGGGCCACCGAGACAGGGGGATTCATCCTGGTGTGCCCTTGCCTCTGGCACATTGGGGCACAAATAATAATTTTATTATTATTTTATCTGCCCGGCATACTGCACTTTAGATTTATTTATTTTATTTAGTATATTTATATACCGCCTTCCTCATCCTTCAGCTTTGAGCAATGGTTTATTCTAAAGTGCCATGAACCAGAGGGGCAGTGACCAAGCGGTTCCCAGGGGCAGCCTTCTCCCCGGTCCTTTGGTTGCTGCCCCTCACCCCTGTCCAGCACCCTCCCATGGTGCCCACCACATCCCTGGTCACAAATTGAGTGAAGTAGTTGTTCCTGCCATTATGATTTTCTCTCCAGGCCCACCTTCACAGGCTAATAATTAACCTTGCAAATAACTAATTACAAACAAAAACAAAGTAATCTGCAAAATGTAGGGTTTAGCAACTTTGCCAGGTTAGACACACATTTTACCTTTTCAGGAAACTGCTTCTTAGCAGGTGAGGATGGTGTCATCTAGTCTGACCCTTTAGCCCTCCTTCAACAATTTCCCAATTAGCCTGAAATTACAGACAATGTTCTCCTCGCAGAAGTTCCTGTAATGGTTCCTAGCAGTAATAACCTACTGTTGCCCTGTTAAAAAAATTGTGTAAATTCTCCACTCATCCCAGATAGGGCTACTGCAAACTGGCGGAATCTCCATGTGAAATGTACTCAAAATGCATTTCCAACTAGTTAGTAAATTTAACCAAAATAATTTGCTTTGAAGTAAATATAATGACCTTTTTCCTTGAGAAGGGGCACTGTATCAATACGGAGTGCAACTGCCCTGTGAAATGTGATCTGAACATTAAAAACAGTAGGCAAAGCCAGTTGTATCAGAACTCTTTCTCAGATTTAAAAGAGGCTAGGGGGCCTGGATTAGCTTTATCCTATAGGTACTTTGAGTAGAAAGCAGCTTGAGATGTTCACTAAGAATAATAATCATCTTAAAATAAAAACACTAAATAATTAAATTCTATCAGCTCAAGAATATGAGTTACATTATCACTACCCAGACTTTATAAAGTATCAGAAATTCGCTGCCAGTTGAAAGATAACAACTGCTGTGTTCAAAGGCTGAGACTTAAAAATAAGACTCTAGATTCAGATAAAACCAAGTAGAGGTAGAGCTTATTTTAAAGGTTTTTCCTCTTGAAGAACTCCCAGATGCTTCCTAGTATTACTCCTGCCAGTTGTTCAATATTGTCTGAGTCACAGGCATATGAACTCTGCATTCTGATTCGAGTGAGGAATGGATCAGACAGAAGTGTTCAGAGCCGGTAAAAGTTATTTGCATGGACTACAACTCTTAGAGTCCCCCTCCTTTTCCAGCCAGTCTGGTCAATCTGGTTAAAGGATTCTGGGAAATACAGACCAATCAGTGGCTGAATAGCTCAGTGGTTTAGGTGTCTGGCATTGGAGCCAGAATTTGGGAGTTCAGTTCCCCACTATGCCTCATGGGAAAGAAACAGCTTCTGTACTCATGAGCCAACTGCACAGCCCAAAGGCATCCTCACATGAAAAGAATGGTAAACCATTTCTGATTCCTCTGTACCTAGAAAACCCTGCAGAGGGTAGCTGATGGCACACAATTATTACTATAAACCAAACCAATAGCTTTTTAAAAACCCTGTAACTACCACAGCTGTAATATTTACATCTTGACTATGACTTTAATGTTCAAGGTTCCTTGCTTTGCTTACATTTTAGTGTTTTAAATTATTGACAATAAATATGGTTGTTGTTTTTTTTACATTGGTGAGCTTTAAAGCCATTGAAGCACATTCCTTGTGCCTGCCAAATGTCCATGGAAATGTCTGCAGACGCAGACAGCTCTGGCTCTTTGCCTATAAACAGATGGGCACTGAACCCTAGAGTCAGATACAACTGGCTTTCAAGCAAGGGTGACCTTTACCTTTACCTACAGTTGTTTGATCAGTGTTGTCATTTGAAAACTAGAGTTGAGTGTATATGCTTCTGCAATGTTTCTGTTTCATCTATCCTTCGTTATTCTCCAATGCTATGCTAGCCAGGCATGATTAAAGGCACATTTATTCACAAGGCTGACATGGAAGACCAATGGTGACAGGAAAATCAAAAGGTAAGTAAGAATAGGCAAAGATAACAATGGCTGAGTTTCACTGCTTCAGTACGAAGATGAGCACTGTAGAGCTTTCAACATTTTACAAAGTAGTAATACGTATGGCTGTATAAAGACAGAAAAAGTAATGTTGTGGGAAGCTAAAAGGATGATTGGTAGTGACTGCTAACACACTCACCTTCAAAATCAGCATCTGTCTCAATACAATTCCAGAAAATTAACCAGAGCTTAGAACATTATTTTACAAAACGAATACCTGAGTGCTACATTTTTTTAAAAAATGTAATTCTTACCTGTTGGAAAAGGATGATGTGTTTCTTCATGTATTATTTTCAAACTGTTTCCCTAAAAATAGCTCCCAAATACTCAAAACAATGCAAAAATCTTAACGAGCAAAAATAACAAACAAATGGTACTGCCATTTATACAAAATTGTAACATGTTCACATTCAACTTTAAAATGCAAACACTCTGCACATCATTATCCCTTTGGTAACCTCACAACTAATGTGCTATGAATAGCATTGTTCATTGCAATGTATTAATGGCAAGCTCTGGAGACTGAGCCATGTGTTATTTCCAAGCTACAGAAAGTGAGTTCTTTTTAAAAATATAAAAAATGATTTCCTCCATTTGAAGAGAGGTGGCATCATTTCTCCAACTTACAAAGGCCCTCAAATTTCAGGTTTTATACCAACATTTAAGAGAAATAACTCTACTCTTGAGTTTATCTTCAGATGCAGCGCCAATTTCTAAGACTCACATGTTCTCCCAAGATCCCGTAGGTGATGCCTTCTATGTTTGCATTCCCTCTGCCAATGGAGCCACACCCAGTACTGTCCCATCACCAGCACATGTCAAAACCTAGAGCCTTTGGCAGCCTGGCAACTGTGAAACCAGCCCTCTCTCCTCCATTTTGTGTCTCCCACAAACCAAAGCTGAGTTGCACTACCAGGCATTGCATTTGGGGGAGATACCTTGGATACCTTGGAGTCGCTATTTAGCAACGAGTCCACGCATTGGTGGACATCTCCACGACAACATTCCGCACATGCAAAGGACATCTAACACAGAGACCTTAAATTTTCAAAAAGGGAATTTCCCAAAGTTGAGGAAACTAGTAAAAAAGAAGCTGAAAGGGAAAATTGAGAGAGTCCAAACACTCCAAGAGGCATGGAGGCTGTTTACAAAAACAATAACAGAGGCCCAATTGGAATGCATACCCAAAAGGAAAAAGGGCACTGCCAGGTCCAAGAGGACTCCAATGTGGCTTACAGGAGCTGTTCGGGAAGTGATCAAGAGCAAGAAAAGCTCATTTAGAAGATGGAAGGCTTGTCCGAATGAGGACAGCAGGCAGAAACATAAATTCTGGCAGAACAAATGCAAGGCAACAATCAGGAAAGCAAAGCAAGACTTTGAGGAGCGTATAGCTAAAAATACTCAGAGAAATAAGAAAGACTTCTTTAAGTACATTAGAAGTAAGAACCCAACTAGGAAGGCCATTGGACCATTAGATGACAATGGAAGGCAAGGGGTTATTAAAGAGGAAACAGAGATTGCAGAGAGACTCAATGAATTCTTTGCTTCAGTATTCACTGAAGAAGACAGAGGCCACATGCCCAAAACAGAGCCTATCTTTGTAGGGAGGGAAACTGAAGAATTGTGATCATTGTTAGGTTACATTCAGATATTGCAGTGGCTACATTCATTCTTAAAGCAATTCAGCTTCATACACAACAATCCCTCAACCATTGTGGCTTCCCACATGTGCGCTTGGGGAGAACGACTGCTTGGTGAATTGAACCTTCAGCTGTGTCAATTCCTCATTTGTTATAGGGCAACTCCCCTGGCTTCAGGACTTTCACCGGCTGAGCTCCTCATGCGGAGGAAGCCAGTGATGCTTTTTAATCGGTTGGATCCAACCAGGGTGGAAGATGGGGGAAGAAATATAGAGATAGAGAGTTCCAAAAGTTTTTGACACAGCTGAAGGTTCAATTCACCAGGACCCATGCGCCGCAGTGCATCTTTTTTAGTGCGCACTTGGCACTCTACCTGACCGTTTGTGGCGGGGTGAAATGGGGCAGAGGTAATGTGCCAGATGGCATTCCTCTCGATGAACGCCTTGAATTCCGCAGACGTGAAAGTACTGGTGTTATTGCTCACAAGCACGTCTGGCAGGCCAAAACAACTGAACACCTTGCGCAATTGTTTAATGGTTGCGGCAGATGAGGTGTTGGACATGGGAATGACCTCTAGCCATTTGGAATATGAGTCTACTATCAGCAGAAAAAGGGACCCCCAGAAAGGGCCAGCGAAGTCGACGTGCACCCGGGACCATGGCCCGTGTCCCATTCCCTGTGGGGCAGCCGGGACTCCTTGGGCCGAGAGCTCTGGCAGCTCTCGCACATGCCCACCAAATGCTCGATATCCGCGTCTATCTGGGGCCACCAGAAGTAGCTCCTGGCCAGGGCTTTGGAGCGCACTATTCCCGGGTGGCTGGTGTGCAGTAGCCTGAGCACCTTTGCGCGTAACTTCTCTGGAATGACCACCCGTTGGCCCCAGAGGAGGCAGCCCCTTTCAAGGGAAAGCTCTACCCTGCGTCTGAAAAACAGTTTGAATTCCTCCTCGGAGGGGGGTTGTGGGCCACCCTTTTCTAACCCAGGAACTGACTTGGGACAGGACTTTGTCGACCACCGTAGCCTTGGCGAGGTCTGCGGGAACAATGGGGGGTGAGTCGAGAGACTCGATCAGCAGGACTTGGTGATCCTGCTCCACCTCGCATTTGGGGTCTCCTAATTGAGAGAGGGGAGATCGGGACAGCGCATCTGCATGGGAGATCTCCTTCCCTGGGCGATGGACCAGTTCGTACTGGTAGGCGTTGAGGAAAATCGCCCAATGCAACATTCTGGGGGACAGGATTTGTGGGGTGGGCTTGCCTGTAGTAAAAATTCCCAAAAGGGGTTTGTGATCGGTCACAATTGTGAACTTGCGGCCGTACAGGAAATCGTGGAACTTCTTTGTTCCTGCGATTATGGCCAGAGCCTCTCTATCTGTTTGCGCATAATTGCGCTCCGCCTTTGTTGTGTTCTGTAAAGCAGTGCCTTTAACAATGTACCTTTACCATGTGTTATCAATGTAACCTTTCTGTGTGCAACATTATAACCATCACCTGTATCAATGTAAGCCTAATAAGGGGACGCGAGCTAGTGACCACCAGAGGGCAGTAGCGAGCGTCCAGCTCTAATGGATCATCAGCCACCTGGTTCAGCAGCGCGGGAAGATTCCCCGCGACTTCCTCACCTGGTCAAGAAGGGCGTGACCTCCTACGACGTCACGCAGGCAGCAACCAATAGTCTGTCGACGAGCCACATTCAAATGTATAGCCAGCTGTATATATTGAGCTACCCATCCGCCATTACCACATGTTCCTCCGGATCATCATGCAATAAACCTGTGTTAAGCCAACCCTTCGGCTGTTTCATTGTCTTTGGTCCCTTACACTAAAGCCTTTGAAAGTGACCTGGAATAGAAGGCAACCGGGGCTTCCCGCTCATTCTCTAACATGTGGCAAAGCACGGCCCCCACCCCCACTGGTGATGCATCACAGACCAAGTTTACAGGTTTCCTTGGATTGAAATGGGTCAGAACGGCGTCTGAGGAAAAGAGCCCCTTGAGCTCCTTGAACGCTTTCTCTTGCCTATCCCCCCACCACCAAACTGTGTCTTTCTTTAGCAACCCATGCAGTGGCTCCACAACCAATGCCTTCCTTGGCAAGAAGGAATGGTAAAAATTCAGGAGCCCTAAAAATGACTGCAGCTCCAGTTTTGCGGTGGGGCGAGGTGCGTTTTGCACAGCTTCAACCTTGGACTCGGATGACTTGACACCCTCTGGGGTTATCTTGAACCCAAGAAACTCAACCTCCCTTGCAAAGAACACACATTTATCCCTTCTTAACCTCAGACCCGCTTTCTCGAATACAGTTAGGACCTTGTCCAGCCTTTTCGCTAGTTCCGATTCGCTCCCCGCTGTTATCAAAACATCGCCAAAATATGGGAGCACACATGGGAACCCCTTTAAAAGGCGTTCTATGAGGGCCTGAAAGCGGGGGCTGAATTCATGCCGAAGTGTAGGCGCGTTACCTTGAATGCCCCCTTGTGCGTGACAATAGTTTGTGCAGCGGCAGCAGCTGGAGTTACAGTGAGCTGCTGGTATGCCTGCACCAAGTCTAACTTTGCTAAACACTTACCCCTGTGCAAGGTGGCTAGTAAGTGGCTAACTATGGGCACCGGGTAAGCATTTGGCCGAATGGCCTTGTTGATTGTACATTTGTAGTCAGCGCAAATCCTAACCTCCCTGTTGGATTTTAAAGCTGTAACAATCAGAGTTTCCCACTCCACAGAGTCCACTGGAACCAAAATCCCCTGCCCCACCAATTGGTCCAATTCCACCTCAATCTTGTCCTTGAGGGCGAAGGGGACTCTTCTTGGCTTGAGTCGTATGGGCCGGATTTCTGGGTCCAACTCAAACGAGACCGGGGGCCCCCTGTAAGTCCCGAGCCCCTTCTTGAAAACTGCAGGGTGCGCATCGCACACATCCCGAATTGGGTCAGTCTCAATGGTGTTTATGCCGGACAGTTCAATTCCCAAGGGAGCAAACCACTCGGTTCCCAAAAGGCAACATGATCCCTCCTTGAGAACTACTAGGGGCAGTTTTCCATGAACCTTTTAAACTTCACCATGAAGTTTCCCACCCCCAACACCGGGATCCCATAACCCTGCACGTCCCGTAAGTTCGATTTCATGGCCCGCAATTTAAGCTGCACATATGGGGGAATGCGCAGGAACGCCTTCTGGGAAAGGATCGAGTAGGATGACCCTGAGTCTATTTCCATCCTAACCGGGGCCCCCTGTATCAGTACCTCTACAAAGAAACGCCGGTGCTCCAGGCCCACGCGGTTTACGGCCACCGTGCCGTCGTCGGCCGAGACCTTTCCAATCCCAGCCGCCTTGTGTTGGGGTGTGTGAGGATATCTTGATGAACCCTTGTCCTCCACTTGCCAGCGCCTGCAGACCCTGGCGATGTGACCTCTCCGCCCACAGTTGTGGCACTCAGCTTTCCAGAATGGGCACCTCTTTCGGTCGTGAGATGCCCCACAGCCATTGCAATGGTGATTTCTCCGCTCGCTGGCTCGACTCTTTTCCCCATGCCTCTTGACCCTCTGCACGTCATTGTCCTCGCTGGAGCAGGAGTCCGCAGTCGTGGACGAATCCTCAGAGGTTGCTGGGGTGCCGGTGGGCAGCCGGCACCAGGCCGCTTGTGCCGAAGTCCGCCGGGCCACTTGCATGGGTGACTTGGCCCCCTCAGGTGTGGCCCCTTGAGACTTGAAGACTTTGACCCCACTCCTCGCTGCCTCGGCCGCCTGGGCCTCTTGCAGTACCTTGTTGAACGTGAGGCGATGGTCGTGGGTCATCAACTTCCTCTGGACCTCCTCATCCCTTAGGCTGCACAGCATGCGGTCTCGAAGGGCTATGTCCAGGTCCTCCCATTGGCAGTGGACGGCCACCAGCCTGAGGGCCGGCGCGTAGGCGGACACGGATTCTCCCGGGCGCTGCTCTCACCTGTGGAACGCGACCCGGGCTGGAAAAATGGAGACCGGCAGCTGGAAGTGTTCCCTCAGCATTGTGAGGATGCGGTCAATGGGTACCACGTCAACCCTCCAGGGAGCCAGCAGGTTCATCAGGATGCACAGTGTGGCCGGCCCAACCTGAGCTAGGAAGTGCGACCGCATCTTCCCTTCATCGTCGATGCCTGCAGCATCCATCGAGTGCCGAAACTGGCACTCGTACAGCTCCCATTGCTCAGGATCGCTGATGTCGAATTGGTGTGGCTTGATCTTGGGATACGCCATAATCCCATCCTAGTCGCCAATTTAGTGTCTTGCACGGAAGACAATGAAGGAGCCGCAGTAAGGGCTAAAACACAACTTTATTGCATGATGGTCAGGGTGAACACGTGGTAATGACGGAGGTACACCTCCTTTTATAATGCAACAATACATTTGAACCTGGTTACACGGTAGCGTATTGGCTGCTACCTGCGTGACATCATTCTGAGTCACACCCTTCTTCTCCAGATGTTCCTTGTGTGGGAAGGTTCCCGCTGCTGACGGTAACTGGGGAATTTGTACCATGTGAGCTGAACGCTCGCAGCTGCCCTCTATGGGTAGCTAGCTCATGTTCCATTAAACGGCTGAGATACATTGTGATCATTGTTAGGTTACATTCGGACATTGCAGTGGCTACATTCATTCTTAAAGCAATTCAGCTTCATACACAACACTTACACTCTGTCCACTCTTCCAAAGAACAACTAGAGAACATAGTTTCTTCTTATGTGAAATTACCTCCTCACTTCAGGTCTACCAAAGATGTAAAAACTCCCCTCCTTCTCCTCCCCTCTCCTAAGGTCTTTCCTGCCAATCTCTCAAAACGGCAAGGACTTGGTGCCCTTCAGGTTGCAAGTAATATTAACAATTTGCTGGAGAGGATCAGCACTTCCATCTGCTTACAGTGGTCTAAGTGAAGGGAGAGAGAAAAGATATAGGCGTGAGATCAGATTTAAGGGTGGCAGATGTGAAAGGCCAGACTTATGTGTCATTGCCAAACATGTGGAACGCTGGAAGAGAAATTATAATGGACACAGAAACATGTATCCTAGGCTGGGAGAGTGCTATAAAGATGACAGGGGATGATAATAAACTCTGCTGTTGGCTTGATGAGCTGTCAGTGTCCAGAGTCACAAGATCAACTAAAGAGTTGAAAAATCCTTAAAGGTTCTGTAATTGAAAATAAAAAGCATATATGTTAACCTTTACGTCAAGGAGAGCCAGAGCATTATTCTTAAGCAAGCTATCCTTAACGTGCTATGCAAGGAGTTGCCAAGCAAAGAGTCTACTTCCCAGTTTAATGTTGATTCAAAGACACCAGTTAAAACTATGTTGAATTATTTAGGAATAAGTCCCATTTAAAAACATTGTCTTGTACATCTGACGGCAGCAAATACAACAAATTAACCACCCACAAGTAGAAGTATTTCTAGCTTAATCTGCCATTCTGCTTTGGTAAAGGAATACACCTGAATACAGAATTTCAAAGAAAAGCAAGGAGAGATAAGGAAAAATACCTGAACGAACAGTGCAAAGAAATGGAGGAAAACAACAAAAGAGGCAGGACTAGAGATCTTTTCAAAAAAATTGGGGAAATCAAGGGAACATTTAAAGCAAAAATGAACATGATAAGGGACAAAGATGGAAAAGAGTTAGCTGAAGCAGAAGAGATCAAAAAAAGATGGCAAGAGTACACAGAGGAACTCTACAAAAAGGACCTCAACACTCCTGATAATAACAATAATGAGAAATTTGAACTTGAACCAGACATTCTGGAGAGTGAAGTCAGAAATGCCCTAAAAAGCACTGCAAACAATAAAGCTAGTGGAAATGATGGCATTCCAGTTGAATTTTTCAAAGCCCTAAAAGATGATGAAATCAAACTACTGCATTCAATATGCCAACAAATTTGGAAAACAGAACAGTGGCCACAGGATTGGAAAAGATCAGTGTACATTCCAATCCCCAAAAAAGGCAAAGCCAAAGAATGCTCAAATTACCGAACAATTACGCTTATCCCACATGCCAGCAAGGTGATGCTCAAGTTAATACAGGATAGACTTGAACAACATGTGGAGAGAGAACTACCAGAGGTGCAGGCTGGTTTCAGAAGAGGCAGGGGGACTAGAGACCACATTGCCAACATACGTTGGATCATGGAGAAAACAAAAGAATACCAGAAACAAGTCTACTTTTGTTTTATTGACTACACCAAGGCTTTTGACTGTGTGGACCACAACAAAATGTGGCAAGTAATTAAAGAGATGGGAATACCAGAACACCTCATATGCCTCATGAGAAATCTATACACGAACCAAGAAGCAACAGTTAGGACAGAACACGGAATGACAGAGTGGTTTGGAATAGGAAAAGGAGTAAGGTAAGGCTGCATTTTATCACCCTGCTTATTCAATCTATACACAGAGCACATAATGCGCAATGCAGGGATGGAGGAATCACAATATGGGATCAAAATTGCTGGGAGAAACATCAACAATTTGAGATATGCAGACGATACCACCCTAATGGCAGAAAGTGAGGAAGACCTAAAGAACTTCTTGATTGGATTGAAGGAGGAGAGTGCAAAAGCTGGCTTGAGACTCAATATCAAGAAAACCAAGATAATGGCAACAGGTCCGATCAGTCCCTGGAAAATAGATGGGGAAGAAGTAGAAGCAGTGACAGATTTTACTTTCCTGGGATCTAAGATCACTGCAGATGGTGACTGTAGCCATGAAATAAAAAGACGACTGTTTATGGGGAGACAAGCAATGAGAAACCTGGGGAATATAGTGAAAACCAAAGACATCACCTTGAAAACAAAAATTTGCATAGTCAAAGCAATGGTATTCCCAGTGGTAATGTATGGGTGTGAGAGCTGGACCATTAGGAAGGCTGAGCGCAGAAGAATAGATGCCTTTGAGATGTGGTGTTGGAGGAGAGTCCTGAGAGTCCCTTGGACAGCAAAAAGAACAAATAGGTCAATATTGGAAGAAATTAATCCTGACTGTTCATTTGAGGGACAAATAGTGAAGATGAAGCTAAAGTACTTTGGACATCAAATGAGAAGGGAGGACTCACTTGAGAAGGCCTTGATGCTGGGAAAGGTGGAGGGAAAGAGAAGAAGGGGGCATCCAAAGATGAGATGGAGAGATGGTATTGTGGACACAATGGGCACAGAGCTTGGTGGGCTGAGGAGAATGGTGGAGGATAGAGGTGCCTGGAGGAAAATGGTCCATGGGGTCGCAAAGGGTCGGAATCGACTGTGCGACTGAACAACAACAACAAAGGACTGCAGTTTCTTCTATTTTGAGATAAAGATAAAAGCTTCTCCTATTCAGTTTGTCCACATCCTATATAATTTTATAACCCTGAATTATTGCAACTTTTTCTGAGCTGCAATAGCTTTAAAGTGCCATTGTGATAGTAAAGATGTACATTTTTAAAAAGAGCTCGTGATGAAGGCCATTGATAAACTGAGTTGTATGAATCATTTTTCCAATCTGCAATGGGAGTAATCAACTTCATAATGGTTCTAAAGGGTAAACTCATTAACAAATGTCTAATGTCACAATGTTTTTTTTGCATCCATCTACCAACTATTTAGAGACTGCAGTGAATTAGTGGTTAAGATGCTGAACTTTACAACCTGAAGTTTGGCAGGTTGGCAGTTTGAGACCCCAGTACTGCATGACAGAGTGAGCTCCCGTCTCTGTCTGAGCTTCTGCCAACATAGCAGTTTGAAAGCAAGAAATTGCAAGTAGATAAATAGGTACTGCTTCGGTGGGAAGGTAAACATCATTCCGTGCACTACGGTGTCTAGTCATGCCTGCCACATTTCCATGTAAACATCTTCAGGCGCAGACAGTGCTGGCACTTAGACTATAAACAGATGAGCGCTGAACCCTAGAGTTGGATACGACTGGCTTTCAAGCAAGGGTGACCTTTACCTTTACCATCCATTTGCAACTGAACAGGGCCAAATGTCATTTCAAATCTGAATACTATTCTCTGATGATCTGGTATTACCAGTGATACATTGTTTTGTACCGTGATACCTCATACAGCGTCCAAACTTGGTTCCACAAGTTTGGACTTTATACGGATTTGGACTTTGTATGAGGCATGCAAAATCCTAGCCACGATGCCTCATACAACTTCCAAATCCTTGCTGCAATGCCTTGTACAATGTCGTTTCCATAGAGATACATTGTACTGTAACAGCACAGACTTCAAGGCAAAGCCAAGGAAACAGACAGGAAACTGACAGAACTTTAAGAAATCATTGTCTAAAGGCTAAATACATTACAAAAACATGTCAAACAACCCTGATTGTCCAAGAACCTGAAGAATGCTGCAAAAATCCCAGGAATGCTTCTAAAAATTCTGATGGATTCTTTTTAAAATAATCCAAAATCGTGCTCAAAACCACTCCTAACCACTCCTTGCCTCGTGCAAAACCCAAAAGAGCAATGCATGCATATGTCCTGCCTTTTATACTGCCCAGGCACAATGCAACCTGGGAAAAAAACCAATGCCTCATTCAAAGTTGCAGTGACTTTGTATGAGGCAACCTTTTCAAGGAATTAGGTGATGTATGAATTCGATGTTGTATGAAGCGGACTTTGTATGAGGTATTACTGTATACTTATCTGTTATGCTAGCCAACAATTGTGTAACTCTGTACCTGATGTGCATAAATCGATGCCATGAAGTCTCACTCTTAAGTCTGACAAAGTCGACTGATCCACGAAAGCTAACATTAAAAAACAGCAGTTAGTTTTTAAGGTGCCACAACAGTTTTTGTCATTTTGTTTTGTTTACTCTCTGATATACTTCACAAATATAACAGGTTCTGCTGATTGACCTACAACCTCCCCCCCCCCCAATTTGGTCTAGTAATTTAAAGTTTCACTGCAACAGTTTTACTCACAGGCATGTCACAATTTGACAGACTTCAATTTGCATTCACTAATGGGGAAACTATGAAACCTCCAAGCATATGAAACATTACCTTTGCTTTTCTTGATCTAATATAGCCCCAGAATATGATCTTTGTCATAAAGAGCAAAGGAGGAATCTGAGCAAAAACTAAAATTACTGACACATTGGATTGTAGCGAATGTCTGCCGCTAGGCGGCGCTAGGTCCCGGAGGAGACTGATCAATGACAATACGAGGCAAGGAAGCAGGATCAGATCAGTGTTTATTGGGAAAATGCGTACACCTTTTATAGACCAGAAGGCCAGGAGAAAACAGCTATCACCAATAAGTCACTCACAATACCTGTTTACTCAGGTTAATTGGGGAAACTCTTCAGGGGAAGTTAATTAGCAGGGGTAAACGTTGACAGAGGAAGCCCTAGTGTTTCGGTCTTAGAGGCTGGGCAAACATGGTCCCTGTTTGCGCCGGGGATTAGCGCCAAGCCAGGGAGATGAGTGTGTACCCAATTACACGCAGGAGATATCGATCTGTTTGCCTGGCAGAGCCGCTGGTCAGATCAGGTAATTGGGTGAATCAAACCCTATAGCCCTATAATTTATTCACCCCCCTTAATTTGGCTGCTCGCAGAGCCCACGGGCCAGGGAGCCTTTCTCCCGAAAGTGGCCTCTGCCGGGCCGATCCATGCCCAAGAGGGCACGGGGAATCCGCATCTCCCCTTACTTTTTTATATTAAGAGCCTGACTAGCGACTTTACGCAGAAGCGGCACCAGCTGTTGGTCAGGGATGATGTCACGGGGTTTCCTACTATGGCGGCATCTAGAGATCAGTGAGGGAATACATTGAGCAAGACAGCAGACTGTAATGCCTAGTATGACTACCCCCACCACCACTTTAATTACCGTCTGAAGCCACCCCCATGGGATCCATGACCACATCCATTTCCATAGTGAGCTCCACCACGCCCCCATGCAGAGCCCTCGGTGATGCCCGCGACTATGGTGTGGAGATCTGTGATCTGGCTTTGAATCTTACGAGAGTTGTCCGTAAGATTAAAGCAGCACATACCGTGAAAAGACTCGCAGCCCAAGTGGTGCAGCAATAGGAGATAGTCGATAGCCGCTCGGTTATCGAGAATGGCGTGGCGAAGTTCCGCCTGCTCCTGATTGAGGAGTGCTATTGCTGAGGAGGTGTGGTTGATGGCCTTTGCTAAACCGCAAGCCAAACGACCGATCCTCTTTGCGTTGCCGACGGCTAAGCCTGGCACGCCAAAGATGCTGACTGCCAAGGAGAGATATTCGGCAGGTCTCATCACTCTAAAGCTGCTTTCACATGAGCTGTCTAACAGGGTGGTGCGAGTGTGCCGTATGAGAGAAGGAACATGGGATACATTGGAAACAGTGGGAACATTAGGGCTATCCTTGGTGGGGAGCAAGAGTGTCAACCGGCTAATACAACATATAGAGCCTGTAATATTGGCGGGAATGTAGTTGAACGTATACTGGTTACAAGTAAAAAACCATCCGGATGGTAGGGTGATATGTGCATACTTTGAGCCAAGTGACACTGGGTTATTGCAAGTCCAATTGCCGCTGCCTACATCGAGGCAACGGCGCCGGATTCGGCCGGGTCCAGAGCAGCCGTGTATTTGGCCGCAGGTGGAGTTCGGGCTGACCGCCACTCGAGTAGTGTGGAGAGTGGCCGCATCAGCCGGCAAAGTCATGGTTAGCCGCATCTCCCATCGAGCATATTCTGATGAAGCTGATGGGATGTATGGGCTGAAGAGTCGCTTCACCAGCCAGTCCCCGTCCCGGGGGTGTGCGCCTGGAGAGTGGCACACCGGGACGAGGCAGGTGCTGAGGATTGAAGCAGAACCGACGTCCTGCCTGAGGCAAAAATCGGACTGGTTGACAAGGCTTGCCAACCTTTCCCAAATGTTGTACTGCATGCGGGCAGAAAGGTCTCCGCCCGGCATTAAATCGCTGGCCTCCAGTGAGGCGGCCTGAACGCCTCCCCCCGAAAGCAGGGTGAGGGTCAGGATGATGGCAAGTGCCAGGGTGTTGGCATGAATCTGGGCAAAGACTGCAGCTGTGAGGTTCTCCGGCGTTGGCTCCTTCCTCTCGCGCCGGACGGTGTCCTCGGCATCACGGCAAAGGATCTTGACCATCCCCCAGGTTATCTTCGGAGCTGCCGTCGGTGGCCGTCTCCTCCGGCGGGTCCTTTCGGTCAGCGTGAGGTCCTCCATCTCCGGGATCGGGCTCTGGTCGGCCTGGTTCCACGCCATGTGGCTCCAAGTAGGGCTTGACGCACCGAGCTGGAATCCAAACGACACCTGTAGGGGACATAACTGCAGCATACCCTCTTCCCCAGGTTATGAGCGGCACCGGGCCCCTCCAAGAAGGGTCTGGTGGCACTCGGTACCGGACCATAGGTCGTGGGAGCGCTTCCGAGCGGCGGAAGTGCTTCTCCTGCGGCGTACAGTCCGAAAAAACATTAAGGTGATTGTAAGTGAACAATACCTTATTCAAGCAAGACTGTGCCTGTCCCTGTGATTTGGGGAGGGCTGGTGGCTCCCCCCTTTCTTTTTGTTTGTTTGTCAATGTAGGACTTTAGCATCCGATTGACCCGCTCTACAATCGCCTGCCCTTGCAGATTGTAGGGAATTCCAAATGTATGTTTGATGTCCCATGTGGCCATGAAGGCGGCCAACTGCCTAGAGCAGTAGGACGGGGCGTTATCCGTTTTCACGTGCCGCGGCTTGCCCATCGCCGCGATGCAGGAAAGGAGGTGCTGCTCCACGTGGGAGGCAGTTTCCCCTCTCTGCGCCGTGGCCCAAACGAACTGAGAAAAAGTGTCAATGCAGACGTGCATGTACTGCCATCTGCCAAACTGTGGCACATGCGTGATGTCCATCTGCCACACCTGATTGGCTTCTGTCCCCCGTGGGTTAACCCCCCACGAGGGCCCCCCCGGTGCCCCTGCACAATGCTGACAAGAGCGGACTATGCCCTGGGCTTGAGAAAGTGGCAGATTGAACTGTCTGGCAAGTGCTTTGGCGTTTTGGTGAAAGAAGGCATGACTTTGAATTGGAGTAGTGAAGACTCCCAAAACTGAGCGTTGCTGAATTTCCTTTGCCGCCATGTCCGCTCTGCTATTGCCCGCAGAAATCGGACCCGGTAGGTCTTGGTGGCTTCGGATATGGGCAATATAGAGCGGCTCCGTGCGGTTTCGCAAGTGAAATTGAGCAGTGAGAAACAAGCTGAGCAAGTTTTTGTCTATCGCGGGCGTGATGTAAGCTCCCGGCAGACTGTGGAGTAAATTCCTAACATACAGACTGTCAGTTATGATGTTTAAACGTTCCTTGGCGAAGGTGCGCAACGCAAGGTTCACGGCTGCCAACTCTGCCCGCTGCGCGGACTTCTGTGGAAGAGTTAACAGCGTGTGCCAAGCTTCGCCCTCCTGCCAGGTCAAAACACCATACGTGCGACCTCCATCAGTAAAAACCGTCTTGGCCCCCTGAAGTGGGACCCGCGAGAGCAATTCGAGCAAGCTGACTGTTCCTGTCTGGAGGGAGACAAGTCTGGGGGCTTTGGGCAAATGGTACGCTAAACTTCCCGTGAAACCTTCCAGGGCTATCGGAAGCGAGTCACCTAGCTGCATTAACTGTTGAATTTGTTCCTTGGTGAATGGGACTACGATTTTGGCCAAATCATTTCCTGAGATGTCCCTAGCTCTCAGCCTGCCGCG
Organism: Bradypodion pumilum; assembly: GCA_035047305.1. Lineage (NCBI taxonomy): Eukaryota > Metazoa > Chordata > Lepidosauria > Squamata > Chamaeleonidae > Bradypodion > Bradypodion pumilum. The sequence continues at coordinate 405,137,958 of JAWDJD010000001.1, forward strand.
GTAAATCACCGCGGAGACCAGCTCTTGGGGCGGAACGATGTTCCGTGAGGATGTGTTAGGCAAGTAGACCCACTCCACAATTTTCGCTCCCTTCTCAGAGTCTACTCCTAACGCCCCAGTGAACATGGATCCCGATCACACGATGTACAGGTTCAGGATGGGGGCATATGGCCCCTGGGCGATTCTATCCACCCACCTCTGGCTGAGAGCTTGGTTCACTTTCTCGAGTGCCAAGCGCGTGTCTCGAGGGATTTTTATCCGGTCTGCCGGCTGCTTACCTAGGGTTAGCAGCGAGAAGAGCGGTTTTAGAAGATCCGTATCCAGTCGGAAGTACGGTCTGGCCCAATTGATATTCCCTAAAACCTGCTGTAACTACCAGGGTGACTGAGTCCTGTAAGTTTATCTGAGGCAAAGCCGGTGCTGCAAAGGAGCGGAGAAGCCGATGGCCCAAGTATGAGAAGGGCTCGGTTCTCTGCACTTTCTCCGGGGCAATGAGTAAGCCTTTGTCCCCCAGGCTGGCCTGGAGGTCTGAAAACATTTCGCTGCCAAGTTGCGGCAATGCTACTAAGATGTCGTCCATGAAGTGACACACAATAGCTTTAGGGTGAAGGGTTCGGAACTTTGCCAGTGCGTCGTGAACATATATTTGGCACAAGGTGGGCGAATTGAGGATGCCCTGTGGCAAATATTTCCACGCGTAACGCTGCGTGGGCTCACTGTGGTTCACGACTGGCACCATAAAGGCGAACCTTTCCCGGTCCCTGGGGTCTAAGGGGATTGTATAAAAGCAATCCTTGAGATCTACGACTAAAATCTCCCACCCCTCGGGAATCATGTTAGGATTCGGGATGCCGCATTGAAGCGGACCCATCGGCTGAATGCACTTATTGATCTCTCTGAGATCGTGGAGGAGTCGCCACTTCCCCGACTTCTTCTTAATAACAAAAATTGGCGAATTCCAAGGACTCGTGGACTGCTCTATATGTCCTGCGTCTAGCTGTTCTTTAACTAGCTGCTTGAGGACAACCAGTTTCTCCCCCACTACCGGCCATTGTTCTACCCAGACCGGAGTGTCGGTGAGCCATTTAAGTGGCAACGCCATTACCCAAAGGTAAGCGTAGCACCGTACTGCTGCAGAATGTCTTGCCCCCAAAGGTTGACGTGCACGTCAAGAATGTGCGGCCGAATTACCGCCGTGCCATCAGCCCTTGGGATTGTGACTTCTACCCACTCTCGGCTTCTAAACGCTTCCTGAACACCGCCTACCCCCCACACATCGGAGACCGGCTCAATGGCCCATTCCCTCGGCCACTGGCTTCTGCTTATCACTGTCACATCCGCTCTGGTATCGAGTAACCCTGAGAACACTCTTTTGTTCAAAAATACCTCGATAACGGGGCGCTGTTTCCACTCAATGTTGGTCTCCACTGTCGCTAAGACCTGGTATCCTTGCACTGCCTCACCCGCGCTCGAGCGGTCTGCTGAACCGGACTCTGAGCTGTCACTGGGCCTTCTGTGGCTGCCTGCTGGCAAGTGACAAGGAACCATGATCAGTTGCGCTAAGGTGTCTCCCTTGTGGATTGTTTGGGGCAGGTGTGTCCAAAGCTGGACCTGGAGAACGCCTGAAAAATTCGAGTCAATGACTCCTGGAATTATGAAAATTCCACGTGCTCCAGCTACACTACGGGGCAAAACTAAACCTATAAAGCCTCTGGGTAGGGGTCCCATATACTGAGAGTCGACTAGATAGACTGTGCCTGGCAGATCGCATGTGACGTCCGCCTGGCAAGCCAATTCTAGCCCTGTGCTACCCTTGGGGCTGGTCTGTGCCCTCGCAGTGCCCGGAATGTGCCTGGAACCTAGTCTAGTTCTGGGGAGTTCTGGATCTGGGTGAAGGAAGCCTCTGTTTGGACCGGGGCCAGAGACGTGCCCGGATTCCGGTTTCCCGAACTCGGACAATACCTGGCCCAATGATAGCCTTTCTTGCACTTCGGGCAGGGGGTGTTCGGAGCCTTGGGACGGCCGGACTTTTGTCCGCCTCCCTTGGACCGGCACTCCCTAGCGAAGTGTCCGACCTTGCCACAAGCGTGGCACGCTCCCTTGGTCTTGCCGTTGCCCTGATGTCTTTTCCCCCCCTGCACCGCTGCCACTAGCAGACCCATCTTGTAGGAGTCTGTGCCAACGTCAGAGCATGCTCGGATCATGTCCGTTAAGGTTATGTCAGGGCGATTGCCCAGGGACTGCAAGATTTTACGGCAGTCCAAGTTGGCGTTGTCCTTTGCTAGCTTGATCATGAGCTCTTGTTGGGCCTGTTTGTTATCAATCTGCCTGCTAATTGCTTCCTCCAGGCGATTGATGAAGTCCATGTAGGGTTCCTGGGCTCCCTGCTTAGTAGCGGTGTAATTCTTGGCCGCTTTGCCAGATGCTGGGACCTTGAAGTATGCCCTATAGGCAGCTTCGGCTGACATTTCTAGGGTGGCGAGAGGCAAATTGATTTGAGCGTTGATGGGCTCAAAGGCACCTGAACCATACAGTTGGTCAGGGATTACCGCGCCTCCCATCCTGGCAGCTCGAGCTTGAGCCTCTAGGCGAAACTCGCTGTCCCAAATCATGTACTGGCTAGGGGTTAGCATCATCCTCATGACGGCTTTCCAATCATGGGGAATCCACATGGTGGTTTCACACACTTGCTGAAGCGTGCCCCTCGTAAAACGACTTTGGAGCCCTGTCTCGGAAATGGCTTTCCGTAAAGCCATGAGAAGCTTGTACGGGACTGGGGAGTGTACTATCTGTTGTGTGCCCGTGAGCGCGTCCATCTCCAGGCGGATTGGACAAATCTGTCTAAGTTCAGCTAGTTGTTCGGCTGGCAATTCCCCCTTCTTAAGTTCTATCTCAGCTGTGCGCTGAAGGGCACTCTTCACGACTAGGGAACCTGGAGCTGTCAGAGAAGCGCCAGCGCCTCTCATTCCTTGCGTTCCTTCGGTGACGTCTGCAGCTGTCACCGCGGGAAGGCTCCCTGCGCTACTCTGCCGATAGCTAATTGACGGATAGAGCGCCGTGGGCGCAGTCGGGGCGACTGGCTTGTCTGATGGTTCGACTAACGGGGGTTCTTTGGCCTCTACCCGGACTGGCTCGATCTGCTCTAAGAGCCTCCTATACTTTCTCCATGTACCAACTATCCCTCCTGGAGCTTTCGGGGGTTGCTGAATGCAGTCTCCTATCTGAACCCAGAGCTTCAGGGTTAACGTACCTACTTCTGGGTAAAGTAGGCAGTGCTCCCCGAGATACGCCAAAAGTCTCGCTAATTCCCTGCTGTGAAATCGTAATTTAAAAACCCTGGCCAGGATTCTGAACTCCTCCTCATGAGTTCTTTGGCTAGCGGACGGACTTGGCCTATGAGAACAAGTCCCCATATTACCTGCAGATGGTCCTCTGAAGTTTCCTCCTCGGGACGAGTCGACGCGTCTTTTCAGGCAACAGGTTCGGGCGTCTAGTGTCTGGGGTAGACCTCGGAGCGTGGACCTTCTGCCACGGGCCCTTCGAACGGCCTCTGCGATGTCAGGGGCTCACAGCCTGCCCTGAGCGGAACGCGTTTCCCTCTATGGCAACCTCCTCGAAAGCGGGAGCAAGCTGTAGGAATGTCTCTCTGGAATGCCTCGCCGCAGGCCACTTCTCCGATCGGCTGGCTGCCGGCCGGAGCGCCGCGCTGTCCTCCGGGGTGACTGGTCGCGGTTCAAGCGCAGGACCGGACCGCGTGGATCGCTACTCACGAGCAGACCTCTCCGGGGTCTCTTACTCTCGAGTAGAATCACGTCGGGGTCACCAGATGTAGCGAATGTCTGCCGCTAGGCGGCGCTAGGTCCCGGAGGAGACTGATCAATGACAATACGAGGCAAGGAAGCAGGATCAGATCAGTGTTTATTGGGAAAATGCGTACACCTTTTATAGACCAGAAGGCCAGGAGAAAACAGCTATCACCAATAAGTCACTCACAATACCTGTTTACTCAGGTTAATTGGGGAAACTCTTCAGGGGAAGTTAATTAGCAGGGGTAAACGTTGACAGAGGAAGCCCTATTGTTTCGGGCTTAGAGGCTGGGCAAACATGGTCCCTGTTTGCGCCGGGGATTAGCGCCAAGCCAGGGAGATGAGTGTGTACCCAATTACACGCAGGAGATATCGATCTGTTTGCCTGGCAGAGCCGCTGGTCAGGTCAGGTAATTGGGTGAATCAAACCCTATAGCCCTATAATTTATTCACCCCCCTTAATTTGGCTGCTCGCAGAGCCCACGGGCCAGGGAGCCTTTCTCCCGAAAGTGGCCTCTGCCGGGCCGATCCATGCCCAAGAGGGCACGGGGAATCCGCATTGGATAAGATCCTGATTGTTCCATGGTGTATGGCTGGTGATGTTATCAGGCAAAGCAATTTTGTGAAAGTTAAACAGTTTCCCCATCTGCTTTGAGGCTCCTATGGGTTCTGAATAATCCCTTTAATTGTTGGGAATTATTGGGGACTGCAGCGTGGAGAGGTAAGCCTTCGATTACTGAAAAGTGCCATAGCCAGGAGAGTCATTATGGCAACAGCAATTTCTAGTAATTAAAAAATTTCCCTTCCATTTCTTGGCCTGTAGGGGCTTCATGACCAGAGTAGGAAATATTAACTTTCCAAAAAAACATTTGTCCTGGCTGATGATATCATCAGTCTTACATTACAGAAGCTGCACAGATGGGATTTCAGTTACTATATTTATAGTGGTGGCAACTACTTTTTATTTGGTTTCATAACTAAAAATCAGGGCCTCTTAATTATAAAACCACCAACTTCATCTCCAGCCCTGAGATAAATCACTTTTGCTTTTCTGATGAAAAGGAGATAACCATTCAAGTTATAATGTTCTACAAAAACGGATAATCCATAATGAACAAAGAAGCCACAAAATAAAAACTCAGGATGTGACTGCACTGACCTTTATGGTGTGGGCTAGTTTGGTCTAAATAGGGTCCCTTAAAGTCAAGGGAGGAGCCATTTGCTATTTGGTGTGATCTTTGTACCTAAATGGCACACATTGACTTCAAGCACCTCTATTTCTGGTATCATGTTGTGGCTTCAGGATATCAACACTTTCCCTGCTTATCTGCAAGGGAACGGGAGAATTAAATTATTTTGTGTGTGTCTAATAGACTTTCACTGATGTGCTGAATCACTTAGATCAGGGGTGCCCAAACTATGGCCAAGGGTCAGGATCCGGCCTCTGACGCCAATTCATCCGGCCCGTGAAGCCCTTGTCGCTCCCAGTGACCATCCCCCTGAACCATGTGACCGGCCCATGGCCCAAAAAAATTGGGCACACCTGACTTAGATGTTTTTTTTTTAAAAAATATCTTTGTCTCATGTGTAGTGATAATCCAGAAACTATCCACAGCAATGGTTTTAGATGAAGGCAAATAAATTTTTAAAATGTTTTAATCTAAATGATGCAGTGCTCAAGTAACAGTTTAGCTGACACACACAAAATAATTTCATTTCCCCAGCTCCTTTGCAGAGGATTAAGTGAGCTGTTCCATTTGCCAGTATCCAAAAGTAGCTCAATTATTAAGCCAGTTCACAATACCTCAAATTCAAACCTGAAAGAGCATTAGCAGCTTTGACAGCTACAAGGCTCAATTTTGATCCATTCACAACACAGAGGGACCTCTTAGTTATTCCACCATAGAATCATAGAATAACTGAGTTGGAAGGGGCCTTTTAGGCCATTGAGTCCAATTCCCTGTTCAATGCAGGAATCTGAATCAAAGCAGATGTGACAGATGGTTTTCCAATTCTCTCTTGAATGCTTCCAGTGTTGGCACACTCACTACCTGTGCCGAGTAGAGCAGGGTATAAATCCAATAAACATGAACATGACATAAATATAAACTACCTCTCGAGGCAGTTGGTTCCACTGTCATACTGCTCTAATTGTTAAGTCATTTCCCCCAATATTCAGCCTATGTCTGGCTTCCTGTAATTTCTGCCTGTTATTATGCATCCTGCAGTCTGGGATGATGGAGAAGAAATCCTTCCCTTTCTCTTTATGATTAGGTAAAGGTTTCACTTGCTTGAAAGCCAGTTGTATCTGACTCTAGGGTTCAGTGCTCATCTCTGTTTCAAAACTGAAGAGCCAGCACTGTCTGCTTCTGCAGATGTTTCTGTGGTCATGTGGCAGGCATGACTAGACATGGGAGTGCTATCATATTCCCCCATCAGTCTCTTTTTCTCAAGGCTAAACATGCCCAGTTCCTTCAGTCTTTCCTCAAATGGCTTGGTTTCCAGTCCTCTGATCATCCTTGTTGCCCTTCTCTGTACCTGATCTAATTTATTTGCATCTTTTTAAAAATGTGGTGCCCAGAAGTGGACACAGTACTCTAGATATGATCCAACTAGTGCTGACTAGAGGGAGATTAGTACCTCACAGGTTTTGGAGACTATGTTTCTATTAATGCAGCTTAACATAGCAAGGGACTTTCTTGTAGCCACATCACACTGTTGCCTCATATTTAGCCTGTGATCTACAACAATTCCAAGATCCTTCTTGGTTGTAGTATTACTAAGCCAAGTATCCCCTTGTAACTGTGCATCTGGTTTTTGTTCCCTAGGTGTAACACTTTGCACTTGTCCCTGTTAAATTTCATTCTTTTGGTTTCAGCTCAGTGTTCTAACCTATAAAAAACTTTTGGAATTTGGCGCCTGCCTCCAAGGTATTAGCTATTCCACCCATTTTGGTGTCATCTGCAAATTTGATGAGAATTCCCACCGCTCCCTCATCTAAGTCATTTATGAAAATGTTGAAGCGCACAGGGCCCAGGACTGAGCCTTGTGGTACTCCACTTGTTATCCCCTCCCAGGTTATGAAGGAGCCATTAATAAGAATTCATTGAGTATGATTCTATAACCAAGTGAATATCTACCTGATCCTTGTGCTATCCAGGCCACACCCGACCCAGTTAGCTTGCTAGGGGCATCTACATGCTGAGCTGGGGTGTTTGTACAGAAGCAGAGGAGTCATGTTAGTCAGAGCTCCTGAACACCCTGACCTAGAAACACCTAGCAAGTTGGTCTACCCATATGCTACTCTCAGGAAAAGCAGGAACTTTTATTCCTCAGCCCTGTTTTAAAAAATGATGAATCCAAAACAGCCATTTTTAATTTTTCTCAAAGCCCTCAGTTTGCAAACCACACTTTTCAGTTCATTTCAGTTTCTCACAGGTGGCTTTAGAATGGCTACAAATACCCACAATCCTAAGTCTGTTTTATCCTACACCACTATAATTGCCAGCAGTGGATTTGTAAGGTTCTTGCTAGCACTAGCTCAAATCCAGAGTTGTCTCCAGTACAAACAGCCAAATCAATTTCCATTTTGTGTCATTTTGGCATATCTTCGCACTTCAATTTACTCCACCCAATTTGCACATTAATCTGCATTTTTTAAAAAAGAAAATGTGTATGAACATTCACATTTAACTATATATTTAAGCTCTGTTTTTCAGTGCATTTGTTCCTCAGATGTCTAATGATAAACGTGTAGCCTACATTTTTTTAAAAAAAGTCATTGAAAAAGAAATATTTTTTGTAAGAAATGCAAGTGTCACTCAAGATATTATCCTCCTGCCAGTTTCCCCATTGTCTGCGTCAGCAGCAAAAAGGATGTTGATGGATAGGGAAATGGCATGCAGGGGGACAAGAAAGCTCAGCACTTCATGGTGTCATGATAAAGGCTAGATTTTACTTCCATATGTGGTGGAAGAATTCATGTTAGGGTCATGAGGATATCCCCATTGGCCCATCTAAACTAGTATCATCAATTGCCAAAAACTTTCCAGGGTTTCAGGAAGCTTTATTTCTAAGCCTTTACCTGAAAATGTCTAGCACTACCTGGTTATCTCCCACCCAAGCACTATTTTGCCTGATCTTGCTTATCTTCCAAAATCAGCAAAGTCTGGTGTGCTCAGCAAGGTACTGCGTGGTCACTAAATTCAACATGGTGGATTGCTCAGGGATTTAGGTATCTAGCTGTGGAGCCAGGAATTGAGAGTTCAATTCCCCACTATGCTTCCTTAGTTGGAGCTGGTATTTGATGATCCAGAAAGTCCCTTCCAGTTCTATGATTATTATTGCTGTGATGGTGACATTAATTGGAGGGCAGATCCCCAGTGTCATGTCACTGTGTATTTTCAAGGAAAGCTCCAATTCCTTGGGCATATCATGAGGAACAACATGAATACTCCAATTCATTGTGCAAGGGAAGATCCTTGGGAAGAGAGGCCCTGGACATAGATGGACTTCATGGCTAAAGAACCTGAGAAACTGGTGTGGTATATCCTTGGAAGAACTGTTCTGAGGAACGAAGAACAGGAGGACTATTGCCATTATGATAGCCAATATCTGGAACAGATACGGCACTTGAAGAAGTGTATTTTCATATAATCATATATTTTTTACAATAAGAAAGAGGGGAACAGAAATTTGGGTTTTATTTATTTATTTATTTATTTATTTATTTAGTATATTTTTATACCGCTTTTTTCACCTATTGGTGACCCAAAGCGGTTTACAGACAAAGATGGTAAATTACATAAAACTTAAGGCCCATGTCATGGGTAACAGCCACTTCCACTCCCCTCCAACCGGCTGAGGGGAGGGGCTCTGTGGCAGGGACGAAGGTGGAAAATGTCCTCCTGCCATGGAGCAACAGTCACTCCCACTCCCCTCCAACCGGCTGAGGGGAGGAGCTTAGGGGGCTCTGTGGCAGGGACGAAGGTGGAAAATGTCCTCCTGCCATGGAGCAACAGTCACTCCCACTCCCCTCCAACCGGCTGAGGGGAGGAGCTTAGGGGGCTCTGTGGCAGGGACAAAGGTGGAAAATGTCCTCCTGCCATGGAGCAACGGTCACTCCCACTCCCCTCCAACCGGCTGAGGGGAGGAGCTCAGGGGGCTCCGTGGCAGGGACGAAGGGGGATAATGTCCTCCTGCCATGGAGCAACGGTCACTCCCACTCCCCTCCAACCGGCTGAGGGGAGGAGCTCAGGGGGCTCTGTGGCAGGGACGAAGGTGGAAAATGTCCTCCTGCCATGGAGCAACGGTCACTCCCACTCCCCTCCAACCGGCTGAGGGGAGGAGCTCAGGGGGCTCTGTGGCAGGGACGAAGGTAGAAAATGTCCTCCTGCCATGGAGCAACGGTCACTCCCACTCCCCTCCAACCGGCTGAGGGGAGGAGCTCAGGGGGCTCTGTGGCAGGGACGAAGGTGGAAAATGTCCTCCTGCCATGGAGCAACGGTCACTCCCACTCCCCTCCAACCGGCTGAGGGGAGGAGCTCAGGGGGCTCTGTGGCAGGGACGAAGGCGGAAAATGTCCTCCTGCCATGGAGCAACGGTCACTCCCACTCCCCTCCAACCGGCTGAGGGGAGGAGCTCAGGGGGCTCCGTGGCAGGGACGAAGGGGGATAATGTCCTCCTGCCATGGAGCAACGGTCACTCCCACTCCCCTCCAACCGGCTGAGGGGAGGAGCTCAGGGGGCTCTGTGGCAGGGACGAAGGTGGAAAATGTCCTCCTGCCATGGAGCAACGGTCACTCCCACTCCCCTCCAACCGGCTGAGGGGAGGAGCTCAGGGGGCTCTGTGGCAGGGACGAAGGCGGAAAATGTCCTCCTGCCATGGGTTTTCAAATACAGTGGTACCTCATACAACAATTTTAATCGGTTCTATGGGGCTCGTTGTTGTATGAAACAATTGCTATACGATACATAGATTGTATAGCGATTTTCCCTATGGGATGCATCGTACAACGATTTTTTTTGCTAAGTGGTTTTTCCCATTGAAAATTTGTTGTATATTTTTTTTCAATAGGAAAAACTGTTATGTGGGATGCCATTTCCCCCCAAAACCTAATTGTTATGCGATTTCATTGTTATACAGGGCGATTGTTGTATGAGGTTCCGCTGTACTGGTATTTCATTAAAAGAACATCACAAGGAGGTAAATCCATTATTTAATCATGGTTTATGTACTGCTCTTGCTTTCCAACTTCATATTAATCCCCCCTTTTGGCATCAGCTTGGGAGATAATTATTTAATAGAAAACAGTCCCAGTTTGGAAATTATTTCTGTTTAAACTGTGCTTTGCTTCATTATCATACCAGCTTCAACTCAAAGTCAACATTCATAACTCAAACAGTTAAGTTGTAATGCAAACATGCATGCATCCCTGTGAAATTATTGATGATATTTTAAATATTTCAGTCTAAAAATGTACACAGGCTCTCTCTTTTTTTCCCTGGGAAGAAATGAAGAGGAACAAAGAATTCTGTATGATTAAAATCCATCTGAGGCACTCTGAGTTCAGTTACTTTTACATGCAGGATAATGTGGCAAATAATACATCATTAAAGTGCAGTTCTAGTTGGAGAAGAGAAACTGTTTAAAAAGCTGCCAAGTTACATCATATTCTTATTCTCTGAACATATTAAGCCAGCTTTTATAAAAACTTTAGAGACTAACATAATTTGACAAAAGAAGTGTTGAAACTAGTAATACAGATCTTATGCAAATGAGAGAGGGAAATGAAGAATGTAGAGAGGACGGACTTGAGATACCTGCCAAAGTCCACAACATGGTGGAAGCTTCTCTTGAAACTCCCTGGCCCTGCTTTTCTTACTTATCCATTGCCCTATTCTAAGTATGGTGAGAGCGAGAAAATAAAATGAACAGCACCTCCCTGTGCTTTCCTTACCCCCACCCCCATGGTATTGACAGTTGACCACCACCACAGTGGAGCAGAACATACAGATCTTGCCTATTTTCAGAGGCTAAGTAGAGTTGGGCTTGTTTTGTACTTGAATGGGAGACCACCAGTAAATACAGGGTTTAGCCACATAAGGGGTAGGTAAGAATCTTGCCTAAAACTCCAGAGAGCCGCTCTTGATGGTCAGAGTTGGTGATCTTCGGTTAAGTAGACTAAAGATCTAATTCAGCAGAAATGGGAAACCTGGGTGTCTTGTAAAAAAAAAATCTTATTTACATCTTATTCACAGATGTAAAATTTGTGTGGGTGTTGTATGTAGGAGTCCGATCCATGTAAAGATAATCAGCCTCATTTAACGGTGCAGTTTATAGCCCCAGATAAACAAAGGAAGAGTCTAACGGAGTCCAGCTTCATTAGACAGAGTGTGAGGAGGGAACAGAGATAGAGAAATAGAGGAGAGCAAGCATACACACATGCGACTGCTTTTCTTGGCTGACAAAGGAATCATAATGGCGTCTCTTTATTCCAACAGAGTATATCAGAAACAAAACTTAAGGCACATAGCCAATCAGAAAGCCAGAACCCAAATAAGGAGAAGAAAGGAGAAATCTTCTCATTATTCTACTCATGCCCAAAATCCAGCGTTGTCTCTCATGCAGACAAAGAGGCCTTTGTTTACAAAATGTGAAGGCGACAGGAGACAGAAACCAGATACATTCCTACATGTCCTCCTTTTTCATTTAAATTAGAGAGAGGGACGGCTAATCATACCCCTGCATGTCATCATACTCCATAACTACTCCTCCATATACATCATCACTGTCCTCCTGGACATCGTACCCCTCCTGACTCCTGGTACCTTGTTCCGGAGGATGATACCTCATTGAGTACAATTGCCGTCGTGCAAAACCCGATGTCTCCCTTCTACGCAGTGGACATGTGTTACACATAGAAATAAGATTAGGAATACAATTAATGCAAAAACACAAAGATATAAGGCAGATAATAATAATAATCCCATAAAAGAAAACTTGTCTAAGGACAGATAAATCAGGCAACCAAGAAGTCATCCAATCAAAGAGATTAATATCCGTGCGTACATTGTTAGTAATGCTCTCCTGTAAATTCTGAAGTTCTTTCTCAATAGTATTATTCAGATCCTGGAATTTTACCCGACATCCCTGGTTCCCGACCAGCCTACAAAATCCTCCGGATTTTGCTAACAGGTAATCTATGGCCAGTCTGTCCTGCATTTGGTCTTGATGAAGCTCAGTGATTTCCATTTGAAGATCCCATATGACCCTCCGTGTGGCATTGATTGATTTCTCCAGCCTACAGGTGAGTCCCAAAATGGACCTTCTATTCTCCTGGGAAATGACACCTGGGTATGATCCCAAGGTGAGTGCTCCAGTGATAACACCCCCTATAGCTCTCCCCCAGGAGCTACCATCAGAAAGCTGAACATCGATTATCACTTCATCATTGCAACCAGAACCCATCGGGCCGGCAGCAGCTCTCCGGTGCCATGCATCTGCCCGAAGCGGCATTTGCACTTGTACGGGTAAGGTAAAATAACCCAATGCTGCACATTGATATTGTCCTGGATGGAAATTCGTGGCAACTCCATTAAAAAAGAACCACATGTTGGGATCCTTAATTTGCCATCCATTGCAAATTGAACCGCTATCTATAGCAGAATAATCAGGAGTAAACATAGGAAACACATCATATATATCTTCAATAGTAGTGTTAAACAAGGTATAATTAAGCTTATAAGAACTGTTATAACTACCCCATAACCAAAAATAATCATCACAACCCGTATAATTGCCTACATTCCGCAAAACCCTTTGTGCTTGAGTCCAGTGCTTCCATTTACTATTCCAGACTCCAGAACTATGACAGCAGAAACAAAGTCCTTTAGTGTATTTCTTGAATGTCATGCTTCGCCAGCGGGTGTTGTTAAATTGTTCTGGGGGATTAGAGAAGAGTGTAGACCTATCAAGATGTTGCAAGTGTCCAATAACCAACTCAGGCGTGTTGAACAATGCCGGAAGAAAGGCCATTTGAGACACTGCCAGTGGATGCTCATAGTATAACGTTGCATTCTTACCATGAACCTCAAACATATAGTTAGCATGATGAAGCCAAAAGTTGGGGTTGCCCCCATGAGTCATTGTTTTTACAGCTGGAAGCACAGTAAGAAAGAAAAGAACAAATGTTAGCAACTTTAGTCTACTGGTGAACCACCGTCCTGGAGCTGAGTAACCTTCTTCTCTCTCCATGGGCGGATCGCTCGAGCAGGAATCCCCACAGGTCCTGAGGTCGTAGAAACCGCTGCGTATCCTCGTCCCCAGGTGATTAGAGGCACAGGACCTTTCCACTCAGGATCCGGTTGCTGCCGATAAACGACCAATGGCTTAGGAAGACACTCCTCGGACCTGAAATGCAATTCGACTGGAGAGTGTGACCTGTTATGGGGAGCAAGAAGAAAATTAAGAGTATACAGTACTTTAGCAACAGCTGTAGGTATTTCAGCCACAGGAACCCCTCTATCTCCCACTTGTTTGTGTAACAAATTTTTGAATGTCAGGTGGGCTCTTTCAACAATCGCCTGTCCAGTCGAGTTATAGGGTATTCCATGGGTTAGCTTAATGTCCCACTGATGGCAAAAGTCCTGAAAGGCAGAAGAAACATATGATGACCCATTGTCTGTCTTAAGGCTTTTAGGTTTACCCATTACCGCAAACGAATGAATGCAATGTTGTATAACATGTCTGGATGTTTCCCCCCGTAAGGGTGTAGCCCATATAAATCCAGAGAAGGTATCAACAGTCACATGTAACTTAGAAAGCGGAGCCAAAGCAAGTACTTGCGTGACATCCATCTGCCATAGCTGATTGGCTTCTGTTCCTCGAGGATTAACAGCATCAAATGGCAGGAATATAGGAGACTTCGTACAGGAAGCACAGGATGACACAATGTCTCTAGCCTGTGACATAGGAATGGAAAATCGTTTATGCAAAACCTTAGCAGATTGATGAAACATTGCATGACTGTCAATGGGGTTGTCAAAGAGAGAGAAAACCTCAGCAGAGTCCCGGAGAGCAGAATCTGCTCGTGCATTGCCCTCCGTCAAATAACCTGGGATCCTTGTGTGAGAGCGTATGTGGGCAATGAAGAATGGGACCATACGGTTGGAAAGAAAACCTTGAAGCTGTTGGAATAAAGCAAAAAGATCCCTATCCATCGATGGAGACAAATAAGCTTGAGCTAAAGTAAAAACAAGGCGGTAAACATATTGAGTATCCACAATCAGGTTAAAAGGCACATCAGAAAACGTAGAGAAAGCAAGTATGACCGCTGCCAGTTCCGACCGCTGGGCCGATGCTTGAGGTCCTGTAAAAGCAACCTCCCATTCCCCAGTAGGACCCTGCCATGTAAGTACTCCACGGGAGGGGGAGCCATCCGAGAAAAGAGTAACGGCATGCAAGATAGGTTGCATGCAAAGCGGGGATGACAGGGAGTAAGAAGTGAGATTCAGCAAGGTAAACCGCTTATCCTTGGGGGGGGGGTTAAATTTAACTTGTCCCACAAAGTCCGCCATGGCCACCTGAAATGCCTCAGAATGCTGCAGCAAGGCGGTTAGCTGATCCTGCGAAAAAGGAAAACAAACAAAGTCAACGTCATAGCCAGTCAAATGCTTTGCCCTAGTACGGCATTTAAGGAAAAGATCAGCAATCGCATCAGGTAGGCGATAACAGTTTTTCGAGGGAGTGTGCGCCAAGTGTAGCCATTCCACGATAGCCACCTTCTGAGCGTTGACAGGTGCAAACAAAACAGCAGTGGGCAGCCTCAGTGTGGGAAGAAGAGCGCATGCCAGCGCAATGGTGCCTGAGGGCACCCGATCCACAGCGATGGTATGCAGCTTTTTGTTGAGGCGTTGAAGAGCTGTACGCATCTCCGTTGTGCAGGGAATGATGTCCGCTGGAGAAGTGTGTCCAGAAAGAGCAGCAAAGAGTGGTGACAGTTCCTCAGTGCTCAGGGCCAAGAAGGGACGAGCCCAATTTATGTTCCCTAGCAATTGTTGCAATTGTACAAGAGTGAACTGCTCTGGAATAGCTATTGTTGGCAATAGCGGAGTTGAAGCGGTAGCTGAGAGCCTATGTCCCAGATATTGGAATGGATACATCCGCTGCACTTTTTCAGGAGCTATGATCAAGCCCGCTTGTTGCAAAATGTCTGCTAGGTCCTGCAGGTGTTTCTCCGTGACTTGTGTACCATGTAATAAAATGTCATCGGTGTAATGATATACTTTAACCTCTGGATGACGTTGCCTGAAAGGTTCCAAAGCCATGTTCACAAAATGTTGGCATAGAGTCGGCGAGTTGGCCTTACCCATAGGCAAGACACACCATTCAAACCGTTGAGTAGGATGTTCATTATTGTATACTGGCAATGTAAATGCAAATTTTTCTCTATCTTGTGGCGCTAGCAAGATTGTATAAAAACAGTCCTTCAAATCTATGACCATGAGTTGATGATCTTCAGGGACCATGTTTGGATTAGGTAGTCCAGATTGTAGAGGTCCCATTGGCAAGATGTGCTCATTAACTTTTCTCAAATCATGCAACAATCTCCATTTTCCAGACTTCTTTTTCACCACAAAAATTGGAGAGTTCCAAGGACTAGTGGTTGTTTGAATATGTCCCAGATTTAATTGCTCCTGTACAAGGGCCTCCGCCGCCTGGAGCTTTTCTCTTGAGACACTCCCCTAAGAAATAGGAGCATGCCCTGTCTGATGACCAGTGCCATGTTATTACTAGCACCATGTAACTAGATATGAAACATGAGTGACATATAAGACAAATACAATATCACAAACCCATTTACATGTGTAGGGTACTGAAAACTCTTCCATGTACTTCTGGAGGTACCTTGGGATATGCAGTTTCATAAGGCAAAACATAACATAAGCAAAGACAGATCTTTCTCCTGCAAGAGAATAAGCAAACATTTAAGCATGAACAAAACATGAACATTTCTCTTCTTCCTTACATGAAGGAGGTTTCTGTTGCATTCTAGAAAGCATTTCTCACTCCCCAATTACATGAGTAAGGCATTAAATTTCTTCTTCTCTCACTGGTGTAAGTGAAAGAGGCATTCAATAACTTAAAACCAGCATAGCATGGTAAATCAAATACAGTACAAATATCATTAGAGCATTTCACACTCATAGCATGAGCAGGTAGACAATTTTTTTTGTTTCTTAAAAAAGGTTTTCAGTTTTATAATGCAAACAAGGCCAATTCTTATTTAGAGTCCACACAAACTTTTTAGTCCAATTAAAATGTCCAAATTAAAAGTCCAAATGTTGATTGAAGCTTTCTTCTTAAACACTATCTTCTCTCCAGCACAGTTCTTGGCATTGCAAGGTTGAAATTAGGCCATAAATTAAGTCTCACTGAATTCACAAGACACCCAGCCAACCCCCCTTTCCAGCTTTTCAGGCAAACACACATTCCTTCATGCTCCAGCCACACCCATCTGTATTAAGGCAGGCAGATGAGGTATGAACAAACTTGGAACAGCCCATTCTGGATCTCTTTGTTTGAGGGTTGGGCAATTCAAAATCAGCCATAAACTGGACTATTTCTTCTCCCTCCTTGTATTTTTGCAACAGCCTGCTGTCCATACAGGAAGGATCCACGCCCCTCTTCCTCTGGACTTTTTTCATTTGCAGCATCTGAATCTCAACTTTATGACAAACTGCATCTGTTAGTTTGTACTTGCGAGAAGACCCCTTCTTTCTGGGCTTGGGTTTTCTGCATTCCTCCTCTGGGCCATCCTCCCACTTCTTGGCCACACATGAGGTATCAAGTTTACTACTCAGCTTCTCCTGCTTTTGTGATGAGGGTTGCTTCAGGGATGAGCTGAGGTCCCCTGTGCTGCTCTTGGAATCACACTCCTTGCTTCCTGCCACTTTGCATGCATTAATAGCTTCAATCTGTGATGAGGTCCCCACCATTTGTTCCCAATCAGCTGGCACTAGTTGTTTTTTAGACTCGGCAGGCAGTATTGCAGCAGTCCCATTTGCCAGAGCCTCTCTGTTCACTGGATATACAGCAACAGTTTCCATATCCAGCACAGCTGCAATTAAAGCAGCAGAGAACAGGTCTTTTGTAGGGCTAAAAGTGCTTGATTGCTGCAAGGCAGGATATAATGTCCCATCTCCTTTTCCACCCCCATCTCCATCAGGGGGCTCATGCTGTTGTTTCTCATATGATGGAGGGGCTGTTGCCATAGTCCCTCCCTTGGCTGGGGCCAACAGCTGTGGAAGGGGACCATCAAGCCTCTGAGAGAATAACATATTTCTTGGAGTAAGTCTTTGAAGACAGTTCCTGACTTCACTCCACATAAATTGAACTGGAACAGAAATTCCTTCATGCTTTTGCAATTCATTACCAATTTTTTCCCAATCTTTTAAGTCCAAACAATCATATTTAAGCCAAGGACAGAGTTTTCCTATAACTTTGACCAGCTGTTGCACCTCCTTCTTATCAGCTCGTCTCCCATTCACATGCAAAAGATCTGAGATATCTTTACAAAGCTCCTGCTCTTGCGAAGCAAACACACACCCCATAATAAATTTGTCACTCACCCTGTTGTATTTCTCAAGCGCTTGATTGGACCTTTCCTCTGGTCGGAGTGAGTAAAGACCTTGCCCCGGTCGCCAATTATGAGATGCTAATTGCTAATTGCTGCTTCAAAGCATTCCTTTGAATTTCATTCAAACGCCTCGCGACGGGGCGCCACTTGTAGGAGTCCGATCCATGTAAAGATAATCAGCCTCATTTAACGGTGCAGTTTATAGCCCCAGATAAACAAAGGAAGAGTCTAACGGAGTCCAGCTTCATTAGACAGAGTGTGAGGAGGGAACAGAGATAGAGAAATAGAGGAGAGCAAGCATACACACATGAGACTGCTTTTCTTGGCTGACGAAGGAATCACAATGGCGTCTCTTTATTCCAACAGAGTATATCAGAAACAAAACTTAAGGCACATAGCCAATCAGAAAGCCAGAACCCAAATAAGGAAAAGAAAGGAGAAATCTTCTCATTATTCTACGCATGCCCAAAATCCAGCGTTGTCTCTCATGCAGACAAAGAGGCCTTTGTTTACAAAATGTGAAGGCGACAGGAGACAGAAACCAGATACATTCCTACAGTTGTAGAGATGCATCGACAAAAGGACTGGCAGGTTTAGTATAACCAGGAGCCAGTACATATAACAACCTGAAGGAAAATCAGAGTTAGTCCTTAAAATGTCTTTAAATAGGCAGTAAGCACAGACTATATAGGCAGCATGGTGTAGTGGATAGAGTGAGGACTGTTGCCCAAGAGGCTGGTGTTCAGATATCCACTCCACACTGAGGGTGTGGAACTGATAAATCTCTCACTTGCCTTGAAAGCCTTGTTAAGCCTGCTATAACGGGAAGCATATCCATAAGCAATGAGGACAAGAGTTCTGTCCCTGTACTACTCCACGGCAGAATGTGCTAGTGCAGTGTTGATATAAATCAGCACATACCAAACAAATGGATGTAGCTGTTAATGAATCATGCAAGATTATTGCTGGCTGCCTGAAACCTGCTCCCACTGAAAAGGTATATTGTTTGTCTGGCATTGTCCCTCTGGAAGTACACCAAGAGGTGCTAGCAAATAATGAACAAAGTATGGTAATACATCTTTGAAACCATCCATTTCATGGGCACCAAACTTCTAAAGTAGACCATGGCTAAAATTGAGGAAAGGTTTTCTGAACCCTTCTCAGACTCTAAATATCAAACCAAAAGAGGGTAGGCTTAGATGTAAAAAGAACAAAAAACAACATGCTTTGTTAATTCAATGAATGTCAAAGAATATCTCCCATTAAGACAAGATTATGGCTCAGCAATCAGGAATTCACTTTATAGCCCTCGAAGCAAACTAGGAAGATCAAAGATTAATCAAGTAAAATGGATCTACTTGAATACAGGAAAAAATTCTGAGAATGTGGGAAAATAGAATCAATGCAGCATTTACATGCATAAAATTTATGCTCAACAATATGTACAAAAGATAATCTTGTAAATAGTCAAAAGGTAAATATTGGTAAATTGAGTGGTTTTCTTCTGGTCAAAAATAGTCTAATCATTTTAACATTTTAATTTGTTTGAATTTTATCTATATTTCATATAGGCCCATAATGCAAGCGCGGCGCCAAAATGGCCGCCGCGCCCTTTGCGGGCCCCCCCCCCCACAGGACAGAGAATCCGGGTAGTTAGGGGCGTGGCCAGCTCCCTGATAAAAGGGGTGGCCACGAGGCAGCCAAGCTGCCATTTTACCTCAGCGACGGAGCGGAGAAGTTTTTTCCTGCGGCTCCGTCGCTCTTTAGCTTACCGGGAAGCCTTTTGGTAGCGGTTCTGCCTTCCCGGCTTCCCCTTTTTGCTCCTGGTGGAGATGCCTTCGAAGAAGAAGGCAGCTTCGAGCTCAGCTCGTGGGGTTAGGAGGCGAAACCCAGGTCGGAGGACCGCGGTTCCGCCTCCTCAGCAGCCACCTTTGCCGGCCCCGGCCGGGGCCGGCGGAATGGGGTCTATTGCCCCTTGGCCCGGGGTGGGTGATCAGAGCGCGGGCGCGGAAGGGGTTCCGGCCCGCGGCCCACGAGCGGTAGGCACCGCTCCTGCTCCTGCCCACTCTGTCGGGCCTACTCCTCTTGGACTGCAGCCTCTCCCGGGGCCCTCTAGCCTTGGGGGGTGGTGCGGCCCCCTGCCTTGGCAGGTTTCTCCACCAACCCTGCCGGGATTAGGTGCTGGCCAATGGCCATATGTGGCGCCCGGGGTACAGGGACCTGTACCCATGCCTGGGCCAGGCGGGCCGGCCGGCCCTTTGCCCATGGTCAACGTGGACACCTTGCTGGCCCGCATTGCGGCCCTGGAGGCGTCGTTGGCGCGGGCCAGTCAGGCGGGTGCCCCTTTTGGGGTTCCTTTTGAGACGCTGTCGGCTGGAGGACAACAGCCGGCGGGGAGGGTCGAGCTGCTGCAGGCGTGTGGCGCGGTTTCGGCCACTGCCTCGCAGCTCCCCAGTCAGCAACCAGGTGCGAGTCAAGCCCCGGTGATGAGCTCTACGTCGGTCGTGAGCTCCGACGCCCCCAGTGGGCCGGAACCCCCGGTGGGGGCGGCCCACGGGGGTGCAGCGTGTGAGTATACGGTGCAAGCGAGTACATCCACACACATTCCCAATTCGGGGGGGGCCTTTCAATGGCCTTGGCCTCGCGCGGGTGGTGCGGGGGCCACGCTGTCAGCGACCCACCCGGCGACGACGACTGCCACCTTGGGCACTGGGGTGGGCATGGGTCCTTACACTACAGGGAATGTCCTGGGGGTAGCTGGATTAGTTCAGGCCCCTTTTACCAGGCCGGCTGTCCCTTTTTCGGCCTTGCCGACGGCGGGGTATTCCTTGCCTTTGGGTGACCACCTGGCACAGGCTACCAGGGAAAAGATATGGCGAGGGGAGTGCGTAGATATCTTCTCACTCCTGAACAGAGAGCCCACCAAGGAAGAAAGGGAGGGTCAGGATGAGAAGGACAAGGAGCAGGCACGCCGCCGTAAGCCGCCGCGTACCTGGGCCAACTGGCTCCCCGCTTATTTGATATACATGGCGGTATATCTGAGGGCGCGGCCGGATTTAGCTATCCCCATGGTCCAATATTTGGACAACATATACAGGGCGATGGTCGATTTCCCGGGCCCCTCATGGCTGGCATATGATGAGGAATTCCGTATGAGGATTCCCCTTCACCCTGAGATGAGATGGGATGAGCCATGCCAGAGGCTTTGGCTTCTGTATATGACACCTACACGCCCTGCCCCGGGGGATAGATACCATTGCGGACATGCGGTCCAGCGAGCGGCTCCAGCGCAGGTTACCCGCCAGGCGGCGGGGCAGGGGGTTCCAGCCCGCCTGCTGTGCTGGACTTTCTCGTCAATTGGTTCCTGCAATCGAAAGAACTGCAGGTATAAGCATGAGTGTCCCACATGCTCTGGCCCCCACGCAGCCTCTGCTTGCCCCAAGCCTGGAGGGCCGCGAGGCAGAGGGAAGGGTGGACAGTGGGCTGGAAAGGCTGCCACGGATGGAGCTAGTCCTCCAAAAGGCCCCCTCCCCAATTAAGGTGGACATGCTGGAGCGCTGGCTCGCATCGTACCCGAAGGGGGAGGACAGGGAGTATATTCTACAAGGTTTTAAGCAGGGATTTCGTATCCCTTTTGTGGGTGATAGGTCCCCCCAGGATGCCCCCAACCTTTTATCCCTCAGAGGAAGGGAGGAGGTGGCCGCGGCCAGCATTCAAAAGGAGTTAGTTGCGGGCAGGGTCGCTGGACCTTTCCCCGTACCCCCGTTTCCCAATCTTAAGGTCTCGCCACTGGGTTTGGTCCCCAAGAAGTCACTGGGTGAGTTTCGCCTTATTCATCATTTGTCCTACCCAGCCGGCCGATCGGTCAATGATGCTATTCCTGATGACCTTTGTTCAGTCAGGTATACATCGTTTGACCATGCGTTGCGCATGGTCCGCTCGTGTGGCCCGGGTGCCCTGCTGGCCAAGTGCGACATTAAGTCGGCTTTTCGCCTCTTGCCAGTGCACCCGGGCGACTTTGAGTTGCTGGGTTTTAAATTTAAGGGGGAATATTATTTTGATAAGGCCATGCCTTTTGGCTGCTCCATTTCATGCTCGGCCTTCGAGCGTTTTAGTACCTTCCTAGAGTGGGCTTTCGTCCGCAGGTCAGGGTCCCGGTCTGTAGCCCATTACCTGGATGACTTTTTATTCGGGGGTAAACGGGGCTGGGACACGTGCGCACGTCTCCTCAACACATTTCAGACGCTAATGGAGGAACTTGGTGTCCCTTTAGCGCCCGAAAAGACCGAGGGCCCATCGACCAAGCTAGTATTCCTGGGGGTTGAGATTGACACAGTAGTGCAGGCTTCTAGGTTGCCGGGTGATAAGGTGTCCAGGATCGTGACCCTTATCTCGGAATTGCTGGCCAAGCGTAAGGCATCACTGAGAGAACTTCAGGTGCTACATGGGCACCTTAATTTTGCTTGCAGGGTGGTCGCACCGGGCAGGGCTTTTGCTCGGCGATTATGCGACGCCATGGCAGGGTTATCCAGGCCACACCACAGAGTCAGGCTCACCCGGGGTATCAGGGCAGACATGTTCGTCTGGTTGCAATTCCTGAGGGAGTTTAATGGGGTCTCATTTTGGAGGTCTGACCTCCTGGAGTCCCCCAATTTCCAGATCCAGTCTGATGCCTCAGGATCCCTGGGCTATGGGATGTACTTCAATGGGAAGTGGGCCTATGGTGGGTAGCCACCGGCATGGGCAGGCACAGGTCGCCTGCGGGATCTCACATACCTGGAATTTTTTCCCATTCTGGGGGCTTTGATGCTATGGGGCGAACTGTGGGCTAATTCGGTGGTGCATTTCTGGTGCGACAATGCTGCTGTTGTCCACATTGTCAATGCACAGACTTCCAAATCGCCCAGGGTCATGGACCTAGTGCGCCATTTTGTGCTGCGCTGCCTGCGCCTCAACGTTTTGTTCAGAGCCAGGCATGTCCCAGGGATTAATAATGATATTGCTGACGCTTTGTCCCGCCTGCAGATCTCCCGGTTCCGCGCCTTGGCCCCGGATGCAGAGGAATTTCCCTCGCCACTCCCGGACGAGATGTGGACTATTGGCAAGGAGAGGTGAACCGGGCGATTGGCCTGTCACTAGCGCCACGCACGCGTAAGGCGTATCAACAAGCATTCAATTCTTATAGGGCATTTGCTACTCAATTTCTCTTGCCAGAGACCTGGCCCATCCCGGTGGACCATGTTCTGCGGTTCATGGTTCACCTGCACGCACAGGGCCTTGCACCTCGCACCATAGCATCCAAGCTCTCGGCGTTGGCTTTTATGGCCAAAGTGGGAGGTCATGTGGATACCACCTCTGACTTCCGTGTGCGACACGTTTTGGAGGGGTGGGTGCGCGAGCGCGGGCGTTGCCCGGATGATCGGCACCCTATTTCCCCAGGGGTTCTTACCCAGTTGGCCCGGGGCTGGCCTGGCCTCTGTTTTGATCATTATGAGGCAGCCCTTTTTCACGCAGCCACAACGGTGGCATTTTTTGGAGCGCTCCGCGTCAGCGAACTCGTGATGCTGTCTAAGGCGGATGCAAGTGGTAGGGCACTGGAACTCGAAGATGTCTATGTAGCCAAAGACTGGGCCCAGTTGAGGATACGCTCCTCTAAAACAGATCAGCATGGCGTAGGCAGTGGTGTAAGACTGCTACGTTGTTCTTTGGCAGACATCTGTCCGGTTGGTGCCCTACAGGAATTCCTGGCACTGCGTGGCATGCACCATGGCCCGTTTTTCTGTCACCAAGATGGGTCTCCCCTTGCTAAATTTCAGTTTTGGAAGGTGACAGCCAGAGCCCTCACCAGGGTGGGCCTACCAGGTGCCCGTTATGGCACACATTCGTTCCGGATTGGTGCAGCCTCTACAGCAGCTGCTTTTGGGTACTCTGGGGCTGACATACGCAGCATGGGAAGGTGGGGCTCGCAATGTTTTCAGTTTTATGTGCGCCCACTCCCGCCATGAGTACCAATCCAGTCACCTTACCGCCTTTTTTCTCAATTTTCTTACAGACCCTGGGTGTCGTATTACACCGGTGACAGTATGGCTGGTGGGCCACAGCTATGTGCACAGGGCAGCGCGTTACGCTGCGGCGACAGGATGGGGACCCCGACTGGGACTGGGTGACCACGCCAGTCTCGCTTGGCATGGTAAGCCAGGGATGTTATGGCAGGAGCTGCGGCCTTTCCTTTTTTCTGGCCTGGGTGCTGACCCGCCTGACATTCTAATCATCCACCTGGGGGGCAATGATTTGGGCCAGGTCACCGGCTTATCGCTTAAGCATGCGATTCGCGAGGACCTCGCCTACTTGCATTATGTCTGGCCTGCCACAACCCTGGTTTGGTCGGACATTGTCCCGCGCCATTCTTACAGAGGGGGCGTTAACCTCCTGGCCCTTGACCGCGCTAGGCGCGCGGTCAATAAGGCAATGGCGCGGTTTCTTGCCAACAGGGCTTGGGGGCGGGTTAGTCATCACCCCGATATTAGTCTACAAAATTACGACTTGTATGCAGGGGATGGGGTCCATCTGTCGCGAGGAGGTATGGACCTCCTGTTGGGTGATTGGCGAGCAGGCCTGTTGACCGAACTGACGGTCTGGGGGGGGGCGTCAGGTCTTCTTTGAAGCCCCTCCGTGTGGCGGGTAGCACTGGTAAGGTAAACAGTATGACCCACAAGTATCCGGCAGGTTCGCAATTGACTGGACAACACTAGACAGGAATAAATTAGTTAAACGTTGTCCGGTCAACGACGAACCAGGCGATGGGGTGATGATGATTGCTAACCAGCATGCATCACCCCTGTGATTTCACGGATACGCGTCAGAGGGTGGGGTCATAAGTTAGTTATTGACTACGGTCAACAATTTGTTTGTTGTCAACAAACAAATTGATACAAATTGATACATTGTAACCAATTGCCGTTGGCAATTTTGGGTGGTACCTTACCAGTGTTACTTCGGCCTGCTTGCCTTAGGAATTATGATTGGTCGTTTTACCAATGCAAATTTATAATTCGGACTAGGGCATTGAATCAATAAATGTGGCCCTATGCTGTTATCCACTTTCAATGTTGTCTGTGTCCGTTATTGGGGGGGTGCGCCTGCAATGCAAGCGCGGCGCCAAAATGGCCGCCGCGCCCTTTGCGGGCCCCCCCCCACAGGACAGAGAATCCGGGTAGTTAGGGGCGTGGCCAGCTCCCTGATAAAAGGGGTGGCCACGAGGCAGCCAAGCTGCCATTTTACCTCAGCGACGGAGCGGAGAAGTTTTTTCCCCTCCACCCCCTCCCTAGTTAACAGTGTGATATTATGGTCGCTTCGGGGCCGGGTGGGAATTTTTGGTTGGGACCCATATTGGCTCCGGGTCCTGGCTTTTTTGCCCACCCCACACTGTTGCTATGGTTTGATATTGGGGGCTTTCTGTGTTTCTACTGTTGACTTTGGTCACATTGGCGGGTAGCACTGGTAAGGTAAACAGTATGACCCACAAGTATCCGGCAGGTTCGCAATTGACTGGACAACACTAGACAGGAATAAATTAGTTAAACGTTGTCCGGTCAACGACGAACCAGGCGATGGGGTGATGATGATTGCTAACCAGCATGCATCACCCCTGTGATTTCACGGATACGCGTCAGAGGGTGGGGTCATAAGTTAGTTATTGACTACGGTCAACAATTTGTTTGTTGTCAACAAACAAATTGATACAAATTGATACATTGTAACCAATTGCCATTGGCAATTTTGGGTGGTACCTTACCAGTGTTACTTCGGCCTGCTTGCCTTAGGAATTATGATTGGTCGTTTTACCAATGCAAATTTATAATTCGGACTAGGGCATTGAATCAATAAATGTGGCCCTATGCTGTTATCCACTTTCAATGTTGTCTGTGTCCGTTATTGGGGGGGTGCGCCTGCAATTGTAAAATGTTCAATGTTCTGATACAAATAATGAATGAAAAAATACCGTATATACTTGACTATAAGCCCACCAGAATTTAAGACGAGGTACCTAATTTTGACCTTAAAAACTGGGGAAATAGATTGCCCTGATTATAAGCTGAGGGTGGAAAGTGCAGCAGCAATTAGTGAGTTTAAATAATCAAAATACATGAAAATGAGGCAACATTTATTAGATTTACACATTTGTGTCGGTGTGTACAATAATTATGGTAGTGTATTTTGCTGTACTGTACGGTATTTGAAATGGTGCCACCGGGAAGTGGATGGGCAGGTCAATAGCGTTGAAGCAGGAAACATTGCTCTAGCCTCTCATACTCACTTGCTAGGAAGCATGGCTTCACCCTGTCTGACTTGGCAGTTCCCATGAAGCAGTATGGTAAGTAAAGCCCATTTCTCCTTCCACTTTTAGATGTGCCTGCTTTCCCCTGTCGACAACAGACCAAGGGAAAGCAGGTGGTCGCGTTTAAAAGTGGAAGCAGCAAGAAAGAGTTTTCTCCGTGCTGGTTTTAAACCTGCCTGCCTACTTTCCCTCGGTTTGTTGTCATCCTGCCTTCCTAGCAACAAGATCTGAGGGAAAGTGGGTGGGAATGAAGAAGCAGATGAGTTAAGTAGAGAAATTCAGCTCTTTATTAGTGGGGTTTGAACACAGTTTGGATGGACTTATATACACTATAAACAGTAACAGTAACAATAATACAACAAGCCCATTGGCTAACAGAGTGTGCACATTTTTGATCCACTTATTTGCATAAGAATAGATACATGAGAAAAGATACATTCTGCTCCTGTCAGAAAACACAGTTAACATTCATAACAGCAGGTTTAAAAGCAGCATGGATAAAACTCTTTTCTTGCTGCTTCCACTATTATACCTGCTCACCTGCTTTCCCTTGGAACTTGTTGCTAGGAAGACACGACAACAACAGACCAAGAAGAAGTAGGCGGGCAGGTTTAAAAGTGGAAGCAGCAAGAAAAATTTTCTCCGTGCTAGTTTTAAACCTGCCCACCCACTTTCCCTTGGTCTGTTGTTGTCCTGTCTTCCTAGCAACCAGATCCAAGGGAAAGCGGGTGGGCAGGTTTAAAACCAGCATGGATAAAACTCTTTTCTTGCTGTTTCTGCTTTTAAACCTGCCCGCCTGCTTTTCCTTGGTCTGTTGTTGTCGTGTCTTCCTAGCAACAAGTTCCAAGATGTTGTGTTCTGTAAAGCAGTGCCTTTAACGATGTACCTTTGCCATGTGTTATCAATGTAACCTTTCTGTGTGCAACATTATAACCTTCACCTGTATCAATGTATGCTTAATAAGGGACGCGAGCTAGTGACCACCAGAGGGCAGTAGCGAGTGTCCAGCTCTAATGGATCATAGCCACCTGAATCAGCAGCGCGGGAAGATTCCCCGCGATCTCCTCACCTGGTCAAGAAGGGCGTGACCTCTACGACGTCACGCAGGCAGCAACCAATAGTCTGTCAACGAGCCACATTCAAATGTATAGCCAGCTGTATATATTGAGCTACCCATCCGCCATTACCACATGTTCCCCCGGATCATCATGCAATAAACCTGAGTTAAGCCAACCCTTCGGCTGTTGTGTTGTCTTTGGTCCCTTACACTAAACAAGGGAAAGCAGGTGGGCAGGTTTTCAAGCAGAAGCAGCAAGGAAAGAGTTTTCTCCATGCTAGTTTTAAACCTGCCCACCCTCTTTCCCTTGGATCTTGTTAGGAAGATAGGATAACAGACCGGTGCAATTGGGGCGGGGGGGGGAGGCAGTCTGTGACCTGAGTATAAGCCGAGCCTCCTTTTTGGACCTCATTTTTGAGGCTAAAAAACTCAGCTTATACTCAAGTATATACGGTAGGTTTGTTCTGACTTGAAAACACTTAGCAGTAGCAACCACAGACTGAACCAGAAAAACATTTTCATGGTTCTTTGTCTCTACCTGTGCAAGCAATTCAGTTGCCAGACAGGAGGGACAGCATATTTTCAGTTCTGATCCAATATATAGCTTTAAAAAATTAATTTGTGACCTCCAAGTCTCTGAGTTATAACTGAAAAACCCAATTTCTTTGGCTTCTGATCTCTTGTTTCTGAAACCCTATACAGTACTAGTGGAAGCTTGAATGGACTCAGAAGCTCTGTAAATCTTCACAAGACAGCTAAAACCTTTTCCTCCCCTTTTGCTTATTCATAATAAATGTATCCTACTGCTTGCTTGATCAGGGCAAAATATTTTATCTGTTTTAATGATGCTGTGTTGGATGATTTACTGCTCTTTATTGTAGTAGTTCTTCTGTGCTGTAGTTAGTTATGAGAAATGCAATTACTGGAGATGCACTCATTTGTATTTTAGGACTACAATTCCCAGAATTCCAACAGGTATGACTAAGAGACATTTCCAAAGTACTGTTATGAAATAAATAATTACAAAGTTCCATTTTGGTGCAATGAGGACCAGTATTATCTAATTATTTCCAGAGCAACTTTAGATACCTTTAAAGGGCTTTTTAAGGTACATTTAGAAGAGTTTTTCAAGATTTGTACCATTCTCATAGCAATTCTAAGTGGCTAGAGAAAACATTATTTTGTTTTGCCATTTTGTACTTTTAAAGTATTTTCAAGGTGCAATATTAAAACCATTAGAGAAAGCTGATAGCTAATAACACAGGTCTGCAACCAAAAAGCTGCACAGGATATTTTTACTGTTTCCTATAGATTTTTATTTAGTGAAACTGAGAAAAATACTTTAAAAATTCCCTCATGACAATTTTTCTTGCAAAACACATGTTTTTAGTTTCATTTAGTGTAAAGTTTGCCTTTAATCCAAAATCTGATGTCCTATTCTTGATTCTAAAAACCCTATCCAAAAATTATTTCTTACTTTCATTTAATATTTATTATAGCTATAATCAAGAATAATGCAAGGAGAAAATAAGAGGAATGGTGGTGGTGGTGGTGGTGGGGATGTAGTCAATATTAGACAGCAAAACCACTCTACCGACTGCTATTACTGTTCCCAAAACTGTCTGAAGCCAAGTTGAAAGAGAGTTTTTTTACTGGCCCTGACAAATGAAACTTGTTATCCAATCCCTTCTTTTTAGAAACAATGGGAGAAAAAGAAAAGGAAGGGTGGGACTCTTTAAAAGACGTAGCTCACAAGTTATTAGGGAATACTAAAGACCCTCATTACAAAACCATTGTATAACGCATGTTGAATTCGCATAAAGCTCAAGGAAGCAAGATGAGCCTACAAGTGCATTTCTTACACTACCATATCGACTATTAAACTTGGGACCCTACAGTGAAGAGGAGGGTGAAAGATTTCACCAGAATGTCCGTGATATCGAGAGACGCTACCAAGGAAGATGGACCGTCAATATTCTAGCTGACTGCTGCTGGATGCGCAAATGGGAAACAGAAAATGGAAAGCAAAAGCATGTTCGGAGGAGCATAAAAGAGAAGAAGGAAAGGTTTCACAGAAAAAAGAGTGAACACGGAATGTTAAGTATATATTATGAAGAAATTGTTTGTTTAATTATAAGAAATAATATGTTTAATTCATTGTAATAAAATAGTGATTTTCTCATCACTCATGCTTTTTTAACGCAGAATCCCCATATTTTGAGAAAAAACAGTACGTAATGGGGGGAAACCAAAGTCATTTTTTGATTCAGCACACTAGAAAACATAACATTTACCAAAAATATCCTATGCAGCTGATTTTTTTTTTTGAAAGACCTATGTTCTGATCACTCCTATGCTGTTTTAATGCAAAACCCTCATATTTTGCGGGGGGGGGGGGCTGTACGTGATGGAGGGAAACTGAGGTCATTTTTGAATGCAGCACACTAGAAAACATAAAATTTGCCAAAAATATCCTATGCAGCTTTGGTGTTCAGGGAATCAAGACAATGGAAGCAGCCGTACAAGACTTAACACATCTTTATTGCATGGCATACAGTACGAACACATGGTAATGGCGGTGATACAGCTCCTTTTATACGGTAACTATAAAATGTGGCTACACGGTAGCCTATTGGCTACTGTCGGTGTGACATCATCCGGAGTCACACCCTTCTTGTCCAGGGTCATCCGGAGTCACGCCCTTCTTGTCCAGGTGTGTCCATGGCGGGAATGTTTCCTGCGGCTGGAGATGGATGGGGAATTTGTACCATGTGAGCTGAATGCTCGCTGCTTCCCTCTCTGGTAGAAAGCTCGCATTCTCATACAGCTGAAATACATTGTGTTCCATTACAGATTGCTTAAGGATACATTCTTTCCTGAAGTAGTTACATTCATCTTAAAGGTATAATGCAGCAGTTACATTCCATACACAACAGCAGCCGATTTTATTTTATTTTTGAAAGACCTATGTTCTTATCACTCCTATGCTGTTTTAATGCAAAACCCTCATATTTTGCAGTGGGGGAAAACTGTACATGATGGGGAAAAACTGAGGTCATTTTTGAATTCAGCACACTAGAAAACATAAAATTTACCAAAAAAATCCTATGCAGCTGATTATTATTATTTTTTGCAGACCTGTGTAATAAGCTACCGCTAGAGTAGGCCCATTGTAACAATGGAAGTGACAAAGCAGTTTGCTCACCAAAACCCCATTGATTCAATGGACTTACTCCAGTTGTTAGTTACTAGTTGACTTCAGCCCATGAGTGCACACACAACTGGCTATGACTGTGAATTGCACAATAAAAATAACCAAAGTCTATCACATAAGGCACCAGGAGGGCAATTTGGCCCTGGCCTCACAGAGGGTCTCAGATTTAAAATGTACCTCAATTATTTTAAACTTGTTTTGGTCTGTCTTCTTTTTTTAATATACCAGGAGCTTTAAAAAAATTGCAACTCAACTCTTTCACAATAGTATTCAGATGGTCTTCTGCATACAATAAAGTAATAAAACAACATGTTTTAAAAAGACATCCTATGCTGGATTTCCATATTATTGCTATTGATTTTTCTGTCATTCATTGCAATGCCTTTCCTAGTGCTTCTGATGTTTTGTAGAATATTGTGCTTTTATATTGGAAAGATGAAAGCCATTATGTGAAGGATTGATTCCAAAGGGTAGTTAATGAATACTATAATAAATAATCAGTATTTTGCTCTGGTTCAGTCGTTAACCTGAAATGGGGTGTAGATCTTCAAATAACTGACTCTCAAAATCTTTTGCACACACCCACACACTCTCTTACACACATACACACACATAGGTGAATCACACAACATAATGGTTGCAAAATGCTTGTGCAATTGGAAATGTGTCACTTTATCCTCCATTAAGAGATAACCTAACAATCCCATTCAGAACAGCTGGCTCATTTCCTGAAGAGAATGTACTCTTCCCTCCTTTCAGATTGTAACTACCAAGGTCATACAGTGCAGTAAAATAAAAGTTGCGATACAGCTTCCACTATTTACTTCCTTTTCATACTGTTCTCTACTTATATTGGCTTGATTTATGATGGCTGAGATTGCTATTTGAAAGGGATTTTTTTCAATGCATGCTATTAAATTGTCAATTAATTTTCCACATGAAGTGTTAGAAATAATCAGGTGCAAAGAAGTACTGGAAAGTATTGATACTGCATCTTGCAAAGAAATGTCTTTTTTAATGCATACATTGGACTATGTCTCTCTCAGTTTAAGAGAAAACTGATTTGTGCCTCCCTCTTGTCCAAAATGGGGACTATCGAGTGTGCTAACACTACAAAGCTCCTTTGACACTTTAATAACTTTATTTAAATTGCCTTAGGATTTATCGCCCTATGCAATCTACCCACTCTGCAAGTGCAATGATGAGCAAGAATTCATGCAGGTGAAAATTAGCTTTGGCTCCACACTTAGAGTGATTTTCATATGCATTCCAACTATCCAGCTAAGTGCATACCTGTCAACCACGGCTCTGGAAAATACGGGACCTGTGCAAATGGTTCTGCACAGGTCACCTTCTATGCATGCATAGAACGTGGCTATGCCACTTGCGTAGCTTCCTACGCAAGCGGCGTAGCTTTCTACACATGCGTAGAATGGGGCTATGCAAGCGTAAAACCCTTCTACACATGCGTAGAAGGCGACCTGCGCAGAAGGGCTGCGCAGTACCTCCTTTCCCCCGCTGCCAAATTCCGGGGTTTCGGCAGCGCAGGGCGGGAAAAGGCACAAATCGGTGCCAAAAAACGTGAAATCCCGGCCAATCTGGGAAGGTTGACAGGTATGGCTAAGGGGTCACCTGACAGCTCAGTCACGGCTCCTGATTAATTGTCAGCTTCCAAGGAAGTAAGTAGAAAAGGTTAGAAGGCAACCCTGAAAACCAATCTGGGTGTGTAACAATTTGATCAGAGTGCTGCTTGCCTTGAAAATCCACTGGTTTCATAGAATGTACTGTATAAATGAATGATTTGACATCTCAAGAACATTTTACACAAAACTAGAGCCTTGAAAAAATACCTTTCTGTACTGAAAGTCACAGAATCCCAAAGGGATTTTCCAGTTTCTGCACAAAATATACATGTTTATTCACTCAGACACATATATTTGTTGTCACTTCCTATTATTTAAATGTCCTTGCTTTTAGGGATGTTAGTTAGTTAGTATGTTATGTTATGTTATGTTATGTTATGTTATGTTATGTTATGTTATGTTATGTTATGTTATGTTATGTTATGTTATGTTATGTTATGTTATGTTATGTTATGTTATGTTATGTTATGTTATGTTATGTTATGTTACTTGAAATCTGCTATCCCTTTTCAGGAAGACCCATTGCGGAGATGCGTTTTCAAATATAAAAGGACCATTCATTGGTAGAGCCCCCCAAGAACCACAGAGACTTTGAATTCAGGCAAAATTAAAAATGGTTTATTGAACATGTATTTAATCAACACTGGCCTGCTGCTGGTCAAAGAAAGATCACAACCTTTTTCCTGCTACAAAAATCTACAAAATGAGCTTCCCTAACTAATTTGTACACAGAGAGCTGGAGTCCCGACCCGCAACACTCCTTTTATACATTTCTGCAAAACTAATCCTATCATCTATCCTATCTTAAAGTTACAATAAAGTTTTACAATAAAACAATAACCTTGCAGCAGGCTTTTCTTTCATAGGCAAATAAGTCAATGTTGAATTACAATAGTAAGTTTTTATGTAAACACCATGTTTGATAAAGATTACAAAATTCAAGGAGAAGTTAGAGGGAGGAGGTTGGGGGATTAGGTGGAGACAAATCAATACATCAACCAATGGCAGGATGAAGCTGTTGAATGTGCCCCAATGAGCACGCATGGCTTGAAGACAGGAACCAGTCAGGAACACAGCATGTCAGAAGCAAGAGATTCGACTGACCAGTCAGCATCGACGTAACTTCACAGTGATGAATTTCTTGTAGTCTCCACCCCAAATAATCCTATCCTGTCCCCAGGCAAAAACTAACCCTTACTGTGTACATATAGTAATAACAGTCCCCAGAAACAAAAGACGCGAGAAAAAGATGCAAAAGAATCAATGCGAGATATATTCAAAGAATCAAGGCTGCAATTCTTGTTGTTGACTTTCAGGAAGCTTAGACTGAGTAGGGGGGACTACAAGAACATGGCCTTATTCTGCAAGGAGAATTGTGTCAACTTCGTGGACTCTGTTATCCCGAAGAAATAACTTCACCTGGCATTCCAGAAACAGCAAGTTGCTGCTGGAAAGAAAATAACAGAGGTTTTACCCACACACACCTTTCTGCATCATCAAGGCCTTTAGTCCCTCTAGAGGCAAGATAAGGGTGATTTTTGTATGGGAAAAGTAGATTTTCATCCCAGGGGTCTTTGCAGCTCAATTTCCCCTGCATAGTTAGTTCCTGGATCACCATTTCTCTATGAACCTATGAGCCAGACTTTCCAGACCAAGCCTTCCTCAGCCAAGCCTTGAGGATGCCACCCTTTCAGCCTGCTAG
Organism: Bradypodion pumilum; assembly: GCA_035047305.1. Classification (NCBI taxonomy): domain Eukaryota; kingdom Metazoa; phylum Chordata; class Lepidosauria; order Squamata; family Chamaeleonidae; genus Bradypodion; species Bradypodion pumilum. The sequence continues at coordinate 405,171,357 of JAWDJD010000001.1, forward strand.
CCATTGGGGCCTCTGCCTGTGCCGCAGCCTGCCAAACCTCTAGCGGAGGGGGAGCAGAGCCTGCCGACAGGTGGAACGGTTGCCGATACTTACTTACTTGTCTTCCCTGAATGTCCACCACTCTAATCAATTTAATTCATTGTGATTTTTATCTATTTAAACACAAGTTTCCTATTTTATATTAGGAAAATATGTTTCACAGATTATATATGTTTAGGTTAAAATACTGGTCACAGATTCAGAATATGTACAGAAAATTATGGTGTGTTTTCCCCATATCTTTGGTAGCAGAGGTATTGGGATGGGTTGTTCAAAAAATGGAGCACATTATACCACACTAAACTCTACATGAAATTTATATAATCAAGTGCAGTCTGAATGGACAAAGGGAAGGCCTCCAGCCAATGGAACCATTCCTACTGAAAAGCAATATTTGACCTAGCTACAGTGATGTGTGCCATTGTTATACCCTGCCTAAATTACTTGAATGTGCTGTATGTGGGGCCACTTTGAGAAAGACTTTAGAAAGTTCAGTGGGGCCAAAATGCTTGAGGAAAGACTGCTGACAAGAAGGAGAACAAAAATTCATTTCAACAGGCAATTTCCAGATACAACTCAAGTTTGCTAGTTTGCCTTGATTCTTAGCTATCTGTAGCTCCCCATATTAGCCTCCTTGAACTTTTAAAGGTCCTCCTATTGGTCTGTCACTCTCACAAGCACATTTAGTGAGCAGGCCTTTATGGTGGCTGCTCCCGAGCTTTAGAAGTCCCTTACATAGGAAGCTTCTTTGGCCGTCTATCTGCTGCATTTTCATGGGTAGGTAAACTGGGATATACAACTGGTAAAACCATTCATTAACTATATCTCTTACCTTGAAAGCCCTATTAGGTTTACTATAAATTGGTTCCGAATTGATGACACATAACTCAGTGTTATAGTTGACTATATTTTAGCCATATATTTTTTTAAAAAATTGTATGTGCCACTTTCAGAACCTGTGTGGAGAGAAAGACAGAATACCAAATTAATTGTTCAAGAAAAATGAGGTACATCTTCATAGTTCATAAAAATACTGTGGAAAGGGGTGAATTTTTCAGCTCAGACTCGACCTTTACACTTTAAGTGCAAAACTAAAGGATCCAAGCCAGGTAACCTTTTAATTGCCTTTCTTCAGTCACTTGCAATCTTTTCTGCTATAAATCAAAAGTGTCAGTAACAGCTCTATCTTATCTTGAGTTAGCACAGAGGAAAGTCTTGAATCTGGGGAAAGCTCTTGGAATAAATGGTTTGGATTACAGTGGATCATCAGGAAAGCACGTTTTATATTAAAGTGGTTCTTCCATGGGCAGCACAGGAAGTGCAAATTGCAGAAGTCCCAGAAATGTAAGAGGTATTTTCCCTTTCTCTTCCTCACCTCCTTCTGGGGAAGATAGCTCTTGATTTGTGATATGTTCAAAGAAAACCATAATTCATTTATTTCTAATTATGCCATATTAATTTCAAACTATTCATAATCAATGCAGTGAGGCAGAAATTAATATTCAATTATCCTAAATCTTATATTAATGCATATATTAATGAGTAACTTTTTAACTCAGAGAGATGTCTTCTTTGAAGAGTTTTGACTGTAAGGATTCTCAGTCATTTATAGTTTAAGTTTGTTTTTTAAAGAAGCAGCTTTAAGATGGCTGGTCTTCAGAGATTAATTTCATGGGGCTTCTGGCCTCTTCTTTATAGAGTTCTACTTTTAACACATAATGCCTGTTCTGTGCATTGATTCACATAACTCTAAAGACTCTTTCATCTGCACACTTTAAACTAAAGGAAATGTATTTTGAAGTGGAAATAGGCCTTTGCTGTGGACCACTGGTTCTTTCTCTGCCTACCTTCAGCTGTTCAGCCTACCTTCTGATGACCACCATAGCTTAAACAGCTAGAGCCAAAGTGACTTTTCTTTTTGTCACACTCTATTATTAAGGCAATTAAACTTAGTCAAACCTATATCTATAGTTCTCTGTCATGTAGGTTTTGGTAGGAACAAAAATTCTTTTTGGGAAGCAAGAAGACTTAGTATGTTGAGCTTACCACATGCCATAAAGTGGGCAATGCTTTTGATAGTAATTTACTAGACTACTCAGAGAATAGAACAAATTATTTTTTATTAATCGAGTAGTGCAAATTACAGGGGCTGCGGTGGCTCACTGGTTAAGAAGCTCACATTATTATCTGGAAGGCCGGCAAGTTGGCAGTTCATGACCAGAGTATTGCATGATGGTTTGAGCACCTGTCTCTGTCCTGACTTCTGCCAACCTAGCAGTTCGAAAGCAAAGAAATTGCAAGTACTGTAGATAAATAGGGACCATTTCGGTGGAGAAAGGTCTTGGGGACATGAAAGGTGCCTCATTCGGGCATCCCCTGAGCAGAGTTTATCCAGCAAAAAACCCTTTCAACCCAGAATAATTTTTGACATGAAATTATTATTATTGTTATATTATTGGTAGCATTTTAATTTTGACCCCAACAAAGGCTAAACACAATTAGAATGGTGATTTAGTTTAATTAGGCCCCAATTAATCTAATTTATCCACAACTTTATCAGTCTTAAGCATCTTAGTTAATTATGAATGGAAAGAGTCCAAGTGGACATGACACGGGAAAAGAGGTGAAGCTGATTGTGGCAAGAGCAGCAGCAGCAAAAGGAGAGGCACAGAATGCAAGGCATATATGATTGTGAAAGACTAACAATTACCGTATTTTCCGGCGTATAAGACGACTGGGCGTATAAGACGACCCCCAACTTTTCCAGTTAAAATATAGAGTTTGGAATATACTTGCCGTATAAGACTACCTCTCTTCCAATGCACACCAAATAAAAATTAACCCACACTCAACCCGAAGACGCGCAGCCCTCCGAGTCGAATGGGCAGGTTCTTGTGGAGAGCCAATCCACGCTCACGTTCTCCTCCTCGAGGTACAGGAAGATGTGTGCAGCTTGCTTCCCCTTGCTTCATAGTTCCCGCACAGAGCAGGGACTCAGCCGCGGCACACCCCCCCCACCATATGCGCCGGACATATGAAGCAAGGGGAAACAAGCTGCAGTTAAGTACCTGTCCTATAAGACGACCCCCAACTTTGGCACAGATTTTTCGGGGTTAAAAAGTAGTCTTATACGCCAGAAAATACAGTAATTGTGGGTAATCCAAGGCATCTGGAAAGTGCTGGGTTGGAAAAGCCAACTTCAGGTACAGAAAGAAGTAGTTTGAGGGAATTAACAAGAAAATGCTATTAACAACCAATCCATATTTGATATTTTCTTCTAAAATCTAAAGTTTCCCTCACAGCAAATCACATTTAATTTAATATTTAAAGAAATTAGTTTAAAATGTCACCCGCTGATGTTAATATAAACTAAATGAAGTTTTGGGTACTCTAACTACTCATACAAAAATCTGAAATAATTAGGCATTTTGTACCAGCATTCCAAGCTCTGGTGAGTTATCCAAATATTACAGTTGGGTGGGACAGGCAAGGCAACCTTAGAAAAGATAAGTAGTGGCCTTCTAAAAATCTTTCTTGTGGTAAAAAGCAAAGGGTGATGGAAGCTATAGACCAGTGGTTCTCAACCTTTTTTTTGGCCATGCCCTACCTAAGCATCTCTAAAATCCTGATTCCACCACCACCACCACCCCATGACATATATTCTTATTATTCAAAAAGTGAACTCCTATTCACATCGAGGATGCCTAAAAGGCCATTAACTTGGTCTGACTCATTCTCGAATTGTCCCTCTTAAAATCAACCCCCCAACCATGGGGGGTATGCTTCATGTTCAGTTCAGTATAAACTGAAGAAATCAGACATGGAGCTAAGTAAAGAAAGGTAGAAGTGACACAGAGGAATGAAGAGAAGATTGAAGTAAGAAGAGGGTAATAAAAGTTGGGAAAGAGAATGGACAGAATAAAGACAGTTAAAGCTTAGTTCATCTCTGCCTGTATTGTCAACCGTGACTGATAAGCATCTCTCTGTGGTTTCAGATAGGATGTTTTCCAGTGTTTATTTGGAGATATCACAAACTGCCTCTGGAATCTCCTTCATGAAAGATACAAGTTCTAATGTTGAGCTGCAGCTGTTCTGTATCTCTAAAAGAGGATAAATTATATGACAAGGACCTGCAAAACTGATGAAGAAGACTGACTTTTCATACAGGTTTGTGGTAATGAACTGTACCTTTGATTTTAATACAGGGTGGCTAGATTTCTTTTTAACATGTAAACCAGCCAGTGGCTCTCACTAGGTGGGTGGTATATAAACTGAATGGATGGATGGATGTAAAAACTGAACATTCATTGCACCTTTGTTAAGAAAAGAAGCAACTTGTGGGATTTAAGGTTGTATTTCTGTTGAAATAATTTGGCATATACTTTCTTCAGTTTATGTGGCATCTTTTTCCCACCAAGCCACAAACATGATTTAATGGCACTATAAGAGATCAGGTTATTTCTGGGTTACATGAAATCAGCAGCAACAACAAAAGTACTGGATTAATTAAGTTGTATCTGTGCTGCAGCAACTGATAAAGTAATTCATCATTTTAAAATTAATTTGACATATTTGCCCTTCAGTTTTACTGACATAGATCTATTTGGAGTTATAATTGATCCTAAAAAAGAATATAAAAAGTATGAAGTATATTCATATTTGTTTCTGTGGAATTTTGAAAATACACAGCCTTTCCAGTTTGCCCAGTATGTTGCAATCCTACTGCACGTGGGCTCTACTGATTTCTTTAGATCCAGAGATCGTTTCCAAATTATCTGCTAGCTATATTGCTTTTATTGCACTGAGGAATGTAATTTCAGTGAGCTATTCAATGCTGAACAAATTTGGTACCTCAAACCTAAATCAAACACACATCCCTCACAATTTCTACTGAAATGCTGGCATTCTCTGAAATCCTTATTGATGTCGTTGGGATCCCTTGGACTTGTGTTGTGTATTCAAGTATAATTGCAGGTTGCGCCAGCAACGCTTGCAAAGACAAAATGGCGATTTCCCGCCATCAGAATCAAGGGTAGGATTTGGCGCATATTCTCACCTCTTCATGTTAATTAGGAGTTCTGTGATTGGACACAACAATTGGCGATGAGGATGGGATCAAAGAAAGACCAGATGGCTGACCACTTCCCACTATAGTTGCAACCGTTCGACACGTGCAAGCAACGACTATGGCCTTACTACGATGTGCAGCATGACAACTACTTCACAGTAAGAAAACTTGACTCATCCTTGCTGAAGGCAATGTTCCTGGCCCACTGCGGGTTGGAGACTCTCGACATAGTCTCAAATTTGTTGCCGCCTGAGGCATTGCAGCAGATGTCCCTGCCGGCATTGCTGAACACTCTGCGCAACTACTTCCAACAAAAAACACCAGGTCCAGCCACGACCACAGCTGGGTTCTCGAAAGCTGCTGGTCTCCAGTTCAACTCAAGATTTGAGGGCGCCAACGCAAGGATCGGTTGCACCATGCTTTAGCTGTGGAAAGCGACATTACCAATCTGAATGTCCTTTCAGGAGTGCTCAGTGCCACTGGTGTGGGGAAAAGGGCCACATCTCGAAGGTATGCAAGCAACTCCACAAGGCTTATTCGGAAAAGAAGTACCACATCTCCAAAATCTTCACCAACTACGGATTTGACAATGAGAGATGAGAACTAAAAGATGGGTTTTATGTGGAGGTCTACATCGAAGGAGTTCGCTTTCACCTTGAAATGGACTCGGGATCCTTCCTTTCCATCCTGGCTGAGAGTGAGTTTGAATGAATTCCACCACCCCTGCGGCCGAAGCTGAAAAGCTTGCCTGGCAAGCTGGTGAATTTGCGAGGTAGCAATGTTCCGGTATGGGGCATTGGGAATTTTGAGGTCCACTACAACAACATCTTTGTGAGTCTTCCCCTCATGGTTACCAAGGCGGGTAAGGTAAACATTCTGGGGTCCCAATAGTTTGGCACTTTGGGAATTCACTTTACGGGGATTCACTTGGGTGGGTGCGAGCCGGTCCTTTGCATTGAGCACGAGCCCCAAGCTGCATTGTCCCCAGGGGAGGAAGTGTCTAAAGGGTCCCCAGAGAGTGACATGACCAATAAAGAGTTGGGTCCTGCTTATTCCCTTGAGCGCATGTTGCGCACAAAGACAGTGACTTTGCCAAACAAGCTGACTGTTCTGAACTGTGTGAACCTCTGGAACTGTCGCCTGTTGCAGCCTTGGACTCTGCAAACCCTGACTTTTGGGACGATTTAGTAATCACTTCACTCAAACTGTCTTTGAACTTTTCCCTTGTCTCGAAAGGTGATCCCTTGTTATCTGAAATCATTGCATGGGTGGATATGGGATGGCTGCCACCACCATACAATGCGGAAACTTGAATTTTCCACCAGGACATCGAGAAACATTCGGTCTTGGGAGAGTGTTTGTACAGACTCAGCAAAATGGTGGTCCCCTGTGGGTTGTGGGACAAGTTGTTGCAGTACATTCTAAGGGGGTCTACTGATATTGCCCATTCTAAAACAGTTGTGTGTAACTATTTTTAGTGGCCAGGGATCGAACACACCCTGGAAGCCTGGATTGTGAAAATGGGGTTGCTGCCGCACCTAAAGGGGAAGGGGAATCTTCTGGTTCCCTTTGGGTCGATAAGGGCTCATGGTCCTCCAGGGTTTCAGGGAGTCCACGAGAGTGCCTGCAATGTCCAAGAATTGTTGGGAAACCCAAGAAGTGCCTGGGTTCAGGTTCACAATCCCTTGGAGAAAAGGAGGGGTTTCTGGTGCACTCACATTCCCCTAGGGTGGAGGGGGAATTGCCGGAGTTAATAGGTTCATTGAAGTCAGTAAAAAGGAGGTCTCAATATACTGTAAGGCAGATGTTAGATCATGGCCAGCTGTGGAGGCATATAGGAAAGCCACTCCAAGTTCAGTTCCTTCGGAGGGAGCTTTAACTGTTGCTGCAAGTCAGTTTGGTTCCACAGTAGAAGTTTTGGTTACGCTTCATAATGAGCTGGGTAGGAACATGGGGGACACAGCGTCATTTGAACCAACACGGTTAGGCACCAAAGCAAGCAACTCTTCACACAATAGTCAAATGCTGTCTTTAGAGGTAGATTGGTTCATGTTAGGACATGCCCATGCAAAGTCTCCACTACAAACCTCGTTGGGCGCTCGGATGCAAATGCCGAGCAGAGGAGACAGCGTGTTGGTTGTAGATTTAGATAACACCAAGGGCGTGTGTGACCTATCTGTTTCAGATTTATCTAGTTAGCTAAAATGATGGGTAAATAGCATAAACATTCAGATTGGGTAGGTACACGAAAACTAAGAGGGGAGGAATGTTGTGTATTCAAATATAATTGCAGGTTGCACCAGCAACGCTTGCAAAGACAAAATGGTGATTTCCCACCATCAGAATCAAGGGTGGCATGTATTCTCCTCTCTTGGGCGTGCTCTTCATGTTAATTAGGAGTTATGTGATTGGATGCAACTTTGGATCATGTTCCTGTTTGGTTAAAATGGTTGGTATAGTGTAATGATTGGTTATTTAAGAGTGTCTGGTGGGTTGTTACTTTGTATAAAGAATAGCCACCACCGAGACAGTATATAAGGGCCACGGGTAAACAGGGTGTGGCCGGGCCTGATCTATACTTCCCTATTCTGTTACAGGTAGTCATCATAGGGCTAGCTTGTGTCCTCTCCAGCAAGCACACACACAGGGTGTAGCTTAGTAATGCCAATTGGCTGAGTTCGGAGAGGCTGATTACGGGGACTTGTGTAGCGATCTGTTGTCTGGAGACCTTTGTAATATTGCCTGCAAGACTTTACAATAAACCGCTGTTGGTTGTTCTGTTCATCGTTTGCTGGACTATTCTTTACAAAGGCCTGGACACAACAGCTTGAACATAGCTGTCAAGTGTCCCGGGAACCTCCCATATTTTACCCTATTTCCCGGTGGCGTCCCATATCAGTCAGACTGCAATACTCGAATGCCGCCACTGGTGGGCTGCACAGGATAAGCATAGCTGTCAAGTTTCCCGTTTTGTCTGGGAAATTTACCTTATTTTCAAAACTAAAACTTGTCAGCTATGAACTTGAAAGAACATTATTGTGATCTACCGAAGCCTGGGACATAACAGGATGAGCTACCTGATAATAGTTGCCTCTAGTCCTCAGAGTATTCTTCAGAGTCAGAAAATAACTTAGCTGTGAAATGGCAGGTTATAGAAATTCACAGACACTATGAAACCACAGTACTAGAAATTTGGGCAGTTGTTTCACCCTGCCTACTGGTAAGACTGCCCCCATTTCCACTACCCCACTACAAGTCCACTTAAGGCAGTGGACTAGACCACATACAATTCTAAGAATCCTGATTCTGGGCCATCAGCCATAATGTGGCCTGGCCTGGAAGCCTAAATTATGTTCGTTTCCCTTCTTTCTAAGAATCCTTTGATCCCAGAACTGAAAAAAAGGAGGGGGAGACACAAACCAAAGAAATGTATGGAACTTATAGGGGAAATGAGAGGATATTTTTTGCTTCAGGCTTTTAACTGCAAAACAATGTATCTGGCCTAAATACCACTGTTAATTAAACCAAGCCGTTCTCTTGCAGCTGAAAGCATCTTTGAGAAATTAATTAAAATTTCACTCTAGATAAGTTTTTACACAGAAGGCTAAAAGGAGCTATATACATCCACATCCACAGACAGACACAACTGGTACAATGATACCTCATACAACGTCCAAACTTGGCTCCACAAGTTTGGACTTTATATGGATTTGGACTTTGTATGAGGCATGCAAAATCCTAGCCATGATGCCTCATACAATGTCCAAATCCTTTCCGCGATACCTCGTACAATGTCGTTTCCATAGAGATACATTCTACTGTAACAGCACAGGGCAAAGTCAAGGAAACAGACAGGAAACTGACAGAACTTTAAGAAATCATTGTCTAAAGGCTAAATGCATTACAAAAACATGTCAAACAACCCTGATTTTAGGGGACAAACCATACAACAAGTTTTTAACTTTTGAAAACTTTATGAAGTGCAGGTTTAAAAGTTAACATGTCCCATCATGCAGCACGGTGCTAATCTGCAGCCATGTGGCCAATCATCCATTTTGTACAAGCTATTGTAAACAATTACTGGATGGAAGCAAGGAGAAAATGGATTGCAACATGTCCCATCATCCACTGTGCCAAAGAATGGTCCATGAACCTGAAGAATGCTGCAAAAATCCTAGAAATGCTTCCAAAAATTCTGATGAAAAAATCCAAAAATCCAAAATCATGCTCAAAACCACTCCTAAACACTCTTCGCCTCGTGCAAAATCCACAAGAGCAATGCACGCATGCGTCCTGCCTTTTATACTGCCCAGGCACGATGCAACCTGGGGAAAACCCCTAATGCCTCATACAAAGCGACTGTATGAGGCAAATTTTTTCAAGGAATTAGCCGGTGTTGTATGAATTCGCTGTTGTACGAAACGGACTTTGTATGAGGTATTACTATATCTCTAAAAATATAACTGCAACTTTTAGCTAGGTTAAAAGTAGACCAATTTTTAACCCTTTGCTGTAATTATCAATTCAGCCAATTTAAATTCCTAGATCAAGGCAGCATTTTCCCAGCTGTTGTGGCCAGTTTCACTGCCAGCTTTATCCGTGGGGCAGAATATATGTGACCTATAAATGTGTGGAATAAAGCCCCAAATAGGTTTTGTTTTGGGTTTTTAATTGGGGGGGGGGACTTGCCAAGTTGAAAGGGTGCTGCCAAAAGTCTCAGGAAATTGCTATGTTTCCCCAAGGTCTCAAGGCAGATAGACAAATTTCAGAGCAAGGAGTATTAGAGGAGAAGAAAGCATTATGTACAAGTTGTAACTTTAAAGCTTAGCCACCTATCTCAACTTCTTCCCAACTGACACAGTCCTCACTGACTAGGCAGGACATTGTTTCTATGTGTGCTGCTGTTATACAAGACTTGCCATGTCCCTGTTGGAAGAGTCCTGCAGTTAGGACAGAAGGAGTCCTGCAGTTAGGACAAAAGTGACAATCCAGAACCCAGCAGAACCCAGCAGGCAACAACTCTCCAGCCCACAGTTCCTAGACCCAGAATGGTATTTTTGAAGCACAATCAGGTGGACCCCAGGCATTGGTCACCTTGTGTCAGCTAATGTTTCTCATATTAGGTCAGGTGAAAGGAACTGCAGAATGAATTCACCAAAAGGTGGCTTCATTTTAGCAATCCTATGTCTGGCCAAGCCTAGACATGGAAGAACTCTGAATGACAGCACAGCAACCTCTAGGTGCCTTCCCCCCACAACACAGTCCATAGGAAGTAGGAACAGAAAAAGGCTTGAGCCTGGATTGAAGGCCCAACTCAAAGTGATCAGTTGCAGGGAAGGGCGTCTTGAGAAAAGGAGCCTCCTCCCGAGCAGGAGTGTTTACAGATGGAGGATTTCCTCCAAGAAAGACCAAGAGCCAAATCTTGTGCCTGAGTTTTTCTCCTTGTTGCCCTAAAATATGCAGCCTAATTATTTTCTGACCTGCTTCTGCCCCATCTTCTCAAGCGCAGACCCATGGACATCAAAAAGGTGACTCTCTGCTAGTTTTTCACTCTGTGTGAGATTAGGGTCCTAACAAATCACCTACTCCAGATAATCAGATCTGTTGATTCACCACAGTTTAACATCATTGTAGAACTTCAACAATTTAGCTGCACCTTACAAATCTTCTAGATATCTTCATGAATTGTACTGGAAAATTGTACCTAGAAAATGAAGTGATATAAGAACAGGAAATATGAGTACAGTGGAACTCCGTACAATGAAAAAACTCCATTCCATGGGGTTCTTCATTGTGCTCTTCCCCCCCCCCACCCGTTGTACGGGGTTCCACTGGCCACACATGCACATGATTTCCAAGGGTCTTAACATTCCAACTGGGTGGCTTTCGGAGGGGTTGGGGAAAGCCTTCGCCTGTTTTGAAAGCCCACCGGCTGGGTGGCTAAGCCCCTTAGCAATCCTTAGTGGGGTTTGTAGCCTTGAGCAGGTCATCTCCCTCCTTCCAAAGGAAGCCGGGGCTCAAGGCTCCAAACCCTGGCTTCCCTTGTAAGGAGGGAGATGACATGCTCACCCCCTCCTTCTGAAGCAAGCCGGGGCTAGAGGCTATGAAGCCCGGGCTTCCTTGGAAAGGTAGATGACCCACTCACCCCCTTCCTTCCCAAGCAAGCCCGGGCTTTGGAGCCCCGAGTCCCAGCTTGCTCGGGAAGGAGGGGGCGAGTGGGTCATCTCCCTCCTTCCCAAGCAAGCCAGGACTCAAGACTCCAAACCCTGGCTTCCTTACCAAGCAAACTTCTCTTCACTAGAGATGTCTTCTGGTGGGGCCATCACAGCATGAAATCTTTTCCTGGGAAGGGAAAGGGGGTTGATTCTTGCTTTCAAGGATCACCATGTTGCACCTCAACCACACATGAAAAAAGTATTTTAAGATGGGAGTATTCAGAATGAAACTTCTTAAAATGACTTTCCAACAGAGATAGTCAACTCTAGCATTTCCATGGTCAATCTTCTGTTCCCAGAATCCACCAAGGGCTGTACAGACTGTCCAAAAAAGATAAGAAACTGCACATGACTGGGTGTTCATTTCCATGATTGAGAAACTGGGTTTTCATGCTGTCAAATAATTTGGTGATAGGAACTGTGGAATCATTGGCAGGGGAAGGGATTGTGGGACCATAAAAACAGTCTTAGGGAACCATATGTGGCTCTCAGGCCCTGCTTTAGCAAAAGGGCAAATAAACATGGGAGCTTCTTTGTCTTGGTCCCATTCCATTTAAATTAAAGCCACACTTTGAACTGTGCCCAGAAACAGACCAATATTTAGCAGAGTTCTGTTAAAACTGAGGAGATATATTCCTTCCAGCTGGCACATCTCATTCAGACATTCCTTTCTTAAGCCCCTTTCTTGCTCAAAGAAAACTACAGTCTCAGGCAGGAATAAACTGAATGCATGAATGGAAATGAAATAAGGTCAATTGTCTGTTCCTAGGCTATTAGCTAACTGTCATACCATCATTATAAGGAGTTGTTTTCTTTCCTCTAAAATTATACAGAAAGTTTGCAAACTAAACTGGCTGATGAATTTTGATCCCTTAACATTTAATTCTGTGTGTGACAGAATTCTTTGAATTGCACCAGAAATATCACCATGATGACAAACATTCTCTCAGAAATAGGGACAGTCTCTTGGATAAGAACGGGGTTTCAGAAAGATGCAAAATATTTCATAGTAGTACAATTAACATTCTCCTGATGTCAGCAGATGAAGTGATTAGTGTTCTTGACTTTAATTTAAAAAAATTTTTATCAGTACTTCTCTACTCTTCACAGAGGTGACTCAAAGCTAATCTGATTTCCCTGGCAGTACAGAATGGTCACATTTTATCATAGCAAGTGCACAAAATCATATAAATCAGTGCATTGTGAGCCACCCACTCAACAATCTGTTTCTTAGACCTGATAGCTACAAGAGCAAAACTCTTTTAATCAGCGCAAATCAGATCCAGGCTTCTTGGATGTTGGCTATGAAAAGAATAAAGGTCACCCTTGCTTGAAAGCCAGTCATATCTGACTCTAGGGTTCAGTGCTCATCTCTGTTTCATAGCAAAAGAAGTAGCACTGTCTGCTTCTGCAGATGTTTCTGTGGTCATGTGGCAGGCATGACTAGACATGGGAGCTCATTCTGTCCTGCAGTTTTTGGGTATCGAACTGCTGACCTGCCGCCTTCCAGTCAGCGTCTTAGCCACTTGACCCACAGAGGCATGGAATGACAACAAACCTTTTAGATGGGTCAGACTGAACATAGATGCAAACATTACTTTTAAATACCTATCAAAATCTGTATGATGGTTCTTCCATTATGTGCCTTTTTGTGTCAAAATATATTTAGTGAGTTAGATCAGGGAATGGCCAACAGTTGTATTTTCGGCAGCATAAGCAGTGATGAAACTATGAAGTGCATGTTGCTGCAGGCAGTGATTCTTCATTCCTTGAACAATGGTTACCTTCATAACAAGTGCAGGCGGAAGGTGACACCTTTATTGGGTCCCTAAAAATCAAACATTGTATGAGCTTTCATGATTCAAGATCCCTTCTTCAGGCATGCATCAATTTCTTGTGGATAAGGCAGGAAAATTGTCAATGAAAGTCCCAAAGGTTCATGGCAAAATGTTTTGCCAGACTTTGTGTCTTAAAGGTGAGTTGGGAAAAAAATGACAGGGTACATCTGATATCATCCCCCATGCAACAAACACAGGAAACTAGGCATTTCACACACACACACACACACACAGCACGCATGCGCACCTGTGTGCGCGAGCACACATACACACACACACACACACACACACAGGGTACTACACCCACCCAGCCCTTTCCTCTTGGGTCATATTTTCTCCCAAGACTTATATCAATATTTGCCTGCTTCTTTGTGTGCAAGAAAGAGATAGTGAGAGATGGAGACAGGGGAGAGAGAGAAAATGACAGCTAGTAGCAAAAGCTACTAATGGTTTTGAATTAGCAAAACTAAATTCTGAGTGGATAGTTGTAGAACAGTCAAAATAGGTTCATAGGTCATCTCCTGTTAAAATTAAGTCAAAAGGTATGTTAGGAATATTGAAGACCTACATTATAAAATGGTACAGAAAGGTGGAATTTCATTGATAATCAAAGATGAACGTGTTTTGCTGTAGTCATCCAACTTTTGTCAAAAGAAAGAGAAGGAACAACCAAAAAGTGGTGGATGATGGGTAGAAATGAATGTATTAGGCATCTCCCCTGCTTTTAAATAGAGCACTTCAATAATACAACTGTTTAACCTAATAATATCTTTCAGATACAAAGATGTCAACCCCTAGCAAATGTAAATTAGACATCATTGAACTCTCAACCTCTGGCTTTACAACCAAATACCGAATTCACTTAGACACAGCCTCCATTATTATTTTTTCTTCAACCATGAAAGACCATAATTGCCAATTCTTCGGCCTGAACCTTGAGGAGATGCACCTGGGGAGAATAACTCCCCCGTTGATGTGGGGCTCTGTTTGATTTGTGTTCTGCCATGGTAGTAGGGAAGGAGGGGAACTTATGCATACAGAATATATCCCCTTTGCAGAGCTAATGCATTTGCAGTTTTGCTACAATCAAAAATACAGTACATGATCGTAGTTTGATTCCAGTTCTGATCCTGAGCCCTTTTGGCACACAAAGTCCTCATTGGCCCCAGGCCAGTATTGATAAAGCTGCTGCTCTCCCTCAAAATAGATTCAAGTGGGATTTAATCCACTTGGAGACCATCATCCTTCCCTGTGGACTTTGCCACCCAACGCGGTTAGTCCTCAGGGTTGTCAGGTTAGTTAACTGTCACCTGATAATTGATATTAAGTCTCTGGCAGTATGATCTACTCTATTACAATAGCAGGATAACCTGGCCAGACTGGGTCCTTATCTCTAGGCCATGGTTATTAGTTCTCCCCATATTTACATGCTCCATTCCCCCATAGAAAAATGCCTATATATTGCATATCAGAGAGTAAACAACAACAACAGTTGTGGCACCTTAAAGACTAACTTCTGTATTTAAATGTGAGCTTTTGTGGTTTGATGTATTGCAGTAAGAGACTGCAAAGAATTGTGGAAATTTCCAGACTCTTGTCCCAAATTCTCTCTCTCTCCCTTGCTTGCTCTTTTATTACACAGAGAGAGACACGCCACTAGCCAAGATAAAGACAGTTCCTTTGTCTAAGTACAACGTGACAGCAAACACTTTCTCTTTATCTCTCTCTAAGTCCTGGGACACAATTTCTCTTATCAAGTCCAAGAAAGGTAAAGACCAACACCTGTGCATTTGCCAGACTCTCACAAGCCAGTAAGTCATTTTTAATAGATACAAATCACTCGGAATGCCAGGCAGCAGTGGCAGAGAGTTGACATGTGCACGCGCACACACATGGCTGAGTAGACTGTCTCCTCCTGTCCCCTACACTGTGCTACCTCCTTTCTACACTTTCAGCGCTATCCAGATGTGTGTGTACACACGGACATGTATGGTTTCTTTACCCTGTCTTGAGGCAGAGAATGCAGGGCGTAAACAGTGACCCACTTATCCCTCCTGTCCCCATTTTCCTGAGAGCAAATAGCCAGCACTAGACATCCAACTCCCCAAAGAAGATCCAAACCAGTCAGGCACCTCCCTTGCTCCAGCGTCACTCTGCAGCTAAATATGGCTTGACCTAAATGAACCACCACCCCCTGCCCCCCCCCCCACTTCCCCAGATATCATTCATAGAAGAGTGGGTATGTATTGGGGTAAAAGAATGGAAAAAGTCATGGAGACATGGAAAAGAGGAACAGCAAAAGGATAAAATTAAATAGAAATTATACCATGCTTACCCTGCCTATACCGGCACTAGATCACCTCTGTACATACAAAAACCTTTGAGAAAACAAAAAAGAAACAACCCAGACAAAATGAAGTATGTCTCCATGGTATACAGTAAAACCCCGACTTACAAATGCCTCGAGTTACATAAAATTCAACTTACATAATGATTTTGTGCTAAAACCATGTCCCGATTTACATGATTTCCTATGGGTTTGCTTTGAGTTACAGAAAGATTCTTTTTCCTATGGGTTTGCTTTGAATTACGTAAAAATTAATTTCCATATGGGTTTGCTTCAATTTACATAAAAATTTCATTTTTCCTATGGGTTTGCTTTGAGTTACGTAAAAAAATATTTTTTCCTACGGGTTTGTTTTGAGTTACGTAAAAATTAATTTTTCGTATGGGTTTGTTTCGAGTTTTTTAAAAAATCAATTTAAGCAAAAGCCTATGGAACTGACTTTTTTTTCGTAAGTAGGGGTTTTACTGTATATGTGTTTCTTTACACCTTAACAAGAACACTGTTGGAACACTGTCACCTTTTCTGGAACACTGTAAGCCTTTCAAAACCAAGTGGCTCCACAGAGAACCATAAAAGAATGGGTAAAAATGGGACCAAAGGAAGGAAGGAGGGGGCCTGTGGGCTGGCATGTGAATAGTGACTTGCAAATCAATCTGAAGCTCCAGTGTGAGCTCTTACTGTGATTTCAAATGTAATACTGTACAGGCTCTGGACCAAATTGCAGCAAAGCAGAATTGCCCCTTAAGTGTATTGCACCATAAGTCAAATAACCTGGGTGTTTTTTATCTACTGGTGCAGCACAAAAAAGACATTATGTATGACAATTGCTTTAGGTCTAGGCATGACAATGGCTGAAATCCAGAAGCAAGTCTCAACTTGAATCTATTAAAGTTACGGAGAAGCTGACTCACCAAATTCCCACTGATTCACTGGCCCTACTCTGATTGTGATTTCAACAAAACATTCCTATAACTGTCACCCAAAGAAAAAAAGAAATGTCAAAAACTGACTAGAGTGAAAATTTTGTTTTTCAAAACACAAAATCCAAAACTATGCTTAATGTGCAGCAATTTAAATTATTTCTGCCGACCAAGATTATGGTAGCTGACTTGATACCTGTGAGCCACTGTTGAATGATATGACCAATTTCCCTTGTTTTGACTTTAGTTCTTGTGCATTACAAACATTTCGTCAAATTCAGTGCTGCAGGTGGGAGGATGAAGGAGGAACAAGTAGTAACCAGTGTTGGCTGGTTCATTAGGGCCACTTGGGCATTAACCCATCTCCTGCTCAAGTGACCCATAAGCAGCCTACCTTTGCTGTAAGTGTGAATATCTGTCTGTTGTCTGCCTCTGGGGGAGTAAGAATACCTACTTTTTCTCTTTCTTCTACTTGTCAACCCTGGGTGTGCCCATTATTGACTATTGTGCTGATCCTAATGGGGCACCAGCGGCTACTGATAGTATTAATAGTATATTCCTCTCTTCCTGCTATAGTAGTTTAAACATCTCATGTATTATAGGAAAATATTCTTAGCTTTGTCTCTTAATAGGATCATAAAATACAGTCCAACTCAAAGAAGCTAATAAATTAGTCAGAAATGACTTGTATTATTCTGCATAAAATAGGGCTAAATCAGCTTAGCCAACCAAGCAGGAATTGTTTAAGGCTATCACTGTTTACGCTTGGTTTTTTTTAAAAAAAATCTGGGATTTAATAGACAATTTTCTGCATTTCTCCAAAAAGAAAAGAAGTCTAGTTTTCCCAGGCAGCTTTGAGAAGTGTAAGTGTGCATTATGAATCAATTTCTTCTGGTTATTGCCAAGGAGAGAATCTGAAGCAATGTCAAATAGTACTTGCAGTTAATGATTTTGCCATTCTTGCTGTGAAATTAGATTCACTGAGAAAATTGTGCCTTCTAAGACATATTTGTGACCTGTCCTCTCCTGGGAGCCCTGCTCCACACACAACAGAATACTGGCCTTTAAGCTTTCAATTTCAGCTCACCTTTTTAACCATATTTTTCTTCTCAGAAAGAAAGGAAGGAAGGAAGGTACACCAGGTCTCTTGAGAATCAATCATTTCTGCATTTTGATCAGGTGAAGGAAATGTGAAATTAGACAAGCCATTTTTCCCCTGGAGAAAATTATGGAAGATTCCTATCCACCTCCCCCCCCCCCCCATCTCACCCCTTTACTGCACAGTGACTTCCTTCCCCAATTACCTTAAGCTGAGGTTTCCATTTGAAATCTAGCTTTGCCAATGGATTCAGTGGCCATTATACATCATTCTCAAACAGGACTGAAATCTGTTTCAACTCACGACAACTACCTACTACAAGTCTGTGTTTATAATGCCTATATTAGTCATAATGGCAACGGGAATGGCTCATGAAGTATATTATGCATTTTAAAACCATTTCAAGATTCAGAAACAGGAAGAGTTACTCTTTGAACGACAGCTCCCAAAATATCACAGCCAACAAAACCATTGGCTCTGTACAGACAAAGTAATTGAATTTATAGGTTGCCTCAGCCTTCCATCCTTCCAAGGTTGGTAAAATGAGTACCCAGCTTGTTATGGGAAATGCTAATTAACTTGTGAACTGCCCAGTGAGTGCACTAAGCACCATGGGACGGTATATACATGTGGTTGCTTTTATTTTCTTCCCATCTTTATTTAAATATCTCTCTCCCTGCTATCATGATTCAGCACAGAGCTTAGGATAACAGAAGTAACAAAAAAAGTCAACCATTTTATAATACCCACCAATACACATGTTTAAATAATGCCATTTGTTGCATGCAGAGAATATCATTTTATGAAACGAGGAGACACATTTTTCCAGTACTGGCTAGGTTTAAGTTAGATCCAATTTGGGATCAGAATTTCCAATGACGGTTCTCATTTAAACAATGTAGCTGTGAGAGCTGTAAAGCAGTTCTCAACCTTTTTAAGCCGGGGGGCCAGGCTACACTCCCTCAGACAGCTTCAGGGGACGGACAGCCATTTTGCCCTTCCTCCACCACATGGCATTTCCTGGTGTAGTGAAGGTGGTGGTGGGCCACATGATATGGCATCGCAGGCCACATCTGGCCCACAGGCCACAGGTTGAGAATCCCTGCTGTAAAGGCTGCTGTTCTATTTTTCCTATAATTTTTGCTTTTGTGACAGGAAACATAAACATAACAGCATATGCAATACATCTATCTGAACTTGTCAGATTTACCCTTTTCCAGATGGCATGACAAATTAGGTGAACAGACACCCACAAAATTGAAACTAAAAATATCCATGGTTCTAATATACACAGCTCCATTCTGAGACTATAAAGTTTCTTGGCTAGATCAGAACTGGTACCTCCAGAATTTCAAACATTACTTGAGCCTGTTAAAGGTATCATCTAATTTGCTCCACACAGCTCTCCTTAGTATTTTTATCTCCTCTGTAGCATCAGTGACATCTAGTGGAAGAATCATTGTTTAGCTGTGAACGATAAAAGAAACCACATGAGAAAACTTACAAATTTGTGGTTTCAGTTTTTGGAAGGGGTCTGCTGTGCACAGTGTATTTGTGTTTTTTCTCTGGTAAAATTTCAGCTTGAGTGAGTTAAAACTGAGTGTGACTTTGTTTTTAATTCTAGCATGTCATCGAATGAAGCTAAACCTAAAATCTAACAAGGAGATGTGGTGTGGTATGATACAGTATGGAGTATTAACAGAAGGCTGCATAGTTCCAAGGACATTTAAATCTGCCTGCCATTGGTTCTCACTTTGATAGAGAATTGGTTCCTTCACTTTCACCATGGCTGAGTTTTCTTTCTTGCCTCCATATCTTTAGGAGCTTCTCGGATTCTTTTTCATAAACAGACCAGTTTTCAACATCACAGGTGCTGTGAATTTCAAGTACAGTAGCTTAAAAGTGACAAAGGCAGTGCAGATAAAATAACATAAAAATTTAATAAAGGAAAGCTTGCAAGCAGTCGCTGAAGGCTTGAAGTCATTGGCAAGGAAGAAAATATAAGGTTTATTCAATGCAGGTGCCAATATTCTAGGCCAGGGATTCTTAACTTGTGGCCCATTGCACCATTTCAAGTGGCTCCCCACTGCCTCCACCACACCAGGAGGAAGGGCAAAATGTGGTGGAGGAAGGGCAAAATGGCTGTCCAGCCCCCAAAGCTGTCTGTGGGAGCATGACCCAGCCCCAGTCTTAAAAAAGGTTAGAGAACTCCTGTTCTAGGCTTAGACAGTATCTTCTTACATGCTGTATGCCTGTTGGGCTTTCTACTTCATTGCTGGCGGCGGCGGCGGCTGCTACTCGTGTCCTGCAGCATGTATGAAATAAGACATGCAGGATTGGGCATTGGGACTGCAATGGACTGGCTGCAGCCTTGAGGATATTGACACAGTCGCCTTCACAGCCAGTCCATCTGGCATGGCCTCTTCCACCTCCATGACGGTTGGGAATCAGTATAGTAAATGGTTCCTCCTCCACTCATTTTGCCATTGGGCCCAATATGATGGTTTCCAATGGCTTTTTCTCCACTGAGGAGGACCGTCACCCTAAAGGGGCTCATCCACCCATTGCCATTAGCCCCTTTAGGGAGTCAGATTATTTACCAACACTTGGCATTGAGTCGCTGGCTGTATGGTCTGTTCCAGGCTTTCTCAATGTTTTTTTGGTTGCCAGCCTGACCACGGCTCCTGGACTGCTGATTGTACCGGTCATGTGGTTCCTTCCACCCGGAAGCGGAAGTAAAATGCACACCACACATGCGCAGAACACGTTTTAATTCTGCTTCCGGGATTGGCGAGGGTGTTGGTGACCAGGTTTGGCCCATGGGCCATAGGTTGAGAATGCCTGGTCTGTTCCATTACCATAGTCTGTAATCTTGTAGAGATCCCTCAAACAGGAGCATGAATGCAATAGTTCTCTCTTTTTAGTGTTTAAAAATCCTTCTCTCAATATGCCTGGGGCTAAGAATGTGTGTTTCTGGGTGTGCTTGAATTATACTGCTGCATTCCAAACTATGTAAACAGCTCTGAATTTCAGAAGCACATTTTTCAGGGCCTAGTCTGCTTACTGTTTCAAAGCAAAAAGGTTCTGACTTCAAGGAAGAAGCCTGGCCTCATTTTGCTGGAGTCATTAGCCAGGCTTGAGCTACAGGCAATCCAGTTTAAACTAAAATCACAATAGTCTGGGAATCTAGACCCAATATGCATGAAATGACTTCCTAAGTCTTCTCACGATATGAAGAATCCTGAATTTTAAGTTATTTTATCCTTTGACATCCTTGTCCTGTTCCTGTTCTTTGCCAAACAACCTCCCTTTCTTGACATTGCTCCAACCAAAATAATAGCACTACTCAATTCCTCTTCAGAAATGGACAACAAGACGAAGGAAAGACCATCTCTGCCACCTTTAAATTTATTCCCTCCTCTTTGGGGGGGGGATGAATAGGAAGGTTCAAGGGGGGGGGTAAATAAGACTCCCTCCTCATTTTTATGAACCTCTTTGTTTCCTTCTTCTTGAAGCAATCTCTAAATCCCAAACTTTTTCACCTTAACCTATACTACCTCCAATAATCTGAGTCCAGCATTGTGTCGGTTTGCAACAACTAGAAGCTTTTAATTATTGAACATTTTCCCCTGCCCTGAATGCCAATGCACTTCCACAAGCATGTTATGCAACAGTGTTTTCATCAATGTGTGTATTTTAATTCTTACATATTCAGTAATATTTCCCATATTGGATTGTTTTGTGTGGATATGGGTTGCTGTGGCTAGCTGGTCTAGATGCTTAGTTAAAAGATCCTTCACAGGCATGTATACCCAAACCACGAATGCATTCACACAAGTGCTATAACAGCACACCTTGTAATAGAGAAATAGTGTGGGTTAAGAAAGATGAAAACCATATTTATGGAAAACCATGAATATGGAAGCTTTTAGGAATCAAGGAAGAAAGGGTGGTCTTCAGAGAAATTCTATCAAGGGAAAATCAGAGAAAACACATTAGTGGAAAAATAAATCAATCAGCAAATGAGTTTTCATTAACATGGAATGAATTCATTCCTTATTTACCCTGTTGCCTATCTGTATACCTAGGGGAAAGGGAATTTAAAACAAGCTTCAATAGCAGTTTTTAATGAGATACAGTGGCAGAAGAGAAAGAAAGGCTAATCAGGCCTTCCATCCACTTTTTTTTTAAGTGAAAAAGTGAGTTTTTCATTTAAAAAAGTGAGCAAAAAGTGACAAAATTGTGGGCAAATCCTCCAGGTCTGCCTTTGATTTTCCACCAAAATTCAAATTAAAATACTCAAAATTGCAGTTTTACATTCATAAAATAGTGACAGTGGGAACTCAATAGCAACATGAAAAATAGCATATTGAAACATTTACTGTATTTCAAAATTTAATAGGCTCATGTCTTTTAAAATTTAACTTTTAAAAAACAGAACAAAATAAAGAATTCTTGACTTGACTAGGGTAGATATACAATTTACAAAGTAACTACCTACAAGTATGTTGTGTGAGATCAATAAAAAGGACATATGTAAAGTAAAAATCTAAGCAGGAGCCAAGTCATCAGGATCATTAAAATCATTTCATCTCTTCTTGTGGTTTTTGAATAGCTGTTCCAAAAGAGAGGAAGTCCTCTTGTCTACTTTCTTCTGGAGGGGCTTCCTCTTTTTCTGCAACTCTTCGGCCAGCGAGCACAGACACACGTGTTTAAGTGGATAGAGGTGTTGGAGTAAGGGGAGGCCCAGTCGCTAATCTTGTAGCCCAGGCTGTCCTCCCAGTCAAACCACTAATGGTGCACGGAGCACTTCAATGACTTCTTAAGCTTCTTCGCCATTGGTCATTAGTTTACCACAAAGTTGAAGCGTGAATTTTATTGGGACCAGTAACGTTGAAAGCCTTCCTTAACTAATCTGTCGAGACTCCACGCTGTACTGAGGACTTTCTGGTGATTCTTGATGGCAACCACAAATGCCATAGCGGCGTGGTGTCTCAACAACAAAACTAAGGGACCATCTGAAACCCACATGCCGTGCTGCAGCCTGTTCAAAAACCGTCTCTGTCAGTCTTCCTGCAGCATGGCAAGTTATGATGAGAACAGAGCCCAACTGCGTGGCTCACCTTCAATCAATAAGCACTAAATAAAAATCTCGGAGCTGCCCTCAGGCTTGACCCAGCACAACAACATGGCACAAACATGCCCAGACATGCCTCCACATCTCTGCCCATCCTCCATGGCCGCGCCTGTGCACAGAGTGGTATTAGGTTCTGCCAACAGCCACCAATCACGAGCCGTGACACCAGCGCCCTCCGGGAGCAGCGGCCTGAGAGCGGCAGGGCAGAGAACTAGGAGCCCCATCACTCCTGGCGTAACATTTAAGATGATTCACACATAAAATCATGATAAACTAGTGCAATGGACGTTTTTGAGGTATATTGGCCTTATTTTAACAAGAAAAGTGAGAAAAGTGAGTGTTTTCTTAAATAAGTGGGAAAAGTGGACTAATGTTAGAAAAAGTGAGAAAAAGTGAAAAAGTGAGTCGCTGGAAGGCCTGAGGCTAATGGAAATAGGTAATCTTCTTAGGATAGAAAAAAAGACAAAAATGTTGTGGCGTCTTAAAAACTAATTGCTATGTTTGATGTAAGTTTCTGTGGCTCAAGTCCAGTTCCTTAGATATAAGTGGACTTGATCCATGAAAGTTCACATTAAAATAGCTGTTAGCCTTTTTTGCTTGTTTGGTTTTTTAAAAATTCTTATCTAACATGCACAAACCAACACATCTTTTTGTTGTTCAGTCGCACAGTCGATCCCGACCCTTTGCGACCCTATGGACCATCGTTCTCCAGGCGCCTCTGTCCTCCACCATCCCCCTCAGTCCTCCCAGTTTTGTGCCCATTGTGTCTACAATACCATCTATCCATCTCATCCTTGGCCTCCCCCTTCTTCTTTTGCCCTCCACCTTTCCCAACATCACGGCCTTCTCAAGTGAATCCTCCCTTCTCATTTGATGCCCAAAGTACTTTAGCCTCATCTTTACTATTTGAGCTTCCAATGAGCAGTCAGTGTTGATTTCTTCTAAGATTGACCTATTTGTTCTCCTCGCTGTCCAAGGTACCCTCAAAACTCTCCTCCAACACCACATTTCAAAGGCATCTATTCTTCTGCGTTCAGCTTTCCTAATTGTCCAGCTCTCACATCCGTACATTACCACTGGGAATACCATTGCTTTGACTATTCTAATTTTTGTTTTCAAGGTGATGTCTCTGCTTTTCACTATGTTCCCCAGGTTTCTCATGGCTTGTCTCCCTAGAATCAGCCGCCTCTTTATTTCATGGCTGCAATCTCCATCTGCAGTGATCTTAGATCCTAAGAAAGTAAAATCTGTCACTGCTTCTACTTCTTCCCCGTCTATTTTCCAGGAACTGATCGGGCCTGTTGCCATTATCTTGGTTTTCTTGATATTGAGTCTCAAGCCAGCTTTTGCACTCTCTTCCTTCAAACCGATCAAGAGATTCTTTAGGTCTTCCTCACTTTCTGCCATTAGGGTGGTGTCGTCTGCATATCTCAGATTGTTGATGTTTCTCCCAGCAATTTTGATCCCATATTGTGATTCCTCCATCCCTGCATTGCGCATTATGTGCTCTGTGTATAAGTTGAATAAGCAGGGTGACAAAATGCAGCCTTGTCTTACTCCTTTTCCTATTCCAAACCACTCGGTCATTCCGTGTTCTGTCCTAACTGTTGCTTCTTGGTTCATGTACAGATTTCTCAGGAGGCATATGAGGTGTTCTGGTATTCCCATCTCTTTAATCACTTGCCACATCTTGTTGTGATCCACACAATCAAATGCCTTAGTGTAGTCAATAAAGCAAAAATAAACTTGTTTCTGGTATTCCTTTGTTTTCTCCATGATCCAACGTATGTTGGCAATGTGGTCTCTAGTCCCCCTGCCTCTTCTGAAACCAGCCTGCACCTCTGGTAATTCTCTTTCCACATGCTGCTGAAGTCTATCCTGTATTATCTTGAGCATCACCTTGCTGGCGTGTGGGATGAGCGCAATTGTTCGATAGTTTGAACATTCTTTGGCATTGCCCTTTTTTGGGATTGGAACATATACTGATCTTTTCCAGTCCTGTGGCCACTGTTTTGTTTTCCAAATCTGCTGGCATATTGAATGCAGTAATTTGATGCCATCATCTTTTAGAGCTTTGAAAAATTCAACTGGGATACCATCATCTCCACTAGCTTTGTTGTTTGCAGTGCTCTTTAGGGCCTTTCTGACTTCACTCTCCAGGATGTCTGGCTCAGGTTCAATTTCTTCATCATTGTGACTATCAGGAGTGTTGAGTTCCTTTTTGTAGAGTTCCTCTGTGTACTCTTTCCATCTTTTCTTAATCTCTTCTGCATCAGCTAGCTCCTTTCCGTCTTTGTCCCTTATCATGGTCATTTTTGCTTTAAATGTTCCCTTGATTTCCCGGATTTTTTTGAAAAGATCTCTGGTTCTGCCTTTTTTGTTGTTTTCTTCCATTTCTTTGCACTGTTCTTTTAGATAGTTTTCCTTATCTCTCCTTGCTTTTCTTTGAAATTCTGTGTTCAGATGATTGTATTTTTTCCTTTCTCCTTTGACTTTTGCGTTCCTTCTTTCCTCTGCTATTTTAAGAGCCTCATCAGACAACCACTTTGCTTTCTTACTCTTCTTTTCTTTTGGTATGGTTTTCTTTGCTGCTTCCTGCATGATGTCCCTCATCTCTGTCCATAATTCTTCTGGCACTCTATCTATTGAGTCTAAGCCATTGAATCTGTTCATCACCTCCACCGTGTATTCTTTAGGGATGCTGTCTAGGTGATATCTGTCTGGTCTCTTTGTTTTCCCTATTTTCTTTAGTCTAAGCCTGAATTTTGCAATCAGTAGGTTGTGATCTGAGCCACAATCTGCTCCAGGTCTTGTTTTTGCTGACTGTATGGAGGTTCTCCATCTTTGGCTGCAGAGTATGTAGTCAATCTGGTTTCGGTGTTGGCCATCTGGTGATGTCCATGTGTAAAGTCGCCTCTTGTGTTGCTGGAAGAGGGTGTTTGCTATGACCAGTGCGTTCTCTTGGCAGAACTCTATCAATCTTTGTCCTGCTTCATTCTGTGTTCCAAGACCGAACCTGCCTGTTATTCCCTCCACTTTTTGATTGCCTACTTTGGCATTCCAGTCTCCTAGAATAATTTGAACATCATTTCTTGGTGTTTGTTCTATGAGGTGTTGTAAGTCCTCATAGAACTGGTCCACTGTGGCTTCATCTGCACCCGTGGTTGGTGCGTATATTTGGATCACAGTAACATTGAATGGTTTGCCCTGAATTCTTACTGACATCATTCTGTCATTTTTGAGGTTGTATCCCATTACTGCTCTTCTCACTCTTTTATTGACAATTATGGCTACTCCATGTCTTCTAAGGTTTTCTTGTCCACAGTAGTAGATGTGATGGTTTCCAGAGCTGAATTCGCCCATCCCTGTCCATTTGAGCTCACTGATTCCCAAGATGTCAATGCTTATTCTTTCCATCTCATTTTTTACCACTTCCAGTTTACCTTGGTTCATTGATCTCACATTCCATGTCCCTATACAGTATTGCTCCTTACAACATTGCATTTCCCCTCCCCCTTTCCTGTCCATCCCCTTTCTCCCCTCTGAGGTGTTAAGCATCCTGTATCACCTATCCTGCCCTTTTGTTTTGCCTTTTGTTTTGGTCCATAGGGTTCTCTTGGCAAGCTTTGTGGCGTGGTTTGCCGGTTTCTACGCCATTTTTTTCCTCGCATCATACATCATATCACAGTTTTAAAAGTTTAGAACAGTTTACACTACATATTGTCATGCATAATTATCACACTCTAAAACACAGTCTCTATGTTACTTGCTATATTAAGTCAGTATGAAGTCTCTATGTCAGTCTCTATATTAATTCAGCTACATTTTTCACATCAGCTACTTATCCTTGTGTCCTCACTCCCCAGGTGGGGTTGTTGTCTCTGGGTCCCTTGCTCCAGGGGCATCGCAGTGGCGGGCAGTGGATGTTTTCCCTGTGTCTCAGCTGTTCCTCTTCCTCTGCCTCTGGCTGCAGTGGTGGATGGTGACCTTCTCCCTCCCAGGCCTCTGGATGGTTTCTGGGCAGTTGGGGCCTGGTCTTTCTCTGCCTCTTTCTTCCTTGCACCCAGGTTTTAGGATGGGGTGGAAGGGAGGGGCCGATTCTTCACTCACCTCCCTCCAAGGCTTCTGGATGGTTTCTGGGCAGTTGGGCCTGGTCTTTCTCTGCCTCTTTCTTCCTTACACCCAGGTTTTAGGATGGGGTGGAAGGGAGGGGCCGATTCTTCACTCACCTCCCTCCAAGGCTTCTGGATGGTTTCTGGGCAGTTGGGCCTGGTCTTTCTCTGCCTCTTTCTTCCTTACACCCAGGTTTTAGGATGGGGTGGAAGGGAGGGGCCGATTCTTCACTCACCTCCCTCCAAGGCTTCTGGATGGTTTCTGGGCAGTTGGGCCTGGTCTTTCTCTGCCTCTTTCTTCCTTACACCCAGGTTTCAGGATGGGATGGAAGGGAGGGGCCGATTCTTCACTCACCTCCCTCCAAGGCTTCTGGATGGTTTCTGGGCAGTTGGGCCTGGTCTTTCTCTGCCTCTTTCTTCCTTACACCCAGGTTTTAGGATGGGGTGGAAGGGAGGGGCCGATTCTTCACTCACCTCCCTCCAAGGCTTCTGGATGGTTTCTGGGCAGTTGGGCCTGGTCTTTCTCTGCCTCTTTCTTCCTTACACCCAGGTTTTAGGATGGGGTGGAAGGGAGGGGCCGATTCTTCACTCACCTCCCTCCAAGGCTTCTGGATGGTTTCTGGGCAGTTGGGCCTGGTCTTTCTCTGCCTCTTTCTTCCTTACACCCAGGTTTGTAATAATTGTAATTGAAAATTACAATTTTTAATTAATAATTGTAATTGAAAATTACAATTATTAAGACAGTGAAACAGGCTGCAATCCTGAAAACAGGGACAAAGTAGTTAGGACAGTATGGCAGGTACTGTATTTTAGGTATGTTTGCCCTATTTTTGTTTTAGTTGAATTTACTTGCATTTTATAGAAATACCTTATACTCTTCTCACCTGTCCTCTCACAAGCATTTTGAGAAAGCATATTTCTTGCAGTGGGAAAGCAACATATAAATAACATTAACTTAGTAATTGAAGAAACACACTCAGGCATAATAGGGAGGGGGAATAGATTTATAGCTATGATCAAGAAGTGAGCATTGTCTGTAATGTTATTCCTTCCCTCTGAGCAAGAGCCAGACGATCTATTTTTGTCTGTAACCTTCCAAGATATTCTTAGATTCATGGCAGAATAGCTCTGACTGTTACATATGATCCACAAGGGAGGCTCATTTACAGGAGACTTCCAAGGTGAAGAATCACTTGAGCTGTTGTTCTGAGCTAGATGAGTAAGGGAGTGAAAATCCAAAGTGGAAAGGCATGATTTGCTTTGAAGAATGTCTCTCGCACCACCAATGAGGTTACTTTATGACCGCAGCTATGGGTCAAATTTTTGCCATTTCATTACACACTGTTAGAGTGAGTGGGAGGGACTTTTCTGGCCTAGGGTGATTGTCTATCTATCCAGCACTGACCTATTGTTCCTTCCTGAATTCTAAGATAGTCCTGCCTATCTCTGTTCTGTGTTCTTTCCCTCTCTTTGTTTATGATATCAGTTATTTGTTTCAGTTGATCTAGTTGATTGGGTTGCTAGCATGTCTTCTTCTTCCGTGTCTAGGCCAGATGTGAAACTGCCTAAATGAAGGCACCTTTGGGTGAGCTGATTCTGCAGTTCCTTTCACCTGACCTACCTGTAGTGTGAGAAAGATTAGCCAGCGACACAAGGTTGCCGTTACCAGGGTACGCAAAATACAAGAATCTTCAAGGAGGCTCTTTCTGTGTACCCTATGCCTGCAGTAAAGAAAACAGAATCCACCCCCTATAATTCCAAGCAGCTGTATGTCAAGAAAATATTATTCTGTGTCTTACAAATGTCTCAGAGTGTTGTGATACAGACCTCCTCCAACTCCGAAGAGGACCTGGATCAGGGGGCACTCCCTATGCCCAGCTCAGTTCTGCCTGCACCCGAGCCTGAGGATGCCCTGAGCCAGGGATTTCAGTCTACACCTGGCCCAAGTCTGTTTTCCCTGCCAGCTGACCTGTCAGATCAAGAGTCTGGCTCTGACAGTGATCAGTCAAGGAGAGGTCCAGGAAACAACTACACCTATGACACAAGCAGGCTAGAGCGAAGCACCAAAGAAGGCTCCCAGCTGATATTGATTAGCTGGGAGGCTTATAAGCAAGCTACTTGCAGCCTGCCAGTGTTGGTACAACTCTTGTGCAAAGACTGACATCCTGCTTGACTCCAGAATGCCTGCCATGACCCTGACTTCTCTGCCAACTCTGACATTGCCTCTGGACACCCTTTGGATTAGACTACTGACTTGGACTACCTTGGCTTGCCTTTTCGACTTTGATATCTAGACTTTACTCAAATAAGACTCTGTGTGTAGCGCCACCGTGCGGTGACTGTGCCTACCCGAGTGGGTCAGCACACAGAGTGAGTTACTGAGACACTGAATGACAGTTTATTTATTTATAATTCAAATTTCTATGCCGCCCAATCAGGCGAACCGGACTCAGGGCAGCTCACAACAGGATTAAAATATACATATTAAAAACAAATAAAACCCCAACATACCCACCCACCTATTAAAAACTAACCACATTAAAACTGCCCGCATTAAAAAGATGGAGAGGCATTATTTTATTAGCCAACAGGCAGGGGCCACTTTTCCATCCGGGCCCAACACCTGCCCCGCCAACCAGGTTTTTAATTCTTTTCTGAAAGGCAGCAGCGCCATCTGCTCCCACAACTCTACTGGCAGGAGGTTTTACAAGTCCAGTGCGGACACAGAAAAGGCCCTCCTTCGCGTGCCAGAGAGGCGAGCCCCTCTGGCAGATGGAACAATTAGGGAGCCCCTCCGGTCCGCTCTGGTTGGACGGACAGACACTCTTGGGACGATGCGGTCTCTTAGGTATCCTGGCCCACTACCATGTAGGGCTTTAAAGGTCAAAACCAGCACCTTGAATTTCACCCGGAGACAAACTGGTAACCAGTGCAGCTCCCGAAGCAATGGTGAGGCGCGAGCATAACGCCCGCACCCCATCACCACCTGGATGCATTCTGCACCATCTGTAGCCTCCAAATGGTCGTTAAGGGTAGTCCCATGTAGAGCACATTGCAATAATCTAGCCTGGAGGTCACCAAAGCATTGTGACCATGAGCAGGGAGTCCCGGTCCAGGAGTGAATGCAACTGACAGATGACACGAAGCTGTACAAAAGCCCTCCTGGCCACGGCCACCACCTGATTTACAAGTAGCAGTCCCGAATCCAGGAGGACCCCTAAGTTGTGTACCGGGTCTGTCTGGAGCAAAGCAGCCCCACCTAAGACCAAAGTTGGCAGCTCCCTGGATAACGCGGGACCCCCTATCCATAGCCACTCAGTCTTGGAGGGATTCAATTGTACCCCATTGTCCCCCATCCAGACCCCAACAGCTTCCAGACATCTGGATAGTTAGTGAGAAAAGGGTGGACTCTGGGAGGCTTGTAGCTTTTATGTGGCTCTTTGCACTTCTGCTGCATAGCTAAAGAGAATTTTACCAGAAATTCAAAGCTCTACAACACAGTTGAACTTGTTTCTCCCATTGAGAACATGTGGATTAATATAATTGAGGTGAAAAATAAAAGGAACATGGTAGTTGGAGTCTACTACTACTGGCCAATCAAGAAGAAATAGATGAAAGCTTTGTAAGAATTTTGGGGGCATGGTTAAAGATGGCGATGTGAGAGGAGTACTTTCCCAGCGCTGTGATAAAGGGGGGCCACTTATAGCGGATAAAGGAGGAATTTACCACCAAAAAATATTTTTTGAGCGGATGAGTGATTGGGGAGCGATTGGGGGACTTGGAGACGGGCTATTTCAGCTCCCAGCCGGTTTGAGTCTCGGCGCAGCATGGGGCTGCTGCTGAGTGAGAGAAGGTGAGAAAGCGAGAGTGGTTTCGGACTCTGAGAAGAAGCAGTGAGTAGACCGGTGCAGATTGTGGGAAGGAAGACTACAGAGGATTGAGTTGGAGTGGGACGTGGAGTGGACGGAAAGGCGGACAGAAAGGCGGAGGGAGAATTTGAGCTGGGTGAGAGGACTGAACTTGGCTGAATTGCTGGTAGTGGAGGAAAAGCTGTGGAGAAATAAACAAACCAGCCAGCAAACTGACTAAAGAAGTTTTATGAGTGTGCGGTTAAGCGGAGGCAAGTGGGGATCGGGGCTGGGGAGGAATTGTCGGGGCAGGTGGAGGCAAGCCCTGGGCATTCCTGGGAAGCCATTGATCCAGAGTGAGTGCAGGGTGAGCCGCGAAGAACAGAGCTCCTCTCACTGTCGGCTTTAGTTTCCGTTCCACACTGTTTGGATTAGGTAGGAACAGAGACTTTGATAAGGATTTGCTGTGCACCGGAAAAGAAGATTTTTGCTCATGTATGAACAGCTTATTTTGGGAGATTTAATAAACCTTATATTTAAATACATTGAATTCAAGATGGCGATAGAACTTTGACACTTTGTGGCTGCAGAGGTATCTTGTTTTGCTTTCAAGAAACTTTGTGTCGTCTTCAAGCTAGCTCCTCCTTTCCCTCTCCCTCCACGCCTTTGAAGAAACTGTTAAGGTCGTATGGGAGAGATCTAAGTTAAGGGAGACTGGACTTTATACAATGAGCAGCCTATATTCTCCTTTTTTGAATAACTACAGTCAATTTTGAATTGGAAATTCTCCTACAGACGGACTGAAGTTAATTGGGCTAACACAATAATTTAAGGGTCTAGGCTGAGACCAATATACGGGGCACCCTATTCTTTGTTTATGGACAATTTTGAATTTTTTGAGCTGTGATCATCTACAATTATTAACCAATTACATCAGCTGGATAAATACATGACTTACAAGACTTGGAGTCCTCCAAAAGTAACAAATACCAGAAGTTGAAGAAGAGGGGGGGAAATCCTTTTCTCTCCCCCACTCTTTCTCTCCTTCTTTTTCTTTTTCCTTTTTATCTCTTTCCCCTTTACTCTTCTTTTTTCTTTTCTTCTTCTTCTCTCCCTGCTTTTTTTCTTTTTCCTTTTCTTTCCTTTTATTTTTTCTCTCTCTCAAAATAAATAAATAAATAAAAATGATATTATTTTAATAATAATTAATAAATCCCCCCCTTATTTTTCCTTTATTTATTGGATATTTGTTCTTTATTTGTTCTTTATTATTTTTCAGATATAATGTTGATTTGAAGAAGATTGTAAATTAGATATAGGAGATTTATAATAAGTAAGGTTGTTAATCCTGAATTATTGGGTAGTGTGAATGAGTCGACATGGACGGAGAGTGGAAAAGGATAAGAAGCCTCTGTGGACCAGGGTGGTGCGTGAAACTTCGTCAGACAGGAGTTATAAAAGACTGGTTAGGATGGAAGACAAGAATAAAGGGACACCAAGGAGTCTACAACAAGAATTGAAGGAAGCAAAGGAGCAGGAAAGAGTGAGAAAGATTCTAGAACAACAGCAGCAGAAACAGCAACAACAGCAGCAGCAGCAACAGCCGCAGCAACAACAATCACAACAGCAGCAACCGCAGAAAGTACAGAAAGATAGAGATGAGAAGGATATGGGGGCACCTAAGAGCGAATACGAAAAGATCAAAGACCGATTAGATCATATGGAGTTGAACATACAGAAAGACTTACACAGTATACAGATTAGAATTCAAAGTGACGTGCAGAAATTAGAACAGGAATGGGTCAAGGACAAGACTGAAATTATGAAAGGACAATTGAACCTCCAATCTATGATGACTGACCTTATTAAATCTATGAACACAGGCCATGACAAACTTGAAAAGGGACAGAATGCACTTAAAAAGAACAGGATGAGATGAAAAAAGAACAGGTCAAAATAACAAAAGAAGTCATAGAAATAAAAGAAAAGGACAAGGAAAGAGATCTCAAAATGGGGAGTCAAGAGAAGAGATTGGAATCAATGGAGGAACAGATGAGACGGGCCAATATAGTTATTAGGAATATTTCAGAGAAGACCCCAGATCAGTTGAAAATCAGAGTTTTAATTTGGTTGAATTGACTAGGACTGGGAACCAATTTCGGCCCTGAGCATATTTTGAGTGTCTTTTGTTTAGGTTCAAAGAAGAATAGAACAGGACCAAGAAATGTGTTATTGAAGTTTGCAAATGTGATGGACAAACTGAACGTTATGGCACACCTCAAAAAAATGGGCTCGCAGGCTTTGAAATTGGATGGAGATGATATTGAGGTATACAATGACATTTCTGTAGATAATTTGGAAGCAGACGATGAGACCAATAACTAAAAGACTGATTGCTAAAAACATAAAGTATAATTGGAAATTCCCCAGACAATTAATTTTTTTATATCTAGGCAGGTGGTTCGTCATTACTCAGGATATGGACCCAATGTATGTCTTTGAACAAGCAAAACTGGTGGGAAAAGGAATGAAGGAATGGGATGCCCTCAAGGAAGAGCTAATTGTTTCAGGAGGATATAAATCAGCCTTCCAGGGGGAGGATGATTTGGAGTTACTGGGTGCAGTAGGTGGTACGCAATAGATTTAACAGCAGCATGTGGGATTGAATAACAGCTATGATAATCTTACATCAGCAACACATCCCCCCCCCCTTTGGGAGACAAAGATAACTTTTTTGATAGAAAAGTGGGGAGGGTAAACAAATATTTTTGTTTTTTGTTATATTTTATATATTTGTTTTTTTCTTTTGGATGTAGGGTGAAGGGGACTTCCTGGCTAAAGGAACACACACCCATAGGAGGATGCGGTGGATACAATTTAGAGGATTTGGGTGAATTATGAAGAATATAAAGGTATTAATTTGGAATGTGAAAGGTACTGGCTTCCAAGTCAAACGCAGAAGATTGGAATCAGCTCTTAGGAGAGATAGGCCAAATATAATCTTTCTTCAGGAAATCCATCAGAAATCAGGTGAGGTGAACAAATTATATTTAGGATGGACTCAAATATATGAAAAAGCGTACGGTTCCTCAAAAGCAAGAGGAGTAGCAACATTGATATCAGATAGACTGGGCTTTGATATGACCAAGAAAATAGCTGACCCGGAAGGTAGGTATCTAATTATAAAAGGTAAAATTGATGAGGAGGAAATTACGTTAGTAAATATATATGCCCCTAATGACGGTCAGGAGAAGTTTTTAGATAAGATTTATCAAATTTTGAGGAAGGAAGGTTCTACAAAGATGATGGTGGCAGGAGACTTTAATTTGATAAGATCAATGGCAGATTGTACAAACTTAACCCGGGGTGGAGTCAGTAAAACAAGAATTTTGGATAGATGGATGAATTTATTAGCATAAATAAATGGAAATAAAAGGATCAGAATGAGCTTATACATTTTTTCTCAGGTTTATAATACTTATTCAAGAATAGATTATATATTTGTTACAGAAAATATTGTTAACAATCTAGAAGATATAGAGATAGGAATAATTAAAGAGTCCGACCATGCAAAAGTATTGATGGTTTTTAAATCAGAAGGAGTAAAGAGTGGAGTCAATTGGAGATATGATCCCAAGTTATATAAAGACCCAGAGATTAAGACACAGATGATGCAAAACTGGGAGGAGTATTGGCATTGGAATGATACAGGAGAAGTTGGATACCACATAGTTTGGGACACTATGAAGTCGATATTTAGAGGGGAAAGTGTTAAGCTGGCAGTTGTTAGAAATAGACAGTATAGGACTAAATATGAAGAAATGGAAAATGAGATAAAAAAATTGCAGGAGGAACACGCAAGAACAAAAAATATGAGGACCTTTGACTAAATACAAATGTTGAAAATGGAGATTGTGGGAAAGGACATAGAAAAGGTGCAAAGGGACCTAATTTATTTGAAGAGGGAGTACTTCGAATATAGCAATAAAAATTCAAAAATGTTGGCAAGAGCGGCAACAGAAAAAAGGAGTAAAAGGGAAATTAGAATTTTGATTAAGGATGGAATTAGATATAACAAATTAAAAGATAAAACAAAGATAATTAAAGATTTCTACCAGGAGTTATACACTGAAAAAAAGATAAATGTAAGGAAGTTAAGAGATCAATTAGCAAAACAAATGGGGGGAAAGATAACTTTAGAGCATAAATCTAGAATGGAAGAATTAATAACAGTTAAAGAAATAAAAGATGTGATTGATAAGTTGAAGACATGCAATTCTCCAGGGGAAGACGGATTGCCAGCAGAGTTTTATAAGGAGTTTGAAGATAGGGTGGTCCCAAGATTATTAAAATTATTTAATTATATATTGGAGGGGGGCTCAATTCCGACTTCTTGGCATAGATCTATAATTGTTCTAATACCAAAACCGATAAAGATGGGGGGCGTGTCATGATGGAGGGCTGAGAGGGACGAGCTTTTCTCCGCTCGGAAAGGAGAGAAAAGAAAGTGACTTTTTAAAAGTGAAAATAGACCCTGAAACCGGCTGAAAAATGGACTAGGAAAAAGAGAAGGAAAATTAGTAGTGGAAAATATATTGAATGCTCCAAAGCAGCGCCGAGAAAAAGAGGTAGGACAGAGTTTCGATCTTGAGAGCGGGGGGATGGGCGACCTGTAATGGCGACGAGTCCCCAGAGCTCTGGATCGAAGAACGGAAATTCTGGAAATGGGAGGAAAGCGGCGTTCTAGTAAAAGAGCTTAAAAGTATGGGCAAAGCATAAGTGGACGTCGGAATTAAAAGTAAATCTGTTGGGGGGCCGAAAGAGATTTTGTAGCGGGCTCGCTTGGTCTCGTCGCCCCCCCCCCCCGATCGGAGACGTACGGAGTTTCGAGGTGCTGGAAAGGAGCAAAGGGGAAAGCGAAGAAGTTTGACGGTGAGCAAAGTTGTAAAGACTTATAAAGAGAAAGGGGGAAATAGAAAGCAGAAGTAAAGAGACTGATTTTTTCTTATTTTTTTTTCTTCCCTTTTGAAATGTTTTATGCCGGTGGGAGTGGATAAATTAACGGCTAAGTAAAAGGGGCAAGATAGTATTCCCTGCTTTCCTTCTTTTGTTAATTTTTTTTCTTCCCCTTTCCTTGCCTCCCCCTCCCGCTATTGTGCTGTGGTCTAAGAGAACTGGTTTTTAAAGAAGAAGAGAGACGATAAGCCTGTCCCTGCATACATTTTTTTGGAGATACAAAGAGAAGCAAGAAGCTGTTGTGGCGTAGTTCTCTGAGAAATAAATTGCTTGTAGATCGGAACTTTGGAGAACAGGAAAGTGAACTCATCAGTGTTATCTTTGTTTCTGCTGACTCTCCCTTTTTCCCTCCTTAAAAGAGATTTGGAAATCGTTTGCAATTTACAATAGAGAGTTGGCTCCCCCTACAGTTAAATTTTGGAGATAAAAAAAAATTTTTTTAATTGCTGTTATTCTTGTTTGGTTTTTTTTTTCTTGGCTGGTTTGAAGCTTTTTAATTTTTAAATATCTTTTTAAATAAGATTTTTCTAATTGTTTCTTTTTTAAAAAAATTTTTTCTTCCCCTTTTTTTTCCTCTTGTTTTTTTTTGTTTTTATTTTTATTTTATTTTGAATTTTGTGGGGAGGGGAAATATTAAAGTAGATAAAAATATAAGAGGGAAATTAATTAAATTTAAATTGGGACAACGGAAGTTTGAACGACTCTCTGGGTATACATGTGTGTGTATATGTGTCTGTAAATACACGCGCATATATAGGACAGAGAGAGGGAGGGGGGAGGTGATAAGGGTTAAGTACTGTATTTGGAAAGTTTAATAAAATTGGTTAGAGATAAAATATATGGTGAATTTTGAATGATTAAACTTTATATGTAAATTGATAATAAGCAGTTAGAAATATATTTGAATGAAACGGCAGGGGAGAGGGAAAGAGAAAGAGAAGAAATTGGCTTGGACAAGAGAGCAAAGACCAACGTCCTCCGATAGAAGTTTCAGGAGGCTTACAAGATTGGATGAGGAGAAAGAAGAAATGAAAAAAGCAATGCAACAAGAGATAAAGGATTTGGAGGAACAAGAGACAGTGAAAAAGATGGCACAACAACTACAGCAGCAGCAGCAACAGAAGACAATAATATCACCAACGGCGCCTACTCCATCTGTGGTAAAATCAATCGTGATAACAACAGCAAAAGTAACAACGACAACAACAGCTATGTCAACAGTGTCAACGACAGCGGCGATAGCAGGAACAACACCAACAACGATCGTAACCACGTCCACGGCCACAACACCAACGACATCGGCGACAGGGGGAGGAGAAGGAACTAAATCTGAATTTGAAATTCTTAACGAGAGATTTGATACCCTGGGGAATAATATTGGAAATATGTTTGCTCAATCTAGAACAGAATGGAAGAAGGATTTGCAAGATGTATTAGTAAACATTATGAAGGGAATTGAAGACATGAAAGAGGAAACAAAGACCATTAAAAAAGAGCAAGAAGAGATAAAAAAAGATCAAGCAATGATAAAAGTAGAGGTCATGGACTTAAAAAAGAAAGAAAAGGAAAGAGAAAATAAAGTTGGGGACCATGAAAAGAGATTGGAAAATGTAGAAGAACAATTAAGAAAAGCAAATGTTATAATTCGAAAATTCCCAGAGAATTCACCAGACAAATTAAAAGAAAGAATAGTGAAATGGCTTGACGAAATTATGGAAGATGGCTTCACGCCGCATGAAGTGGTAAATGTATTTAGGCTTGGTTCAAGAAGGGGCAAAACTGGGTCAAGGAATGTCATGTTAAAATTTGCTAATGTATCAGATAAACTGAGGTTAATGGCGCTTATACGTGAAAAAGGACCAGAGGTTTTAAAAGTAGAAGGCCATGACATTGAAGTGTACAACGACATTCCAATGGAGGATCGTTTCTGGAGACAGTCGATGAAGCCAATCACAAAAAGATTCCAGGAAAGGGGAATAAGATACAATTGGAAATTCCCAAGACAATTAAGTTTTTTTTATCTGGGAAGAAGATATTTAATCAATGAAGATATTAATGTCTTGGACGTAATGATAGATGCCAAATTATTGGAAGCAGGAACTAAAGAGTGGTTTGATCTGAAGGAAGAATTGATTATATCTGGTGGTTATAGAAGAAGGGATAGCAATGGAAACGAGAATATGCCAAAAGGGGCAGAAGGAGGAATAGCTCCGGACGGGGAGTAGGTTCAGGCCCAATCCAGACTCCTATGTATGACTGCACCCCCCCCTCCCCCCTCTGAATTTTGGAGGCCATTTGTAAAAAAGAAATGGGGAGGGAGAGTAGTAGATTGTTTAGTGTATTTTTTCTTTTAGATGTTTTTTCCTCTTTTATTATTATTATTACTTTTTTGTATAAGGTGAAGGAAATGTTATATGTTGATCACATGTCCGTAGGAGGAAGTGGGAACTGCAAAAAAAGGGAGGGAGATACATAATAGATGAAGGATATAAAAGTATTAACATGGAACGTGAAAGGTACTGGTTGTCAAGTGAAGAGAAGGAGGTTGGAAGCGGCACTTAGAAAAGATAGACCGGATATAATTTTTCTTCAGGAGACCCATCAGAATTCGGAAAAAACCAATAAATTATTCTTAGGATGGACCCAAGTTTACGAAAAATCGTATGGCTCCTCAAAGGCTAGGGGGGTCGCAACTTTGATATCAAATAGAGCGGGATTCGAGATAATAAAAAGTATATCAGACCCAGAAGGTAGATACTTGATAATAAAGGGGAAGATAGAAGAAGAGGAAATAACGTTGGTGAATTTGTATGTGCCAAATGAACATCAAAACAGGTTTTTAAATAAGATATATCGAATACTAGAGAAAGAAAAAACAACAAAAATGATTGTAGGGGGAGATTTTAATCTAGTAGGATCAAATATAGATAGCACGAATATGAAGAGAAGTGTAGGTGGAAATAAGACGTTTGTGTTAAATAACTGGTTGAAATCCTTGGGGTTGAAAGATACATGGAGAGTACTTAAAGGACAGGAAAGGGCCTATACGTATTTTTCACAAGTGTACAATACATATTCCAGAATAGACTACATATTTGTTACGGATAATTTGATAAGTAATTTAGATGGTATAGAAATTGGAATATTCAAAGAATCGGATCATGCAAAAGTATTGGTGGAATTGAAAATAGATGCTATAAAGAGCCCGAAAAATTGGAGATATAACGCCAGATTGTTTAGAGATAAAAAAAGTAAAGATCAAATGGTAGAAAAATGGGAAGAAAATTGGAAGTGGAATGATACAGGGGAAGTATGAATTGGTACCGTATGGGATACTATGAAAGCAATATTTAGGGGTGAAAGTATTAGGTTGGCAAGTATTAGAAATAAACAGTTAAAAAGTAAGCAAGAAGAAACAGAAAAAGAGATTAAAAGGTTACAGGAGATACATGCAATAACCAAGGATAGAAAAGTATATGAAAAGATGCAGGGACTAAGGAAGGAATTAATTGGAAATGACATAGAAAAGGTGAAAAGAGACCTAACATATTTAAAAAGAGAATATTTTGAATACAGTAATAAAAATTCAAAAATGTTGGCAAGAGCGGCTAAAGAAAAGAGAGGCAGAAGAGAAATAGGGATATTAGTGGATAAGGAGGGTATAAGGCATAATAAGATTAAAGATAAATGCAAGGTGGTCAGAGAATTTTACCAATCCCTATACTCTAAAAAGAGAATAAACCTAGATAAATTAAAAGATAGATTGGAAATGCAAATTAAAA
This sequence comes from Bradypodion pumilum, assembly GCA_035047305.1. NCBI lineage: Eukaryota > Metazoa > Chordata > Lepidosauria > Squamata > Chamaeleonidae > Bradypodion > Bradypodion pumilum. Next base: position 405,210,778 of record JAWDJD010000001.1, read on the forward strand.
ATAAAATAAGCCAAGAGCATAAACAAAGAATGGAAGAATTAATAACTGAAAAAGAGATAAAAAGAGTAATAAACAAACTGAAAGTAGATAAAGCACCTGGTGAGGATGGATTACCTGCTGAGTTTTATAAAGAATTTAAGGAGATAGTAATCCCGAAATTGTTAAAACTTTATAATGGTATTCTTAAAGGGGAACAGGTACCTGCATCGTGGTATAGAACAATAATTGTCCTATTACCAAAACCGGGAAAAGATTTAGAAAAAGTAGAATCATACAGACCTATATCCCTGATTAATCAAGATGCTAAGATTTTTACAGCTATACTGGCAAACAGACTGAATAGTTTTATGGATAAATATATAAATAAAGACCAGGCCGGCTTTGTGAAAGGGAGATATATGACAGATTTAGTAAGGCGAGTTCTAAATTTAATAGACGTGGCAAGACAAAATAAAGAGAAAGTAGGTATATTATCATTAGATATTTTTAAAGCATTTGATTCTGTACAATGGGTAACAATTATCGAGATAATTAAGAGTTATGGATTCGGTAACAGGTTTATAAAGACAATAGAACAACTGTACCAACAAGGATATGCTAAAATCAGGGTTAACGACGGTTTAACAGAAGAATTAAGATTAGAGGCAGGAACAAGGCAAGGATGTCCCCTATCTCCAATTCTATTTATTATGGCGATGGAAATACTAGCTAATATAATAAGAGAAGACAAAAATATAGAAGGAATACTGGAAAATAAAATTAGTTTATATGCAGACGATACTTTGTTAATTATGAAACACCCCAGAAGAACCATGGAAAGGATTCAAAAGCATTTAAAGGATTTTGAACAAATTACAGGTTTAAAGGTAAACTGGGAAAAATCAGAATTAATTTTAAATAATATTGAAAAAGAAGAGCAAAGGAAAATCAGGGATGAATTTAAATTACAGATTAAAGGGAGCTTGAAATACCTGGGGATAAATATATCCAATAATTTAGAGGACCTAAAAAGACTAAATTATGATAAACAAAAGAAGGAATTTAAGATTAAAATTTCACAATATCAAAAACTGAAGCTGTCTTGGTTCGGCAGAATAGCACTGACTAAAATGATGTTACTACCAAAACTAAATTTTTTATTTGATGCCTTACCAATTCAGCTGATAGATAAGGATATTGAGGAATTTCAAAAACTATTTGATAGTTATTGTAATGGGGGACGCAGACCTAGAATTTTAAAGAAAATGTGGTATTTACCTCAAAAAGAAGGCGGTTTAGGAATGCCTAATTTAAAGAGTTATTATAAAGCCTTCCAGATAAAGAATGTAGTTAAGATACTGATGAAGGAATCGGTTATCTGGGAGGGAATCGAGATGAACGAAGTAAAGGAAGTTGGTAAGAGTTTTTTTTTAGACAAGGAAATAGGAAAAATATCGATTAAAAACAGAATGATGAGATCTATGTTGGGAGTATGGAAGAAAGTTAAAATGAAATTGGCCCCGAATATCTCACCGATAATTGAAATAGAAGATTTGAATAACTTCCCAATAAGATTGGATAACGAGATTAAGGAAATTTTGTCGACAAATAGGGTTCTCCTATTGAAAGATTGGATACGAGTCTGCAAAGATGATGCGAGGAAAAGAGAGCTATATACCCAGATGAAGCTGAATTGGTTTCAGATAATTATGGTGAATAAGTGGAATAATAAATACTGGAGAGAACGAAGCCTAGAAAGAGACAGGACGGAATTTGAGGAATTAGTTTGGAAAATTAGGAGGGAGGAAATTGGTATTAAAGGGCTGGTTAGTAAAATTTATAAAATAATAAACACAGAAGGTAACCCACAAGAAACATTAAGAAATACATGGGAACAGGACTTGAACTTGAAAATAACGGAAAAGGAATGGCAAAATAAATGGAAAAAAAGAATTATGAGATCCCTATCGGTCAGAATAAAGGAACACAATTTTAAAATGTTATGGAGGTGGTATCTGACACCCGTGAGACTGCACCAGATGGATAAGAAGAACAATAAAATGTGTTGGAGATGTAAAAACAGTTTGGGCACATATGTTCATATGTGGTATGAATGTAAAGAGGTAGAAAACTTTTGGACAAAAATAGAGATCGAGATAGGGAAAATTATGGGAGTACGTCTCAGATTGGGGCCAGATACCATCTTACTGACAGATGTTGAGAATATTAAAATAGATAATGATAAGAAAGAGTTGTTGTCTATGATGTTAGTAATGGCAAGAATGTGTATTGCAAAAAATTGGAAAAGTGATATAATGTTAAAAGTGCAGGATTGGTATGGGCAGATGTGGGATCTCGCATTGAATGAAAAACTAACATGGGAATTAAATCTTAAGAAAGGTATAATAAAAGAAAGTAGATTTTGGAAAATATGGCGAAAATTTGTGGAATACTCAATGACAAGAGATGAAATAAAAAAATTGACACCAGACCAAACGAAATTTTGGGAACAATAGAAATGAATGGGAGATCCCACAACCTCCTAGGACAATGTATATAGCACTAGGGTGATGAAGTCTGTAAGTGTATGTAATATACAGTCTGTCTTATCTTTTATATTATGATTTTATTTTTATTAATTTTTTGTTATTTTTTTCTGTCATGTATAAAATGTTTGTTTCATGTCTTATGCTTTAAAAAATCAATAAAAATATTAAAAAAAAAACCGATAAAGATCCTGAAAAGGTGGAGTCATACAGACCCATCCCTTTAATAAATCAAGAAGCAAAAAAATTTACGACAATATTGGCAAATAGATTAAACAATGTTATGAACAATTATATAAGCAAAGATCAGGTGGGATTTCTAAAAGGAAGGCATATGGTGGACTTGACAAGGAGGGCTTTAGATATAATTGATGTTGCTTCAAAAGAGAAAGAAAAAGTTGGAATGCTATCCCTGGATATATTTAAGGCGTTTGACTCTCTTCAATGGGTGGCTATTAATGAGATAATTAAATCTTATGGGTTTGGAGATAGATTTAAGAGAATTATTGAACAATTATATCAGCAAAGTTCTGCCAAGATTAGAGTAAATGAGGTTATGACAGATGAGGTAAAATTAGAGGCAGGAACACGTCAAGGGTGCCCATTATCTCCAATACTATTTATTATGGCAATGGAGGTGTTAGCAAATGCCATAAGACAGGATAGAAATATTGAGAGAGTCGCCGATATAAAGATAAGCCTTTACGCTGATGATACTCTAGTAAGTGTAAAACATCCTTTGAGGGCTTTGGATAGGATTCAAGAACACCTAACTGATTTCGAGGAAGTAACGGGATTGAGGATAAATAGGGATAAATCCGAGATGATAACATGGAATGTAGTTAAAGAAGATCAAAAGAAAATAAAAGATAAATATAAAATTCAGGTTAAGGAAAAATTGAAATATTTGGGGATAAATATTTCTTGTAATTGGGATGATCTTAAGAGCCTTAATTATGGAAAGCAAAAAAAGGAAATCAAAGAAAAAATTTCGCAATATAATAAATTAAAGTTGTCTTAGTTCGGTAGAGTGGCACTATGTAAAATGATGTTACTTCCAAAATTAAATTTTTTGTATGATGCCCTCTCGATTCAATTAAAAGACAAAGAAATTAAAGACTTTCAAAATTTATTTAATGCATATTGTAATGGAGGAAGAAGATCTAGACTCAATAGAGGCTTGTTGTATTTATCCCAAAAAGAAGGAGGATTGGGCATACCAAATCTTAAAAACTATTATAGAGCTTTTCAAATTAGAAATGTTGTTAAAATGTTAAGGAAGGAGAAATTAATTTGGGAGGACATCAAGATGAAGGAATTAAATCAGATTGGCAAAGCAGTATTTTTGGATAAAGAGAGGAATAAAGTAGGGGTCAAAAATAAAATGTTGAAAGCAACACTTGATATTTGGAAAAAAGTAAAGAAGGATTTAGTCCCTGATGTATCTCAGATTATAGACATAGTTGATTTTTAAAAATTTCCAATAAAGTTAGATAGAGAAGCCAAGGAAATTTTGGGTGAATATAATATTTTTCTGTTGAAAGATTGGGTAAAAGCGTGCAAAGATAAGGAGAAAAAAGTGGAGTTATATACACAGCTGAACTTACAGGTATTACAGGTAAATAAATGGAATAGTGTCTATTTGGAAGAAAATAGTTTGGAAAGAGATACCACTGATTTTGAGGAAATATTATTGAAAATTAGAAGAGGGGAAGTGGATACAAAGGGTTTGGTGAGCAAAATTTACAGGATTTTAAACAAAGATATCAACTCACAAGAACCATTGAAGAAAATATGGGAGCAAGATCTTAATGTTAGCATCACAGATTTCGATTGGAAAAAGAAATGGAATAAAAGAATCATGAGAGCTATGTCTGTCAGAATAAAAGAACATGATTTTAAAATTTTGTGCCGATGGTATTTGACCCCAGTGCGGTTGCACCAGATAGATAAAAATAAAAGTCAAATGTGTTGGAGATGTAAAAACAAACTGGGAACTTATGAGCATATGTGGTGGAGTTGTAGGATAGTAAAGGAATTTTGGGAGAAAATAGGAAAAGAAATTCTCAGAATTATGGGGGTAAATGTCAATCTGGGGCCAAATTTAGCCTTACTGACAGATACAGGAAAAGTATACTTAGATAAGGATAAAAAAGAACTGTTGTCTATATGTATGACAACGGCGAGGCAATGTATAGCGAGGAATTGGAAAAATGACTTAACATTAAAGATCGAAGAATGGTATAGGGAAATGTGGCAGTTAGCTCTGAATGATAAATTAACATGGGAATTGAATAAGAAAAAGGGAATAGTAAAAGAGAACAGATTTTTGCGAATTTAGCAACCCTTTGTCGATTATGGTAAAAATAATAATGATGGGAGCAGACCAGTGCCTGAACATTCCAGTTTTTGGAAATAATATAAATGTGTGTCCTACCGCACCCTCCTGGGCCTTGTATAATCACTTAGGGTGATAAAGCACTTGAATTTTATTGTACTTTATTGGAAAGTCTGTATCTTTCCTTCAAGGAAAAGATCTCTAATGATGGCTTGAAAAATAAATTAGTTTAATTATAGAAACTCTTAATCAAGTAGAAATCAATTAAATGTTTTAGGATGAATTTGATTGTCTATACTTAATCAAGTGCAGCTTTATCCTTACTTTATGAGTATGTTAGTGTTGACTTTTTTTCTCTTTCTATATATGTCGATCTCCTTTTTGTCTAATGTATATATATTTTGTTTTTGTTTTTTACTTCATATATATCCTTTGTTGTTGTATTTTATATGTTAAAAAATCAATACAAATTATATATTTTTTAAAAAAAGAAAGCTTTGTAAGAATTTCAGAGACATGACGCAGACGTAACGGGAGATTTCAATTATCCTGATATCTGCCAAATATGGCCTTTCCAAGAAATTCCTGGCTTGTGTGGCTAGTAATTTTATCCTACACAAAGTGGAGAAAGGAAGTAGAAGAGTAGCTATCCTTGACTTAGCACAGATGAGTTGGTGGAAGAAATGGCAGTAAGGGGGGACTCTGTGGGGAAGAAGGGTGTAGCCACACATGTGTGCTGGCTCTTAGGAAAGCCAATTTTAATAAAGACAGAAAAATTGGAAGTTTTTGTTGTTGTCATGCTCACTGTTGTTACATGGACTCTACAAGATTGCTCCTGTGGAAATGTAGCCCTGGATGGAAAAACATCTCTCCATTTCCAATCCAGGAGTCAAACTAGACTGTGATTGGAATCCTGTTGGAGTAACTTTACACCATGCAACCAGGATGATGCCACCAGCCTATTATGGCAATATTGAATTGAATTGAAAACTTCCTATCCCACTCCTCCCCTGTCAGGTTCTGAGACATCCTAGGGATCCCGTTTACGCACTGAAAACTTTTGGGAGCCTTGGGACAGCCTGCAATAGCCAAAAGTCACTGTTGGGTTGACAGTGGGCCTGATTCCAGAAGTGAAGATATACCGAACATATGTTTGTCTATTGAATGACATCTGTTCATCATATCATGTGCTTTTCCTCACTTCTGTATCTCATACTTAGTACACCTCCTTCTGTTATTGAGAGGTGAGTACAACCTTAATTTATTTGCATGCCTGATTGATGAGGCGTGCATTGGAGAGGAGGGGGAATCCTGCTATGAGAAGAGAAATCTCAATATCTGGTATTGCTTGAACCTTAAATCTTTGCAATTATTTAAACTGCTAAGTGGTCATTCATGCACCCCAGCAGGATAGCCTCATTTAAAGCACAATCTGAATTAACACCCAAGTACAGTTAACCCTCACATAACAATGCGTTCGGATAACATCATTTTCGCTTAACAACGCGTCGTTATGCACCACGTGTCTCCCCCACATAACAACGTTTTTAGTGTCATTGTCCGGATAACAATGCTAAAATAACCGGACAACGACACTAAAAACGTTGTTATGCGGGAAACTCCATAGAAACTCGCATAACAACAATCGCTTAGTAACGCTACTTGGGGAACCAAGTAATGTCATTATGCAAGGGTCTACTGTATTCTGAAAAGCTTGCAAATGTCATCCCATTGCACTGCAAGACACATACACCATTGCTGACAATACAGGCTCAACTTTACATAATTACTAAAGATAAAATAAAGTATTTTTAACATGTGTTTGTGTAAAGAACCATCTGCAACAGTACACTGAATAACCTTCACTTATCAGGAGATTTCTGCATAAATACACTGAATAACCTTCACTTATCAGGAGATTTCTGCATAAAGTGATTATAGACAGAATATAATCATGTACTGAAGAAGATAACAACTTCTTTTATTTCAGGTTATCATCAGCAGGAGCCAAGTACTGAAGCATCCTATTTTTTATTGTCTGCCTTAATCTACTGTCCAAGATTCTACATTGTCAGCAGCACAAGCAAAATATTGCAAAGGGTGAAAGGATAGAGATCTGCTCAAAGATTAATAGATTATGTTTGGAATGTTTTCTAATAATAGAAGCCAAGGCAAGGGATATAAATTAGGCCAACCGTTTTGGCTTACATCAAACAGAGAAAAATAATTTTACTTTGGCCAAATACAGAGTAAGCAAGTCCTCTTGATTAGAGGTACAGAAGGTGAGAAATTTTAGAAAAATGATTTTCATTCACATCCAAGTATAAAAATATAGCAAACCTAGGTGCCATGTGTTCCATTCTTCTTCTGTCACTTAGATCATGAAATTACGAGATAGGCAGCTGTGTTAATGCATATAGCCTCTGTTGCAATAAAATCCACGTAATCTTGTGGTACCTTAAAAAATAATAAGCTTTAAATGGCATACACTTTCATGGACTGCACCCAAGTACATTTGTTATGGTACTTCCAAATACCTGTTGTTGAATCTTCCAAAAAACTGCGGCATAAATAATGCTCAGAAGTCTTTAGTTCCTTTTTCTTTAAATTATTTATTAGCAAATGTAACCAATGTCTCTAACAATGAGAACAATACAACTAACCCAGTCACCTCCTCGCAGGAGAGTGAGAGGAATGGAACTTGACAGTTGATGACAGTTTATGACAGTTACTTGGTGATGTAATCAAGTAGGTAGGAAAATAACAATCACTGATTGGTTCTTTCCGGATATTTGAAAATATGTTGAGCACTCATAATACAGCATAGTGCTGACAAACCCCTTCTTGCTCAATCATATTTTAAATATTTACAGTAATAAACCCATTTTCTTGATCAGAGAATGGTTTTGGTCTTTGGGTAATGGTTTGGTAAAAACATCAGTAATCTGTTCCTTTGTCTTGCAATAAACTGTCACAATAAATCCCATTTTGACTAATTGTCTTATGTGTTTATATTTTATGTCAATGTACCTTGATCTATGTCCAACTGCGTCAGCATGAGATATGTCGATGGCTGCTTTATTATCCTCTCTTGTGATGATAGGATATATGGGTTCCCTCAAAATGTTTGTGATTAAGTCATCGAACCAGATTAGATTATTGACTGCTTCTGAGAGGCACACAGATTCTGCTTCGGCAGTGGAGGTAGATATCAGTTTTTGCTTGCCTGAATACCAATGAATGGGACTCCCATTCAGAAACACAATATAGCCATATGTGCTTTTACTAGATTTGGTATCCCCAGCCCAGTCAGAGTCTGCATGACATGTCAACTTTATATCATCAGATATTGTGGGTTCCAATAGCAATAAGGAATTGGCAGTGTCCTTCAAATATCTCATTAGTTTCTTAATACCATTCCAATTGTAAAAGGTTGGGTTCTGTACATGTCTTGATAATAAATTTACAGTTAGAGTAATATCGGGCCTACTCCAATTTGCTACATATAATAAAGATCCAATGATGGATCTGTACAATCTATTTTCAGTGAACTCTTCACTATCCCAGTACATATTTTTCATAAAATCCATTTGCATTGGAGTGTCACTTAGTTTAGCATCTGTCATGTTACATTTATTTACAAGTTCTATTATTTTTCTTTCTGTAACAAAGCAAACTCCTTCTTTGTTTTTATTATTTGTATGCCTAGAAATTTATCAATTCTACCAAGAGATTTCAATGAAAAACATTTTTAATTCTTCAGCAAAGCTGTCACACCTTTGTTTAGATTTCCCAATATATAGAATATCATCTACATAAATTAACACTTTTTCAATTTCACCATGTTCATTTCTGTTGAACACACATTCGTCTGCTGATGTGCCGGTGAAACCTATCTGCCTTAAAGCTTTTATTAGATGATCATACCATCTTCTCCCTGACTGGCGGAGTCCATATAAACTTTTGTTTAATTGCCAGATTTTATCTTCCTGTCCACTGATGCCCTTTGATGCCCTTGCATAAATCTTTTTTTTCTAAATCAGCATGGCGATAGGCAGTCTGTATGTCAAATTGAAATACATCTTGACCATTGATTATAGAGGTCACTAAAGCAGTCCTTATGCTCTTAACTCTTATGGTAGGTGAAAATGTGTAAACATAATCATCGGGAAACCTTTGAGAAAATCCTTGTGCAACCAATCTTGCTTTATAGAGAAATTTATTCTCCTCAATGGGTTTCATTATGTATACCCATCTTGTGCCTACAATTGTCTTTCCTTTGGGCAAATCAGTTGGTGTGTATACATGAAATTTCTTTAAACTTTCCAATTCAGCATTCATGGCATTCTGCCATTTTTCTTGCTCATTTTCACATAAATCTAGGATGTCCTCATATTTTACTGGTGTGTAAATCTGATTGACAGAGGCTATGTATCCTTCATATTTTTTGGTAGTTTTCCTCTGGTTGACCTTATGGGTCTTTTGTTACCTTCCTCTTCCTCATCTGAACTATCAGAAGAATTGTTTTCTTCATTACTATCATTACTGTCACTACTATCAGTTACAGTTACCTTCTCCCCTTTCTTCCAGGCTTTGTCCCTGACTTGTGGTCTGGATTCTTTTTGAGATGATGTGGAGGGCAAGAATTCCTCTCTTTCATCAATTTCATTTTTATCATTTGAGGATTCTTCAGTATATGTATTTTTCTTGTTTCTGTGTTTGTCCTGTATCATAATTTCATTTGCGCAAATGCGGCTCCAATTCTGACAGTCACTAAAAGTGGCTGATCTAGAAATTACTATTTGTTTGTTATCGCTAATAAATCTGTAGGGCTCGGTACGGGATGGATGGGCTGGGTGTGGCCGCTAATGCCAGACACACCAACCTACCCCCTTCTTATAGGTAAAGATAATAGTACCACAGCCCATATGCTAAATCCTAGAAACAGCTGGATTATGAAGCAGTTCAGAGATTGATATGTAAACTTCCACAAGTTTGCTGTCAAAATATTCCTGTTTCCATTCCTGTAAATTCCTGAATGACTCTTCCTCGCCTGACCAATATTCTTAGGATTTCTTCTTCTGGTAGTTTCCCATGTGCTGTAGTATTGGGATCTCTCAACTTTGCCAGTGGACTTGTAGATACAACAAACCCTGGATTTCTTTCCAACTGGAAGAAGTAGAATGAATTCAGGTGCATTTGAATGTACAGTATTTTATATTATCTGACATTTGAGGTTGCCCATATAAAATCAGGTTTTAGAACATTTCTGGAGAACCTGTGAGGACTTTAATTTTAATATTTTAATTTAATAGTCATATTTATATATGCCGCCCACTCAGGCAGAATCCGACTCAGGGTGGCATTACAACAAGTTCTAAAAACACATAAAAACACTTTAAAAGACCCATATCCCACCCACTTTAAAAGACCCATATCCCACCCACCCATCCCACCCACTATAAAAAGAAGAAGAGAGAGTTCTTAATTGTTTACATAAGCCAGCAGGCTGGGACCGTGTTCCCATTAGGGCCCCACATCTGCCCCGCCAGCCACTTTGGTGTCTAAGCAGGACCATTGTTTGCCTCACCCAAGGTACAGAGCACCTTCTCTGCACTGATAGCAGAGTCGGATCTAAACCTGGAAGGCAAACTAAGGTCCAATGGCAGCTCAGATAGGGTGGCCATAATTCCCTCTCACAAAACTGGGACAGAAGTAAAGGTTACCCTTGCTCAAAAGCCAGTTGTATCCGACTCTAGGGTCCAGTGCTCATCTCTGTTTCAAAGCCGAAGAGCCAGCGCTGTCTGCTTCTGCAGTCATTTCCATGGTCATGTGTCAGGCATGACTAGGCACCAGAGCGCACGGAACACTGTTTACCTTTCCCCCCCCCCAAGTGGTCCCTATTTATCTACTTGCAATTTCTTGCTTTCGAACTGCTAGGTTTGCAGCTTGGACAAAGACGGGAGCTCATTCCGTCCTACAGTATTCAGGTATTGAACTGCTGCCTTCCAGTCAGTGTCTTAGCCACTTGAGCAGGCATAACTAAGGTGCAAAGACCATTTTTCAGCAATTGGTTAAATCTTTTGGATTAATCACATCTTTTCCTCCATGTTATAAATTCCAGCTCCCTCCAGTTTTAAAAACAAAACTGCAGAATCAAAACATTAAAGAATATGAAGCAAGATCCACCTACTCATATTAATTTGAGAAACTGAAGTAATTCAGTTTACCCGATCTCTTTCTTTGGCCACCATCCAAGCTGCTACAGATGCCACTTGCTGGTGCTTCAATAGAGGCGCTGCTCTAAGGCAGCAAGAAAAAGTCGTGAATTTTTTTCTCTTCAAACCAAGCACGCCCCTTGGTTTGAAAACCGGGAGTTTTCAATTATTATTTTTTGGAACTGGGCTGGGACAGTTACAACTCAGGAAATTCCCGGTTTTCCATGACATATGGCAACCCTAAACTCAGAGTAAAACTCCCCTTTTACTTGTTAAGGAGCATACCATGACAGAGGAACAAAATAAATCTTCTGTCTACATGGCATAGTTTTCATGTCCTTGAAAATTGCTTTCTCCTCTTATTGGGCCTTGGAGATGGTGGAGAGCATTTCTCAAGCCCTTCCCTCTTAACAGCCACTTGGGTGTTAGACTGCCGTATGTCAGAGGGATTTGCCGCTACTGCAGCTTTCCCCACTGAAATGTCTCTTGTGGTGAGGAAAGAGGAATCTGAATTATAAAGAGCTCTTGATCAAAGCTGCTGTTTGTTGCTTCCTATGAGAAGGCTTGTTCTTCTCAAGATTTCCCATATGGAATTCTTCCTCAGAGTTGCAAGTGTTAATCTCCAGCATGCGTAGAGTGGATGACAAAAGGGGCTCTGTACTGCCAGCACAGCTGTTTACTTCAGTGGCACTGGCATCATACAGGGCCTCCTTATGCAGTTTCTTGTCCTGTTAAATTCTTTTTACAATGCCATCTCTAAACGAAGGTCCTGTAGAATCAAGCACTGCTCTTTCACAGGGAACCTGAAGCCAAAAAGTTCCTCTCTGACTTAATCTTGTCTGTTCATTTCCCCATTTGCACATGGGTTGAGGGATGAAGAAAGGCAGAGATGCCTATGTTCTGTCGATACAGGATTGGTTGGAACATTTGACGTATGTATGTATGTATGTATGTATGTATGTATGTATGTATGTATGTATGTATGTATGTATGTATGTATGTATGTATGTATGTATGTATGTATGTATGTATGTAGGTAGGTAGGTAGGTAGGTAGGTAGGCAGGCAGGCAGGCAGGCAGGCAGGCAGGCAGGCAGGCAGGCAGGCAGGCAGGCAGGCAGTATTAGAAACTGGTAGGTAGGTATCACCTTTCTCACCATAGGAGACCCAAGGCAGATCACAACAATTTAAATCATACAATAATAACAAGTTAAAATACAATCCAAAATTATATATTACAAACATTACTCAAGATTAAAAACAATTTTAAAACATGTTTAAATTGTTTCTTATCTCTACAGACTTCACGAGTGCCACCAGTGAGTTTAGAGTTCTAAAATGTGTATGGTTTCTTGGCTTTAATTTTAATGAGAAATTCCAGGAAATGAGGAGGCCAGCTTCTATCTTGTTTTGTCAAACTCCAAGCATTTTGCCTGCTGAGCAAGATTTTTAATTACAGATGTTTGTTCTTGTTAAGAACTAGCCAATTCATTATTCTTTCATGCAGTACTACATTGTCTTTTTCTAAGAAAATGATATTCCCCTTTACAGACTTCCATCTTTTCAACTAAAGGCAGAGATGCCTACGTCCTGGGGCTCCGCCTCCCCCCCCTCGCATAGGACTTAAAAGGCGAGGGGTGCCGGGAGGAACATTGCCGCCATGCGCTCGGCCTGGCGAGGGCGAAGAGGTCCTGCTGGCCACTCCATCGGCCGGCATCCTGGGGCTCCGCCTTCCCCCCTCGCATAGGACTTAAAAGGCGAGGGGTGCCGGGAGGAACATTGCCGCCGCGCGCTCGGCCCCGGCGAGGGCGAAGAGGTCCTGCTGGCCACTCCATCGGCCGGCGTCCTGGGGCTCCGCCCTCCCCCCCTCGCCTAGGACTTAAAAGGTGAGGGGTGCCGGGAGGAACATCGCTGCCGCGCGCTCAGCCCCGGCGAGGGCGAAGAGGTCCTGCCGGCCACTCCATTGGCCGGTGTCCTGGGGCTCCACCCTCCCCCCTCGCATATGACTTAAAAGGTGAGGGGTGCCGGGAGGAACATCGCCACTGCGCGCTCGGCCCTGGCGAGAGTGAAGAGGTCCTGCCGGCCACTCCATCGGCCGGCGTCCTGGGGCTCCGCCCTCCCCCCCTCGCCTAGGACTTAAAAGGTGAGGGGTGCCGGGAGGAACTTTGCTGCCACGCACCTGGCTCCTGGCGCATCTGGTAATTTGGTAATTTTGTTATATTATGCGATGTCTTCATCCTTTGTGATTCTATTGTAATTATTGATATATTATTTTGATATGGTGCTGATATTTGTATTATTTGTATTATTGCTGACTGTCTTGCCTTATACTGTATTTACTTATAACATTGTATTTATTATTATAATTTGAATATTGTATCTTTCTGTAAACCCTGTGGGGTGTCCCAGGGTCATTTATATGTTGTTAGCCGCCCTGAGTCGGCCATGTGGAGTAGGGCGGGATATAAAATTGAATAAACATAAACATAAACAAACATAAATTTCTTATGCTTCTTAGTTTCACTTTCATTTCTTCTTGATTCTTCATAGCTGTTTCCAAAAAATCAATATAGCTTCCAAACAGGCACAAAAGTTTAGCTTCCTCCCTCTTAGCTTCAAAGTGAGTAAGCTTTAAAAAACAAGAAAATAATCCATGGCATTACTGATGTATACTTTATTTAGCACAAATATGCACAATAAGTTCATAATATGACAGTTAATACAGTCAGCATTCTGCAAAGCTGTTATGTATGTATGTATGCATGTTCATTATACTGTAAAGGCAAGAATGTAACCACTCCAGATACAAACGATACCAGCTGTAAAGGAACGCGAGCAGACAGCCCATAGAGGGCAGCTGCGAGCGTTCAGCCTCACATGGTTCACATTGCTCAATCACGGACAGCCGCGGGAAAACCTTCCCCGCATTCAGCAGCTCAAGAAAGAGGCGTGCCTGGGCGAGGCCACGCCGGTAGCAGCCAATGAGCTACCGTGCTACAAGATTCAAATGTAGAGAGCTACTGTATATATTGAGTTGTATCACCACCATTACCTCATGCTTCACTGGAACCTCATGCAATAAACCTGTGTTAAACCAACCTTTCGGTTGTCCGGTTGTCTTTGGTCCCATACACTAAATTGGCGACGAAGGTGGGATATGGCTGCCCACGGGACCAAGACATGCGCCGGCTACGAGATCAAGAAGCCGGGAGACTTGGAGCTGTTTGAGATAGACTTCAACGCAGCGCTGGTGGAGCTCGAAGTCTCCGATGAGGCCAAAAAGAGGGCCATTTTCGTCCGCATGCTCGGACACGAGACCAAGAGGACCTTGGTGGACCTGATCGCGCCGAGGAAGGTGGGCGACCTCAAGGCTACAGAGCTCCTGGCGGCGTTGCGCGCCCATCTCCGGCCAGCAATAGCGATGTACCCCGCTCGGAGCGCGTTCTGGAGGCGAGTCCAGGCACCCGGGGAATCGGTCGAGGAGTTCGCCGCGGCCCTACGGCTGGCCGCCGGCCCATGCAAGTGGGAGCTCCCCGACATCACCCTCCGGGACTGCCTGCTCTGCGGTCTGAGGGACACAGAGACTCAGCGTGCGCTGATGAAAAGGGAGCCGCCTCCCACGTGGCAACAAGTCCTCGACACGGCACAGGCCGCGGAGGCCACTACTGCCGGGGTGCACGAGCTTCAGGACTGGCGCCCGAAGCCCGCAAAGGCAGAGAGCTCGGTGCGCGCGGCCCGGCGAGTTTCAAACTCGTCTGCGGAGAGCGGCGACAACGAGGACGTCCGCAGGGTCCAGAGAGAGGGCCGGCGCTGCGACGGCTGTGGCGCAGCCCACGCCCGCACCAAATGCCCGTTCCGCAAGGCCGAGTGCCACAACTGCGGCCGGCGCGGGCACATCGCCAAGGTCTGCCGGAAACGGCGCGAGGCCACCAGGAGTTCTCCAGACCGCTCGGCGAGGCAGGACCGCACCACGAGGCCAAAGGACGGCACCCGGACCACGAGGACGCGGGACGGAGTAGGGCGCATCTCCGACGACAGCGAGGACGACGCGCCGGTTTACAGCGTTTCCACGGAGCACCCCCGTTACTTCGTTGAGGTAGTAATACAAGGGGCCCCTGTTAGAATGGAGGTGGACTCGGGGTCTTCATACTCCATTATTTCCCAGGGGGAGTTCATGAAAATCGCCCCCCGCATGCGGCCCAAGCTCAAGGCGTTGAGGGCCACACTGAAGGACGTGCAAGGGAACCGCATCCCAGTGTTGGGGGTTGGGAAGTTCCGGGTCCAGTTTAAAAAGCACACCGCAACGCTTCCCCTAGTCGTCCTCGAGGGAGGTAAATGCAGCCTCCTCGGGACTCAATGGTTCCAGCCCCTGGGGTTGTTCATTGGGGGGGTACACGCCGTGGAAGCACTCGCCGCCGGGACTGATCCAATACAGAGCGTGTGCGACGCGCACCCCGAGGTTTTTAAAAAGGGGCTCGGGAAATTCAAGGGCCCCCCAGTGACTTTCGACCTGGACCCTGGAGTACGTCCAATCAGACTTAAACCGCGCAGAGTGCCCTTTGCACTAAAGGACAAAATAGAGGCGGAGTTGGACAAATTGGTGGGCCAGGGGATTCTTGTTCCTGTTGATTCTGCGGAGTGGGAAACTCCAATTGTAACAGCGCTCAAGGCCAACGGGGAGGTCCGCATATGCGCTGATTACAAGTGCACCATCAATAAGGCGATCCGCCCTAATGCGTATCCGGTGCCGGTAGTCAGCCACTTGTTGGCCAGGTTACACGGGGGGAGGTGTTTCGCTAAACTCGACCTGGCCCAAGCCTACCAGCAACTCCCGGTGACCCCCGCCGCAGCTGCTGCGCAGACCATAGTCACCCACAAAGGGGCATTCCAGGTATCGCGCCTACAATTCGGCGTGAATTCGGCGCCCGGGATCTTCCAGTCACTTGTGGAACGCCTCCTGAAGGGGTTAGAGGGGGTGTTACCCTACTTTGATGACGTATTGATTACAGGGGGGAGCCGGGCCGAATTAGCAACTAGGTTGGGAAAGGTCCTGACAATATTCGAAAAGGCGGGGTTGCGGTTGCGGAAAGACAAATGCGTCTTCTTCGCTACAGAGGTTGAGTTCCTAGGGTTCCGTGTCACTCCCGAGGGAATAAGACCAGCCCAATCCAAGGTAGCCGCCATCAAGAAGGCCCCTCGCCCCACATCCAAGCCCGAGTTGCAGTCGTTCCTCGGACTGCTCAACTTCTACCACTCCTTCCTCCCGCGGAAGGCAGCCGTGGCAGAACCGCTACACAAATTGTTAAAAAAGGACGAGGCATGGAAGTGGGGCGACGACCAGGAGAAGGCTTTCAATGACCTAAAGCGACTCCTGGCATCAGATGCCATACTGACCCACTTCAATCCCAAACGCCCAGTGGTCCTGATATGCGATGCATCCCCGGTGGGGGTGGGAGCGGTGTTATGCCACGTGCTGGAGAACGGTAGGGAGGCCCCGATAGCGTTCTACTCTAGGTCCTTGTCCCAAGCAGAGAGGAACTATGCTCAGACAGACAGAGAAGCACTAGCAATAATTGCGGGGACCAAGAAATTTCATGATTTTGTGTACGGCCGCCCCTTCACCATAGTGACTGACCATAAGCCTTTGTTAGGCATTTTCACCGCAGATAAGCCCACACCCCAAATCCTGTCCCCGAGAATGCTCAGGTGGGCCATTTTTCTCAACGCGTATCAGCACGCGTTGGTATACCGGCCCGGGAGGGAGATCAGCCATGCCGACGCCCTGTCGAGGTCCCCCATTCCCCGGGATTGCTGCCACGTGGACAAAGTAGAGAGGGACCATCAGGTCTTAATGATAGAGGTTCTAGACTCCCCTCCAGTAGTACCGGCCGACATCGCCAAAGCGACAGGCAAGGACAAAACGCTGGCCACAGTCTGCTCCTGGGTACAGAAAGGGTGGCCCGTGTCTTCCCCAGCAGCGGAATTCGACACATTTTTCAAAAAGAAACTTGAGTTGTCCCTAGAGAGGGGTTGCCTTTTGTGGGGACAGCGGGTAGTAATCCCCACGCCTCTCCGGCCGAGGGTGCTTAAACTGCTGCACGTCAGCCACCCGGGGATCGTCCGCTCAAAGGCGCTGGCCCGCAGTTACTTTTGGTGGCCCCAGCTAGACGCCGACATCGAACACATGGTCGGCACTTGCGAAGCGTGCCAAAGCTCAAGGCCAGAAGAGGCTCGCTCGCCACCTAGGGAGTGGGACACGGCAAGGGGGCCCTGGTCCCGGGTACATGTAGACTTTGCTGGCCCGTTCAGGGGAACGCTTTTCCTCCTCATGGTGGACGCGTTCTCCAAGTGGTTGGAGGTCATTCCAGTCTCAAGCACCTCCTCGGCCACAACAATCAAACAGTTAAGGAGGGTCTTCTCCACGTTCGGTTTACCCGACACCCTCGTCAGCGATAACGCCAGCTGTTTCACGTCCGCCGAGTTCGGGGCATTCATGAAGCGCAACGCCATTCGGCACGTCACCTCTGCCCCCTTTCACCCGGCCACCAACGGCCAAGTAGAGCGCCTCGTGCGCACCACGAAAGACGCGCTACTGCGCATGGGCCCCGGAGACCTCGACCTGAAATTGTGCCAATTCCTGCTAAGATACAGGGTCACCCCACTAGCGTCAGGGTACTCCCCCGCAGAGCTGTTGATGCGCAGGAAGCTGGCCACGGGAATCTCCAAGCTAGACCCCACGAGAGTAGAGGACAAGGGGCGGAACATAGGGGTGGAACCCACAAAGAGTTTCAGCATAGGCGCCCCGGTGCATTGCAGGAACTACGCCAGCGCGGGGCCAGCCTGGGTGCCGGGCACCGTAGTAGAACAAACCGGCCCCGTCTCATACCGCGTAGAAACCAGTACAGGCTTCCTGTGGAGGCGACACGTGGACCAACTCAGGCGCAGGGTCCCCGGAGAGCAGGACGGAGACGAGGATAGCATCGAATCAGCGTTAGGGTACTCCCCCACCCGCTTAACCCAAGGGGGAGGAAAAGGGGAGCATGGGTCCCCACCAAGGGGGGAGGAAAGGGAATCGATCCACAGAAATCTTGTGCGGGAGTCCCCGAAGAAATGGAAGAGCCCCGACCACACACATACCCCGCGGGAGTTTCCCCGAAACACAGATGCCCAGAGAAGTTTAGACGTTGATTTACAGTACCAGGGGGAGTTAGCGGAGTGGTCCCCCACCCGTCCTAGCGAAAAGAGGGGTTTCAGTTCAGCCCCTGGTACCTCCAGTCCCAGTAGCCCCTGTGAGTTAGAATGCGATATAGCGCCACTTTCCCGGAGACCGACACCCCCAAGACAGGAGGCATCAGCAAGTCCGCCCACCACAGTCTCAAGGTCCCCCGAGCAGGCATCAGAAGTTAGCCGAACCGCAAGGGCGACCTCATCGGTTCCGCGGTTCACAATAGGTGGATCCCCGGGGTCAGAGAGCAACAGGCAGGGGTTCACCTCCCAATTATTCATTCCCTTCCCATCCCCGGGCGCGAGGCAGGCACGGACGCCCCACGGAGCCACTAACGAATCCCCGTTTCCCGTTGCAGGACAAGCACCCGCGGAGTCAGGGATCACAGGCTCTCCAGTACTAGGTCAGACGCAAGCGCGTCCCAAGCGCACGTGCGGCAAGCCACAATGGTTGCGGGACTTCGTCCCATCCTAGGGGGGAGGGATGTTATGTATGTATGTATGCATGTTCATTATACTGTAAAGGCAAGAATGTAACCACTCCAGATACAAACGATACCAGCTGTAAAGGAACGCGAGCAGACAGCCCATAGAGGGCAGCTGCGAGCGTTCAGCCTCACATGGTTCACATTGCTCAATCACGGACAGCCGCGGGAAAACCTTCCCCGCATTCAGCAGCTCAAGAAAGAGGCGTGCCTGGGCGAGGCCACGCCGGTAGCAGCCAATGAGCTACCGTGCTACAAGATTCAAATGTAGAGAGCTACTGTATATATTGAGTTGTATCACCGCCATTACCTCATGCTTCACTGGAACCTCATGCAATAAACCTGTGTTAAACCAACCTTTCGGTTGTCCGGTTGTCTTTGGTCCCATACACTAAAAAAGCACAGCTATATGCCTGGCTGCCACAGAAGGAACTTCTTCCCTTAATTTTATGAACAGTGGAGTGCTCCAACTTCCCTCAGTGATCCTTTTAGAAGCCCTGTTAAGGGGCTCTACTTTTTAAGATTGCTGGGGGTGGGATGTGGGGAACTGGCATCCCAAGCACCTCCAAACACTTGGGACCATTTAACAGAGGCAGTAGCCTTCACAGGCTTCAGAGGCAGTGGCCTTCAAAGCCCTGTCAACATATCAGACATTTCCAATTTACACCTCCCCTTCGTCTTTACAGACAGGAAGTAAAGAGTAAATCATTTTTCCCTCTTGCCGAGCCACTGTAGCACTAGATCAACATGGAGGGGAAATAGTTATTTCCCTTTTCCCATTGATCATCAATTGAAGTTGGACATGCTCATATTGTCTGAGAGCTAAGCCCAATGGGAGGAGAACTCTAATCCTGATTTCCTTTGTCACATTAAACCAAGAGTGGTCAACAGTTCAAAACCCAAGTACAGTACTGCATGACAGAATGAGTGCCTGTCTTTGTCCCAGCTCCTGCCAATTCTAGCAGTTCGAAAGCAAAAAATTGCAAGTAGATAAATAGGGACCACTTCGGTGGGAACTCAGACAGCGTTCCGTGCACTTTGGTGTCTAAGCATGCCTGCCACATGTCCATGGAAACGTCTGCAAAAGCAGACAGCACTGGCTCTTTGACTTTAAAAGGGGATGAGCACTGAACCCTAGAATTGGATATGACTGGCTTTCGAGCAAGGGTAACCTTACTAAGGCTATATGCATGAATTTATGCATATATATATATATGCTTGTATTTCGACTAACAGCTGGTATTTCAGGCAAAACAAAAGCATTGTAAAGAATTAGAAGACCGATAGTGTCTCAGGAATTCAAAGATTACTATAATCATAGTTTTGTTATGGGCAATGCATTTCTGTTTACATAATGCATATTCTTTTCAGGTCATTATCAAGAAGCTGCCATATGCTGAGTCACAGCACTGGACTGTGTGGTTCCAAGCCGCTTGGGGAGCTCACATGCCAATCATACGTGCCAAGTATGATAGCCTTTTGTAAAACAGGGTTGTTGTTGTCGTTTCCTCATCCCTGCTGCAGGGGCCAAGTTGGGACATTTTGCATACCAAGGGTGCGCTCCTGCTCCATCAAGAGCCTTTCTCTTATTAGTTCACTTTCATCCCCACTCTTCATGTACTTGTCAGGATGCCAAGATAGTTATTAACTTATTACTTTACCTTAAATGGCCTCAGAGATTTAAAATCACTACTTTACATTTCCCTTTCAGCATTACAGTCAGAAATCAGTGCTCTTCCTGGAATATGTAGAATGCTAAAAAGGAAGGAAGGAAAGAATGGATCAATGGATCAATCGATTGATCAATCAATCAAAATTTACAAGTGGCTGGAGTTTTCAGTGAAGTCAGTGCAATAAGAGTTTACGATTGCCTTCAAATGCCAATCATACAAGGGATCAGCTTATCCCAATGTAGCCAATAGCATATTGAAAAGTAGGTATATGGTTGTTACCAGGGATCCACAGCCAACCTGGGATTCACATATGTATGGTCCTGCATGTTTACCTACACATATGACTGCTATTTATACTTTACAAGTTTATATACCAGCATAGCTACAGTATGTGATGAAATGGGTCACAAGTTATTCAATATGGAGTCTCTTTGGTTTTTACACTGTCTTAGCAGGGCAGCGCCTTTGCAAGAGGAAAATGGCGGTTTCCTGCCATCCAAATTAGGAACACAAAGTGGCGCGAAAACCCCTACACAGGGCGCACTTATTATGCTAATCAAAGTCCTGTGATTGGCTACACTTTTGGATCCTGTTCTCCATTGGTTAAATACATATATTCCCTGTTATGATTGGTTAGTTACGGTTATCCGGCGGGTCACTACTTTGTATCAAGGAGCCACCGCCGGGGAGGCACTATATAAGCCCCACGGGTAAACAAGGGTGGGGCCGGACCAGATCTATACTTCCCTCTCCATACAGGTAGCCAAGAACGTGCTAGCCTGGATCTCCTCCATTATGCTATGCTCCTATGCTAGCTAGTATATTGCCATGCTACAGCAAGAGTCAGGAGGGATTGATACCATGGGACTGTATAGCCATCTCTGTGTCTGGAACGCCTTGTAAGCTCATCTTGAATATACTATTAATTAAAGACTTGTTGCTGTTTGGTTCATCATTGTCTGGATTATTGCTTGCAAGCGCCAGGCATAACATTGGCGACGAGGATGGGATGGAAGAACAGCGAGATGGCTGACCAAGTCCTCCTTTGGCTGTGTCTGTTCAACATCAGCAAGACTCACCTGTGGCCATACTACGAAGTCCAGCTGGAAACTACTTCACAGTATTAAAAGTTGAGCCGGCATTGTGGAAGGCAACGTTCTTGGCCCACTGTTGGCTAGAGACTCTCGGCGTTGTTTCGAAGCTTCTGCCGCCTGACGTGCTACAACAAGTTTCCTTACCGGCCTTACTGCACACCCTGCTTGAGCATTTTCAGTGCAGGTCGA
Source organism: Bradypodion pumilum (assembly GCA_035047305.1). Lineage (NCBI taxonomy): Eukaryota > Metazoa > Chordata > Lepidosauria > Squamata > Chamaeleonidae > Bradypodion > Bradypodion pumilum. Next base: position 405,232,523 of record JAWDJD010000001.1, read on the forward strand.
CCCTCGAAGATAAAGAGTTTCCAAGTCCAGCTGCGACCATGACTGCGACCACCTTTTCCGAAGCCTATGGCCATGTCCACGAAGACTGTGACAGCTCATCACAGGGAACACAGGCACCAACACCAACGCCTGGGTTGGTTGCACCGTGCTGAGGATGCAGGAAGCGCCATCTTCACACCAAGTGTCCCTTCCAGAGCGCCCAACAGTTCACCAAAACTCCAGCTGAAACTCCAGTTCTGCATAGCCAAGATCTTCACGAGCTACAGGGTCGACGACGATCGGCGAGACCTGAAGGACAGGTACAGTGTGGATCTCCGCATCGAAGGGGTGCCTTTCCATCTTCTGGTGGACTCCGGTTCCTTCCTCTCCATTGTGACCGAGGAAGAGTACCATCGAACTCCACCTGACCTGCGGCCCAAGCTCAAGAATCTTCCAGGCAAGTTAGTGGACTTACGGGTTGCAACATTCCAGTTTGGGGAATAGGGAACTTTGAAGTCCATTATAACTGTGTCTATGCGAGCCTGCCCCTCATTGTTGTAAAAGCAGGTAAGATAAACATTTTGTGGTCCCAATGGTTTGGCCCCCTGGGCATTTGTTTCACGGAGATCCATTTGGGGGAGGGAAAACCAGTCCTCCATTTCGAGGATGAGCTCCAAGCGTTGTTACTACCTGGGGAGGGTTTGTCCCGTGGGCCCCCTAAAAGTGATTGCTCCACGGAAGAACTAAGTGCATTGTTTTCCCGACAAGCGCAAGTTGCGCACAAGGACAGTGACTTTGCCAAAAAGACTGGACAGTCAGATGGGTTTGAGTTGCAAGAACTTTTTCTGCCTGATGCTCTAGACTTTGAAAATCCTGACAATTGGGACGAATTGGCCATTGCTTCGCTCAAAATGTCCCTGGACTTTTCTGCAGCTTCTAAGACTGACCCATTGTTGTCTGATGTTATTGTGTGGGTAGATATTGGGTGATGGCCTCCTCCTCCTCCATACAATGCGGAAGCATGTGTGTACTACCGGGACCGGGAAAAACTCTCAGTGTTGGGAGTGTGCTTATACAGGCATTGCAAGACAGTACAGTAATACCTCATACAACGTCCACTTCATAGAACGTCGGATCCATACAACGTCACCCAATTCCTGGAAAAAAGATGCCTCATACACCGTTGCCGGACGTTGTATGAGGCATTAGGGTTTTTACGCTTCCCTTGATTGTGAGCGGGGAAGGGGGTGCTAGAGGCTGGCCCCAGCTGTAAGGCGGCTGGCGTGGCCCATAAGAAGACCTGCCACACTGAAGTCTGGCCCCCACCTCCCCGCTCTCACCGGGAGGGGAAGTGACCCATGGGAGCAAGACTGGCCCCAGCTGTGAAGCGGCCGGCGTGAGCAAGAGCAGCGACCGTGGGGGAATACCCCAAAATATCCAATGCCGACCACCGACTCACCCTTGGTCCACAGCTTGTTCTTGCCTCCCATGGCTGCCACCCACCGACGGAGCCAAGCGGCCCCGACCTCCCTCGCCCGGTGGCACACAGGACAGGAGGAATGGGGCGAGGAGGAGGAATGGCGCTTCTGGGCTGGAAGGAAGTTGGTGAACTAAGCGGCGGCAGCGGGAGACCCAACCAGTCTCCTCCTCTTCAGGCATGACAACAGCAGCAGCGCCCCGCTTGAGTGGAGCGGTCCCTGGGAAGAGCCCCAAGGAAAGGCCGTGACTGGCCGGCCTGCTAAGCAGCGCTTGCTTTCTCTCTCTCTCTCTCTCTCCCTTGGTGAGAGCGGGGACCACTTCAGTGGGAAGGTAACAGTGTTCCATGCGCTCCAGTCATGCCTGCCACATGACCACAGAAACATCTGCAAAAGCCTCCCCGCTCTTGTGAATCCAAGCTGTTCTCACAGCGGTATTAGAAACTGGTGTTAGAAGACAAAGTTAGTGTTGTGTTCTAATAGTGTAACCTTCCACATGTGATATCAATGTATCTGAAACAATGTAACCTTCAGCTGTATCACATAAACCCTGTAATAGGACGCGAGCTAATGACCACCAGCTGGCAGCAGCGAGCGTCCAAGCTCTCTTGGTTCAAACCCATCAAAGACCGCAGCGCGGGAAGTTTCCCGCCGCTACCTACACCTGGACAAGAAGGGCGTGACCAGCCATGACGTCACGCGGACCAGTAGCCAACGGGCTACCGTGGAGCCACATTCAAATACATTACTACCATATATATAGAGCTGTTCGTCCGCCATTACCTCATGTTCCCTCTGTCCACCATGCAATAAACCTGAGTTAACCCAGCCTTTGGCTGTGCCTTGTGTCTTGACTCTCATATACTAAATTGGCGACGAAGGTGGGATAATGGATCCCCATGGAGCCAGGACACAGAGCGGGTTCAACATCACCAAACCGCAAGACTGGGAGCTTTTTGAGATGGACTTCCAGGCGGCACTGGTGGAACTCAAAGTCAAAGAAGACGACGAGGAAAGGAAGAGGGCCATCCTCACCCGCATGCTTGGGATGGAAACCAAGCGGACGCTGGTGGGCATTCTTGCACCGAAGAAGATGAGCGATTTCAAAGCCGGTGACATCATGAGACTGCTGCGTGAGCGTTTCCGACCCTCGAGGGCAATGTTTCCCGCTCGGAGCGCGTTTTGGAGGCGAGTTCAAGCGCCGGACGAGTCGGTAGAAGCCTTCGTAACGGCTATGAGGGTAGCCGCCGCCCCCTGCAGATGGGACCACTTCCTAGAGATGGCCCTCAGGGACGGAGTGCTGTGTGGCCTGAAGGACAAGGAAGTACAGCGCAGCCTGATGAACAAGGAGCCACCACCCACACTGGAAGAGGTTGTAGAGGCCGCGGAAGCCGCGGAATCCACGAATGCTGGAGTAGATGAGATGCACAAGTGGCGTGAGTGGCGTCCGAGGGCCGGCAAAGCGGAAAACTCGTTGCACGGGAAGTCCGGTCAGTCGGTGCATGCAACCCGACCGACCTCGAAATCGTCTTCAGAAAGCAGCGATGGCGAGGAGGTCCAGAAGGTCCGGAGAGGCGGGCGCCGCTGCGATGGTTGCGGAGCGGCCCATGAGCGTGTGAAGTGCCCATTCAGAAAAGCCGAGTGTTTCAACTGTGGACGTCGGGGGCACATCGCCAAGGCGTGCAGGAAATGGAAAGAGGGCCGGAGACAGTCGCAAGACCGTTCAGCCAGACCGGACCGTCCAGCGAGGTCCAAAGATGGCGCCCGGGCCACGAGGAAGCAGGACGGCGTGGGCCGCATCTCGGATGACAGCGAGGGCGACGCTCCTGTGTTCAGCGTGTCTGCGGGACAGCCCCATTACTTTGTTGAGGTACTAGTACAAGGGACCCCCATTAGGATGGAAGTTGACTCGGGGTCCTCCTATTCTATAATTCCCCAGAGAGAGTTCTTGAAAATCGACCCCCACGTGCGGCCCAAACTTAAAGCGTTGAGGGCCACACTACGGGACGTACAGGGGAACAGCATTCCAGTGTTGGGGGTCGGGACATTCCGGGTTCGTTTTAAGAGACATTCTGCGGAACTTCCCCTAGTGGTGCTAAAAGGGGGGAGTTGTAGCCTCCTCGGAACCCAGTGGTTTCAGCCCTTAGGTCTGTTCATAGGGGGGGTGCATGCCGTAGGCGAGGACCCAATACAAGCGGTGTGTGACGCACACCCCGCTGTTTTTAAAAGTGGACTGGGAAAGTTCAAGGGACCCCCTGTAGCCTTCGACTTAGACCCGGAGGTCCGTCCGATAAGACTTAAACCGCGCAGGGTACCGTTCGCGCTAAAGGACAAAATAGAGGCGGAACTGGACAAACTGGTGGGTCAAGGGATTCTTGTTCCTGTGGATTCCGCGGAGTGGGAGACTCCAATTGTAACAGCATTGAAGGCTAACGGGGAGGTGCGCATTTGCGCTGATTATAAGTGTACCATTAATAAGGCAATCCGCCCTAATGCATACCCGGTGCCAGTGGTCAGCCACCTTCTGGCCAGGCTAAATGGGGGAAAGTGTTTTGCTAAACTCGATTTAGCACAGGCCTACCAGCAACTCCCGGTAACCCCCACCACAGCGGCGGCACAAACAATAGTTACACATAAGGGGGCGTTCCAGGTGTCGCGTTTACAATTCGGCGTGAACTCGGCACCTGGCATTTTTCAGTCGCTAGTGGAACGCCTCCTGAAGGGGCTGGAGGGGGTGTTGCCATATTTTGATGACGTGTTGATAACGGGGGGGAGTAAGGCCGAGCTGGCTCACAGATTGGATAAGGTCCTGACCGTGTTCGAAAAAGCGGGGCTGCGACTGAGAAAAGACAAATGTGTATTTTTCGAAACAGAGGTTGAGTTTTTAGGGTTCCGTGTCACACCCGAGGGAATTAGGCCGTCCAAATCTAAGGTAGCCGCCATTAAGAAAGCCCCTCGCCCCACTTCCAAAACCGAGCTACAGTCGTTTCTGGGGCTTCTCAATTTCTACCATACCTTCCTTCCACGGAAGGCGTCTGTTGCCGAGCCACTCCATCGGTTACTTAAAAAAGAGGAAAAATGGCTGTGGGGTGACGAGCAAGAAAGAGCGTTCACAGAGTTAAAGCAACTCCTCACATCCGAGGCAATCCTGACTCATTTCGACCCCAAACGGCCCATAGTTTTAGTCTGCGATGCATCCCCGGTGGGGGTGGGGGCGGTGCTTTGCCACGTGTTAAACGACGGAAGGGAGGCCCCGATAGCGTTTTATTCAAGGTCCCTGTCCCAAGCAGAGCGGAATTACGCACAGACCGATAGGGAGGCACTAGCGATAGTAGCGGGAACCAAGAAATTTCACGATTTTCTGTATGGTCGGCCGTTCAAGGTCGTTACTGATCACAAGCCCCTGTTAGGAATATTCACTGCAAATAAGCCCACGCCACAGATCCTGTCCCCGAGGATGCTGCGGTGGGCTATTTTTCTTAACGCATATCAACATGAGTTAGAATACCGGCCAGGGAAGGAAATCAGCCATGCAGACGCACTCTCACGGTCGCCGTTACCCTTGTCGGACGACCAGAAGGCAGGGGTAAGAAGAGACCGCCAGGTATTATTAATAGAGGTCTTGGAGTCACCCCCGATAGTACCGGCCGACGTTGCCAGGGCGACCGGAAAGGATAGAACACTAGAGAAAGTATGCTCGTGGGTCCAGAAGGGGTGGCCGGCGTCATCCCCAGGCGCGGAATTCGACCCATTTTTCCGAAAGCGAGTAGAGTTGTCTTTAGAGAGGGGGTGCCTTTTATGGGGCCAACGGGTGGTGGTTCCTACGTCCCTGCGGCCGAAGGTGCTAAAGCTGTTGCACGTCAGCCACCCGGGAATCGTCCGTTCCAAGGCGTTGGCCCGGAGTTACTTCTGGTGGCCCCAGCTGGACGCCGACATAGAGCATATGGTTGGCACTTGTGAGGCATGTCAGTGCTCCCGACCGGAGGTGGCCCGCCTCCCGCATAGGGAATGGGACGCAGCAAGGGGACCGTGGTCCAGGGTGCACGTAGATTTTGCTGGCCCGTTCCGAGGAACCATGTTTCTCCTGGTGGTGGATGCATACTCAAAGTGGCTGGAGGTCATTCCGGTAAAGAGCACATCCTCCGCCACTACCATTCGCCAGCTAAGGAGGGTCTTTTCCACGTTCGGTTTACCCGACACTTTGGTCAGCGATAACGCCAGTTGCTTCACGTCCGCTGAGTTCGCAGCATTCATGGAGGCAAATGCAATTCGGCATGTCACATCCGCGCCGTTTCACCCGGCCACGAATGGCCAAGTGGAACGGTTGGTGCGCACCACAAAGGATGCGCTGCGGCGCATGGGCTCGGGAGATCTAAATCACCAAGTTTGTCAATTTCTATTAGCGTACAGAGTGACCCCCTTAGCGTCTGGATACTCGCCGGCTGAGCTGCTGATGCGGAGGAAACTGACGACGCTTTTGTCCAGGTTGGACCCGTCGAGGGTCGAGGACAAAGGGAAGAACATAGGTTTAGCGGTCTCGAAAGGTTTCGGCGTAGGCGATCCTGTACACTGCAGGAACTATGCCAACGCAGGCCCAGCCTGGGTGCCAGGGACGATAATAGAACAGACGGGGCCAGTGTCATATCGGGTGGAAACTAGCACCGGCCTCCTCTGGAGGAGGCACGCTGACCAACTGAGTCACCGAGTGAGTGAGGGGCCGATCAGTGGGGCTCAGCGACAGGATTCAGCGATAGGGTTCTCCCCCACCCGTTTAGCCCAAGGGGGAGACAGAGAGGGACACCAGTCCGAAGCCAGGAGGGAAAGCAGTGAGCCCGACTCATATCCTTTTGATACCCCAGTTCTATCCGAGCCCGGGGGGAGGGAAAAGGAGTGTGCGGCCGCCGCTGCCGCTTCCCCCGAAGCCGATTTTGATTTTGATTTTGCTAGCCGGGGGGGGTTTTTGGAGTGTTCCCCCACCCATCCAAGCGAGAAGAGGGGTTTTTCGTTAGCCCCCAGTGCCCCCGGTTCTCCCCAAACAAAGCACACACCTTCCAACAAAGCCGCAGAACCGCGGCAAACCACTAACAAGTCATCCTCTCCCGTTACAGGGCAGGCAGCCAGGGAGCAAGGAGGAGGGAGCGAAGCCAGGGCAGGGCAGCCCGCGCCGAGACCCCAGCGTGTTCGAAATAAGCCACCTTGGCTGAGAGACTTCGTCTCATCCTAGGGGGGAGGAGTGTTGTGTTCTAATAGTGTAACCTTCCACATGTGATATCAATGTATCTGAAACAATGTAACCTTCAGCTGTATCACATAAACCCTGTAATAGGACGCGAGCTAATGACCACCAGCTGGCAGCAGCGAGCGTCCAAGCTCTCTTGGTTCAAACCCATCAAAGACCGCAGCGCGGGAAGTTTCCCGCCGCTACCTACACCTGGACAAGAAGGGCGTGACCAGCCATGACGTCACGCGGACCAGTAGCCAACGGGCTACCGTGGAGCCACATTCAAATACATTACTACCATATATATAGAGCTGTTCGTCCGCCATTACCTCATGTTCCCTCTGTCCACCATGCAATAAACCTGAGTTAACCCAGCCTTTGGCTGTGCCTTGTGTCTTGACTCTCATATACTAAAGTTAGCTTGCCAAATTTGATGAATCCTGAAAGGAACAACATATTCATAATTCCAATGAGGACTGAATTGGAAGATGCCTAGGCCAATAATCAAGAAGCCATATAATACTGGCAATTCTGATAGCATTTCCCAGCAAGTAGATCCTGACTGTTAGATTATTTGGCTATAAATGGAGATTAGCACTAAACCCTTGAGTTGGATACAACACACACGCACACACACACACACACACATTTTACTCACTGCTTATGCTATGTTTCAGCCAGACCACTGGATAGGTAATTATAATTGCAGGATTAAAGAAAAACTTGTCTCCAACAACATTGCCTCCTGGGGGGAAATAAACTGTATGGATCATAAACAGCTTTTATCTTTTTTTTTTCCACAGTTGCATATCTCCTTGTTTGTGGGATTATGCTCAATCTTTCAGTAATCCTTTCAGCAATTAGTTCAGTTTTCTATTGTAAGACAGAAAAGAGGGACATTTTTTGATATTTAGGAAGGATATGAAGGAATTTCACACTTTGCTGTGTGTCATTCAGCTGCAAGCAAAGAATGTTACAGCTTGCTGGGTCCTTTACTTGGAATCAATTATTGACTTCACTTCTTGGCACAAAACTCAGTCTTGCAGGAACCATCATTTACTCTGGGAAATGTACCTCTCTTATGGAGAAATGCTAGTAGAGTGTGCAGTTAGCTGAAGTACAAATGAAATACTTCAAGTAGTTATTACTGAAAGAATGCGAGGTCTTGTACAAATTTTGTCATCAAGTGAAAGTAAATTACACACACACAATCCTGCTCCAAACGGGTGGGTTTTTCTCATGTTGCATTTGAATTTCTAATATGAAATAGCAAAAGAGCAAATATCTTAAATATTTAGAACGGGGTGGCTAACCTTTTTGCGCCACAGGCCTGATCATGCCCCCGGAACAGCTGAGTGGGCCAGACCACACACCCCAGAAGCGGAAGCAGACACACTTACATCAGCTGTAAATGCACCCACATCCATGTTTACATCATCCGTGGGCATGTTTGTGCAGGCACATTTTATGGCTGATGTTGTATTGTATTGTATTGTTTATTTATACCCCACTTTTCTAGTGTAAAACACTACTCAAAGTGGCTTCCAACAGTAAACAATATACAATAATAAGCAGAATACAATATACATAAATAAAATACAATGAAAAACTGATGTAAATGAGCCCGCTTCTACTTCCAGGTGTGGGGGAGACAGCAATAGGCTGGTTGGAATGGCGTTGTGGGCTGGGTATGACTTAGGTTGGGAACCACTGACTTAAAAGATAGGTTCTCTGTTTTGCATTATATGGGGGAAATTTATGAGCATTACACATATTAAGTTGAAGATACAGTAACTTGATGCCTAGTGAGACTCTTCAAATAGCTGAAGAAAGAAGGAAAGCAGAAAACAAAGCTGAAAAAGAAAGACTCTCTCAACTAAATGCAAAATTCCAAAGAAAAGCAAAGAGAGATAAGTAGGCCTTCTTAAATGAACAGTGCACAGTAATAGAGCAAAACAACATAAGGGGAAGGACTAGAGACCTCTTCAAGAAAATTGTGGAAATTAAGGGAACGTTTCAAGCAAAAATGGCCATGATTAAGGACAAAAACAGCAGGGACCTAACAGATGCAGAAGAGATTAAGAAAAGATGGCAAGAATATATAGAAGAACTCTACAAAAAGGACCTTAATGTCTCTGACAACCACAAAGATGTAATCAATGATGTGATCACTGACCTCGAACCAGGCATCTTAGAGTGTGAAGTCAAATGAGGCGTAGAAAGTATTACTAACAAAAAGGCTAGTGGAGATGATGGTATTCCAGTTGAGCTATTTAAAGGCCTAAAAGATGATACAATCAAAGCGTTGCATTCAATATGCCAGCAGATTTGGAAAACACAGCAGTGGCCACAGGATTGGAAAAGGTCAGTCTATGTTCCAATTCCAAAGAAGAGTAATGCCAAAGAATACAAATTATCACACAATCACGCTCATCTCACATGGCAGCAAGCTAGGCTTACAAGCTAGGCTTCAGCAGTATGTGGATCGAGAACTGGGTTCATGCTGGGTTCTGAAGAGGCAGGGGAACTAGAGACCAAATTGCCAACATTCGTTGGATCATGGAGAAAGCAAAGGAGTACTAGAAAAATGTCTACTTCTGTTTCATTGACTGCACCAAGGCCTTTGATTTTGTAGATCACAATAAACTGTAGCAAGTCCTTAAAGAGATGGGAGTACCAGACCACATAATCTGTCTTTTGAGAAATCTGTTTGTGCATCAAGAAGCAACGGTTAGGACAGATTACGGAACTACTGATTGGTTTAGAATAGGAAAAGGAGTATGACAAGGCTGTATATTGTTACCTTGCTTATTTAACTTATATACATCATGCATAATACAGGGCTGGATAAAGCACAAGCATGAATTAAGATTGCTGGGAGAAACATCAACAACCTGAGATATACAGATGATACTACCCTAATGGCAGAAAGTGAAGAAGACCTAAAGAACCTCTTGATGAGGGTGAAAGAGGAGAGTGCAAAGGTTGGCCTGAAACTCAACAAAACCAAGATCATGACATCTGGCCCCACCACTCCCGGGCAAATAGAAGGGGAGGAAATGGAAGCAGTGACAGACTTTAGCTTCTTGGTATCTAAGATCACTGCAGATGATGACTTCAGCCATTAAATAAAAAGACACTTACTTCTTGAGAGGCAAGCTTTGACAAACCTAGGCAGCATAATAAAAAGTAGAGACATCACCCTGCCAACAAAAGTCCACATAGTTAAAGCAATGGTCTTCCCAGTAGTAATGTATGGGTGTAAGAGCTGGACCATAAGGAAGGCTGAGCACAGAAGAATAGACACCTTTGAAATGTGGTACCGGAGGAGATTCCTGAGAATCCCCTGAAGGAAATCAACCATGACTGCTCCTTGGAAGGACAAATACTGAAGCTGAAGCTCAAGTACTTTGGCCACCAAATGAGAAGAGAGAACTCACTTGAGAAGGCCTAGTTGCTGGGAAAGATTGAAGGTAAAAGGAGAAGGGGGTGGCAGAGGATGAGGTAGATGGATGGAATCATTAATGCACTGGGCATTAATCTGGCTGGGCTGCGGACAATGGCAGAGGACAGATGAGCCTGTTGTACGGTGGTCTATGAAGTCACAAAGGGTTGGACTCAACTGTGCAACTGAACAACAACAAACTTGATGGCACATAATAACAATATGTATATTATCCTCATACAAATCAGAGTATAAAACTCTTTTGTCAAATGTGCCTTGCATAATTTAAAAATATACTCAAGTATTTTATCACAGTCTAATTCTATAAATTTTATTGTTTTATTCAATTCTTACTATCGGTCACTTATTTTTGCTAATGAAACCAAAGTTGTATACATTAATTTAAATTTTAAGAGAATATTGCTGTTATATTCAAAACAAAAGTAATCTGCTATTGTATTTGATATTCAGCATCCTTAATAATTAATAAGAAAAAATTATTTTCTGATCATAAAATTTTATGCATCAGATGACTGACCAGCATTTTGGTAAGACTATCATGTTATTTGTTTAATATGCAATAATATGTAAGCTGGGAAGACATGCAGTAATTTTGGACTTTGGTATCTCAGTGAGAATTTTTCGCCAACAGAATAGGGAAGTTTGAACTACTAGAGAATGTTTTTATTTTGGTTATAGCAGAGTATGATGAAAACGATGACACAGAAACATGGCGAGATCAGTGCAGTCTCATCAGCCCCTCCACCTTTGATGTTTTGCACACAAACACGCAATTTGTATGCTCAAATCACTGTAGAGACATTTAAAGTAGAAAAGGGTATCTTACAGTTACCATCTGTACTTATAGTCATAAGAATTGAGTCTCCAGTATACTTATTACTTGGAGAAAGGTCAGAGAAAGAAGAAAAGCTATGATCAAAACAAAGAAGAAGAAGAAGGGGCAAGGGCTTGCCTCCAAAGTCAGAAGCAGAAAAAGAACTTTACCAATCAAGTCAGTGGAAAAAGATAATCCAATTAGGCTGCAAAGCCCACTGATACCTAGTGTTAGTGTATGCAAGACTGCTATTATCCCAACATGACCAAGCCTTCCATATGTTCATAGACACATGAGAAGACTTGTGGTATTGCAGATTTGCCCTATGTGCCACTTCTATGTTCCTTGCTTCTGCCATTCTTCTAAAAGGGTAGCTGTATATCGATATGCCTAGATAATACAATATGTCTAAATAACACAGATGTGCAGGGACACCCAAAGTTGATCCCAGTCGAGGACATCAGATCCCATACACAAGATAATTTTTTGAAATCCAAAGGTTCATGATTCCTGCTCATGATTATCAGAAATATAAAAATTGATGTTATTCTTCCTATCCTGCTAAGGATTAGATCAGGGGTTTGCAACCTATGGCCTGTGGGCTGGACCCGGCCCACAGCACCATTTTATGTGGCCCACCACCCTCATTCCTGCCACTGCTGCTGGAAGTGGCAAAAACAACAAAAAATGCGCCATAAATGCACCCATGGCTGTCGTAAATGTGTTTATGACAGCCACGGATGCATATTGCGGCAGCGTTTACAGCAGGGGAACCACATGTCAGGCTCACTCAACTGTCTGAGGGGCCATGGTCTTGCCCACAGCTGGAAAAGGTTGAGAACCCCTGGATTAGATGAAATTGGCAAAGTTATCAGCTTCACTTCAAAAGTGATTGTGCAAGGTCAATTTGCAAATAAATATATACAAGAACGTCTATGTTACATGTCTTTAAAATTATTCTACAGGAATTTCCAATACCTATTATTTTATTTATTTATTTGTTCTCCTGAAGAATTTTGCAGGCTTAGAAACCCTTCAGGAGGAGAAACCCTTCAGGAAACCCTTCAGGAGGAGATTGTCCTGCCAAACGTGCAGGGATTTTTGAGCAAGACCAGTCTCTCCATTATAACAGTAAAAAACATCCTTTGTTCATTGCTCTGAAAATGACGAACATAGAAATGGTCCTGAATAACATACCTGCATAGTTTCAGAAGGTTAGCTGAAGTTATAGATGTGGAAGTGGGTCCTAGGGGTTTGTTTGTTTTTTGCAATGAGAAGGAAAGTTTGTTTGTTTGTTTATAATTCACATTTATAGCCACCCACTCACCGTGGTGACTCAGGGTGGCTTACAAGTTAGTGCAACAAATAACAGTAAAATAACAATAGACAACAGAAAAAACAAAACAAAATAATCACAGTCCTCCCCACCTGACCATTGTTAAGGTCCAGGTCAGTGGTGAAGTCCCTCCCGGACAGTTGCAGGGGGGTCCAGGATCAGTGATTGATGGTGGTGTCCTTGTCCACCCACACAGCCGGGGCGGCGTCTTTGGCTGCCCACATAGCTGGGGCAGCGTATTCGGCCATCCGCTCCGCCGGGGCAGCCTTTTATCACCCCAGACAGCTGGTGGGAGTCCGGGGTAAGCGGTGGCGTCCTCGGCCACCCGCACAGCCGGGGCGGCGTATTTGGCTGCCCACATGGCTGGGGCAGTGGCCTTCAGCTGTTTGCTCTGCCAGGATGGCCCTTTATCCCCCTGGACAGCTGGTGGGAGTGCGGGGAGTCCTTTTCCCCTCCTCGTTGTTGATAAGAATTTATATGAAAATGACACAAGTCCAGAGTTTCAGAACAAAATCGACACAAAAGCTAGAAATGTATTTATTTATTTATTTCACTCACTTACAAATATGAGTTCTAAGGCAGTGAATAAAAATGGGGAGACCTTATGAAAACCCCACAAAAATTCAGTCATAGAATCAGCCCTTAAATGTGAAATGTGAGAGACAAAACCGATCAACCACTTATAACCATACTTCCATTAGAAACCAACTAAAATGCTTGAGAAAATAAGAAAAATCTACAGAAGCATGAAATGTGCTTAGATACATGCTGGCTAAACCTATGCAATATTGGCACTACATAAAAACTCTGTTTTTTGTAACCTAAACTCTGTTTTATTTCAGCCTTTGGTCTTGTTTAAACTAAGCCAGTTATTTGTAGATATAGTAGTAGCATGCCAGTGATCCACAGTGCGGCATGCTATAACTATCCAGGGGTTCTGTTGTACCTATGAGAGAATTTTCATAAAGTTCTTCTATTCACTGTTTTTGTACACAAGCTAGCATACATTGATTGCTAAATACAACTCCCTATTAAATGGTATCACACATCTCCTCTTACAGGGGATTGATTTACATGTGTTCCCAAGTATGCATGCTAACAAATACTGTACGGACATCAACATTCTATATAACATGTACGTGGACTGTGACAGCTCATGCACTATGCACATAGTGTTAAAATTAACATTTCCCTATCATTTAGGGAATACAATACATGTGTAACAAATGCATGCTACCCCCCCTTTGAATCTCTTGGTATGCTGTCAGAAAGAAAATGTTTGCTTCTCACTTCTATTTCTCAGTGCCTGGTTGAGAAACTTCCTGGTGTTCTCTGAATAGCACTCTGAATTCCAGGTGCAGTAAAAATACTGGAAATACGTTTCAACATGTCAATATTTTGCTGGTAGGTCAGCCACAAGATAACCTTGATGCAAACATTAACATTACAATACAGTACCAGGAAAAATAAAGGCTTAATGCAGGAGTTCTCAACTTTTAAAGACGAGGGCTGGCTCACGCTCCCTCAGACAGCTTCGGGAGCCAGATGGCCATTTTGCCCTTCCTCCACCATATGGCACTTCATGGTGTGGTGGAGGCAGGGGAGGACACATCCAGGGTTGAGAATCTCTGGCTTAAAGTGATACTTTGAAGCTGTGTGCAATAAATGGTGAGATTTAGAAATGTAAGGTGTCAAGTGGGGGAAAAGGTTTTTTTAAAATCTTGAAAGGATCTTCTTTGATTGAAGCCTGGAATTAATAATGCAATAAAAAGCCTGCCTCACATGCAATTCTGTGCTATGTAGAGAATTACCAGAAGTGCAGGCTGGGTTCCGAAGAGGCAGGGGAACTAGAGATCACATTGCCAACATGTGTTGGATCATGGAGAAAACAAAGGAATATCAGAAACAAGTCTACTTCTGTTTCATTGACTACACCAAGGCCTTTGACTGTGTGGACCACAATAAAATGTGGTAAATAATTAAAGAGATGGGAATACCAGAACACCTTATATGCCTCATGAGAAATCTGCATATGAGTCAAGGAGCAACAGTTGCAGTGATTGTTGTGTTCTGTAAAGCTGTGCCTTTAACAATGTACCTTTGCCATGTGTTACCAATGTAACCTTTCTGTGTGCAACATTATAACCATCAGCTGTATCAATGTAAACCTGATAAGGGGACGCGAGCTAGTGACCACCAGAGGGCAGTAGCGAGCGCCCAGCTCTCATGGCTCATATTCACCTGGTTCAGCAGCGCGGGAAGATTCCCCGCCACCTCTTCACCTGGTCAAGAAGGGCGTGACCTCCTACGACGTCACGCAGGCAGCAACCAATAGTCTGTCGACGAGCCACATTCAAATGTATAGCCAGCTGTATATATTGAGCTACCCATCCGCCATTACCACATGTTCCTCCGGATCATCATGCAATAAACCTGTGTTAAGCCAACCCTTCGGCTGTTTCATTGTCTTTGGTCCCTCACACTAAACTGGCGACGAAGGTGGGATAATGGCAGCCCACGGGACCAAGACATGCGCCAGTTTCGAAATCAGGAAACCGGGCGACTGGGAGATCTTCGAGATGGACTTCCAGGCCGCACTGATCGAGTCCGAAGTCACGGAAGAGGCGAAAAAAAGAGCCATCTTCACCAGAATGCTCGGACAAGAAACAAAAAGGACCTTGGTGGACCTGATTGCACCGAGAAGGGTGAGCGAATTCAAGGCCAAGGAACTCATGCAGATGCTGCGTGAGCACGTCCGGCCCGCCACAGCGATGTTTCCCACTCGGAGTGCGTTTTGGAGGCGAGTCCAAGCGCCTGGGGAGACGGTCGCCGCATTCGTGGCGGCCCTGCGGCTGGCGGCCGGCCCGTGCAAATGGGAGAATGCCGAAATCACCCTCCGAGACTGTGTGCTGTGCGGCCTGAACGACACCGAAACCCAGCGCACATTAATGAACCAAGAGCCGCCTCCCACGTTGCAGGAGGTCGTCAGAGCGGCCCAGGCCGCAGAAGCTACGAAGGCCGGGGTCCAAGAACTTCAGGACTGGCGGCCAAAGGCGAGCAAAGCAGAGGCTCCGGTACAGGCGGCCCGGCGAACTTCGAGGTCGTCCACAGAGAGCAGCGACGACGAGGACGTCCAGAGGGTCCGGAAGGAGAGCCGGCAATGCGACGGCTGTGGAGCGGCCCACGACCGCGTGAAATGCCCCTTCCGGAAGGCCGAGTGCCACAACTGCGGCCGCAGCGGGCACATCGCCAAGGTGTGCAGGAAGAAGCGCGAGACCCGGAGGAGCTCCGCAGACCGTTCCACGGGACAAGACCGCCCAACGAAACCCAAGGATGGCGCCCAGGCCACGCGGAAGCAGGACGGCGTGGGCCACATCACCGACGGCAGCGAGGTCGACGCCCCAGTGTTCAGCGTGTCTACTAGACACCCCCGCTACTTTGTTGAGGTACTAGTCCAAGGGGTCCCCATTAGGATGGAAATTGACTCGGGGTCCTCATATTCAATCATTTCCCAGAGGGAGTTTTTGGGAATTGCCCCCCACAAGCGACCCAAGCTCAAAGCATTGAGGTCCACACTACGGGACGTGCAAGGGAACAGTATTCCAGTGTTGGGGGTTGGAGAATTTCAGGTCACTTTCAAGGAGCACGCCGCGTCCCTTCCCCTAGTCGTGCTCAAAGGAGGAAATTGCAGCCTCCTCGGGACTCAATGGTTCCAGCCCCTGGGGTTGTTTATTGGGGGGGTGCACGCCGTTGGGATGCACGCCGTTGGGACTGATCCAATTCAGGAGGTGTGCGAGGCGCACCCCGAAGTCTTCAAAAAGGGACTGGGGAAATTCAAGGGGCCCCCAGTGACTTTCGACCTGGACCCGGAGGTCCGCCCAATTCGCCTAAAACCGCGCCGGGTGCCGTTTGCACTCAAGGACAAGATAGAGGCGGAACTGGACAAGTTGGTGGGCCAGGGGATCCTTGTGCCTGTAGATTCTGCGGAGTGGGAAACTCCAATTGTAACCGCTCTAAAGGCCAATGGGGAGGTCCGCATATGCGCCGACTACAAGTGCACCATCAACAAGGCGATCCGCCCAAATGCATATCCGGTGCCGGTAGTCAGCCATCTGCTGGCCAGGTTACACGGGGGAAAGTGTTTCGCTAAGCTCGACTTAGCACAGGCCTACCAGCAGCTCACGGTGTCCCCTGCCGCCGCTGCTGCGCAGACCATAGTCACCCATAAGGGGGCGTTCCAGGTGACGCGCCTCCAGTTCGGCGTGAATTCGGCGCCTGGAATTTTCCAGTCACTCGTGGAACGCCTCCTGAAGGGATTGGAGGGGGTGTTGCCTTATTTTGATGACGTGTTAATAACGGGGGGGGAGTCGGGCTGAATTGGCCAAAAGGTTGGGGAAGGTCCTGACGATATTCGAAAAGGCGGGGCTGAGGTTGCGAAAGGACAAATGCGTCTTCTTCGCAACCGAGGTTGAGTTCCTAGGGTTTTGTGTGACTCCTGAGGGAATAAAACCATCCATGTCCAAAGTGGCAGACATTAAGAAAGCCCCCCGCCCCACCTCCAAGCCCGAGTTGCAGTCATTCCTAGGGCTGCTCAACTTCTACCACTCCTTCCTTCCCCGAAAGGCAGCGGTGGCTGAGCCGCTACACAAACTGCTAAAGAAAGACCAGGCATGGAAGTGGGGCAATGACCAAGAAAGGGCATTTGACGAGCTGAAAAGCCTCCTGGCGTCCGACGCTATACTGACCCATTTCAACCCCAAGCGCCCAGTAGTTCTGATCTGTGATGCATCTCCAGTGGGGGTGGGGGCGGTGCTGTGCCACGTGTTGGAAAACGGAAGGGAGGCCCCGATAGCATTTTATTCCAGGTCCCTGTCCCAAGCAGAGAGGAACTACGCACAGACGGACAGGGAGGCACTAGCAATAGTCGCGGGGACGAAAAAAATTCACGATTTTCTGTACGGCCGCCCCTTCACCATTGTAACAGACCACAAGCCCTTGTTAGGCATTTTTACCGCTGATAAGCCCACCCCACAGATCCTGTCTCCGAGAATGCTCAGGTGGGCCATTTTTCTCAACGCGTATCAGCACGCGTTGATCTACCGGCCCGGGAAAGAGATCAGCCATGCGGACGCCCTATCTAGGTCTCCCCTCCCCCTAACGCCCAGCCAGGTGAGCATGGGGGAGCGGGACCATCAGGTTCTCATCATAGAGGTGCTGGATTCGCCCCCCGTAGTGCCCGCCGACATTGCCAAAGTGACAGAGAAGGACAAAACGTTAGCGACAGTCAGCTCCTGGCTGCAGAAAGGGTGGCCTGCGTCCTCCCCAGCGGAGGAGTTCGCTCCATTTTTCAGAAAAAAGCTAGAACTGTCCCTAGAGAGGGGGTGTCTCTTGTGGGGGCAGCGAGTGGTGATTCCCACTTCCCTTCGGCCGCGGGTGCTCAAACTGCTGCACGTCAGCCACCCCGGCATCGTGCGATCCAAGGCGCTGGCCCGGAGTTACTTCTGGTGGCACCAGCTAGACGCCGACATCGAGCACATGGTCGGCACCTGTGAGAGTTGCCAATGCTCCAGACCAGAGGAGGCCCGCCTTCCCCACAGGGAATGGGACGCGGCTAAGGGGCCGTGGTCCCGGGTGCACGTTGATTTCGCGGGCCCGTTCAGAGGCACCCTGTTCCTCCTCGTAGTGGACGCTTTCTCCAAATGGTTGGAGGTTATCCCAGTCACGAGCACCTCCTCGGCCCAGACCATTAGGCATTTGCGGAGGCTCTTTTCCACGTTCGGCATACCCGACACGTTAATTAGCGATAACGCTAGTTGTTTCACGTCCTCCGAGTTTAGGGCATTCATGGAGATTAACGCCGTTCGGCATATCACCTCTGCCCCGTTTCACCCGGCCACCAACGGCCAAGTAGAGCGCCTCGTCCGCACCACGAAGGACGCGTTGCGGCGCATGGGCCCAGGGGATCTGAACCTACAAGTGTGTCAGTTTCTGCTAGGGTACAGGGTGACCCCATTGGCGTCAGGATACTCCCCCGCAGAGCTTTTAATGCGCAGGAAGCTGACCACCATCCTCACTAGGCTAGACCCCACGAGGGTTGAGGACAAAGGGAGGAACATCGGGCTAGAGGCTACGAAGAGTTTCAGTATAGGCGCCCCCGTGCATTGCAGGAATTACGCCAGCACGGGCCCAGCCTGGGTGCCGGGCGTAGTTGTGGAGCAAACCGGCCCCGTGTCGTACCGAGTGGAAACCAGCACAGGGCTCCTGTGGAGGCGGCACGCGGACCAGCTCCGACCCAGGGTCTCCGATGAGCAGGGCACGGATCAAGCAGGGAATAAGTCAGCGTTAGGGTTCTCCCCCACCCGTTCAGCCCAAGGGGGAGGGAAAGGGAACCGTAGGCCCCCACCAAGGGGGGAGGAGGATGTCCTCATAGATACCCTGGGGGATCTTTCCGAGGAGGAGGAACCCGACCCCATACATATCTCGCGGAAAGTCCCCACAGATGCGGGTACCCCTACCGAGTTAGATTTTGATTTCCAGAACCGGGGGGGGTTTCGGAGTGGTCCCCCACCCGTCCAAGCGAGAAGAGGGGTTTTTCGTTAGCCCCGACGGCCCCCGGTCTGCCCACAATGGAGTTTTTCCCTTCCCCTAAGGCCGCCAGACAGCGGCAAGCCACTAACAAGTCTCCCTCTCCCATTTCAGGACAAGGGACCAGGGAACAAAGAAGCAATAACGCCCCCGGGGGGGGGCAGCCCTCGTCACGGCCCAAACGCACATGCAACAAGCCATCTTGGCTGAGAGACTTCGTCTCATCCTAGGGGGGAGGGATGTTGTGTTTTGTAAAGCTGTGCCTTTAACAATGTACCTTTGCCATGTGTTACCAATGTAACCTTTCTGTGTGCAACATTATAACCATCAGCTGTATCAATGTAAACCTGATAAGGGGACGCGAGCTAGTGACCACCAGAGGGCAGTAGCGAGCGCCCAGCTCTCATGGCTCATATTCACCTGGTTCAGCAGCGCGGGAAGATTCCCCGCCACCTCTTCACCTGGTCAAGAAGGGCGTGACCTCCTACGACGTCACGCAGGCAGCAACCAATAGTCTGTCGACGAGCCACATTCAAATGTATAGCCAGCTGTATATATTGAGCTACCCATCCGCCATTACCACATGTTCCTCCGGATCATCATGCAATAAACCTGTGTTAAGCCAACCCTTCGGCTGTCTTTGGTCCCTCACACTAAAGTGATGCACTGCAATTTTTTTTTACTATCTACTCTGTGGGCTGGCCAAATCTGTGGGTGGGGCCAAACATTCTGCATTATGGCTATGGAGGTGGGTGTGGCCAACCAAGTGGGCATGGCCTAGGGGAATTTCCGCTACCGGTTCTGCGGAACCTGACAGAACCTGCTGCAGTGCATCACTGAACAGTTAGGACAGAATACGGAATGACAGAGTGGTTTGGAATAGGAAAAGGAGTAAGACAAGGTTGTATTTTATCACCCTGCTTATTCAACTTATACACAGAGCACATAAGGCACAATGCAGGGTTGGATGAATCACAAGTTGGGATCAACATTGCTGGGAGAAACATCAACTTGAGATACGCAGATGACACTACCCTAATGGTAGAAAGTGAGGAAGACCTAAAGAAGCTTTTGCTTAGGTTGAAAGAAGAGAGTGCAAAAGCTGGCTTGAGACTCAACATCAAGAAAACCAAGATATTGGCAACAGGCCCTATCAGTCCCTGGAAAATAGATGGGGAAGAAGTAGAAGCAGTGGCAGATTTTACATTCTTTAGGAGCAAAGATCACTGCAGATAGTGATTGCAGCCATGAAATAAAAAGGCGACTGATGCTTGGGAGACAAGCTATGAGAAACCTGGGGAACATAGTTAAGAGTAGAGACATTACCTTGCAAACAAAAATTTGCAGAGTCTGTTGCAGTGGGCCAGAAATAGTCCACGGGGTCATGGAGTGACTGGACACAAGGAAGGCAAGCGAGGCAAAGATGCGGTGAAAGTCCAATCCTGATTGACTTGGGGTGCTGGCATTTATTCCCTGCCTCAGGTCATTGCTTGCATAGGCTGCTCACAACCCATCACAGAAGACTGCTTACGTGGCACGTGTTAATCCAGTTACTATTGCAGAAGTTACTTGGGGGTGATGTGTAATCAGGATATTACCAGGAAGTCTGTTATCTACTAATTAACTACTGGCTGGCAAGACCATTGTCTTGCCCTTTCATGGAATCTTTCTGGGACTAACTTAATCAAACACAGACATTGCAGTTTGCTCTCTGATTTAGAGAGTCCGTGGATATGATTAATACATTGTGTGTTTACCTTGAGTTATCACCTTGTGGCTTTTGCCCTTACCCATGTCTGAGCTAATGGCCAGAGTGCTATGAATGAATCCTAACTGTGACTAATATGAATCTGCACCAAATTTCCCTTCCAACCAAGTTATGAGGGCTCGAGGGCGTGTGTGCCCGAACCCCACCTTTCAGGAAAGGTTATGCCAATTATATTTGCGGATAAACCACAAGAATCGAAGCAATGTTATTCCCGGTGGTAATGTATGGTTGTGAGAGCTGGATCATTAGGAAAGCTGAGCGCAGAAGAATAGAAATGTAGTGTTGGAGGAGAGTTTTGAGAGTACCCTGGACAGTGAGGAGAACAAATAGGTTGATCTTAGAAGAAATCAACCCTGACTGCTCATTAGAAGGTCAAATAGTAAAGATGAAGCTAAAGTACTTTGGACATCAAATGAGAAGAGAGGATTCACTTGAGAAAGCCTTGATGCTGGGAAAGGTGGAGGGCAAAAGAAGAAGGGGGTGGCCAAAAATGAGATGGCTAGATGGTATTGTAGATGCAATGGGCACAGAGCTGGGCGGGCTGAGGAGGATGGTGGAGGACAGGGGTGCCTGGTGGGTAATGGTCCATGGGGTCGCAAAGAGTCGGAATCGACTGTGCGACTGAACAACAACTGAAGTTATAGTGAATGGAATTACATTTTTTGAAACTGTAGCCGTGTTAGTCTGTGCAAGCATATCAGAGAGTAAACAAAACAATGTTACTTTTCTGTTAGGCCGGCCAACCATTGCGTGCCTCTGTAACTGATGTGTATAATAAATTGATGCCATGAAGTCTCTCTTATGTCTGAGGAAGTGGACTTGATCCACGAAAGCTAACTTCAAAATACAGCAGTTAGTCCTTAAGGTGCCACAGCGTTGTTGGGTTTTGTTTGTTTGTTTTTTCTCTGAGTTACAATTTTGACTGAGCCTGCAAGCGTAAGGGAGAAATTATTCACGGGAACCTCTTACAGACTTCCTCTTGCTGTTGTTGTTCAGTCGCACAGTCGATTCCGACCCTATAGACCATCGTCCTCCAGGCACCTCTGTCCTCCACCCTCTTCAGCCTGCCCAGCTTTGTGCCCACTGCATCCACGATGCCATCTAGCCATCTCATCTTTGGTCGCCCTCTTTTTCTTTTGCCCTCCACCTTTCCCAACATCAAGGCTTTCTCAAGTGAATCCTCTCTTCTCCTTTGATGTCCAAAGTACTTTAGCTTCATCTTTACTATTTGACCTTCTAAGGAGCAGTCAGGGTTGATTTCTTCTAGGGTCAATCTATTTCTAACATCACATTTCAAAGGCATCTATTCTTCTGCGCTCAGCCTTCCTAATGGTCCAGCTCTCACAACCATACATTACCACCGGGAAAACCATTGCTTTGACTATGCGGATTTTTGTTTCCAAGGTGATGTCTCTACTTTTCACTATGTTCCCCAGGTTTCTCATAGCTTGTCTCCCCAACGTTTACTCTGAAGTAGGGGAGTTCAGTTGGGGTTTATGCATAAGATACATATTTCCTTCACACAAAAAAGTGTATTTCAGTTTGAAGGAGATAAAGATAATAAATATTTTTAATAGCTGTGTTTCTGGCACTTTGAGACAGGGTCACCGTGTTTGTTTATTTTTACGAGACAGGGAGAGAGAAAAACCAAGGGCAGCCCGGCTGGCCGTTTCCAGAACCAGCAGCTGCCCAAACGACCGGCTGCAGGGCGGCTGAGGGCAGCAGCCAGGGCTGCTTCGCAGAAGTGGAAACATTGCATTAGCAAAAGAAGGACGGGACGGGAAGAGCAGGACGCCCTGACAAAACGACTCCAGCCAAGCTCGGGGTAGCGAAGTCTCGCGAGAAAGCGGGCGTCGGCCATTTTGCCATTGATTGACGCTGGCGGGGGGAAGGAAGGAGGGCGCTGATAAGGCGTAGCTGTGCACTGCTCGCTGAGGAGGGGAGCAATTCTCCACAGACAGACCCAAAGGGGGAAAGAGGAGAGGGGAGGGAGCCAGGGCAGAGGTGATAAAGATGGTCAGCCTGCCGCCGCGAGCAGCCGCTCTTCCTTCCTCCTCCTCTTCCTCCTCCTCTTCTTCTTCTTGCCTTTCCCTCGCCGGGGGCTCCGTTTGCTGACGACAACTCCGAGCCCGCCGCCTCCCCCGGGCCTGGCTGCGCCATCGGCCATGGTGCCCAGCGAGGAGAACCAGCTGGTCCCCAAAGAGGTGAGCAGACAGGCCTGAGTCTGAGGGCGGGCGGGCGGGCGGAGGCAGGCGAGCGGCGGCCCTTCCCCCGAGGGGCCCGTGGAGCAGAGGCCTTGCCGTCGTGTGTGTGTTAAGACGAGCTTTGCCTTGAGTGGGCGAAGCGAGCCCTAGGCAGGACCGAGGGCTGTTCTTGGAGTGGCCTGCTGAGTGCCGGTGGGGGGTCTCGCTTTGGAGCCTAATCTTGGGGAGGTGGATGGAGGCCTGTGTGGGTCAGAGCGGTCGATGGCTCTTCGCCATAACGAAAAAGAAGGCCTGGATTCTGGGAAGGCCCGGGTCCCGCAAGGGCAGACGGTGCCAAAAAACATTTCGCAGCTCGCTCGCCCCGAAAGGCCCCAACGCCTAAACGTCCCAAACTCTCCGCGGGGCGAAGGGTGGATCTGCCAGTGTGAGAAGAAGCCTGGAGGGCAAGAAAAGGCCCGAATCACCGAAAAGGAGATCCCCCCCCTCTCTTTCTGGAAGGAGGGGGGAGGTGTTACCCCTCTGGGCATTGCAGTTTGGCTGAAGGCAGTTTCGAAGAGGAGGAGGAGGAGGATCCGTCCGTCCTGCCTTTTTTGGTTTCATTGAAAGGGGTTTGGGAGAGTTAAGAGACCTCATTGGGAAAGTGGTGGACTGTCTTTGTGAGTTTTGATAAACACTCATTTTGGGTGGCAGGTGGAGGTGAAAGTTAAAATTTTGCAGGAGGAGAAAGTTTTTGAAGTGGTAGTCTGTGGTAGTCTGTGCAAGCTTATCAGAGAGTAAAGGTTTCCCTTGCTCGAAAGCCAGTCGTATCCGACTCTAGGGTTCCAGTGCTCATCTCTGTTTCAAAGCCAGCGCTGTCTGCTTTGTGCAGACGTTTCCGTGTGGTCATGTGGCAGGCATGACTAGACACGAGTGCATGGAACTCTGTTTCTGTTTACCTTCCCACCGGAGTGGTCCCTATTTATCACTTTCAAACTGCTACGTTGTCAGGAACTGAGACAAAGACGGGAGCTCATTCCGTCCCACCATACTCTGGAATCAAACTGCTGACCTTCTGCCTCCCAGTCAGCATCTTAGCCAACAAAACAACAAAAATACAAAAAACATTGTGGCATCTTAAAGACTTAACTCCTGTATTTTAATGTTAGCTTTGATGGTTCAAGACTACTTCATCAGACAGATGAGTGAGACTTCATGACATTAATTTATACATATTGGGTACAGACATACACAATGGTTGGTTAGTATAACAGATAAGGTTACAAATCAGTGTGCCATTTTACAACCTCTAATAACAGAAGATACCTGATTGGGTTTCAGATTTATTACTGTGAAGTTTGGTTTTGTTAAGTTGTAAATGGCTAGTGGATTGATGGATTTATACCTGATATGTAATTGATGCCATGAAGTCTCACTCTTATGTCTGATAAAGATGACTTGATCCACCAAAGCTAACATTTAAATACAGAAATTAGTCTTTAAGCTGCCTCTATGTTTTTGTCTTTTTTGTTGTTTTGTTTACTCTTTTATATGTAGAAGGGGAGTTTTCTAACTTGAGTATAGATTTGGGTCTTGTGAGTTGGAGAACAGAGCTGCCTATGCATGGACTAGTACATAAGTGTTGAACTTAATGCCTTGAAATAAAATAATTATTTCCACACCTTGCCTCCCATTGAATCATTATGTTTTTCTGTGGATTCTGGGATATCATCCATGGTTCTTATGCACTCATCCAGTCCAAGGTGGTGGTGGTGGTGGGGGGGGGGGAGGGGTATTTACCAGTTGTTCTGGATCTCACAGTTGCTGTGTGCAAATTGGGAATTTATACCGGAGCCCAACTAATATTCTCACTACAGTAGTGCATTATAGATATCGTTGGACAAAGTACCGTATTTTCCGGTGTATAAGCCGACTGGGCGTATAAGATGACCCCCAACTTTTCCAGTTAAAATATAGAGTTTGGAATATACTTGTCAGCTGCAGTTAAGTACCTGTCCTATAAGACGACCCCTGACTTTGGCACAGATTTTTCAGGGTTAAAAAGTAGTCTTATACGCCAGAAAATACAGTACTCTGTGGGACAATTTCCTCACTCACCATGATTGATCCTCTTATTGCAGAAAAAGCACACACACAATGAGTTTCTTCTTAAACACACTTTGAAAACCAGTGGGTTTTAATATCAGTAAAAGAAAATCCAATAATCTACACTCATTTTCTGAACCACAGCTGCTTTTCAGCACATTGTTGTTTTAGATTTGAGTCCCCAAAGCTCCAGCTATTTAGGCAGGTATTTCGGGAGTTGAACTAAAAAAATCTGGAAGAATGAAGGCTGGGAACAGCTGATCTGAAATAAGACTCCAGACAATTGTGGTCACCAAAGTTGTGGAAAGGATTATTGTAGGAATGCTTCCATAGTCAGATGATGTATCTTGAACTGTAATGTAGGTATGGATAATACATTGTACAGCAGAACCCTGTATAACAAAAAAACGTTCCACAGAGCTCTTCGTTAAACAATTTTTTTCATTATGTGAAGCGCTATTGTGATACCCCGGATAATGAATTTTTTCATTATGCGGGGTATACCTTGCCTAACTAAAAACCCCTACAACAAAAAGTTTGTTATACGGGGTTTTGTAATGCGAGGTATACCCCGCATAATGAAAAATTCCATTATGCGGGGTATCACGGTTAACGGAAAGTGCTTTGTTGTACAAATTTTTCGCTATACGGGGTTCCACTGTACTAGAAAAGAAAGATGTCATTTTTCCATGTCTAGGCCAGATGTGAACCTGCCAAAATGAAGCCACCCTTTAGTGAGTTCATTCCGTTGTTTCTTTTACCTGACCTAGTGTGGAAAAAGATTATCTGGCACAAGATGGCCATTGTCCGGGATACGCCCAATTGTGGTTCAAAAATACCACAATCTTTGAAGAAGCTCGTTCTGTGCACCCCAAAGAGGTCATTAGGTATACTGAACTACTTACTCTTTGATTTGTTGTATGCTAGTGGTGATTATGCAACCCTGCAAAAACTTTCTGTGTTGGCTCAATCTGTTGGAATAGTCTGGAAGAGTAATTTTCATTTTATAAGTGTAATTTTGCACTTACAGTAAAACCCCGCCTTACATATGCCATGAGTTATATAAAATTTGACTTACATAATGATTTTTGCACTAAAACCCTGTTTCGATTTATATAAATGTCCCAATTTACATAACATAATTTCCTATGGGGTTGCTTCGATTTACATAAATATCATTTTCCTATGGGCTTGCTTTGAGTTACATAAAAAATCATTTTTCCTATGGACTTGCTTCGAGTTATGTAAAAATTCATTTTTCCTATGGGTTAACTTCAAGTTAAGTAAAAAATAGATTTACATTAAATCCTACGGGACAGACTTTTTATGTAAGTAGGGGTTTTACTGTAGACTATGGAAAATTATACTAAGGATATAGGAACAACTTATGGACATCTGTAAGAAAGATGCCAGAGAGGTATGACTTTTATAATAATTCTAGTACCAACTAGGCACTAATGTTAATAGTAAGCAGCATAAAGATGAAGCCACTGTGGTGATGGAACAGTATTTGGTCACTTGATCCTAAAGTCCTTCAGTAAATCATTCTACAACAGGTGCTCTTTCTGTGTGGTCTTCCAACCTGCATGTTTACTGTTGTCACTATCAAGACATTTTTTTTCTCAGCCCCAAACTTTTCTTTCTGCCTCAAGGAGCACCATCTATTGCTGTTTCCCCTCTTCCTTTCTTACAAAAAAAAGCAACATTGTTTTTTCTGGTCTCCATGTTTCCTTCTGTTCCTCCCCCTTATCCGCCACACTAGCAATTTGGCCATTTTGGGTGTATTACTAGCTAGCAGAGCTCAGGTACCTGTAACATTTCATTGACCTCTGAATGTTAACTTTTAATCTAAATAAGTAATTTTATTATATTTTAATTTAAAATGTGACTCTCTTTTGGCTTTGGGCACTCTAATGTCCTGAAGGTTAGGGACCACTGTTGTACATCATGACCCATTTAACCTTTATTCACTACATTAGAGCAGAAGTATAACTTTGTAGGGAGCACACTCAAAAAAGATTAGCTACAACTTAAAACAGTAGTTTATTTCTAGTTTTCCCTATCCTCAGATATCCAGTAGAACATCTGTCTGCTGTATTTTGATGTCACAGAGTTGTCGGTTCCCATATCTTCCATCAGTGTTAATAGTGTGTTATTTAAAGCTTGGCCGTCAATATGTTACAGATGTATCAAGTGATGCAGAGGAAGTGGGGAAAATAAGATAGTCAACCAATTTTTTTTAGTAGCATAGGCTCTCATTCTTGGATTATATGTTATCTCTTCCTTCATAAAGCTGAAGGACCTTATTAACACCTGTATAAGGATTTTCCTGGGGTAAATGTATGATGATATAAGACATATATAGCTACTTCCTGAATTATAGCAAACTGAACAATGGTAAGGCAGTGCCCACATGGTAATCAACCAAAAAAAGCAGCCTTTGACACTATGCTAGGTAACTAGCATAGTCTGGAATGATTAATGGCAGAGTCTGACTTAGATAATCATTCCTATAGTTATCAAAATACACTTAGAAGCTCTTTTTTGCAGCTTGAGTTAAGCAGAACTTTAATGTGTTTCCTTTTGGGAGACAAATGAAGATAATATTGAAGAAATAAATTTCTCATTTCTATAGATGGTACTAACATATTTGTGCCCGGCCAGCCGGGCATTTTTAAAGTGTGTGTTGGTGGTTAGGGGTGGTTTTGGGTGTGCACAACCACCACTACCCATACAATATCACTCCAACCACCAACACACACATTAAAGCAAGGCAGGAGTGTCGTGTGTGTGTGTGTGTGTGTGTGTGTGTGTGTGTGTGTGTGTGTGTGTGTGTGTGTGTGTGTGTGTGTGTGTGTGTGTGTGTGTGTGTGAGCGAGAGAGAAAGAGAAACAGTGTGTGTGTGTGTGTGTGTTGCCCCCCAACTCCTGAACCCAGGGGACCAGGCAGAGAGGGGATCCCCCTGCAGGACACCCCATTATTAAAGAGAAGAAACCAAGCGGTTTCTTCTCTTTAAAAATGGAGTGCTGGGGGGGGGGAATTGACCCCCTCTCCCGGGACTCTTGTATTCCGGGAGGGTTGGGGGGACAAAAGGGGCCTGTCCCCCCAACCCTTCCATAGCTAGGGTACCCTGCAGGGAGGGGATCCCCCCCCCGCAGGACACCCCGTTATTAAAGAGAAGAAACCAAGCAGTGGAATTGATCCCTCTCCCTGGGCCCCTGGGTTTGGAAGGGTTGGGACAAAAGGGGTCTGTCCCCCCAACCCTTCTGTACCCAGGAGACCCGGGAGAGGTGATCAATTCCACCGCCCTCCCAAACATTCTGTTTTTAAAGAGAAGAAACCGCTTTGTTTTTTTAATAACAGGGTGTCCTGAGGGGGGGGGGATCCCCTCTCTGCAGCATCTTTGCCTCCCGGAGAGAAGGAATCTCCATCATGGAGAGGCTTTGCTTCTCTCTGGGTTGGCTGGGAACGCAACTTTCGTTCCCAGCCAACCCAGAGAGAAGCGAGTACTTCTCTACGGTAGGCCAGGAGGTGCTCCGGCCTCTCCTTTGTCCATGCGGGCGTCAAGGCCACGTCGCTCGCAGGGATGAAGGAGAGGCTGGTGCTTCTCCCTACGCAGAAGGCCACGCTGAGAGGGAAAGAGTTTGAGAGATCCAGCTGGAGCCGGCAAAAAGGCAAGTGCGGTCAGTGGAAGTTAGGGAGGGGGGTTAGGTGGTGCGGCGGGTGTGTGGTTACTGGGGCAGTGCCCCCCTCCCTAACCCCCACCGACTGCTCTTACCTTTTCCTGGCTCCAACTGGGTCTTTCAAAGTCTTTCCCTCCGGCTCCCGGCGTTGTTTTTTTAAGTCAGCATGTGCGTTCCCAGTCTCCTCTGCGCTCGCATCCCTCAGCCTGATTGGCTGAGGGGTTGCACAGCGCAGAGGACTCTGGGACTCATAGTTTTATTTTTTTTGGTCACGTTCGTGGGGCGGCTGCCCCACGTGACCTCTGGACCCCTTGCGGGGTTGGTGAGGCGGGGGTAAGGTAAGTGCAGGGGGCTCGGTTAGGGATGGTTGGGCCGGGTGCGGGAGCGTATGCCGGAGTCCAACGGTTAACGTCCCTCTTTATAGGTATAGATATAGTTATTTTCATTGCTTCATTTTATATTGCGCTGATTTGTATTTCTGGCAGCATAATTAGTAATGAATTGTCAGAAGTTAAGAAGTCAAAGTAAGAATTTCCTGTAACATACCAAGTTGTGTAATTGTTGTGAAATGCTGTGACTTCTCAATTTGAGGCAATTCTCTTCTTTTACATTCGTATCCAGAATTCACTGCTGAAAGTTATGCTGCTAGACTAGAGTTAGGCATAACTACTATGGCATCTGGCCACTAATCTATATTTTTGTACTGTTTCTGACATTACCGTTAGAACCCTTAGTCTAAGTGATAAAAAGAAATTTCTGTACTGGCCAATTTAGTGGAAGCCCACTTCTCTGGGTGGTTTACATAAAATAGCAAAACATTAAAGACACAAAGCACTCCCTCCAGCCAAAAGAAATATTAAGTAATCAAAATAAAAACTCAGAACAAAACACTTGGTGATGTGTAGCTTATGTAAACTAACACATAAATGACATATCATAAATTGCTATCTCAGGGGAGTATGTTTTAAAGGTCTCTAAAGAGCTGTGCCTTCACCAGTTTCCTGAAATTTTGGAGGGAGCGGACCTGGCATACCTCCAATGAAAACTCATTCTAGAGCAGTGGTTCCCAAAGTGGGCCCTATGCCCCACAGGGGACTGCAATTCCCAGAAGCCTAAGTCAGTATATTGGCTGATCAGTGCTTTGAGGAATTGACTTAGGCTTCTGGGAAATGGAGTCCAAGAACCAAAGTTTGGGAAACACTGTTCTAGAGGAACAGGGTCACTGGAGAAGGCTTGCTTCTTTGTTGATACTTTTCCACACCACTTTTGCTGTGGCCACACTCATTAGTGAGGCCTGGAAGGGAAAAGTAAAATATAGAGCTGCCCTGACAAGTATCGAGCTAATTTTGAAAAATTGCTAATAAAACCTGGGTTAGAATTCAATAAATTCTCCCATAATCTACACATGCTATGTTTTTTAACTCTCAATTGTGAAAAAATATGTCACATTTTTAGAACCTTGTTGGAAGGGCTGGCTGTTGATTAGGAATAATGAAGTTAGAGAGAATTGAAACAGAAAATATATTTTGATTGGAAAAATCTTCTTTCTCTGTACAGTAGAACCTCATACAACAATCGTTCCGTATAGCAATGAAATCACATAACAATTAGGTTTTGGGGGAAATGGTGTACCACATAACAATGTTCCCTATGGAAAAAAATCATACAATTATTTTTCAATGGGAAAAACCACTTAGCGAAAAAAATCATTGTACGATGCATCCCATAGGGAAAATCACTATACGATGCCTGCATCGTATAGCGGCTTTTTCATACATCAATGAGCCCCGTGAAACGGATTAAAATCGTTGTATGAGGTACCACTGTATTTGACAAAATACCAAGTGTGCCAGAGAATAATTGATGATCTGTTCTTTGCAGCTATGCCTGTGAAGACAGTATGGATATATAAAGATGCCTTTTGTTGAATAAGACAGTTCATGCCAGTGACATTTCCCCATGATTTCTGGCATAAGTCATTCTTATCTTCTGTGTCATTCTGGAAACAAATGTGGAACCATCTGGTTGTAAAATGTGTTCTCTACCATTGATCTACAAGTCCTTTGCTGAATGTAATATACATTAAGTGCACAAGATAAGCAGTGGCAACAGTGGCTATACAGGTAGAACACTAGATCCTAGTCTCTAGATCAGGGTTGGCCAAATCACGGCACATGGGCTGGATCTGGCCCATGGCACCAAATCATCCGGCCCACACCACCCACGCCGCTTCCGGAAGCAGAAATAAAACATGCGTGTGCATAATACTGCTGTAAATGACCCGTGTAAACATGTTTATAACAGCTGCGGGTCATTTATGGCAGCATTATATGGGGGCACATTTCACTTACACTTCCTGTTGGAGGAACCACGTGACTGGCTCATGGTCAGAAAAGTTTGGGCACCCCTGCTCTAGGTGAAGAGAGCAAACAAGGCAGGTTAATATAAGTCTAAATGTTGATATTTAGTCATGGCTGCTGAGCTGAATCTTAGGGAATTCTCTGTCCACATAGCCAGTAATATTTAGGGTTATACATTTAACTAGGTTGTCTTAAGGTTCTTAATGTTAACCGTGTAGAAAACATCAAAATTACAGATGTCCTTATGATCCCTTATATTTCTTGATGAGATAGCCTTCTGTCCTCAAGGAATAATTATTTATAACCAGACATTCTGCAGCTGGTATAATATACAAATTGGATTTTTTGCTCATATTGTTTTGTCTGTCTCTGAATCTGTGGGAATAGCTGGCTGTTGGCAAACTATAGGCATGTTTATGTCCTCAGAACATGCAGCTGGATCACATGAAGGGACATGATGTTGATAGTGTGCATGTGGAACTACACTGCAACTCATACCCATAAGTTCTGTGCCACTGACTTTGTTCCAAGTGTCAGTGAGTTAGATAGATACAGATTTCTTGAAAAAAGTAGCTTCTGAGATTGGTTTTCCAAGGGTTGTGGTGCTTTTCATAGTTGGGATCCAGAATAAGTAGAAAACGACAGCGTACTCACCCCAAGGGAAATGTGGAAGACTACTACCAGAGCATGGTCCTTCTCAGTTGTGGTCCTGACACTGTGCAGTCATCTACCGATCCACATTTGTTAGACCCCAATGTCGTGACCGGGGCAAAGAATAGTCCCCAGAATGGTAGCTTTAGGGTCTCCAGTTTAGAGTACCCTCTGCAGGGTGACCCATCAAGAGCCTGCAACCTGCCTCCTTGAGGACACTCCCTCCTGCGGTCTCCGTTCTTTGCCTTTGTGGGGAAGAGGCACCTCTGTTCACTGTTTTTTAAAAAGATTTTTATACTTTATTGTGAATTAAAATAATACAAAGGTGATATTAAATACAAAAATACAAACCAATCTATGCATTAAAATAAAAAAATAATAAAAAGAAAAAAATGAAAAGAAAAAGGAAAAAAAGGAAAAAAAGTAAACCTCTGTTCACTGTTGTGCAGATAAGTGGTAGCTGACTGCTGAATAGCAAAAGTTCAGGATACGACTGGAACACAAGTCGTTTCTATTCAGCCTCTTCCCACTCACCAACATGCTATCTCCCTGAGAGCGATTTAGCTTCCCGGGAAAGCTGCCTGGCTATGCTTCTGGCAATGCTTCCAGGCTTCAGATAAGCAGGAGACAGCAGACGAAAAACTTGTCTTTTTGTAGTTTTATTCATCTATTCTAAAATACACTATAACACATTTCTTCAAAATAACAAATCAAGAGTATATAGACTACCTAAGCTGGTAGAGATGGGGGGCCACTGCCCCCATGCTGGGATCGGCTCTCCTGAAGAGAGTGGCGTGGGCTATGCCCACTTTCCAAAGATGGCTGCTGAGGTGTAAAAACCTCTGGCTTTTATAGACAGAAGATGTTCCCTTTATCTTGATAAGGATGCCCATATTTGAATGTTACTCTCGCCCTCCTCCTAACAGGTTTGTGAGAGGTGTGTGGAGATAAGGCTTGGAGTTGTCTCCCTCCTCCCAAACTGATTTTTGAGATGACTGAGAGCCTGTCAGGTGATCAGGCTTGTGTGCAAAGATGGGACAATTTTTAGGTCCATCCCCTAGAGACCTAGGGCTGCATGCAAAGATGGGGAAAGGAAAGACTCCTCCCTTCCCCTTGGAAAGTCCCTTAAGGAATTTCAACTGCGACACCTTGGCCTGTCTGACAGACCAAAGCCTTTAGCAGAGTAAGTGTCTAAAATCAGTAATGTAGTAGACTTTTATGTGAGGCCTACTTATTGAGATGTAGAGTTAATGGTTTAACAGACCTTTATAAATGAGGCCTGTTCATTGAATTGTGTGATGAAAATATGAAATACGAACTGACCCTTTATAAAAAGGAATTGGCCCTTGTGATGACCCTGACACCCAACTCTTCATGCCATCAGCAGACTATGGAAAACAGTTATTCAGGGAGACATTTTATAATACTGTATTTTGTTCCTTAATTGATTGATTTATTCTCCACAGGTATGATTTTTTTTTGTGGTAGCCATCTATGACTTTCTGTTGTAATATAGTTTCTAGATTGTTAGTTTAATATTTGGATATGGACAAGGTGCACCTTCACAGCCAGTCCATCTGGCATGGCCTTTTCTGCCTCCATGACAATTGGAAATCAATTCCTCCTCCACTCATTTTGCTGTTGGGCCCAATGTGATGGTTTCCAGTGGCATTTCCTCCACTGAGGCAACCATCACTCCACCTAAAGGCGCTTATCCGCCCGTAGCCATTGGCCCCTTTAGCTCAAGGCTGTGGCAGTCCATTGCAGTCCCGGTGTTAAGTCCTGCATGTCTCATTTCATGTGTGCCGTAGGAGATGGCTCCGTGATCATAGTGTGTGGGTCACTTCATGGCAAGCTGGGATCCACCTTAAACAAATTCACGCCAATGACATTTTTTCTGTTTCAGGGAAAAATGCATTCTTGGATATGAGTTGCAGTTGACAAGTTTAATATTTGATAGTGATACAGTGGTACCTCGGATAAAGTCCGATTCGGATAATCTCGCGGTTTTCATGCATACGTGATGCATCACATAAAGTCTAAAACTGCTAAAAATGGATATACAAGGTATTTGATATAAGAACCTTGGATAAAGTCCATTTTTTTTTGGACGTTATCTGATGCATCGGACATTTGATTCAGATAAAGTCCAAAATCAGATAAAGTCCAAACTTGTGGAACGGAGTTTGGACTTTATCCGAGGTTCTACTATATTTTATTTCTATGTACCTTTATGTTTACAGTATTTTATTATAAACCACCTAGAATGGCTGTTTGGTTAGATGGGCAGAATAGAAATGCAATCAACCGATCAGTTGATTTGTGTAGTGTGTGGACTATAAGGGTGTAGATTTCACATAATCTTGGGAACAGAATCAGTCAGAAATGTCAATTCTTAATCACGATGCTTGTCCAATCATGCATTTATCAAGAGATTGGAGCAGAAGCTTAATCCCTAGGGTTTTTTGTTGCCTAACTAGGTTCTATATTTATCAATTGATAAACAATCCTGTTAAGCATCTAGTTTCTTCACCCTCAAGCATTTAGAACATTATATGTTTAAGCAGGAGTCTTTTTGTTCCTTTCTTCAGCATTTATAATAGAATGCTTTTAGAAAGTCTAGTAGAATTTGCATTTGGCATGTTATATATTTAAGATGCTCTGTTACCAATCCACTATCCCATACATACTTTACAAATAAGTAACATGCCAGATCCAAAAGATCTATTTGCTTGTTCCATTGACCTCACGATCTTGCACATCATATCACTATTTCTCCAAGTAAAAGC
Organism: Bradypodion pumilum; assembly: GCA_035047305.1. Classification (NCBI taxonomy): domain Eukaryota; kingdom Metazoa; phylum Chordata; class Lepidosauria; order Squamata; family Chamaeleonidae; genus Bradypodion; species Bradypodion pumilum. Next base: position 405,266,936 of record JAWDJD010000001.1, read on the forward strand.
AACCGTTAGTTTAATTCAGTTTTCTTTTCTATGAGTATCAAATTTCATCACATTATTGCTACTTGTTGTTATAAATCTTGAGTCTCCTACAAGAAGAATTAGCACAAGTGCTTCTTAGTCAGTTGAGTTGTGGATGCAGAAGTTTGTGTGTCTTTATTGGGTTTTAAGGGTTTTTAAAAATTGTAACTCAAATAGTAACTGGCAATCTCTCTTGTGTGTGATAGTGGATATTCTGTTTGAAGAAGAAAGGTCTCCATGCATATTTTGTTCTTTTTTGAGTACATCATCCGGTTTGAAGGGATTAGATAGATTTTCATAGAGATTACATTTCTGGTATTTTATTTCAGGGCTCGGTGTCTTGTCACCTTTTTATTCAGTTGTGCTATGGTCTAGATAGAAAATGAGGATTTTAAGTTTTTTTTCTTCAGTTTGGTGATTAAATAAAACATTTAACCCCAAGTGTTTAGTTGAAAAACAATTTTGATATGTGTGTATCTTTAGTAATGTCATAGATAACTGAGACATAAGGGATAATCCCTGTTTTGTGTTGCTGTCACAAAAGAGATTTGAGACTGTGTAATCAAGAGACTGCTTTATGATTTCTCATAATATTATTTTCTTCCTGTGCTATGTTCGTGTTAGGAAAAGATGTGACATTACGAGCTGTGCAGCAGGGCGATGAGAGTGCATCTTAATAAAGAGGCAAAGCTGATTTTTTTTCTGAATCTACTAGCCTCTTTTGGCAGTACGACATGTTGATTCTAAACAAGACAGGTACATTGTTATGTATTTTGGTCCATTCTTCTAACTGGGTATAGGGACCTATCCAGACGTTCACTTGATTGCAGAAGAATGATGAATCAAGCTATATATATGTCTGTTGCAGCCTTTTATTTGTGCTGGTCACATCTAAAATTAGAAATAGTGCTAAAGAGCAGATCATGCTAAACTACTCCTTTCATGTAGGTGCCTTTCATTCAGAATCTATAACATCATGACCCCTGCAAGGGAATGGAGGACTTTGGGAACTGGCAGAAAATTAAGAGGAGTGAGTGTGAAAACCACCTGTAACATTTTAGAACTTTAAATCAAATTCTCACCTTCGACTTTAGACGCTATTGGTGTGGATGTCAGTTATATCAATTTCATTGCTAATTAACTATTTCATCCAGAACACTTCTTTATTATAGTCTCCTACTATACCATGCGGTCAGCTACCCAGTCTCTGAAAAAATGTAATACAGACTCAGTTAGCATACATATGAAATGTTATACTGTACTGAAACTGCCCTGGAATTTTGGGTGTGCTTAGCAACTATAAGGAAAATAGTCTTGGTATTGCAGTCGTATTTTAAATTTGTTTTGCTGTTAGTTGTGCTTTGCTTCCATACTGTCAAATCACTGCTGATTAACAAGAAGATACAGTTAAATTTTCTCTAGTGTTAAAATGTTCAAAGTGGTAGCTGTATTTGTCTGAGCAAGAAAAGCAAATAAGAAACAAAATTAAATGAAATAGAAGAAGAAACAAAAACAAAGAAGACAGAAGAAATGTAGCACTGCTAAATACGATTATGAGCTTTCATATCTCATTTTTACGCCTGAGGAAGTGGATTTGTTCACAGAAGCGCTCAGTAAAGTAATACAGTTAGTCTTTAAGATGCCACAACATTTTTGTTTGCTTTTGTTTGTTTCTTGTTTAATGCACAGTGTTAAAAAGCACTGTCAACTATGTCTTACGGAACTATACTGGGAGAGAGAAATCAGTGCAAAGAAAAGCTTGTACTGTATTGGATATGGAAGTGCTATTTCTCTGTTTTCTGTGCAATGCAATTTAAGGCTTTGATCGATATAGAGCAGATCTGGCAGTTGCTTTTGACATCTCACTTTTTGACAAAGTGGTCTTGTTATTTCCTACTACCCATTGGCAAGAATATGAAGTCCCTATGGTTTTCTGACCTAAATACAGTACAGTAGTTCTAAAATTCTTGGAATTCATGCAGCTAATGCTTAAGTCTTTTGTTAAGTCTCTTGTTGAATTCCATTTTCCTCTATACAATATGTAACAAGATTTTGGTCTCAATAACATTGAATATTTATGCATTTTTCTATATAGAGTGAAATCTGTTTAGATTTCTTATGATATTGCATAACTTACACCAGACCCTTGAAAGAGATTTTCCTCTACTTGATCCTTTTTACTTAGAAGCAAAAAATAAAATTGTGCTACTTGTGTTTGTATTGATTGTATCAGTAATGGATTCAGTTGAACTTTGCATTATGTTAATATAAAACCGGTGCGGAACACATGTTCCTTCAGATTTTTTTGGTCTGCAGTTTCCATTATTCCTCGGCATTCGCTTTGCTTACTTAAAATTTCAGGGCCAGCAAGCTAGGTTTTCAAAAGCTTGTTGTAGAAGAAATAATTTTAAAATCTTGGTTTAGGTCAGGGTTTCCCAACCTATGGGCCAGCCCTGGCCCACAATGCCATTCCATCTGTCCCGTCACCATCTCCCCTGCACCCAGAAGTATAAGTGGGTGCATTTACTCCTGCGGCTGTCGTAAATGAGGATGTGGGAGCATTTACAACAGCCGTAAATGCACCCACTTCTGGGTTGTGTGGTCCAGCCTGTTCAGCTGTTCTGGGGGCATCGTCAGGCCTGTGGTGCAAAAAGGCTGGCCACCTCTGGTTAAGGTAAATAGTTGGTAAATTTCATGAATACGAATGTGTAGATCTTTGGCTTGAGGTAGCATAATTTTATTATTTTTGTTTATATCTTAGGATATGTTTTGGAGATGCAGACAAAATATCTTTGATGAAATGAAGAAGAAATTTTCACAGGTAGTTAGTTGCACTAAATATGTAAAATGTGGTTCAGCTGTAGTATCAGCATGGAACTGTAGCACTTACTTAACATGCACATCCAAAAATATTCTGCATTCTAATTCTTATTCTGAAGAATGGAAGCAGTTTTGGATGTATTTTGTTCTTTAAAATGGTAAGTTTTATTATTTTTTTATGTGTATATGCCTAGCATTCACAAGTATTAAAAGCATGGAATAAGGTAGTTTAACTGATACTTGTAAATAAAATGGTATTTCATTTAACTTTCAGTGTGTTAAGTATGAGTGAACTTTGCACCTTTATTTTCTAAAAGCAACATCTGGCATGTCTGTTTTTCACAATGCATTTAAACGTTAATAACATCAGTGTTTCCCAACCATTTTGGTTTAATTCCCTTTATTTCATTTTTGAGAAACCTTCATGTCTCTTTAAAAAAAAAAACTAATTTGAAATTATAAAGTAAAGTGACTTTAAGTGTCTTATGTTCTATAAAATAGTAAACTTAAAAATTATTTAAACATACAGATCCTGTAAAATTAAAAATCAGCAGAATTGTTTTTAAACCCTACATTCTACTAATAGTATATATCACAGAAGTTTGTTTCATTTGATAAAAATGGGTTTTCCTTTGTGAGAATTTCAATCTTATGCCCCACCTTGGAATTTTTTAATGCTCCCTTCCATTCTTGGGAGCAATGAGGTACCGTATTTATTCGTGTATAACGCGCAAAATTTTATACCAAAAAAAAAGAAATCAAAGTTGGGGTGCGCGTTATAAACGAGGACTGGTGTCCCACCCCCGTCGCGAGCCTCTTTTACTTCCTTTTTAGAATTGGGTCGGCTGTCTATTGAAGGGGAGGCGGGGGTGTGGCTTTGAAGAAATTGACGGGATCTGATTGGGTGGCGCGGGAGACGAGGCGTGGCCCGGAGGTAGCTCGCAGTTTGAGCGAGGCTCCTGGGGGTCGGAAGTGCTCGTTTTGGATTGCATTTTCTTTACCCTGCAACAGGTGGGTCTGATTATCCCCCCCTCCCTCAATGGTTTAAGGCGTGCTCTTATGAACAAGCTTTTTCACCGATATAATTTTATACCGAGGTTTCATGGAAAATTAGGGGTGCGCGTTATACACGAGTGCGCGTTATACACGAATAAATACGGTACATGGTAATTTAGTAGACAGTGAATAACACATGTTTTTCCTGCCATCAAAGTATGTATGTAAATTTTATTGGTTGCAGAGAATACTCTTGTCAAGAATAAAGCTGTACATATTGGCTAACTTGTGTTGCTTCTCCTGTGCTAAACAATTTGATGTGTTTCTTGTTGGGATGTACACATGCTGCACTTAAAGAGAGCCTCCCACAGCTCTATACCTATTATGAGCATTTGGATATGTGTAGTATGGAATGATGTAATGTCTTGTAAAACCAATCTTACAAATTGTTTTAGTGAAATATTAGGCTGCTGGTCATTATTGGAATTTAACCTGTTATTTGAGCAGAGTTCAAGTATTCAAAAAATGGAGGGAGCACCCTTCCCAAAATATCAGCCTACTTTTTAAAAAGGTTATTGATAGATGCAGTAATGTAGAATCAGGATTGACTCATCCTTTCTTCTAAGTCCTCCTGGAATCAGGGGATGTACACATGTTGTTCTTCCACAACTCAACACAATCATATGTAGAAATAACAGTTGTGTTGCTTTTCTCTCTGCATGCTTGCATTTAGTATTATGCATGTTTTGTATGTGTTGTTTTTGGCCAGAAGCAGCAACTTTACTTAAATCTCTTAATTGAACCAATTTGCAGTCATACATCTATATTCACCTACAATGGTATAAAAATCTGTTAGTGTCTTTTGTAAATAAGGTCTTCTGTAATCTTTGGTGAAGTTGTACTGTCAGTTACTTAAGCTTTGAGTATATGTAACTGGTTTTACTGTATGTTCTCATTCAAATATTTAAATTCTATTTTAGCAATAATGATTTATTATCTTTTGTATTTTAGGCTTCATTTTAAAATTGTTCCTTTTATATTTTATTGACAATGAATTATAACTTGCCTAGAGAACATCACATACTTGATTTATTCACTGTAATTAATACAGTATGTAGACAGCTTTCTTGTTTACCAACACCAAAGACTGTCTGAGTTCTGTAATTTTGGTGTGTGAAAACTGTTTGTATAATGCTTATTTACATTGTTCACTGCATAATACCTTATACAAAATCTGGTTAGTGTGAACATTTCATGGTGGCTGAAATTTTGTTGTTTAGCATAGTAAGTTGTAACTAGAATTGGCCCATTAAATCAGTCGTATTTAAGGAGCAGTTCACTCATCAAATCTCCATTGTTTCAATATGCCTACTATAGTTATGGTTTGCTGTGATAAGCAACATCGTTTTAGCCAGAGTGTCTTCTGTATTACATGATACAGTAAAACCTCGGATAACAACCGCATTGCATAACACTAAAATCGGATAACAACCTGATATTTTTGGGGGGGAATTGCATCGCATAACGCTAAAATCCTATGGGATGCATCGGATAACGTTCGCTACAGCCTGTGCCGGTTACAATGCATCTCTATGGAGTTTTGACGTTATCCGATGCATCCCATAGGATTTTAGCGTTATCCGATGCACGCATCGGACAACACTAAAAATCGGATAACACCAAGACTTGTGGAACCAAGTTGTAGCGTTATCCGAGGTTTTACTGTACTTATAATACTGATTTAAACTTTGAAAAAATAGAAGAAAATTGATCACAAGTGGAGTATATACCATTATATAGTGGAACCTCGGTTAACAAATGGCTCGTTTAACATAAAAATTGCACAACAAAAGGAAATCCATAAAAAATAGTGGCTCGGTTTACAGATTTTTTGGGAACGGATTAATTGGTTTTAATGCATTCCTATGGGAAATTGCATTCAATGCATTCCTATGGGAAATTTGGTTAAAGTAATTTTCACTGTGAGAAACCTCCTGGAGAATATATTAATTACGTTAACCGAGGCTCCAATGTAGTTAAGAAGCAATTTTATTAATGATAGTTTAATCATTGGGTATAGGAGAATTATGGGGTCCACTTGCTGCTTTCACTGGACTTGCACATCTATTTATCATCTTTGTAGGACCTTTTTCCGCACAAAATCTAAAGTATATTTGCTTATATTGTATGTGATCAGTAAATTAATCTGGATGTAACTAGTGCGTGCATAATATTTTAAGAAAGTTAAATGCAGATAAAACGCTTGTTAAAGACTATGTAGTTTGAAAGGTATGACTTTAAAATTGGTGGTTAAGAAGATCCGGAATTGAAATTGGATGATTTAAAAGAAAGGCTGATTGTCCATATAATTTTTCTTTTTGCACACCAGTTAAATTTGTTTGAATGTTGCATTCTTGCATCTTGACTAAAAACCTGAAATTAACTAAAGTAACAAAGATTTCTTCATAATAGAAAGTTTTCTCATTACCTGTTTCCTTTTTCATTACAGACTGAAAATGCTGCTGACGAACCTAGAGTGCTTTGTATAATACAAGATACTACTAATTCTAAAACAGTGAATGAGCGCATCACCTTGAACTTACCAGCATCCACTCCTGTAAAAAGACTGTTCGAGGATGTGGCCACCAAAGTGGGCTATGTTAATGGAACATTTGATTTAATTTGGGGAAATGGCATCAATGTGGCAGATACGGTAAAAACAACTATTTCACTTAATGGAAAAAATAAGGTGTTTCTGTATCTTCTAAAATATGGGTGGTCAGCCAGTCTGTCTGCTTTGTTTCTCAAAACCTGTGGTGGTAATTATCTCAGGAGACAGCACTCTGTCCTGGTAAAAGGTGTCATCAAAAACAGTGAATGATAGAAAAGAAAGGATTTCTTTTAACCAGAAGAAAGATTGTTAACCTCCATTATAGATATGAGATGGTATGGCTTATGGTGTGAAGTAGGTAAAGGAATAACCCCAAATGGTAGGATATGCTCTTGATTGTACCACAACTTGCCAATGTCTCGAGTTAGGTTGCTTGACAAACCTTCCTCCTCTTGCTTCCCTGTAAATGTTTTGCAATAGCAATGGAAAGTGACCATTATTTCCTGTGTGTTTTGAGAATGAAAAGTAGGAAAATCTGGTATATATACCATTGTCACTTATACTGCCTGAATTTTTATTTCCTAAAACTTTGCTTTACGTTGATTTTTAAATAGAGCTGCACTCTTGTTTTCCAGTGTTGGACTGGTAGGAAATATTTTGTCAGCTTCTTCTAAAAATGTGATGTAATTAGAAATTTGCAGGTAATCAGTTGCATAATAGGAATAGTAGAATATAAATAAAATGATTAGCCTAATAGAAAACATTTAGTCAACTTATTTAATGGGTACACACTTCTCAATTAAGAATATATATTCTGCTTTTGCTAAGATTTAAGCAGTTTACTTAAAATGTAATTTTATTTAAAATATAAAACAAGAAATAGTAATTAAGAGCAGTAGCATGAATTCAATGGCCTTCCCTTCAGAGCATTCCAATCTTAATTTTGGTTCTGTTCGTAATAGCCGGTGAACTTTAAATACAATGTTTCTGGTCTCCGTAAATGTTTGAGTTGATCATTTTGTTTTTGATCCATGGGTGGGTTATTCTAATACAGTATACAGGCTACAGGCCAGCTTTTCTAGACCTAATGCTCTCCTAATGCCAAAGTTGATCCTAAACTAATGATGGCGAACCTTTTAAAGATTGAATGCCCGAACTGCACTTATTTATTGCAAAGTTCCAACACGGCAACAGGGGAGGGAGGAAACTCCCATTTGGCTGCTGGACAGAGGGGCGGGGCAAACTCTTTGCTGGGGGAGGGAGGAAGCGCTCCCATTGGGCAGGGGAGCAGGACAAACTCTCCTGGGCCAACCACAGAGAGGGCTCCCATGTATGCCATAGGTTCACCACCTCTGTCCTATGGCTCCTTTCATTCTTGATCATCAGCTATGCTGATCAGAGTGAAGTTGATTTGTATAGAATTTCAAATGTCTGGAGGCCATCAATGTAGGGAAGGCAGAGGTTAATTAAAATGTAAAAAAGTATTAAAATGATAATTGTATATGGAGTACTAAGCCAGCACATAGTATAATGTGAAATATTTGTGTAATTCTTTGGCTGTTTGGAGATCTAGATTTTCTGTGAAAAAATGTTGCACTGCTTAAGGCTATTGATTTTCTTAGCAGTGGCAGTTCAGATATTAATTAGTTCCTTCTTCTCTGCGGAGACTCTCAGTTAATCCCTTTCATTGACCCGCAGAAGCCATGGAATTCTTTAATTCCCTGGGATTTTGTTTTGTAATTTTCAGTAATTAAAGATTCCCTCTATCCTATGGCTTCCACAGATTGTGAACGGTGAACTGAAAGGGGTTAACAGAGAGTTTTGGGAAATTCAGGAGAAAAGTTGTGTAATTTATGAAAAATCACTACTGGTGATGACTTCATCTGCCTTATGTGGCAAATGTTACCACAACAGGGTTTCAGCCAGCATGTTTTTATATTTCCTCAGTGCTATTTGAAACTGAAACATGGAGTTGTATTACAGATTATGGTGAAGTTTCAAATGAGGCAGTGTTAATCAAAGAAGCAAGTGAAGAAAAAATTCACCTGTTCCCCTATTGTTCAAATTCCCAAAACAAACATTACTTGACGTTATTTGATAAACTAACTTTTCTCTGATTTTCCTAGACACCTTTGGATCAGTCTAGTGATAAATCTGTGGTTGATGCTGGTTTTGAATCTGGGAAAAAGAATTTTCTGCATCTAACAGATAAAGATGGAGAACAACCTCAGATAGCCTTGGTGAGAGAAAATTAAATGGTTTATAAATTTGCTTCTTCTATGTGTCATGCTTGTAAGGAAGCTTTTCATTATAATTTTGTTTTTCTGATACCATTATTATACTTGCCATTGGCAGGCTTAGTTTCAAACATGTCTTGTTGAAGAGAATTAATGAAATAAAATTATAAACTTGCATGTTTAATTATGATCGTTTAAATCTGCAATTATTACATTCTAAGAATTCTAACACCACAGTTAATGCTTTTGTGTTGGAGATGGTACAATGAATCAAGGGCATTCTGACTGTCATTTTTGTAGAGGCACAGACACTGGAACAGGGTTTTTCAACCTACAGCCCGGAGTCCAGATGCGGTCCGTGACACCATTTCATGTGCCCCCCTGCCTCCGCCACACCAGGAAGTGTCATGTGTGGCAGGCAGGGCAAAATGACCACCCGGCCCCCAAAGCTGTCTGAGGGAGCGTGACCTGGCCCTCGGCTTGAAAGGGTTGAGAACCTTCTGTAGTTCCTTCATTGATATTTCTATATTGTGCAGACCTGGGTAGTTTTGCTTTTGTAAACTCAAGTAAAGTCAGTTCCTTTTCTCTTTTTCCCCAGTTGTTAAATAATATATTCTTAAATAATTGTATTTGTTTATGGTTATTTGAGGATATTTGCCTTTTTGTTGATTTTGTAAAGACTGAGCCATCCAGAGTGGTGCAAACAAGCAAATAAACCCCTTTAAAAATCAAAGGCATTCTTGCTTCAAACAGCAATTGGCCATTAGATATTACACTTATATACCTCTCCATAGCTCTTAGAGGTAATTAGCATTTTTGCCCTCAACAATGCTGGGTACTCGGAACAATGGAAGGCTGAGTCAGCCAGGAGTCTGTCATGATTGAACCCTCAACGTTAGCAGTTTTGGCTGCCGTACTCCAGTCTAACCACTGTAGTACAAGGGCTCTACATTATGATTTTATTCTCAGTACAGTAAAACCCCAGTTAACGTTTGCACCACATAACATTAAAACCGGATAACAAAGGGAAATCTGGGGGGAAATTTGCACCGCGCAATGTTAAGTTAACGTTGTGCGGTGCATCTATTTCCTCTGGAGATCTCTGTCCCAAAGCCGGCAGGGCTGCTCTCTGCCTGGGAAGCGCCTTCCCAGGCGGAAAGCAGCCCTGCCAGCTTTGGGGCTTGGATCTCCTTTTGCCTGCCTCCTTGGAAAGAGAACCGGGGATCGGATGCACGTGGCTCGTTCCCTTCTAGGAGGGGCGGCGCGTGGGTCTGAACTCACCCGCGGCCCCTTCTGGAAGGGAATGGGCAGCGAGGGCACCTCGGAGGTCTCTGCCCCAAAGCTGGCAGGGCTGGTCTCCCCCTGGGAAGGCGCTTCCCAGGCAGAGAGCAGCCCTGCTGACTTTGGGGCTTGGATCTCTTCTCGCCTGCCTCTTCGGAAAGGGAACTGGGCTGTTTTTTTTTTTAACATGCAATCAATGCATCACACAACTTTAAAAACTGGATAACGCTAAGACTTGTGGAACCAAGTTTTAGCGTTATCCAGGGTATTACTGTAGTTACTTTGTTTTCCCAAGAGTCACATCTCATTTCTTGTAAAGGAGAATGAACTCGGATCCAGCCAACACTGTTCAGCTGCATTAAGTGGCATTGCATAAGCTTATTGCCAGATGGGTGTGCCTTAGGCTACAGTGAGGGACATACCTATACCCAGCATTTGATGGTGATGGATTATTCCAAACTTAATGGTATAGAATATATAAACTGCATTTCTGATTAAGGTGATAGTCACATTTCTGTAATTAATGTTTGAAGCAATTCATGGCACTTGTGTAGTGGGATTTAGTTTATGTATGCACAGTTTTATAGGCTTCCTTAATTGCAAAATTTTGTATTCAGAATTTCTGTTAATCATTGTGAGGATCCTTATTGACACTGGCAAAGTCCCACTTGCATATGCATTACTAGTACACAAGCAGGGATCCTGTTGGAAATAGCTGAGTTATCACTTGCACAGGGAAGCAACTGATAATCTTCTTGTACGGATAGTGAAATGGTTCAAGCTGTGTTTATTGTGTGAGTGGATTGATTGCCTATGTATTTTGACACTAATTAATGTATCCCATTTTCAGGAGGAATCCAGCGGAGCAGATGAACGAAATTCAGATAGATTTATAGGCCCTCTTCCACGAGAAGGTTCAGTTGGTTGTTCTAATGATTATGTTAGTCAGAATTACTCTTACTCATCAATTCTGAATAAATCAGAAACAGGTATGATTGTTTGTCTCTATATTTTATAATAATGTTTTAGCGGTGTGTAAAAGCAAATTAAGTATTGGCAAGATAGAATGTAGAATGCAACAATGGCAGAATAACCAATAGGAATGGTGTGCCACTTGTTTTATTGAAGAATAAGATATAGTACTACTTGATACCTAAAGTTTCTCTTTGATTACTCCCCACCCCACTCTTGGAATGCCTACCAGAAAATATGAAGACTGAGGCAAATGCACTTTATCAAGAGACAATGACCCTATCTGCTAATGTTGCCCTTAGGACATTTACGTGGCTCCAGTCAATTGTAACTGTATTGTCCAAAGGTGAAAAAAGCTTATTCAGTGGAACCTCTGTTAACAAATGGCTCAGTTAACATAAAATCACATAACAAAAGGAAATCCATAGAAAATACCATATTTTTGGACCATAAAACGCACCTGACCATAAGATGCACCCAGTTTTCAGAGCAGGAAAACAAACAAAAAAAAAATACTTAATACTGTATTTTGCACCAGCAACCAGTGGTGGCACTGCAGGGGAAATGGGCAGGCCAGGCCAATTGCACTGAGGAAGGAAGTGATACTCTTGCCTAGCCTCTTGTTCTCCTTTCAACCAGGAAGCATGTTTCCCCCCTCCGTTTTGTCCACGTGGAGTAGAAACAAAGGCATCAAGGTAAGTGAAACCCTTTCTTTTTAAGCACAGGTTTGGTTTCCCACTTAAATGCATTGGGAACATACAAACCACAGAGGTATAATAAACAGGAGATGATATGATGTCACAAACTTGAAGCTGACTAATCTGACAGTCCGCCATGTTAGTTGGCCCAAAACATTGCCTTATGGTGCTTTGATTGTGTGGAGTCGTGAAAGTAGATCGGGGTTTCCCCTTTAATATCAGTGGGTGGGGGGTTGCAATCCCCCTCTCCGCTGGCTCCCCTGGGTCCAGAAGGGTTGGGGGGACAGACCCCTTTTGTCCCCCCAACCCTCACGGACCCACGGGACCCAGGAGAGGGGATTGTATCCACACCACCCCCTGATATCAAAAGGGAAAACCCGATCGGAGTTTCCCCTTTAATATCAGTGGGTGGGGGGTTGCGATCCCCCTCACTGCTGGCTCCCCTGGGGTTGGGAGGTTTGGAGGGACAAAAGGAGTCTGTCCCCCCAACCCTTCTGGACCTAGAGGAGTCAGCGGAGAGGGGGATTGCAACCCCCCAAACACTCCATTTTTAAAGAGAAGAAAGCAAGTGGTTTCTTCTCTTTAAAAACGGAGTGTTGGGGTGTGTGTGGAATCGATCCCCTCTCCCTAGTCCCCTGGGGTTGGGAGGTTTGGGGGGACAAAAGGGGTCTGTCTCCCCAACCCTCCTGAACCCAGAGAACCCGGCAGAGGGGATTCCCCCCCCCCCACACACACACACATATACCCCATATTAAAGAGCGGTTTCTTCTCTTTAAAAATGGAGTGTTTGGGAGGGGGGTGGAATCGATCCCCTCTCCCTGGTCCCCTGGGTATGGGAGGTTTGGGAAGACAAAAGGGATCTGTCTCCCCAACCCTCCTGAACCCAGGGGACCCAGCGGAGAGGGGGAATCCCCCCGACACCCCCCATATTAAAGAGAAGAAAGCAAGCGGTTTCTTTTTAACAACGGAGTGTTGTGGGGGGTGAATTTGTTCCCCTTTCCCTGGTCTCCCGGGTTTGGAAGGGTTGGGGTGACAAAAGGGGTCTGTCTCCCCAACCCTTCTTCTGTTTTTATACCTCCATGATACAAACAGAAAACCTTTGAATACAAGAAATTTATTTCCAATGCATTTAAATGGGAAATTGCGATTTTCGCCCTCTAGTGGCCACATGTTTTTCCCCCTGCCCCCAAACAACTGAACAGCTGAGAACTGGCAGTAATCGTCTTCAGCCAGCTGCGGCTCTTGTAAAATATCCTTTTACAACAGCCACAGCTGGCCGAAGACCAGCATTTGGACTATAACACGCACCCTCATTTTCTCCCCACTTTTGGGGGAGAAAAAGTGCGTCTTATGGTCCAAAAAATATGGTAGTGGCTCAGTTTACAATTCCCCCCCCCAAATGGATTAATTGGTTTTCAATACATTCCTATGGGAAACTGCATTTTGGTTAATGTATTTTGGTTTTCAATGCATTCCTATGGGAAATTTGGTTAAAGAAATTTCCATTGTAAGAAACGTCCCAGAGAACACGTTAATAACGTTAATAACGTTAACCGAGGTTCCACTGTACTAAGGTTCTCTGCTATTTAAAAGTCAAAGTCCTATACATTATCAGGTTTTTTTATCTCAGAAATGTTGAGAACATTATTCTTATATTATGAAATCTGTTGGTATTTGATCTGAATGGAAATCATTTGAAAAAGATTGTTGTGTTGATAATGAGTAATGAGTTTTCAAAACTTCACTGAAGTTATTGTAAGAGTTGCTGCTAATTTCTGTTCAGCAAAAAGTAGTTTTTATTAGAAGCTATGATGACTAATAATCATGTTGCAAAATTATTATTTGTTTAGGATATGTAGGTCTAGTAAATCAAGCAATGACCTGCTATTTGAACAGCCTCCTACAAACCCTTTTCATGACTCCTGAATTTAGAAATGCATTATATAAGTAAGTACACGAGATCATATGCATGTAATAATGTTCTAGGTATTTTTGTATTCTGCTTTTCAAAGACGTTCAAAGACTTGCATTTTTGTAGATACATACATTTCTGTGATTATGTTCAGTGTTCATAGAAAAGCTTTGTAAATTGTTAAGTAATAAGAATACACAGGATGTGCGTTTGTTGAATATTTTCATTTTCTCAAGTGTATATTCTGTTTGAAAATGATATCAAGAGATACTGCAGATTCGTTCCTGATAACTTAGAAATCATCCCCGACGCCCTCCATCCTGGTATGTCAGCTTGGGAATCACCCATTGACATGGATGCTCACAGACCACGAAGGAGAATGGTAGGTTACCTACCGTAAACATAGTTCTCCGAGTGGTCCTGTGAGCATTCATACGTCCCACCCTACCTCCCTTCTTTCATTGTCGATACCTCCCATACAGCGGCTATACAAATGGAACTGAGAGGGTGGGGGCCCGACGCTAGGCATGCCAGGGATAGCGCTTTCTTTCGAAAGCTATGCTTGGAATAGCCGACCACTGCACATGTGCAGATGGGAAACCCATTAGTATGAATGCTCACAGGACCACTTGAAGAACTATGTTTACGGTAGGTAACATACTCTTCTCAGATGTGGCCCATAGTCCCTGGCAGCTGCATGTCATTAGACAATTTAAGTAAGATATTGTCCATGGACAATTGTTCCTTAATTAATTACTCTGGCTGCATATAAGCCCATAAATGTGCTTACAACTTGTCCTAAAACAATTCACTGTTTGAAATTTTGGTGTAATTTAAATAGAGTTATGCAAGAAAGATAATGGCATTATCCCACAATAGTAATATTTTATTCATCTTAATTGAAACTCCTCTCCCCCCACTCCCTTTTATGTGCCAAGGCTCCCTTGGGCTCTCCTTTGACCCAGGGAAGCCTGTGGGAATCTTGAGATGGAGGGAGCCTTTAGTATCCAAAAATTGCCACTGGATTTCTGTTGGTGAGATGGAGACAATCGGTGGTGATCCAGAAACAATTACTGAATATTAAGACTCTGTCCCCCTAGGCCAGTGATGGCCAACCTTGGCACTCCAGGTATTCTTAAATTTCAATTTCCAGAAGCCCTGATCAGCAGGTGTGCTGACTTGGGCTTCTGGTAACTGAAGTCCAAGAACACCTGGAGTGCCAAGGTTCACCATCACACCCCTAGGCTTTCAAAGGATTTATCAGTTCAAAAAACATCACTAGAGAGCCTTAAAATGTGAAAGGGAGAGAGTAGGAAGCCTTCAGTCCCCATCCCGTCCTTCTTGCATGTTGAAAAGTTGTACAAGAAAGAGTGAGCACTGGAGTTCATTTTAACACCAAGGAGATCTGTGGCAAACTTTATTGAACATGTTTCAGAAACCACTTTATGAGATCTCTGTTCCATTTTTGTTGGATAGTTGGATTGTTTGCTAACGGGATTTCCAATGCTGACATTCATTCATTTATGTCTAGTATCCACAAGTGTGAACATTTCTGAACATTTTGGAGCGGCTTGCAGCTAATATCTTTGACAGACTGGAATCTTGCTCTTTCATGGAAAAACTCATACAGAAGCAGCTACAATCAATATAATGGATATAATCAATCAAATAACTTCTTGTGCCTCTTGGCTATAATGTTCTTTATATTGTACAATGTAAATGGAGGAAATTAATGAAAGAGCAGTGTATTAGCTTTTATTCTCTATGGGTTTTTTACTCTTCATTTTTTCATTATACAGTGTGAATTTCTAAGCAGAATGCAGTAGATTCCAGTTATAATCATGTTCCAATAATTTTTATTAGTTAATTTTAACTTGGACAATTTGGATTTGACTTCAGTTGTTTGGTACTTTACAGATCTCTGCTTTCAAATATTTGTTTTGGAACTTTTTAAAAAAACCTTAATAATATTTTTCCTGAAATATAGAAACTGGCCTTTTCATACTATTGACTATTCATGTGTGATAAGGTTTTTTCTTAAATATTTTATTAGAATTACAGTAAATTTATGTCATGCAGTCTTCTAAGAAACACCTGTGTCTAGAATGTTTAAAGAATGTTTAAAGAACATTTTCTTGTAATTTAATAATTTTGTTTACATATGGTACTAAGATGCCTCGTTTTGTTAATAGATGGGAATTTGAGGAATCTGAAGAAGATCCAGTGACAAGCATCCCTTATCAGCTTCAAAGGCTGTTTGTTTTATTACAGACCAGCAAAAAGAGAGCAATTGAAACAACAGATGTTACACGAAGCTTTGGATGGGATAGTAGTGAGGGTAATTATAACAAAATGCTTTTATCGGTCATTAGAGTAGATGTTAACTGTCAATCAAATTCTCTCTTCAGAGGTCAGAATATACAGTACATGAGCTCTATCTGCTAATTTGCTTCTATCAATTTAGTAGGAAGCAAAGAAGCCACAGTTATCCATAGCTTCATTTTAACTTCTCAACTAGAATAATAGCTTCCAAACAAACTGGTTTTAAATTGATTTCTGAATCCTGGTTTGTTTGGGAGTCAACAATCAGAATTCTTGGTTCAGTGGTAACAGTAAATTATACTGCTTCCTTGTATCATGGCTCACTTGCTTGAGGAGAGAAGTGAAGCAACAGCAAAGGGATTGTGTGAAAATTTGAGCTTTTATTACATTAAAATGTTATCATTTAAATGCAAGCATTGTATCTTGGATGTATTCACCTTCTGCTTGAAGAATCACAAGGATCCCATTTTTGTGATGATTTTTTAAATTAAAAAAATGGATGGAGACCTAAAAGGTAGAGACATTATAAATTTTGTAATGCTTTAAAACCTTTTTAAAGGAATAAAGCATTGCTGGCTTGTCTGTTCCAGTATTTACCTGACCACAGTGAATACTTAGATCAGGGGTTCTTAACTTTTTTAAGCTGGGGGCCGGATCACGCCTCCTCAGACTCTTTGCGGGCTGGACGGGTGTCGCCCCGCCACCACCAACACTCACCATGCCACCGCCAACACCCCCCCCCATGCCATCAGTCTGGCCCGCAAACACTCACCCCTACCCCTCCGACACTTCCCTGCTTACCAGCCTGCCGTGGGTGAAGGCCTGTAATCGGCCAGAGCGGCACCTGGGAAAGATGTGGGCGGCCACAGGCATCTGCCGCTTCTGCCGCTGTCTTACAACATTTGCCGTGCTGTGGAGCGGCATTAGGGACATACCAAGCCAGGCTTAGGGGAAAAGGGTGGTGGTGGTGTTAGCGAGAGCATGGGGGCAGATGGAACCCCTGACTTAAATGCTTCCAGGAACATGTGGAAGAATATCTAGATTGCCAAGCCATATCCTTGGATGTTCACTGTCAACCTATAAGTATATACAGTATGTGACATATAGTAAACCAGATGATACCAGCATGCATTTTGGTTTCTTCACCAGGTGCATGCATGCAAGGAATTCTCAAACATATACCTACAGTTCTTAAATATGAATTCCAGTTTAGAACAGTGAGCAAACTCCTGTTGGTGTAGTGAACTTGGTGTAAACTGGATCCAGGTGCTGGAAATAATTAAATACATTGAAAACTTTCGTTCCCCCCTTCAGGTTCTGAGACTCTGGGGAAGCTTTTGGGAATCTCAGAACAGGAGGGAAAAACTTTAAAAGTCAAATATAGATGTTAGATTGTCGACAGCAATCCTGATCCCAACAGCAGCAATCAAGTAGCAATTAAAGGCTTCCTTCCCATCATCCTGAGGCTCCCATAGGCTTCCCATGGGCAAAGGGGAACCCTAGAATGCTTCAGAAACCTAAAATGTGGGCAAAATGAAGCTTTTGATTTTTTTTTTTAGATGAATTACTCCAAATGCTTGGGTTTGGTTTATGCCAGTTTAACTATGGCAGCAGGATTTTGCTTGAGTCAAGTAAAAACAAAATTAAATTGTTTAACTAAAATGATATATTAAAAACAACATTTACAGTTTTTTCTTATATGAATTTATCTCTTCTGTTTTATAACAGCATGGCAGCAGCATGATGTACAGGAACTCTGCAGAGTCATGTTTGATGCATTGGAACAAAAATGGAAGCAAACAGAACAGGTATAATGGCTTTAGCTTATTTTGTGGTAAGGGGTTAAAGAGGGGCAAGAGAAGCTGCTTTGAAGTAGAGATGAGAATGGAAATGTTTATTGGACTTGTACTTATGTAGTTAAAATCTGTCAAATTGCTTTCAACTTAATACAACCTTCTGAATTAAGTATGTTCATAAAGTCCTGGTATCAACAGTCTTGCTCATGCCTTGTGAATTAAAGAGGTGGTTCCCTTTATTGAGTGAATGTTAGGTCTTCTCCTACTGTCTTCCAGAAGAATTAGAAAGACCAGTATGTTGAAGTGACATTGACATAGTTGCACATCACTTAGCGGAGATAATTGAGAAATAAGATCCTTGTAGATTCTAAGGAAAATGGATGTCATCCACCCTCCCCTGGGCAATGAATTGATCAGCATATTACCTGAAGGCTTTTACCTTTCTCTCAGTTTTATGGTGGTGTTTTTTGTTCACCGTGAGATATGCATCAAGGCATACATTTTGTCTTCCTGATGCAAGGAATATAGGGGTTATGAGACCCAGGTTTTAGTATTGTATCTGATGCAGGACTTTGCCCTGTTTTTTCCTTGGCTTTACCCAGATCAGAATGTCTGCCTTCTGCCATTTCTAGAAAAACCTCTATTTGAGAAAGAGCCATGTGGTCTTTATACAATACAAATGCAGATATAGGTGATACCTTTTTCTGACCACCAAAATCAAACAATTTTTTGATTCAATGTCACTTCTTCATGCTGTGTACTAATCACTTATATCAGGGGTTCACAACCTATGCCCACGGGCCAGATTTGGCCCATGACACCAAATAAGCTGGCCCCCAACCTCACTCCAGTCGCTGCTGGAATCGGCCACAGACTCATTTACAGCCACATAAATGCATTTATAACAGCATAAATGAGTTTACGACAGCGTTTATAGCGGGTGGAACCACCAGTCCGGCCTGCTCAGCTGTCTGAGGGGGCGTGGTCCATCCTGTGGCTGAAAAATGTTGAGAATCTCTGGCTTATATAAATGCATACATAAATCCTTTATGTGATTTAACTACACTTTGCTTATTCTTCACTTTATTCCTTACTCTCAACAAAGTATTTTTATGATGTTGCTGTCATCTTTTAAAAAATAATATCTACCTCTCCCGATAACACGTCATGTTTGATGTACAGTGACCCTTACTTAACAAATTGAATGTATTCTCTGGGACCTTTTGCACAATGGAAAATTTGTAAAGTGGATTTCCCATAGTAATGCATTGAATGCAATTTCCCATAGGAATGCATTGAAAACCAAAAATTGTTAACCAAAAAGCAGTTTCCTATAGGAATGCTTTGAAAACCAATTAATCCATTCCGAAAAAAATTCTTAACTGAGCCACTATTTTCTATGGATTTTTTTTTGTTATTGCGATTTTTGTGTTAAGCGAGCTGCTTGTTGTTATTGTTCATTGGATTTGTATGCTGCCCACTCGACTGGTTAAGCGAGGTTCCACTGTATTGCTTCCATGCTGTCTTCTGTTGTGCCAAAATCCAACATAATTTGTGAGAGCAGAAATTGTGTTGCATTACTGATCTTTGCCACTGAGTGGCAATTCAGTCTTTGCAGCTCTGTTCAGTTCACAGCCAGAAGTGTCTCTGTTAATCCCTGTAACATTATTTTTTGCTGTAATCCAAACCAACAGTCTTCTCAGTCTTCAGAGGAGGGCTTTCATTTTTTGTGAAGCTGAATCCCAGGCTTATCCTTATTTAGCCAAGAACAGATCATGCAAAGGAAAAAAAAACACTTTATCCAGAACTTTAATGATCAGTATGTGGATTATGATAAAAGCAGAAATCACAAATGGAACATGCATCCACCTTTCACAGCTGGAAAGAGAAAAAGAAAGGCCTATAGCCAAACTCTTTTAAGAAACCAGTTAAGGTTTCTCTCATTTACACATCTGAGAAATCTGATACAGTATATGTTGTCCAGATGTCCATCTCTTGTCATCTAGCAGACAGCCAACTTTAGAAAAATCTGTGAGTTTCAAGGGAAGAAAATAAATTCCTGGAATCCATACAAGTGTAACTTGGGAAATAAACTAAATAAAGGTGTTTAAGCACCTATGTATTAAGTGTACAGGTATAAGTATATATTTAAATTGAAACATCCATACAGATCTTTAGAAGAATTTTGCACATATGTCAGAAATGAACAGACTTAAGAATAAATGCATGCAAAAGTAACATAAGTTGGAAATAGGCTGTCAGTTCCTGGTTGGAAAGAAAACAGTAATGATCTATGTCAGAAATGCTTCTGATAAATAGTGTAGAGAAATTTTTTGCCTGCATAGCCTTATACATAGTTTTGATGGCAAACCTTTTAGAGACCGAGTGCCCAAACTGCAACCCCAAACCCACTTATTTATCACAAAGTGCCAACGCAGCAACAGGGTAGTGAAGAAATGCTCCCATTGGACTGCTGGGCAGATGGGTGGGTGAACTCTGTGTTGGGTGGGAGGGAAGCACTCCCATTGGGCTACTGGGCAGAAGGGTGGGACAAATTCTGTGCTGGGGTGACCGCAGAGGGGTCCAATTGCCACCTCTGGCACATGTGCTATAGGTTCGCCACCACCGTTTTAGGGTATGTCCGTATGGACATTTAGCTTGCTCTTTTGAGCTCTCAGTGGTCTTTCTGGTTCCATTCATCCACATTTTGTGGAGGCTAGAGCAGTGCAGTGCTTTGGTTTGAATCTCGATCAGGTTTTTTTTCTTTTTACAGCAGACCTCTTTACTCTATTCCCAGCACCTGTGGATGCTGGGGACAGTGTATATGTGAGTCTTGCAGATGTCAAAGGCTACTTCTGGAGTAAACATATGGTATGCTGGAGGAGCTAACAAGTCCCTTCAGTATATCAGATGTTGGAAGCAAACACTTCCCTTGCTCTTCTACAGGGAGCAGGAAAAGTAACTGTTTTCCCTTCTCCCAGCTGATCATTGTAATGCTGGATTTTTGAGGGGAAGAATAAATTACACTTCCCTGCCCCTTTACAGAAAAGCAGGTGGAGTCTTTTGCTGCACCCACTTTCATGAATGTGTCTTGTCACTGGAGCTGCAAAGGGAGATGGGTCGTCTTCCTCTGCCTATTCACCTGTACCCTTTCCCATCCTGCTTTTCTTTCATCATTCCTCCCTCCTGCCTTGTGGGTGTGTCCAGGTTGCTTGGTATGTTTGGATGGAGGGACCAGGCTAAGTGTTGTTTAGCCCATTCCAAAAGCAACCCAAAAATGAGCAAGTCTGGACGTGCTCTGAGTTTCAGTTTAGAATGCACTGTTTAGGGGGAAAGCTAATGTAATGGATCACCACTGTATTATAACAGAAGTCAATTATTGGAGATAGAAATAAATTAAAATATATTCCATTGTTTGAAGGAAAAACCCCAATGGAATCAAAGGAAAATGGCAGATTTTCTGTATGTTGAACTACTCTCTTATCACTGCAAATATTGCTTAGGTAATTCAAGTCTATAAATAGGCTACGTTTAAATGCTACAACACAGAATACAGTAAAACCTCGAATAAAGAGTGCCTCACTTAGAGACTAACTCGCTTAAAGAGCAAATTTTTCTCTGAATGGTCACCTCGCTTAACAACTAAAACCAACCAAAAATCGTTTAACAAGTAAACTTATCAGGGTTCGCAATCCCCCCCCCCATGCCACTTACAATAGTGTTTCGCTTAAAGAGCAATCCCGTGGAACACATTATGATCTTTAAGCGAGGTACCACTGTACTACATAATGCGAAATAAATAAAACAGATTTGTATCCTTTTATTAAAACATGAAAATTGTTTCTTAATTGCAGGCTGATCTGATAAATCAGCTGTACCAAGGCAAGCTGAAGGACTATGTAAGATGTCTGGAATGTGGCTATGAGAGTTGGAGAATTGATACTTACCTGGATATTCCTTTGGTCATTCGGCCTTATGGCTCCAATCAGGCTTTTGCAAGCGTGGTGTGTACTGTTAAACTGACTGCTAATACATGTCTTACATGTGGGTTCACTTTCTTGAAAGGCAAGTATCATCCTAGATACTCCATCTTGGGTTGTCCCGTCTATGTGCAATAAACCAGATACAGTAGCAAGTTCTGTAAGGTTTTTGACCCTTCAATGAGTCCTACTGGTGCATGTTTATGAGGAAGAAAGGAAATTATGGTTATAATTTACCTGTGTGTTCCTTTTCATTGTACTTAGGAATTTAGTGTTATTTTTTACATCAGTATGCTATTGTGTGGATGTCTTTATAAATATTTTAAGTGTTAGTATTGCTTGAGGTTTGTAATGAGAGCATTTTCTTCTATTACCAATAGAATGCAGTAGATATGAAGTGAAGAATAAGATGCTGTTGAATTTGGCTTTTGGACTGATTATCCTACATTTAGTGATAGCTGTTATAGAATTTTTTAAACAGAATTTGGAATTCAATTTTTTAAACAGAATTTGGAATTCAGTTTCCTTTTTAGTTTAGGAATTGAGGTGGGGATCCAAGTAGAGAAAATTATTATATGAGAAAATACTTATTCTACAAAAATTATAGTTCAGAGTAGTAGTAGTAGTAGTAGTAGTAGTAGTAGTAGTAGTAGTAGTAGTAGGTAACCTATCTGCCTGCTTACCAGGATAGATACTATACATTAAATTGTTCTGTGTAGTCATTTGAATGTGGTTTTAGATGTAATATTGTTGTAGGTTTTTCTTCTTTGATATTACTGTATAGTGATACATCTTACCACATTTTCAAACATCCTATAAAGATTTTAAATGTCCTTTTGTTATATATATTGATATTCTTAGAGTTGCTATGTTTGTTGTTGCTTTTTCAGTGTAAAAGTATTAATATTGATGGTTTGCTTCTGGCAAACAGAATAGGAGAATATATATTACATTCCTTTTTTGTGTTTTGCTTTTTATGAGAACAGTAGAATGTTTTAAAAACAAAACCAGAATCTCCTTTATCCTATGAATGTTTATCTGTATAAAGAAGAGTACATCCTTTGTCATTTTATTCACAGTTTAAACAGAAGTGAATCTAAAGTATATGCTTTTGCTTATGGACATAAATGTCTCATAAGGATTAGACTAAGATGCACATAACCCATCATTCTTTCCTAAAATTCCAGTGCCAAGCAGACACTTAGTAGGTCAACTGGCCATTGGGTAGTGGCCAATGATCTACTTCTCTGTTAATTGAAAAGTTTATATTTTTAACCACTTAAACTGTATACAGTTTAAGAAAGTATGGTTTGTGGAAATGTTTGGAGGACATCTATTAAAAGAGACTAATTTAATTACGGTACCTGCATATTTTGCTCAGTATGCAGCACACCATGTTAAAGTTACATTTTGATAGAGAAAGCTGTAGGATAAAGGAAGACAATAATGGAATTTTTTCTATTATATTTAAAAAAATATAATCAGCTCTTAATGTCCCTTATTTAAGTGAACTGAATAAGCAGTTCACTTAAGTATCTAAGTGTGTGTATTTTTGCATACATGATAACCAGTGGAAACTTGTAGAGATATCAAAACATCTTAGATATTCTATCTAGTTCAACAACATGATCTGTTTCTTTTATGAATATCTCAGCAGAATCTGGTTTATCATGTGCTTTCTTTGTTTTTTAATGCTATTATGCTAAAAAGCATGTTGCTGCTCCAGTCTTCTGAGCTATGTTATACTTCTTCCTACGTTGGTTTGTAGAGTTGGTTGTCTGGTGATGCAAAATATTCTAGATGTTTAGTCTTCAACAGTTGGGAACTATGGAGGATACTTGCTTTTGGAGAAGGGGAAATTTGTCTGTTTCTCAATGGAATTCTCTGAAGGTAGTATCCTCCATGGATCCTCATTAACTAAAATATTTAAGGATTTGGCTCAGCAGTCAAAATACACATGCGCTAATAGGGCTCTTAGAAGGGAATATAAAAGTCTTTGGATCTTGCTGTACAGTTCCTGAGGGGACTTGCCAGAGGCGGCACTACCCAAAATAGGGGATCTAAGGAGGATACTACCTTCAAAGAACTCTAGTTAAAGGTAAGTGGTTCCCCATTTTTTTAACAGAAAGCTTATCAACAATGTCCTTACTTAATATTCCCTCAAAATAGCAGTTTTACCATGCTCACAATTTTGTGCTAGTGAGGTTTTTCATTTTACATTCCTAATAGTATTGATAATGAAAGTTTTGAAAAAACATAAAGGTTTAAGACTCGTTAAATCAAAATTGAGTTTAAATTTCATCTGCAGGTATGAGGGCTTCAGCTATATATTACTATACAATATCTGTTTCTAATTGAAACTAAGCTTTTACCTCACTACTCTGATCTTATGTTTTATATCATAGCAAAGCTTTATTGTCATTTATGTTTGAAATTACGCTGGCCTAATTATCCATTTAAGGCGAAGCAGAAGTACAATTTTAGAAAAGAACTCTAATGAGGAAACATATATATTCTTATTATGGAAAGTTTGTGATCAATATTTTACCTCAATCGTACGTCCAGAAGGAAAAATTAAAAAGAAACCTTCCAATAATGTATCTTTTTCACAGGCATTGGAAACTATAGGGAAAGGATTTTTAATATTGTTAGGACTTCATTTCTACCTCTACTTCATCATAAGCTGGGTACAATTTGAAAGATAACAAGAAAACAAATAACTAAATTTTAAACCTGCATGAAGTTTTGGGACTGTTCCATTGTATTATAGAATGGTTAATTATCTTATTTGCATTGATACATTTGAACACTGTTTCAGTCCCATTTTCTAAAATTATTTCTAAAATGTGAAACAATTTTTTTCCTGATTTATATTGCCGCCCAACTCAGAAGACTCTGGGCGGCACACAGAGAATAAAACTATTATCACAGTTTAAAAACTTTAAAACCTGTAAAAACCCATTAAAACTACTACCAAAGGTTACCCCAACCCCTACAGATTAAGAGAGAGAGAGAGCTTTCTTACTAAATCAACCAGTAGTCAGGGGTCACCACATCGCTGGTGCCCCACACCTGCTTTGCCAGGTTTTTAGCCCTTTCCTGAAGGGCAGCAACTTCATCTGGAGATGCAGCTCAATTGGCAGAAGGTTGCATAGGGCTGGAGCAGACACTGAGAAGGCCCTCTTTCTGGTGCTAGAGAGATGCGCCTCTTTAGCAGATGGAACAATGACAGAGCCTCTCTGGTCTGCTCTGGTGGGACGAACAAATGTTCTTGGGGTGACGCAGTCTCTTAAGTATCCCTGGCCCACTACCATGTAGGGCTTTAAAGGTAATTACCAGCGCCTTGAATTGCACCTGGAGGCACACTGGCAACCAGTGCAGCTCCTGGAGCAGTATTGAGGCACGGGCATACCGCCCGCACCCCATCACCACTTGAGCAGCCGCATTCTGGACCAGTTGCAGCCTCCAAATGGTTATCAAGGGCAGCCCCATGCAATAGTCAAGCCTGGATGTGACCAGATCATGCGTGTCCATGAGCAAGGTGTCCCGATCTAGGAGGGGGTGTAACTGGCGCATAACACGAAGTTGTGCAAAAACCCTCCTGGCCACGACTGCCACTTCTTCGAGCAGGTTGTGAATCCAGGAGGACCCCCAGATTACATGCCAGGTCTGTTTGGGGCAAGATAGCCCCATCCAGGACCAAAGATGGTAGCTCCCGACATAACGCAGGGCCCCTGACCCATAACCACTCTGTCTTGCCGGGATTTAATGGTAGCCCGTTGTCCCCCATCCAGGCCCCAGCAGCCTCCAGACACCTGGATAGGACGCTGACTGCTAATCCTAGGGGATTATCTGACATTAGCTTTCCAAACAACCATCATGGGTTCCATGAGTATCAGTAAGAGGTACATTGTTGAACAAAATTTCCTTTCTTAAGACTTTATCTAGAATGTACTTCCCAGTGTAACTATTTGGATTTGGGAAAACTAACTTTGGAAATGTTTTTCAGAAATAAAATAAATAGGCCTTTGAAAATACATGCTGCTATAATTTTACTAAAGCTGTTTTGGTTTTAGTTGGATCAACTGGAAACCTTATACATTCTACTATTGAGTGCCACAGAAAAATGGTAGAAATGAAGTGAAATCATTAATAATGTTTAATAACCAACACCTTTAGTACACGTCTGTATGAATATAATCTCTAACCATTTTTGCTCAGCCCCTAGTACCAGCCACTTGGTTACCTTCCCACCCTACCTTTGAATTCTGTAATGTATTCATTTGCATGGGGGGGAACCTTTTTAAAAGCAATTTTGACTTTATAATAGTAAGATGTCATCTCCCATTGAACTGATTGCAATAGCTGAAGCTCTAGCAGATATTCAGTATACTGTACATGAATTACTTTTTCCCACAATCTGAAACTGTAAACCTAAGATTGCATGAGGTGTCCTCAGGCTTTACATTTTAAAAGCAGCTGGTGAAATATTATTTTTAAAGATGTTTTTTGCAAGAGTCTTAAACAATATGCACTACAATGGCAGTCTTAAGTAACCATTAGTAACTTTATACATTAAGTTATCAGCAATAATGACAGTCTGTGGAAAATCAGCACTTAAATTAAATTTGGTGAGGTTTGCTATTAGGCAGATAGATATGAGACTTCAATTTTAAGGTGATTCATCCCCCATTTTGGTCCACAGATAGCATGGTGAACTGTGGTTTGTTTTTACACGGCCACATGACAAAAAACTCTTGGCAAAACTTTTGTGTGTGTGTAAATTTGGACCTTGTTGCACCAGCATCAGTAGCTGCTGTAGTGGTGCAACTTGAAATGCTCCATTTTAACTTTGGTTTCTGTCAGGTGACCCTTTTGAGCATAATTTCCCTGTGTAGACATACTCTTAGTCTCAGTGATTTTCATTGGGACAAATAACAGCTTTGTTAGGTTGCAGTGTAGGAACCTACCAGCAGTTTGGTTCCATCCCCTTGTACTTTGCATGGTATAAGAGTACAGTATATCTGATGACACATAAATATTATGAAGTGATGCATTTTCTTGCAAACAGTATTCTGCTGAAAAACAGAAATATGAACAAATATAATTTGTAAGAAGCAGCATTTTCTTTTTAAAATCATTGTAGAAATCATTGTAGAAATAAGCAAACTCAGAATGGAAAATACTATTTTAAAGTAAGTACAAGTCAAAAAGACATGACACTTTTAAAGAAAAATATATATCAAAATGTCATTAAAATAATTATTTTGACTAGCCTTTTATTTGTAAGCAGTAAAATATTTAATGTGTTACCATTCATGATTTTTCATTTGATTTTTGAAGACCCACAAGACCATTATCTTAGTTTAATATCCATATATTAATATAGATAGTGTGGTTCCTTGTTGCCTTGCACATCACACAAAGTCTACATAAATTATACCCACTTATGTCAGTCATTCACATGCCATTTAATTGTTAAGAAAAAAGTAGCCTTTTCTGTTGTTTAGTGTATATCTGTGTTTGTATAATTTACTTTTGTTGTAATGATCAGGATGCCAAATGTATCTCAGAACTGTTTTAGAGGAGACTCACTAAGAATTCTACTTAGCAGTTGTTCCTTGAGAAAATAAACTTGGTCATATCTCATTATCTAAAATATTACAGCGACTAAAATTGTGTTGCTTAGCATAGTAAGTCACATTAGAGTATTCCTATTGAATGAGTAGAAATTTTATGAGTTAGCATCTACATAAAGTACTAACATGAACTGCAAGATCAGTGTCATCCTCTTTGTATTTTGATAAAATTGGGCCTAAACTAATTGAAACAGAACATCAGTCAATAGCTTGCTTCAGAATTGGCTACCATATGACACGGTTGAACTGCAGGGTCAGTCATCCTCTTCGTATTTTTCAATAACTGACTATTTTATTTTAAATTAATTGTCTTTTTTAAGAACTTGATTTGGATGCTATATTTAGGCAAAGAATGCAATATTTTTTAAAATGTTCCAAGAAAAGTGGTACAAAGTAAAATAGTACAGTGTCAAACTGTATCACTCTGGTTCTCTTCACCACCTCCTCCCCCAGCTGGGGCTTTAAAACCTAGGCCTTCCAATATCCTTGATCATCTCCCAAAGTGGGATGCATCAAACAACATGCTTTAGACAGCAATCTTATATGTTGTATAACAGTCATTTTGCAGTTGGGGACATAATAATAATAATACCCCAGATATTACGATTGTGGAGGGGGGGGGGAGTATGGATCATCAACATTGCCATACCTGGTGACAGCAGAATCAGCGAGAAACAGCTTGAAAAAATTCCTCGATATCAGGATCTGAAAATTGAACTGCAGAGACTCTGGCAAAAACCGGTACAGGTAGTCCCAGTGGTAATCGGCACACTGGATGCTGTGCCTAAAGACCTAGGCAGGCACTTAGAAACAATTGGAGTTGACAAAATCATCATCCAGTCAGCTGCAGAAGGCCACCCTGCTCGGATCTGTTCACATAATTTGCCGATACATCACTTAGTCCTAAACGCTTGGGAAGTGTTCGACTAGTGATTTTTATGCAAAATCCAGCATTGTTATCTTGTTGGCTGTGTGTTTGAGGATAATAATAATAATAATAATAATAATAATAATAATAATAATAATAATAATAATAATAATAATAATAAATTTTAATTTTAATTTTAATTTATATCCCGCATTTTCTCAGCCGAAGCCAACTCAAGGCGGCTATTACAACAAATATATACCTTACAAAACAATACAGTAGTAAAGAAGCAAAAAAGTAAATTCAGTACAATTCAAAAGCAATTTAACAAAGTCAAATTACAACACAAAATATCACATCAGAAATAAACTCAATAATAATGAATAACAAAATTAGACAAGATCACCCAAGAAATCCCCGGCCTCTAGTCTTTTGAGTCCAGAGGAGGAGGGCGGGGCCTGAGAACGCTGGCTGGTGGTGTGACCAAGAGAGCCTCTTCGCCCCCACCGGGGCCAGAAAGCAAGGCTGTGTCCAGTTAAGCCCCCTGTTATTTATTAGACTTCAGGAACAAGATTTATCATGAAAGGAACTGTCTTTTAGGACTTCTTTACCACCACCACCATCAGCACCAAGTTTCCCCAATCTTTAATATTACTTATCGAAATTGTGTATTTGTTTTAATCTTGCCAGATGAAGGTTCCTCATGGTTTTTATGAACCCAGACTTATTCTAGTTTTCATGTTTAGTGAGTTAAGTGTCTTAAATTTTTGAAGATTTTAAGTAAACATCTGCTGACTTAAAATTGAAACTAACATATCCTCCCAGATTTATTGGATTATATTTTATATGGCTTTTCTTTCATTTCTCACCCAGTGTTGGGAGCATTGTACTGAAGAAGAAGAAAAATAGTGTTGTGTTCTGAGGAGTCCATAGAAATCTCTTTAATTTTTATTCAGAAGCTTATCCAAGTGATATATTTAAAATACTCCCCTGCTGCAGGTTAGCATTTATGAGGCAATATTTAAACCCTCATACAAAAAGGCAATATAATTCAGTGTTCTATCTATTGAGGAATGTTTCTGCTACCTTTTGACATCTTTGTAGGATGGTATGCAATGTCTTCACTCCAATGTTTTACAAACAGGCTTCCATGTGCACAAGAGGACATGCTTCTTCCCCCTGCAGTGTCACCATCCAGCCTGCAGAGTCTCCTTTCAACCTGGTCTTTTAGAGCTGATTGGATTGTGTGCTTAGAGGACTGCACGAGAGAGGAGAAATCTATTCATTAGGCAGTTTCCATTCCTTTCACACACACACACACACACACACACACACACACACACACACACACACACACACACACACACACACACACACACACACACACACACACACACACACACACACACACACACACACACACACACACACACACACAGAGAGAGAGATTTCATTGAATACAACCCAGAATATCCAATGTGATGGTTTAAATTGGCTAAATTTGTCATTAGAACCACAGTTAAAACTATCACAAACTTTACAAATACGAAAATCATTAACATGACATTTAAAAGCTTGTGAGAAATAAAAATGTCTCTTGTCTTTCTGGATACTGCTTGCAGGTGTGGTTGATGTGAGAGCAGACAGTCTTGCAGGTATCTCATGCTTAGCCTGAGTAGGGCTTTGTATATAAGGATCAAGATTTTGAACTGGACTGGAAGGAACTGGTGTTCCTGGAAATAATAAAGCCAAGATGGGGAGAAAAACTGGGTGAGCTTTTATCTCTGGGGTAAAAGAAAATTTGGGTAATGCTTTTAAAAGGATTGTGCTTTCTTAACACCATTTACAAATCTGTACCATTTTGTTATATGCAAATCATATTTTGTCTAACTTGGTTTGCTTTTCAAGGTCAGATTTTCTGGTGCTTGATCATTGCCCCAGGATTCCTACAGAATCTGTAAAAAGGGGGTGGGGGGAATCAGACATCCATGTTTGTCATAACTGACATTTATCCCAACAAAGGGTTACATCCAGAATGAGATCAGACAATCATTTCCAAGCACCTCAACATTCAGCTAGGTATCAAGATAAAAGTATTGCAATAATTCCAGGCAACATCAGTTTGTTTATTTCTACAAGTTTTATTTCTTTTCAGTGCTGTGTTTTATATGCACAAATGTTCCATATCCAAGGAATAATTCAGAAGAATTGTCTAAATGTTTTGCAGCTATTAAAAGCTGTAGGCACAAAATAGTTAAAAATAATATTAAAAAATACCAGAAACCTACAGTAGACTTAAGTTGCAGGCAAATACTTTAATCAGAACATAGTTCAAAATACTACTACTGCTTCTTGTGCCGTATCTGATACTGAATATTGGCTATCCTCATGGTGATCAACTATGAAGATTGTCCTGGGAGTACAATACAATGGCTTTCCATTTGCCTTCTGCATCACAGCGTGACACCCATACCACTGATCCAGTTCCACCAGTCCCTTACTGGTCCTGAGCCCTTTTGGCACACAAAGTCCTCTTCAGCCACAGGCCAGTATTGACGAAGCTGCTTCCCTCCATCAAGATGGGCTCAAGAGGGATTTAATCCACTTGGGGACCATCACCCTTCCCTGTGGCCTTTGTCACCCAGGGCGTTGAGTCCCTGGCAGTATGGTCTACTCGATTAACATAGCAGGATAACCTGGCAAGACTGGCAGTCCAATATACAGGAGTTATGTTTAAAACATTTTTGTTTTTATGCTCAAATCCAAAATACAGCAGTATGAAAAGACAAAAAAATGTTTTAAATATAACTGGGTTACCATAAAAGGCAAGATCAAGAACTTAATGCCTGAAAAGCACAACAAAATACTACAAAGAATATGTAAAATGTTTAACGCGCATTATAAAAATATATGGGCTTTTGGCCCAAAAAGGGACATTGAAATAACAGAATAAACACATTCCAAATTAAAAGTATAAAGCAGTTCTTAGCCTTTAAGTGTGTTCAGCTGAACTGACAGACACAAAAAGTACATTTAAAGCTGCTTGAATGTCTGGATCTATAGAGGGAACCTAATACCATCTCCAGCTTCTGCCATTATTGTTGCTATGTATTAAGTTGGGTACCTTGTTGCTGTATCAACAACACATGACATAATGCTGCTGGCTATCCTTTTGGCCATTAATTGGGTTATAACTATAAATACTTTCTTAGTAGACCTTGACTGGTTCTGGGGTTGCTGATGGCAGTAGTTGCTACTTTCTGAGGATTGTTCTCAAGTTTGCTAGTCTTCATCTTTCGAATTGTTTATTCTATTATCTGGATTTTAATTTAATTTAATAGTCATATATGCCACCCTCTCAGGTAGAACCCGACTCAGGGCGGCATTACAACAAGTTCTAAAAACATATAAAAACACTTTAAAAAAAACCATATCCCCACCCACCAATCCCACCCACAATAAAAGAGAAGAGAGGGTTCTTAAGTATTTCTTCTGATTCAGATGTCAAAATAGAAATAACAATGTGTGCCATCAGCATAATAACATTCATTTTAATATGAAAGTTCATGTATTACAATTGATTTTTAGTACACTATTTAGGCCATCAATCCATATGCAGGTCTTTATGGCTATGTGAATGGCATCAAGGGAAAATGAGATAATTTTCCAAAAATTATAAACAGTGGTTTAAATCAAGATGATTTATTATTATTATTATTATTATTATTATTATTATTATTATTATTATTATTATTATTATTATTATTATTATTATTATTATTATTATTATTATTATTATTATTATTATTATTATTATTATCACTTCTGGTGCATGAGTATGGACCAAAAGGTTAGGCCTAAACATTAGAAGTCAAGTCCTAAAAATTTGCAGATGAGATGACATGCTTGCAAAATCACTGTTTTTTAAAATTTCAATTAGCAGTATTGGTAATTATTTCAAGTTGGTAACAAATGATTTTAGAATTATTCTAGTTGCTGAAATTACTATGGGAAAGAGGATGACCTGATACTGCATCCATATTGTTTTGATTTCTTGTCTTAATATTTTGCATAGTTGGCTAGAAAGCTAAGTGGTTCAGGCATCTGGCTGTAAGGCAAGATGATGGGAGTTGTTTTTGTTGCTGTTGTAAAAATCTACCATTAGATCATGGTTGAAGACTGGGGGAAAATCAACAGTTCAAGACCTAAGAACTGTTAAGATAACATCTAAGTATATAGACAGTTCCTAGTAAAGTTGCTTTTTGTAAAGTTAGGATATTTAAGTCCAGGCATTCCAAAATTCCCAAATATCTAGGGAGCACTTTAGGTATTACTCCAAGGGCTTCAATTACTATGGGAACAACATATTTTTATTAAATACTCCACTTAAATTTGCAAATTATGGTATTTTGTGGTTGTACTTAATTAGTGCATCTCCTGGTGTAGCATTGTCAATAAACCAGGTCTTCTTCTTTTCCACAACAGTTACATCAGGTGTGTTATGAGTCGGGTGTCCATGTGTTTGAATTTAAAAATGCCACAGGATCTTGACACTCTCATTTTCTAAAACTTTCTCAACCAGATGTTCCCAATAATTTTACTGCATTCAAATCCAAATTTCTGACAAAGTTTCCATTGAATAATTTTTGCAGCCCTGTTATGGCATTGCAAATAATCAGTCTGTGAATTTTTGCTGCATCCACTGATCAGATTACCTGCTATTTCATTGCAAAATTGGCATTTGCTATTTTTGGATATATGCTTTTAGCCTTCATGCAATTTGTTGGCAAAACTTGTTGAGCTGCCAAGATAAATCCTTCCATTTCCTCCTCCTTCTTAACGTTTGGAAATTTTCATTTTTGAACTTTCTGTACTTTTAAAGTCATTAATAGAATCCCAACTACTATAAGGTATGCTTTTCTTTGTTGCTTATCCAGAGGTATAATATCCTTCCTACTAAAATCAGCTACTTTATCTGTGATAACCTGCTTATCCCAATGTAGTGTTGTGGATTCATTTTCCAATACTTGGAGATGGCTGGAATTTGCAATATGCAAGTAATCCATAAGATTTAGCCAATGCTGAAAAACAATCTTTGTAACTTGGTTATGCCCGTACATGTAATCTGTTGATGCTAGTTTATGCCATCCAACTATGACCTGAAGGACTATTTCTTTAATTTTGTTACAAGTATTATATATATTACTTATTTTCTGATAGTATCTAGTGCAGATGATGTGGTTTTGGATTGTAATATGAATCTTCGTTTCAGCCTAGCAGGGGAAGACATTCTTGGGATTTGCCACTGAGAAAGTCCCCTCTCAGGTCCCCATCAAGTGTACCTATAAAGGAGATGTGATTGAGAGAAAGGCTTCCTAGCACTTTGAGTTGGGTCCACTAACAAACCACTGGCCAGTATAGCTTCTGTAACAGGAGCTGCTCCTCTTTAACCTGTGATAGTCAACAGTAGAGCTGCAGCATTTTGCAGTATCTGAAGCTTCCATGTAGGATGTGTAGCAGTAGTCTAGACCAGCTGTACCTAGGATATGTGTTGCTGTAGCCAAATCTGAGGAAATGGGTGCAGGTGGCATATGAGCTTTAACTGTGCAAATGCATAGATCTGGGCATCCAGTTTCGAGTACAAGTCTAGGAGTATTCCCAAGCTTGGAAGCCCAAGCTTTCATAGGGAGTATAACCCTTTCACACATAGGATGAATCCCTATTCATCTACCTTTTAATTGATTAAGAACACTTCTGTCTTGCCTGGATTTAGTTTCAATCTGCTTTTCCTCATCATGTCCACTACTCACACATGTTTAGAGTGATACTACACTTCTGGATACAGTTGAAACACGTAAAATAATTGGAGCAGTGTTTCTTGACCTTACAGTGGCAATTGCTACTGAAAATGTTCACAGCTGATTAGCGTTTGCATATGCATGGGCATGTTTTACTTGTGCTTCTGATGGGAGGAACCACGTGACCGGCCCAATCAGCTGTCCGGGGGCGTGGTCAGGACCATGCGCAAAAGGTTTGGCCACCCCTGCTCTAGGGAAAGGATATGAAGCGGTCTTACTCAAAGACAAAAGTACTGAAGAGTGACTGATGATAAATACAACTATGCTATTTTCTGAGTATAGCTCAGTTTATAATAGCAGAGACCTACTTTTATGAATCTAAAACTTTAGATATATGACCAAAAAAAATTTGCATCTAGAATGTGCAAAATGAAGGATTATCTTTCCTACCCAAGAGCCACCCCACATATTTCTGCATGAGGCACTGATCTGCTAATGCCTCTTAAAAAGAAGTAAATCCAATAGTGACTTTTTCTATAATATTGTATAATTTGGAAGCATTATCTTGTAAGGCAGCATTTCCCGAGCTGTGTTCCATGGTGGGCTTCAATTTAATTTAATTTAATAGTCATATTTATATATACCGCCCACTCAGGTAGAACCCGACTCAGGGCGCCATTACAACAAGTTCTAAAAACACATAAAAACACTTTAAAAGACCCATATCCCACCCACTTTAAATGACCCATATCCCACCCACCCATCCCACTCACTATAAAAAATAAGAAAGAGTTCTTAATTGTTTACATAAGCCAGCAGGTGGGGACCGTGTTCCCATTCGGGCCCCACACCTGCCCTGCCAGCCAGGTCTTCAATCCTCTCCTGAGGGGCAGCAAATCTCTTTGAAGTCTTAAATCTGTTGGCAGGAGGTTCCAGAGGATTGGTGCCGACACGGAGAAGGCCCTCCTTCGGGTGCTGGATAGATGTGCTCCCCTAGTTGATGGCACTATCAGAGAGCCACTCCGGTCCGCTCTGGTTGGACGGGCAGACACTCGGGATGATGCAGTCTCTAAGGTATCCTGGCCCACTGCCATATAGGGCTTTAAAGGTCAAAACCAACACCTTGAATTGCACCCGGAGGCAAACTGATAACCAGTGCAGCTCCCGAAATAGCGGTGAGGTGCGGGCATATCGTCCGCACCCCATCACCACCCGGGCCGCCGCATTCTGGACCAGCTACAGCCTCCGAATGGTCGTCAAGGGCAGCCCCATGTAGAGCACATTACAGTAATCTAGTCGGGAAGTGACCATAAGCAAGGAGTCCCAGTCTACGAGTGTGCGCAACTGGCGAATCACCTGAAGTTGGGCAAAAGCCCTCCTGGCCACAGCCACTACCTGTTCTAGCAGCAGCCGCGAGTCCAGAAGGACCCGCAGGTTGCGCACCGGGTCTGTCTGAGGCAAAACAGCCCCATCCAGAACCAAAGATGGTAGCTCCCGGGATAACACAGGGCCCCTTATCCATAGCCGCTCTGTCTTGCTGGGATTCAGCCAAAGCCCATTGGCCCCCATACAGACCCCAATGGCCTCCAGGCATTCGGATAGGATTTCAACGGCATCACTGGGGTCCCCACGGACCGAGATGTACAACTGAGTGTCATCCGCGTACTGATGGTACCGCACCCCGTGGGAACGAATGATCTCACCCAGTGGCTTCATGTAGATGTTAAATAGGAGAGGAGAGAGCACCTAACCCTGAGGCACCCCATAATTGAGAAGCCTAGGGCTGGACCTCTCACTCTCCAACCACACCGACTGGGTACGGCCCTCCAGAAAAGAGGAAAACCAGGACAACACAGTGCCCTAGAAGCCTAAGTCAGTACATTGGCTGATCAGTGCTTTGGGGAATTGACTTACTTAGGCTTCTGGGAATTGAAGTCCAAAGACCAAAGGGTGGGAGACACTGTTGTAAGGAATGATCACATGAGTGAGCAGTTTAATATTATATTTTAAGAATGATACAATAATATAATATCCTGTGTTCACTGATGCTATGTTCAAGAAAGCCGTTTATAAATCAAGAAACTAGTAATGTGAAACAGAACCTCTGTTATAACTGAATGTACCACTGTGACGTAATGTGATGTGCAAGATAACAGAATATTTTTTGCCTTAGATTGTCCACACATTCGATTGATGGAACCACCAGCCATATAATAAAATGATTTGGCTGCTTACCTAAGATGAAATGTAAACATTTTTACACATGATAGCTCCTATCAGTAAATCTTTATAATTTTTCTATTGCTTATAGAACCCAATATTTTGGTTTTGAGCACTTTAGTTCTGTACTACACATATTTTTGCCACTTGCTAAAGTTTTTTTATTTAATTAGGAGGAAGCTTTGCATGCTTTTATTCAACCTGAGATCCTTGATGGGCCTAATCAATATTTCTGTGAAAGATGCAAAAAGAAGTGTGATGCGCGAAAGGTAAATAAATTTGGTTTTTAGTATAATTCTTAAGTAGCTGTATCTGTATTTCTGAACTTTATTTTACATTTCTCTTTTGGGTTTCTTTTGGGTTTTCTAGGGTTTGCGGTTCTTGCATTTTCCTTATCTACTAACCTTACAGCTGAAGAGATTTGACTTTGACTATACCACTATGCACAGGATAAAACTTAATGACCGCATGACATTTCCAGAAGAGCTAGACATGGGTACATTTATTGATATTGAAGATGAGGTAATCATCAGTATTATTTGTTTGCGTTTTTAAAGAATATTTAATTAACTCTTGAATTTAGCTTTGTTGGCAAGGATTATAATGAGATTGAAATGTATTGCTAATTTCAGGGTCTTGATGTTGCTTTTCCTTTCTCTTTAAAGCCTTTTACACAAAAATTAAACACTGACCATTTGCCATGGAACCTGATTTTAAGAATCCCAGCTGAAAATGTCTAAGTCTGGGACTTACTGTGATTTGGATTGTTTGGAGTTCATAACATATCACAGTTAATGCCCCACATTGTGAACCATGCCAGCAATAACTTTTCCAAAAGCACATACTGCAAGAAATATTGTCTAAATTTTCAACATATTTGGCTTTTTTTTGTAAAATAGAGGAACATGCTGATGCCTTTTTTCATCTTGAGTGCTAATGTGAGTTAGACTAAGGGTAGCTCAGAGATAGAGACTTAGGTTTACAGTTGTAGACTACCTGTGGCTGCATGTTCAACCACAAAATTATTTTCATAATCTAAGCACACACAAACACACAATTAATTGATTTGTTTTTGTTATTGTGAAATATTGGGAATGGAAAAAGCCTTGCTAGTTTACTGTGAATTCTTTAATATTCTAATAGTACAGTAAATTCCTGATCAAGCTTATCACTGCCTGCTATGGATTGTCTCAAACTGTAGAATTGAAGAATTGTTCATCAGTTCTTCCATGTTTTGAGGACTATGTCCAGGATAGCTGATTCCCTTGTTGCTTCTTCCACCTTTGTCAGCAAGTGAAATGAGAAATTTATTGGACAGTACATTCTTGGCAAATTGGAATTCTAATTTATATCAGCATAGTTGAAGGCTCCTATTAGCTTATACATTATCTGTCTTCTGGGAGCATTTGGTAATTTGATTTAAGATTAAGTCTGGTTGGATGCTCATAGTAACCCACCCACCCTGATATGTCACTATTTTTGTCCTCTCTTTTAATACCACCAGTCTTATATGTTCTAAGTCTTGGATCTCATCAAAAGTATATGCATTATTCATATATAACCCTCATCCTCTTTTTCTGTTTATTTTTCTTTTTCAATAAATTTACCCTGTTAAGATGTAGTCTTGCATCTGTAGACTTTTAGTTGCAGTTTATATGCTTAAGCTGAAATTTGTTATTATCTTATAATACGCAACATAGAACCTGATCTAGTCAGATTGTAGGTATGACTCACACAACCTGTATTCCCAGAAGTCTCTATGTAGTCTGCCTTCTTATTCTCCTGTGTATGTGCACGTATCCTTATGTGTGCACATATTCCAGTAGGTAGAAGTAACGGGATGGGGTGGGGGACCCAAAACCTTCCATTCCTTGAAACATACCCCTTGCGTTGCATGTCAGGATGTCTATTCATAAATGGTGTAAATTCATTGTATTTTAAATATTGCTCATATTTTTAATTGATGGAGAGGTGCTAAATTTTTAATAACAAGTTTTCCTGCTTGTGTTAAGAAGTCTCCTCAGACAGAGAGTTGCACTGACAGTGGAGCAGAGAATGAGGGCAGTTGTCATAGTGATCAGATGAGCAACGACTTTTCTAACGATGATGGAGTTGATGAAGGAATATGTCTTGAAAGCAGTAGTACGGCTGAAAGGATTTCTAAAGTTGCCAATGAAAAGGTACTTCTAAAAAACAGTTGTATAGCTGATTTGTAATGTCAAAAAATAATATTCTTGTAGGTCTGCTCCACTAGTATTTATTATGTTTAAAATATAGAGGTGATTCTGTTCTCTTATGCTGTTAGTGAACAAAATTAAGAGAATTCTAAATTCTTGCAAAAGCTTTAGAGTGTAACTCTTGGCTAATGGAGGCTGAAAGAGGTAAAGACACAGCTGCAAAAGTTACAGCCTAAACTGAATTAACTTTAGGTTGTCACTTTTGCAGTTGTGTCTTTGTATTATCAGCAGAAGGCAAAACATGACGTGTAATATAGCGATTACAAAATCATTAGCCCAGTCTGATCTTAGGAAGCCTCTTTCTTAGTCTCTAAAATTGCCATATGATTCCACATAGTGAGAAATACACGATTGGCTGAAAATTGATTGGCTAAAAATTCACAGAATACCATGGAAAAGGGCATGCCTCAGTTTTAAAACTAGTTTCTGAGCATGAACTTGTATCATGCTTTTTTTATGTTTGGTCCACAAGTGCTGGAGTGCTTTGGAGGAAAATTATTTGAACATTCTTCAGTTTGAATATCACTGGCCAATGTAATTTAATATAATAATGAGTGGAAGCGGGAAGTAAAAATCTGCATGCTATTTTGTAGGACAGGTTTGTAACTTTAAAAATTCTGAATAATTTGGGACATCTATTCATTATGTACACTTATGATGTTAATATCTTAGTGACAACAGCTACTTTTTAGCAGGATAGCCACCAAAGATCAAATTATAATTGTTAATATTACCTGTACAGTATATGGGTGCGGCAGGCATGAAAATCAGTACCAAATGTGGACATCATAAACAATAATGCTTCACAACACCTCAGCATTTTTATTTTGTGGGATTGTGGGGAAATGATATGGAAATTTTACCTATTGGCGTTTCTGAGCAGTATATTGATTTATTTCTTCCATTTTACAGAATTCATTATTATATGAACTATTTTCTGTTATGGTTCATTCGGGAAGTGCGGCTGGTGGACATTATTATGCTTGCATTAAATCTTTTAGCGATGACCAGTGGTACAGCTTCAATGATCAACATGTTAGCAAGGTAAGTTACATGTTAGATATAATAAAAGACAGGCATGGAATGAATATTGAAATAGTTATTTCAATGTGATAGCACTATCCGCAAACCAGAAGATGGTAGCAGCATACCAGAAGAAATCTGACAGTTTATACTGGGGTGGGGAGTGGGGGAAGAGCCCAAGGAAAAGCAAGCATGCTCATTCGATAAAATCTGAGGAAGTAATGGAATGGACTATTGTAGAAGAAACCATGACTGACTACCTAGAACAGGGCTCCTCAGACTTGACTCTCCAGGTGTTCTTGGACTTCAATTACCAGAAGCCCAAGTCAGCACACCAAGAAATCCAAGAACATCTGGAGAACCAAGTTTGAGGAACCCTGAGCTAGAATATAGAAGAATCTGTAAGCAGAAACATACTTTCATATATGATTACCCTTGGTTTCCTAACATTTTCTTCTATAACATGTGAATAAGAATGAGTTGTGTAGCCATGATAAATACAAGTGACATAAAATAATTTGGTAAATGTTATCATGCTTGCAGCTAGGCTAGGACATAGGAGAGGGAGGCCTGTATCAATCAGTAGACTGCTCCAACCTCCTATAGGCATGCACACTCCCGAGTGCAGTCTCTCCTGTCACCTCGCCAATCCAGAACCATAGCCTGCTGAGCGGATTCCACTCCTTTAAACTTCCGAGAGTATGCAATCTTTTATGTGGTTGCATACAAAGCAGAGAGTTTAGGGAAAAACCTGGGTTAGCCTGATTAACTTGACATCCACTCAATAAATCCTTTAGCAGCAATTTATTAAGCAAAGCATCTGAAAAAGAACAAAGACAAAATACAGAAAGAAATAATTAGTTAGATTCTCCCTCTAGCAGAGCCTCAGGCAAGGCTTGCTCCGTAGATGTTTTATCTCTTCTCAGAGATCAGGGCAATGTGCCAGCAAAACTATTTTAGTCTTGAGCTGGTGAGCCCAAAGAGTGAGCTATGTGCAGCTTCTTAAATAGCAGACGAACTGCATTTTTCTTCTCCCTTAGGGGTTTGGTGTAGATAAGAGAATCCAATCAAGGATGATCACTGATAAGAGTGTGTCCAATTAAGATGATTGACTCCTACCCCTCCCTTTAGGTACAGGTGGAGTTTTATCTGATTGGTTAGGGAAGCAGATAAGGAGTAGGGACTTTCCCAGTGCTCCTGGTCCCTTCCTTTGGAGTGTCCTTGAACCAAGGCCAGGCAGCCTAAAATGGAGTCAGAAACAAAATGGGAGTAGTCTGGTTCATCAAGATCCTGACAAATGTTTTTATATCTTTAATTTTCAAACTAGATAACTCATGAAGATATCAAAAAAACATACGGTGGAACAGCTGGAAGCAGAGGGTACTATTCCAGTGCTTTTGCAAGGTTGGGAAAATGCTCAATACATTTTAATAGTTATGTAGTCCAGCTGATTGCCTTTTTAATGATTGATTATTGTAATGGTGAGAATGATGGACAAATGCTTTCTCAATAAGATAATTATTTAAATAGCATGGTTCTTTCTAGATACTTCTGCAATACTGGCAGTTACAAATCTTGGAAATATACTTTGATTTTCTTTTTAAATGTTTGTTTTAAGATATAATTTAGTCAATGTAGTAGGCAGGAATATTCTATTTTGATATTCTATTACAGATACTGACACTTCAAAATAATTTCCCCAATAGCTCTACAAATGCATATATGCTCATATATAGATTGAAGGACACAACAAGAAATGCAAGTGAGTATGTGTTTTTATAGTTCACAGCTTAGTGATGCTTTTAAAATATCAGGTTATATAAAATTAAACTTCATAAAATAGCATCATAAACAATGCTATAGAATTGTCCTTTTTGTTAATAAAGGGGCAAAAGTTTTTTAAATTGATAATGTTGTGAATTAACTTCTTTAAATATTATTAACAAAGCTAGAAATTTTAACTCTAATGTTTTTAATCTATCCAGTATGTTCATGTGTAACAAGTTAAGTAAAAGTTGTGTCAAATACCATTTTTGCGGTGATATATTTTTAAAAACAATGTTACTAATAAATCATA
Source organism: Bradypodion pumilum (assembly GCA_035047305.1). Lineage (NCBI taxonomy): Eukaryota > Metazoa > Chordata > Lepidosauria > Squamata > Chamaeleonidae > Bradypodion > Bradypodion pumilum. The sequence continues at coordinate 405,308,441 of JAWDJD010000001.1, forward strand.
GTAAACTGCACATATTTGGAACAGACAAAAGTACTGTCACACCTTTAAGGCAAATAGATTTATTAGTCTTAAATATGTCACATTTTAGTTTTGGTTGTTCTTGTAGAAACTGAAATGTACGAATTAAGCTGCCTACCTAGGTATCTAGGTCTCTAGGACATTCTCTTCTTTGAGCCTAGAAGTATTCTAGGCATGTGATTCTGCTCTGCTATTGAGATTAATGGGATGCATGGTTTAAGCGTTATCTAAATGAGAGACTACTTGGAAGTCACATGAAGATGCTGTGCTCTTTCTTTAAACGAAGATTAGATCCTAAAATTAATAAATTTAACACATGGCATATTTTAATCCATGTTTTAATTATGGCTTATTCCCATGATAGAGTTCCTAGAAGTGGATGAATATCCTGAGCATATTAAGAGATTGGTAGAAAAAGAAAAGGAGCTGGAAGAACAAGAAAAGAGGCAGCGTGAAATAGAGCGCAATACTTGCAAGGTTTGTTTCAGTATGTTTCAATCTTGCCATCAATTGTTTATGTGTGTACATTTCTGGTTTTAAGTATTATACACCACCCAGAATGGGAAATATCTCAGATGTGTTCTCTAGGGACAATGAGGGGGTGGGTTTCTCAGCACATCAGGGATCCCATGGCTTTTAAAAAAATTAAAAATATTTGGCCACAAGAAAATGCAGTGGTTTTTTTTTTTAAACTAAATGCTGTTTTGGCTATGGTACATCCTCTCGGCTTATCCCTTTGGAGTTTGGCCTTCAAGCTGCTGGTAAATCTGAAAAATATATCTGAAAATCTGTTGTTTTGACTTCTCTCCCTTTTTTATTAACGGCTTTATAGATAAAATTATTTTGTATGCATCCTGTGAAACAAATAATGATGGAGAATAAACTAGAAGTTCACAAGGACAAGACTTTCATGGAAGCTGTAGAGATAGCTTATAAGGTAAAGTATAATGTATGTTGGATAGTAATTGATAAATTTTCTGGGATCACAAGGGTTAGGTGGTGGTCTCTATGTGCACAGTGACTGGAGATTGGCACTGCTGCTTGTTTTTCTCTCTCCTAAAAGTCATAATGCGAAGTGGGGAAATCTGTTTGGTAGCAGCATACTTACATAGACGGGAGAGTAGAATTTAGTCATGCAACGTGTTTGCTCATGGAAGAGCTTCCACATCTTGGCCATTTTGCTCCAAGCCACAGTATTCTCACATTTTTTCTCTTTAAGACAAACAATGACAGGTGGATGATAAGCAATAGCTCTTGTAAAATAAAAATAAAAAACCTTCACATTTTAAGATACCACTTCAGCTGCTTGTGATTCTTTGAGAAGTAACACACAGATCTGAATGATAATCAGGAGCAGTCTTGCAAGTAGGACTCTGCCAACGCATTGGAGTTGGAGAGTGAGTTTGAATGTCAACATGTTACATTGCTGTATTTTGAATATTAGCTGTATATTTGTAATATTAGCTTAATGTTACTTTTAAAAGAAGGAAACATAAATGTTTTAGTTGAAAAACATGAAATAATTATAACCTTTTGTTCAATATTGTTGAATGTCTGATCAGAATTTATAGGACCTTTGAAAAAATGATGCTCTATTTTTGCATCCATTTTAGATCATGGATTTAGAGGAGGCAGTTCCTTTAGATTGTTGTCGTCTCGTTAAATATGATGAATTCCATGATTATTTGGAGCGATCATATGAAGGAGAAGAGGATACCCCAATGGGAATTTTGCTTGGAGGTGTTAAATCAACATACATGTTTGATCTCCTTCTGGAAACACGGCAGCGCAATCAGGCATTCCAGTGTTATAAGCCTGGTGGTAAGTGATAAGATATAAACTTGCTCTGCTTATGAAAGAAATAGAAATGGTTTTAGTTTTCATGAAAATTAAGAGAACTCTATTAAGGTATTTAAGTCGTTTTACAAATTTTCAGTGAAGTGTATTTGAAGAGCTTGTCAAGTGAGTATTTTAGATAATGTTAAAACTCTTCTTTGTGTTTATAGATCTTCATGTATACTGTTTGTCTTTTTATTCTGACAGAAGTCATGGTAAAAGTTCATGTAGTTGATCTAAAGCAAGAAACTGTGGCTCCTCCTATTAGTGTTCGTGCTTATTTGAACCAGACGGTTACAGAGTTTAAGCACTTAATTTCAAAGGTAAATGGATTACTTTTTCCTGAATTGTGCACTTGTCCTGTGGCATGACTCATTTGCTTTCATATGGTATCTTTTTTCTTTCCTTTCTGGATAAAAATAGGGAGGAAATTATTGTCTCTTATTTCTTTCTGTCACTTCAGGCTGTACATTTGCCTGCTGAAACAATGCGAGTTGTGTTGGAACGTTGCTATAATGATTTGCGACTTCTCAGTGTGGCCAACAAAACACTTAAAGCTGAAGGCTTTTTTAGGAGCAATAAGGTAAGATATTTCTGGTTTTCCATATTTTTTATGCAACTGCTAATATTGTATTGAAAACATTTTTTGGGCGGGGGCAGAATTCACCATAACTGGTCAGTTTGGCATGTGTCCCAGGTAAAGTGATGGAAACCATCCTAAAAGATAGAATTAATAAGCACATAGAAGAGAAGGCACTGCGAAAGGAGAGCCAACATGGCTTTTGCAAGGGCAAATCATGCCTCACTAATCTGTTGGAATTTTTTGAGATTGTCAACAAGCATGTGGATAAGGGGGATACAGTTGACATTGTTTATCTGGACTTTCAGAAGGCTTTTGACAAGGTCCCGCACCAAAGGCTCTTGAATAAACTTGCCAGTCATGGAATAAAGGGACAGGTCTTGTCCTGGATCAGCAACTGGCTAAGGGACAGGAAACAGAGGATATCACTAAATTGACACTTCTCCAAGTGGAGGGAAGTAAAGTGTGGGGTCCCCCAAGGTTCAGTACTGGGATCCCTGCTTTTCAACCTCTTCATAAATGATCTAGAGGTAGGAGTAAATAGCAAGGTAGCCAAATTTGCTGACATACTAAATTATACAGGATAGTGAAAACTGTGAGAGTGTGAGATGCTCCAGAGGGATCTCTTGACACGGGGGGAGTGGGCAAAAGAGTGGCAAATGAGCTTTAACACTAGTAAGTGCAGAGTGATGCACGTTGGGGCTAAAAACCCCAATTACATTTATAAACTGATGGGGTTTGAACTCTCTGCAACAAACAAGGAAAGGGACCTTGGTGTCCTGATGGACAGATTAATTAATTAATTTATAATTAATAATTTTATTTATATACCGCCTTGTGAGACAACTCAAAACGGTTAAACAGAATAGCATATAGATGACAATACATAAATAATAAATATGCAAAAATAAGAAGCAATACTAAAATATTAAAATACAAAAGATGGGAAATTACACTAATAATTATGAGCACTCAAATACAAAAAAAGTCACTCAGCTTAACAGCCAGGCGGTTACAGAGCCAGTGAGAGGCAGCCGTGAGGTTCCACACGGCGTCGGGCGCATCGTCTTCTTATCCCCGCGGAGGCAGAGATCGGAGGAGAGCAGCCCAGGTGCCTCGAATCCCCTTGGCCGGTGGAGGGGGCCAGATCAATGAAGGTGTCAACCCAGCGTGCCTCAGCAGTGAAAAAAGCAAACTCAATGCTAGGGATCATTAGGAAGGGTATAGAAAATAAGTCAGCAAGTGTCATTTTGCCTCTTTATAAATCTATGGTGAGGCCCCATCTGGAATACTGTGTACAGTTCTGGTCGCCATACCTCCAAAAGGATATATGGAGCTGGAAAAAGTGCAGAGGAGGGCAACCAGAATGATTAGGGGACTGGAACACCTTCCCTACTATCTGAGGCTGCAACGGTTGGGCCTCTTCACTCTAACGACGGCATCTAAGAGGTGACCTGATTGAAGTTTATAAAATCATGCACGGTGTGGACAAAGTAGATAAGGAAAAACTGTTTTCCCTATCGCATAATATTAGAACTAGGGGCACTCCATGAAACTTTTGGGTACTAGTTCTCAAACAAATAAGAGAAAGTACTTTTTCACCCAGAGGATTACTGGTCTATGGAACTCCCTGCCAGAAGAAGTGGTGTCAGCTGTCAGTCTTGACAGCTTTAAGAAAGGATTAGACAAGTTCATGGAGGACAAGGGTATCAATGGCTATAATTATGGATACCTAAGGACAACCTCTGGGTTGGAGAGATAGGCAGGATATCTCTCAATTCCATTTCCAGGGAATTCTAAGCAGGTGAAGGCATCTGCTTGGGAATAATACTCTGAAGGAAATGGTGAGCCACTGTGTGAGACAGAATGCTGGACTGGATGGGCTGTGGCCTGTTCCAGCAAGACTGTTCTTATGTTCAACACATTTAACAAAACTCTTTAACTCAAATTATTTACAGAATCAATCAAAACAATAAAACTAAGCTATTTCTAGCAAATAACCGCTTGGAATATCATGGGTTGTCTAAATAACATAGCCCTATTTATAGTTCTGAATTCCATGCTGGATTGTTTTAGATAATTTCCTGGAGTAAGGGCCATTACATCTTACTTTTATATTTTAGGTATTTGTTGAAAGTTCAGAGTCACAAGATCGGCAGCTGGCATTTGCAGATTCACAATTATGGAGGCTCCTGGATCGCCATGCAAATACAATCAGACTGTATATTTCCCTACCTGAGCAGTCGCCTGGATCACACTTCAGAAAAACAGTTTTTCAGAAGGCTGGTGGAGATGCTGCAAACTTAGATGAAATTTGTGAAAGAGCGAAAGAACCTTTAAGTAACATAAAATCAGTGGAAGCTATTTTGGAAGAGAGTACTGAAAAACTCAAAACCCTGTCTCTGCAGCAGCAACAACAGCAACAGCAAGTAGGGGATAATGGAGAGAGCAGCAGGAGTACAGAGGCGAGTGACTTTGAGACCATTGAATCACCTTCAAACGAGGTAGATTCATCAACATCAGCAGAAAATCAAGAGCTCGAACATCCAGTCCAGGTGTCTGATCCAGAAAATTTCCAGTCAGAGGAACGGTCAGATTCTGATATGAATAATGACAGAAGTACAAGTTCGGTGGATAGTGATATTCTCAGTTCCAGCCACAGCAGCGACACATTGTGCAATGTAGACAGCACACCTATGCCGTTGGCTAACGGACTTGATTCGCACAGCATAACAAGTAGCCGGCGATCAAAAGCCAATGAAGGAAAAAAGGAAACATGGGATACAGCTGAAGAGGATTCTGGAACTGACAGTGAATATGATGAAAGTGGGAAGAGCAGGGGAGAAACACAGTACATGTACTTCAAAGCAGAGCCATATGTTGCAGAAGAAGGTTCGGGAGAGGGACAAAAATGTATGTAGGAAGGGGGGAGGGGAGGGTCTTTTTAGATACGGTATGTTTTTTAAATAGTCTTTTATTAAGTTTTTATGGGGTTTTGTATAGTTTTTATGTGATTGTGCTGCCACCCTGAGTTGCCCTAGGGCAAGAGGGCAGTATATAAGTATAAATAAATTATGCGGGGTATTGCCATTACATAACGAACGCTTCGTTGTGTGGATTTTTTGTTAAATGATGCGCTCGTTATGCAAGGTACCACTGTACTATGAATATATGTAACAAAAATATATTATTTGAGAGAGAGGGAGAGAGATACTGGAAACAAATGTTCACAGTCAGAGATTTCATTGGGAAGTTTTAGTAATAATGTATTTGCATGAATGTGGTAGCCACCAATCCATAGATAACTAAGCAACTGCGTAATATGAGACATCACTTGTAAGACACAGTCAAGACATTTAAATATGCTTCTAAATGTAGACTGTGGAAAAGACACTGCAGATGTAGTGCATCAGTAGTTTAAGAAATTTCATTTTGATGTAACCATAACGAGAGAAAAGATGGAGGCACTGGATTATACATGCACGTAAAGGTAAATTGGAGACTTAATAATGACTATTAAATTATTTTATACAGTATATGCATGAAAGTGACAGTAATCTATTAAAGTAGGGCCAGTGTACTCTAGTAAATAAATGCATGAATATTAAGGCAAAAAAAAAAATCCCTCCTGCGGCAAAGAGAGCTATGTATACCAGCTCTGTAGCATACCACTATACAAAGTGTGGATAAAAGTCTTCAGTTGTGTATAGGACTGCACATAGAAGCTTTTTAAGGCAAGAAAGGACAATAAATGTACAGGATCAGTACAGGAACAAATCCTGTTTCCGTGGCGGCAAAGAGTCTAAAGGCTATTTAATTGACACAGGTGGACTACTCATTAACAAGAGTGGCATAGTAAATATAGCCAAGTGTACATTCAGCATAGAGAGCTTTGATATGTTGGATTTTTACACCAAAATTTTCTCTTCCTTCTGCTTTGGCTTAGGGTTGCTGGTTCATGTGGATAAAAGAATTACGCTTGCTGCCTTCAAACAACACTTAGAGCCATTTGTTGGAGTTCCTTCTTCTCAGTTTAAGGTTTTTCGAGTTTATGCCAGCAATCAAGAGTTTGAAAGTGTTCGGCTAAATGAGACTCTTTCATCCTTCTCAGATGACAATAAGGTTAGCAGAATACCCTGATGAATGCTAAAAAGTATTTTATCACTGAAATTCTGTCACCTAGCATAACAAGTTGCACTAGAACAGACCCATTGAATTATTGGGGATTTGGTGAGTCTCCTCCATAAATTCCGTTGATTCAAATGAATCTACTTTAGTTGCAACTTGCTATATTGAAGTAAGTTGCAGCTAGAGTGAGCCTGCTTGAATCAATAAACCTTACAGCATAACTCCTTAGTGGGCCTACTCTAGTGCAACTTACTGCACTAAGTAACAGGAATTAAACCGGTAAGGCCCAGAATACAGGATTTTATTCACATACTGTGTAGAACATAAAATTCTCATACAATTCTAGGAGAACTAAAGATGTTCCATATCTTAAAGAAAAAAACTTTTGGTTGGAAGATTACATTGATTTTTCCACAAGACCACCCTCCCATTCATATAGATGCAGAGAACCAGAAAAGCTTGTTATACAAGCAAAGTTTCAACTCTAGAACACCATTCCTTTACCTTACAGAATTTTAAAGTTGAGATGCTTAGTGAAATTAAATTTGGAATTTTAGTTTACAAAAAGAAACAGAATTGTCCGGAATTCTTGCTCCCAGATGTTTGGAGGAGAGACCACATTAATGAAGGCTCCCTAATCCCCTCCTACCAAATATGTTAATGCAAATTTCACAGTACAGTCATTTTTCAGGTCTCTTTGTATTGTCATAAACACAAAAGTATATGGGCTCTTCACCGGCTAGGTTCTTGTTATATTCACAGTATTTTTTGTTGAGGGCAAGAGCAGTAGTTTCTAATTTTAAAAGCTTCCTCTTTTTCTCTTGCATTTTAAAGATAACTGTTAGGCTTGGGAGAGCACTGAAGAAGGGGGAATACAGAGTCAAGGTTTATCAGCTCTTGATAAATGATCCAGAGGTAAGTGGAACTTCTAAAGTACATTGGAGAGCTTAACAGTAACTGAATAGCTGACAGGATGCATCTCCTGCTGTTCACTTTCATGTGTACCACATATTTTCCTTAATTACAGGAGCTATTAGAGCCATTTAATATAGTGCTCCCCCCAATAAATTAGTCATGGTAAGAGGCATTCATTTAACAGATAAATAAAATAACTAATGTATTTTCCAGTATGGGAGCATGTCAGGAGCAAGTGCATCCTCTCCCCACCCCTCCCCGCAGAATGAGCTCTCTGTTCTGTGCAGGATGTTGGAGGTGACAGTCTGATGAGAGAAATTTCCTTTTGCTTGGCTGTACAATTGGAGTTTTGCAGCATAAGACTGTTACTTTCCATAAGCAAAGAACAACAGCAACCCCTTCTCACGTTCAGATTAAGTCTGGACTTCTTCAGAAGAGCCATTTCCAGGATTGTGTTTGAGAAAAGTAGCAGACATTCTAGAAATTGTTATATGCCTCTGTTTAAACTATTCTGTTTATGTTTCTTCACTCTTGGCAACCATTGCTTGCATTGTTGAGATTGCAGTTTCTTTAATCGTGTGAGAAGATAGACAGACAGTTTGCATACCTCAGTAAGATTGCTTTACCATCAAGTCCTACATACTTGATGCACAAAGACCAGAGCAATCTGACATATTTCTAAATTCTCCTGAGAGTAAATTGGAAGGTGAAGCTATATAGTGTTTTAGGACTATGTAGCCGCTATGTTTAAGCAGTTGAGTCTGACCTTATTCATGGAGGTTCATGAGCTCCCCCCCCTCTCCATTCAGTCTTCTTGCTCTTTCTTTTAGGCAGGCTACAATTTAATTACAAAGTGGGTAACTGCCATCATCTCCTTTTTCTTAAAATCCAAGAAGTTAGTGTTACCTACTTTAGAACAAACAAGGGTATTAAAACAATGTTTAAAAATGGTTTAGCATTTTGACAAAAGGGTCAGGTTAATAAGTATCTCAGGTTAATAAGTCACAATAATGGTTATCCATGCTAAACTGTTGTGTTAAACATGGAGAAGTAATTGAAAGCAGAGCAATACTAAGTTCTCGATTTCCTTATCAAAATACCATGATACAAATACTATGTTAAAGATAATAGATATGCACGGCTGCTGATGGGCTTTGGTGAACAATTGAGACATGAAATAATTTGGGCTGCACATGATTGGAAAGAGAAAATTAAACACGCCAGTATCCATGTGTTAAAACACATGGCCTGTGGCCTGTGTTAAAGAAACAATCTTTTCTATGGCAAGTGTGCTAATTTTTGCATTTGCTTTCCTAGCCTTGCAGGTTTCTTCTCGATTCTGTTTTTGCTAAAGGGATGACGGTGCGGCAGTCAAAAGAGGAACTCCTTCCTCAGCTCAGGGAGCAATGTGGGCTCAACCTAACCATTGACAGGTATATACACCATGGCAATGAAGTTCAGGTTTTAGATCTTTATAGTCAACACGAGGATTGCAAGTGAGGAAACTATTCATTTTCCCCCATAGAAATGCATATATTTATTATATTTGCTAAAACCTAATCTTAAAAAAATATGGGGCATGAGGAGTAATTCCTGGAACTTTCAATTTATCATAATTATCTAGTGCTTGTTTACTAAGTGAAAAGAAGATGATTGACATTTTGGATACAGTGACGATCATTGCAACTATCTTCTATATTGCTTAGAGAACCAAAGCACTAAAGGATTTCTGAGAATTTCAGACACAGTGCTCTAAAATACGGGTTCAATTAAATGAGGTTTAGAAGTTGCATTTTTCCTGTTTTTAACTCAAATTTGTTAGATCCTTTCAATAGAAAGCATGTCCTTCCCTGTAATGTATAGTCAATATTATTTTAAATGTTTTGGCTATAGCTTTGGTCATGGTATGTAAATATTGCTAGCAAATGTAATATTAAATTTTAGATTTATGGACACATGCTAATGTTTGCTTGATTTGTTTCTCTAGATTCCGTTTAAGAAAGAAGACGTGGAAAAATCCAGGAACTGTGTTTCTAGATTATCATGTTTATGAAGAAGATATTAATATTTCAAGTAATTGGGAAGTCTTCCTGGAAATACTAGATGGTAATAACATTATTTTGTTAATAATTAACGATTTAGCTACTTTATTAAAATACATTTAAGTTTTATCATGCTTTAGTTGTCTATATTTTCTGAACTTTTTAGTAGTCCAATGTTGTTTATGTTCAAATCAATCCTGCTGAGTTTCACAGGGCATACTTGTAACTCCATAGGCACAGAAACAAATGATTACAGAGAAATGCTTTGCCATCTTTATGTGTTAATGAATAATGTAGATCAGAAGGCACAGACGTGTGTTAGAAGCTTTGTTAAATTACCTAATCACAAATATGATTGTTGGGACAGCATATTTAGTTATGATCTTCAAATTAGAACTTATGTTTAAAATGTGTTCATTTGATAGTACACTTGGTGTGTTTGAGTATCTGTTCTGTGAATAGTTTTGATTTTGAGAACATAACCTTTTGATTTTGTGTGTCTCTATGGAACATCTTGCTGAAAGCCCTTATTATAGCACTAATATCTTCTGTAGGACCAGAGAAGATGAAATCTATGTCACAGCTTGCAGTTCTGACAAAAAGATGGAGGCCATCAGAAATGAAACTTGATCCTTTTCAAGAAGTAGTTTTGGAGAGCAGTAGTGTTGATGAATTAAAAGAAAAGGTGAATTAGATTTATATTTACTTCATATTGCTATAACTGTCTCATCTTGTAAAATATAACTGAGTCTAGGCAGAGCTTCTGAATTGAACTGTAGGAAAGGGGCAATAGCCACTGAAGGTGTCATATTTCCTTTTAATGGAGCAGATTTTAAGTTTGCCAGCATATATATTATTCAGTATTTACAAACTGTGTTCAATTGGTTGAAAAAACTGTTTTTGTGTGTCCTGTTTTATCATACAAAATGTATTTTCAAAACAACATGAGAAGAGGTTCTAAAAGATGAAAGAATGGCAGGTTGTCACAGCTAATTGTGGACCTTTTAAGTCTTCCTCACTTGACTATTTCAAAGGAGCTTACAGCAAATTAGAGAAATGTGCTTTTTCTTTCAATAGAAATTTTAAAAATGCTTTTCAGAATCTTGCATGAATGCTGTATATTATATAAAAATTGCATGTTTTTAAGAAGGAAGAAATACATTGTGTTTTATCTTACATTAATCACCATCAAATAAATTGCTTTTACTATTTTTAACAGATAAGTGAAATAAGCGGAATTCTATTAGAAAATGTTGAATTTGCGAAGGTGAGAGATTTTCCTTCCCTAACTAACTAGACATTGCTTGAATTAAGTTCAACTCTGAGAAAGAGAGTTTATGTAAATTTATCCTTCCCTTCAACACAATTTTTGAGAGTCCCTGGACTTTCCAGGAAGGCTTTTGCATGAGCAAATTGCAGATTCATTGAAAACTTCCTATTATATTCCATAAACTGAAAGAGCCCTTCTTTCATAGAAGGCATGTATATACCCAAACTGTAGTATTTAACTCATGAGTGCTTGAAAATCCTATCCCTTGTTGTGCTATGCATCTGATTCTTAACTGTATATACAGTTATACCTTGGATAACAATTGCATCGGATAACGCTAAAATCGGATAATGTTGGGAAATTTGAGAAACACTTTTGCACCGCATAACATTAAGATAACGTTGTGCAATGCAAACGTTTTCCTCAAATTCCTTGATGTTGATCTCTGCCCCAAAGCCTGCAGGGTTGGAGGCTTTGGGGCAGAGATCTCCGGAGGCTCCTTTGCTGCGTGTGTGTGTCTCCGTAGACCTAAGCGTCCGATCGCCGGTTTCCTCTGGGTGAGAGCGTGTGTGCGCGCTCTCACACCAAGGAAACAGGCAAGTCTCTGATTCCCGGCTTGGTTTGGGGGAAGGCGGGCACGCGCACGCGGATTCCCCCAAACGAAGCCAGAAATCAGACGCTCTGATTCCCAGCTTGGTTTGGGGGAAGCCGGGGGCAAGTGCGCCCACGTGCATTCCCCCAAACCAAGCTGGGAATCAGCGTCTGATCCCCGGCTGGGTACGGGGGAAAGTGGGTGGGCACGCCCAAGCGCATTCCCTCAAACCAAGCCGGGAATCATGCTGTGGAGCCAGCGGACAGGCCAGCGACAGCACCAGAAACAGCCATGGGGGCATCATAAAAAATGCCCCCGTGGCTGTTTCTGCCGCTGTTTCTGCCCCGCCCGCCAGGTCCATAGGCTCCGGAAGGGTTGGGAGGACAGATCCCTTCTGTCCCCACTATTCTGCAAAGCCCAGAGGCTTCGCTTTAATCAAAAAAGTCTGGGGGACCTCCAGCCAGCCCGGTCTAAAAGCGGAAAGCCCGCCCGGGCTGTCCGCTTTTAGATCGGGGTGGAAGGCACCTCCAGCCACCCTGATCCTGAAGTGGAGAGCCCACGCGGTTTCCCCCAAACCAAGCCGGGGATCAGACGCTGTGATCCCCGATTTGGTTTGGGGGAATGCACATGGACGCGCCCACCCGCTTTCCCCCAAACCAAGCCGGGAATCACAGTGTCTCATCCCTGGCTTAGTTTGGATGAAAGCGGGCGGGTGCACTCGCCCCAGCTTCCCCCAAAGGAAGCTTTTTTAAAAAACATCCGATGCGTGCATCGGATAATGTTAAAAATCGGATAATCCTAAGACTTGTGGAACCAAGTTTTAGCATTATCCGGGCTATTACTGTATCAGTAAACCTAAAGATAAAATATTTGTTTGTGACATGAAAGTAAATGAGAAGAGAGGTCTGAATGAAGACTAGCGCTGTATCTTATTTATTTATTTATTACATTTGTATCCCACCCATCTGGAATATTTTCCCACTCTGGGTGGCGTACCACCACCACCCTTTACAGTTAAAAAATGGTGGAATCTATGGTAGGCTTCAGAAATTCTGTATACTCTTCACATTATATATGCTCATGTAGTGTAAAGTTCTCCATTCTTTTCCAGGGCAGAGGAACATTTCCATGTGAAATCTCAGTTCTAGAGATACATCAGGAGTTGGATTGGAATCCTAAGGTTTCTACACTGAATGTATGGCCTCTTTATATTTGTGATGATGGAGCAGTGATATTTTACAGGTATGTCTTTTGTTATTTTATTATTGGTAGTGGTAAAACATTTTGCTAAAATACTTTGTAGGTTTTGTGTGTTTGGTGAGTATGGAGTGAGCCAGTCACAGATCTTACCTCTCCGCTCATTCACTACTCTGCTGAAGTTGGTGTTGTGTGAACTTACTTGTTTTCAACCTCACCTTTGAAGTTGGCATGTCAGAAAACAAATAATAATAATAATAAAACAAAAACACTGTAGCACTTTAAAGACTAACTGCTTTGAAGTTGGTATCAGTTGGGCCAACCCTGTAGCTGTTTTAGTAGTATCTTGCGATCCTGGTTGCCACTGAATTACTATGTAGGGTTTATAGGGAAGAATATTTTTGTGTGTTCTAGTGCTGTTACTCAGGAGCTACATATGTACTTGACATGATGTACATTATTGGGATAGCTCAAAAATAGTTGTTGCTTCGTATGCAGCCTTTGTCGTGGTTTTACTCGTGGCCCTTGGACCGCTTTCGACTGCGCTAGCAGTGTGTGGATGAGTTTAGAGGCTTTCCACTGCACCAGGTGTTTTGCAGGCGGCGCGGACCTCTGCCCGGTTAGACTGGTTTATAAGTTGGAAAATGGTGATGCTATGATATAACAAGTGTCTGGTAGCAATGTGCAATGACAAATTAAAAGTCCCATCTAGAAGCCACCTTCTGAATCCAACCACACAAAGTCACGGAGAAGATTTGGCCCAGGCAAAGCTCCGTAGGGTAAGGAATGTTTTACCTTTGAAGTGAAACTGTCCCAGTTGATAACACTGCCTGGCCAAGGAAATGAAAGTCACCAATCCTCCCTTTAGGATTCCTTCGACACTCTCAAAGCAGATGGTATGAGAAGAGACTTATTGCCTCTTATCGCTTACCCGTGAATACTTGATTTTTAGAGTCACTACACTGCTTGCAAATTGGAGTTTAGCAGCTTTATTGTAGCATAGCAATTATCCAGAATATGCAAGGAAAAATTGCAAAGATCTCATCTAAACAACACTGAACTAAGAACTTAATGAAATAACAAAGTAGCAAAATAGCTAACTTGATCAAGGTATGGATTCAGGCGGGCTGGTTAGCCCTCATTCAAGACATGAGATCGGCTAAACCATTATTTTTCAAATGAAAAGGGCTCCTGCTGGCATTGGGAAAAACCCTCCTTTGAGATCCGAAATATTGGATCTTAAATACAGTTTTGGGCTCCTACTCCCACTCTCTAGAATGTGAAAGATGTTCTAGAAGCTACGTGGTGTAACCACTATCTTGTTTGTTAACATTCCCAGGTGTTACTTTATCTTCTTACTCCTTCTAAGATGCCCCTTTCTTGATGGGCACCCAAGAGTCTGGCCTTGCTTAATTGGCAAGCCTGTGTCTGAATGACGTGTTAATGTGGAGTGTGCTTGTTTTGGAATGCAAATGGCATTACTGCCGCATCTCAGTGATAGCCTAACTAGACTACAGAGATTCATAGAAAACAACAACTGTGTAACTGAAGTTAAAACAAAGTAACTTGAGTAAAATTGACTTCCCTTAAGGATTTTCATGACAGTACCAACTGTTTACTGTCCAGAATATTCTTTCCCGCAACCCCGGGGAATAAATAAAATAATGTACTATATCTAACAAATACCTCCTGCTTCAGACTTCTGCATACAGATATTCAGACGAAATACAATCTCAGAATTTTAAGTACAAAATTAAAATCAGAATTCACCAGCTGAAATCTGACCTATGGCCTTATGAAATGGTGATTTTCAGAAACTAAAGATTTCCTCCATCTCTTGGCTCCAGTTTCTTCCCAGCCATGAAAGGAATCCCATGGGGAGGCTTGAGGCTATCAAAGGACAATCAGAAATATTTTATTTTTAAAAACTGCCATCAGTATGCAGTATACTTTGTGTAATAGAATTTCAGTTTGGGGAGTTAACTCAAAGTGAATTTTGAATTTTCTCCAGTTGCTTTTCTTCTCACAAGACTCTTATAAACTGTGATTAGTTTCCTGACAGGCTCCTTTTAGGGCCCAAGTGGCAAAAATAGAGAACTATGACTTGGCTCCTTTTCAGGCTGGTCTTCAGCCATGTCATTTTTCTGTACCCTTCTTTTGACTTGTGTGGAATTTATTATTGAATCAGAATTTGCCACCGGAAGTGGCACTTCTCAGTTGTTATTGCAAAGATGACCACTCAGATGGCAGATGATTTTTAAAAATGTTTACAGGTCTGGCTGAGTTCCTATCAAGCGATAGATAAAAATGATCAAGGTTTCACTCTGTGTCTATTAGAGTATCATCTTTGCAACATAAAATTTGTTGTCTACTTACAGGGATAAAACTGAAGAAGTGGTGGAATTGACAGAAGAAGAGAGAAATGAGCTGATGAGAAAAGAAAGCAACAGACTTCTGAAAACTGGACACCGTGTGACCTATTCTCCTCGTAAAGAAAAAGCACTAAAAATATATCTGGATGGAGCACCAAATAAAGATTTGACTCAAGACTGAAACTTATTTCAGAATTTTCTCTGGGGAAGCTTTTTTGATAAGTGTGTGAGAGAGGTACACTACGACTGTGTAGTGCCATTATGGCAGGACATTGGGTGTACAAGTAAGACACCAGCACTGATTGGTATACCTGCAGCCCAATCAAGCTCAATGCCCAGTCAGGTCACTGTTTGACATGGAATCATGTTGTGCACTATAGTCAAATGTACTGTAAGGGATGTGCAAATAAAAACAGTCTGAAAATGGGGTGGGGAGGGTAATGAGCAAAAACGGAGGACAACGTGCACATAGCAGTAGCTAGAAAACCAGCCTCAAACAGGATACCCATAGCTTGATAAAAGCTGTGCAAAGGCCATAAATGAATTCTTTTCTGTTAGTTTCACTGATGCACACATTACCTCATTGAAAATTTCTGAAGTAAATGTGACAGTGGCTTTTTTTAAAAAGAATGACAGTGGAAATGGACTGAACATGTGGTAAAATTGAAATAATCCAACTTCACAAAAGTAAAAAATTTAGCTCAGTCTCATTGGTTTTCCCTGCCACAGAGAGATATTTGAAGAAGAAAAAAGTATTTTTAGCAAACGTTACCATACCTGCAGGTGGGTTCCATTTTCCATTTTGCAGAAATGTTGTAACTCATTTTATTTAGGTTATGGATACAGGCAACTTCTTTGTTCTGTTCAGTATGTGTAAATACAATTCTGCCCTTCCAAGTTGACAGAATTACATTTCAGCTGCTTACAATGTTGTTTCTTTTCACATATCAATATTCACTGTGTACATTTATAAGTATAGTTGCCTATTTAAATTTGTATTCATTTTATGTTTGACAGTGCTGGGTACTTAGATTTGTAATTTTCCCATGTTAATGAGTTTTGAGGGTTTTGTTTGGTCAGCTACTTATTTTTGTACATTTTTGTTTGGGGACTTGTGCGCGTTTGCATCTTCTAGTACCATTGCAAGTCATGTTTTATTTTTCCTGGAGTTGATTCATAGTTTTTATATGTAGGGTTGTTATTTTCAGAGTTGGACATCTTTTAGCACTTCCCATTATAAACTCACCAGTAGTTCTGGATGTGGTACAGACTGATGTAGTAAACATGATTTCATTGCAAAGCTTAGAGAAGTACAATTTTGCTTTGCTGCGTTATAAAATCAATAACAAATAATTCTATAGAAGTTTCTCTCTCACTTCTGTTTTAGTTTTGAAAATACCATCTAATTTATATTGATCAATAAAAGGTTTTCATAAACTTTTCCATGCCAGATGCTGTTCACAACAATGGACATGCCAATAAAACATTTGTTCATTCTGTTGTTATTTTAGCCAAACTTCTGGACTTTTTAAATAATGACATACGATATTGTTTTGCAGAATGATGCAAAGTGTTTCTTTTTGAATTTAACTAGCTCAGCAGACTGCTGTGGCAACTACAGCCAACTTGGAAGACCTGCAAGAAGTGACAAGAATGACTGGTGTAGATTTTTCTTTGAGTCCAAGACATATTTTGGGAAAATACTGAATTTCCACACACAAAGTTGCCAAGCTGTATTTTGTACTACTGAACAGTAAAGGTTTTGAAAATTTCAATCTTTATTACCTTTTCTTTTTGCATAATTGTGAATTGGTCCCATGCAGTTTTTTCAAGTATTTTGTACAGCAGGCTCTGCTTCAAGAGAAAAAATATCCACTTTTCATTTGCTTACCCAGATAATACAGCAGGAGCCTCCTATGCAGTCTTGCAGTTAAAAACCCATTGTGTCCTTTCTGAGAGAACTGAGAAGACCCTACACCTTTTTATGACAACTGGAAGAGTGCTCTTGTATCTTTCCTAATTCTTTTCTGAAGTTTAAAAGTGCCCACACCTTCCCATTTTTCTCACAGAAATTGTACGTTTGTCTACATTCTTGAAATGCATTATGTAGAACAAAACAGTACTCAAAGTAAAGCCTAACCAGTGCTTCATGTGATTTAGATTATACTTGTTAATACAACCTAAACCAGCATTTACTTTTGTTTGAAGCTGATTTGCACTGTTGAGTCATGTTTAGCTTCTGATCTACAACTCTTCCAACAAGTGAGTATATCTACAATGTCTGTAATTAGTGCTCTGAAAACTAAATCTGCAATAACTCCATAGTCATTTGGGGAAGCAGTAACCAACCCTAAATGAGTTTTGCACAAAATTGCTGTTGTTTTTTGGTTAGGTGAACATTTAAAAGAATATTCCCACAATCTAAGGTAGTGCAGTGAGGCCATCAGTTTGCAGTTCTGCCTTAATTTACAATGACTGAAAGAGATGTGTGGTGCATTCTGAAAGGTTTATGGAAACATAAAAACCCTCTACATAGAAATTGGGTGAGGCACTTCCATAAAACATGTACATTCACAAGTGTATGGGTCAAACTCTGTAAACTAAGATCTGAGTTTGCAACACTAGATGTTACATACTTTATAGAGAATAAACTCAAATCTAAGAATATATCTTAATTTCAAGGAACTAATTCCTATCATAAGCAGAGATGGTCCAGACTAAAACCAAGAAAATGAAAAGTATATGTAGCTATGACAAGTTTTGAAAGTCTTGAAAAGGAAATTAATTTCTATTCATTAGCATCTACTGTAATTAGGTTTGCATATTTTCAAAAGCAGTGACTTTAAAAAATATTTTGTCAACCATTTATATTTATAGCTTTTAATATATAGTCTTTCTTGGAAAGCTAACAGGCTGTACCTGTAATTCCAAGCTTGTGACTGCTGTAAGTGCTCATTTACAGTTCGGCATATGCAATACATGCATCCAGTGGCACTCACATAAGGTTAGGAAATACAGCTAGCCAAAAGACTGATTGCTAAACATCCTTTTGCCATGGAATGATCCTCAGAGGTACAGTGGAACACCGACTTATAAAGTTAATTCGTTCCTCAGGGTTTTTTGTATCATGAATATTTTGTATCTCAAAGCACGGCTTCCTATAGGAATACATTGAAAATCAAATAATCCATTCTGAAGGTCAGAAAAAAAGGTTTTTTTAGAAAAAAAACACAATTTTTCTGTTCAAAACTTCATAAAGTGCACTTTGGAATTTTCTGCCACTTTACAAAGAATTTTGAACAGATGAAATACTTTCTCCCCCTCCCCTTTTTTTCTGACCTCCAGAATAGATTACATTGGTATTCAATGCATTTTCAGCACTTCTAACAGCAGCCTCTAGTGGACAACTCTGGTAATGTGCCAGACCTGTCCCCGATAATCAGCTGTCTAAAGACATTAACAGGCATGCAATAGCAAGTCTCAAATCCCTGCCTGGCTCCAAACTCTGGAAAAAAATGCTCAAAAATCTCCACACACAAATCCATGTGCTACCCACAGAGTCTAGCATGCATGGAGGTGGTGCTATATACCCCCCAGGCACAATACTGTACACCCTGGGGAAACTTTGTATCTTGAAGCATTTTCTCAGGATTTCCTTTCGTATCGTGAGATTTTCGTTACTCAAAGTACAGTAATACCTCATACAAAGTCGCTGCAACTTTGTATGAGGCATTAGGGTTTTTCCCAGGTTGCATTGTGCCTGGGCAGTATAAAAGGCAGGATGCATGCGTGCATTGCTCTTGTAGGTTTTGGCACAAGGCGAAAAGTGTTTAGGAGTGGTTTTGAGCGCAATTTTGGAGGTTTTTTTTTAATTTTTTTCCATCTGAATTTTAAGCATTCCTGGGATTTTTGCAGCATTCTTCAGGTTCTTGGACCATTCTTTGGCACAGTGGATGATGGGACATGTTAGAATCCATTTTGTCCTTGCTTCCATCCAGTAATTGTTTACCTTTAGCTTGTACGAAATGGATGATTGGCCGCATGGCTGCAGATTAACACTGTGCTTCATGATGAGACATGTTAACTTTTAAACCTGCACTTCATAAAGTTTTCAAAAGTTAAAAACTTGTTGCATGGTTTGTCCCCTAACATCAGGGTTATTTGACGTTTTTGTAATATATTTAGCCTTTAGACAATGATTTCTTAAAGTTCTGTCAGTTTCCTTGACTTTGCCCTGAAGTGTGCTGTTACAGTACAATGTATCTATGGAAACGGCGTTGTACGAGGCGTCGCGGCAAGGATTTGGACGTTGTATGAGGCATCACGGCTAGGATTTTGCATGCCTCATACAAAGCCCAAATCCATATAAAGTCCAAACTGTGGAACAAGTTTGGACTTTGTATGAGGTATCATTGTATTTGTAACCCGTGGTTCCACTGTACTTGGTTTTGTATTGGCACCTGCATTTTCCACAGAGCAGAGATGTTCAAGGCTTTATCTTTTCTGTCATCTGAAAACTAAATATCTTTCAATTGTTTTTAAAAAATCAATAACAACTCAATCGCCATATCAGTTTCAGTACTTTTGTTTTTAAGGGAATGAAATCCAAAAGAAAATAGCATCCAGACATCCTGACTTTTTAAAAGAAGAAACAATATTTACAGAAAATGCAGTGCTCAAACCACGAATAGACTTAAATTAATGTCCAGATTGACAAGCTCAAAACAGATTTTGCTCTAAAATTTAAGAAGTATAAAGAAAGCTATTAAGTAAGATTTGGTTTGAGTTTCAGAAAATAAAATAGCTAGTCATGCATGACTGGGGGTAAAACTGTAAATATATATTCTTGATTATTGCACTTCTATCCAGTAGAAAGAGAAGGTGCATGTATGTATAGGCAAGTGTGCATTTATTTTGTGCGAGGACATCAAACAATACACCATGTCAACTGTTAAAAGTTTGACTGGCCCATTGATTCGTTTCATCTGTTTACATTTCATCCCCCCAAAATATGTCATCCAGTTCAGTTGCTTCTTCTAGATCTTTTTGCACTTCTTTGACCAGCCTATCTTCATAGTCACGAGGAATATCCTGGGTTACAAAATCCAGAAGTGCGATTTCATCCATTACTGGAGGCTTCTCAGATTGGGTCTTGTTAAAGGAGAGTTCACAGCGGGAATCGCTGCTAAGACTGAGAGAGAAAAGGTACATTTTGGATGTTAGCATCACCCACACACATTTTCTATCGGAGCGTACAGTCATGCCTACCAAGAAGAATTGGACTATTACGTTACTTTTGTTTTTGTAAAGGGACATGTTTACTAATAGTGGAGAAAACATCTGCCACATAGGAACTATATATACAAATGATTGCTTATGCAAGTGATTAAAACACTGAGTGGGTGTTCATCTTTAGCAGTGGTGAACTGCAAAAAAAATTACTACCTACTCTGTGGGCTGGCCAAATCTGTGGGTGGGGCCAAACATCCTGCATTATGGGCTATGGGGAATTTCCGCTAATGGTTCTTCAGAACCTGCTGCAGTGCATCACTGATCTTTAGCACAGAAGAGATGTGTGCAGGAAACTGAAACCTGTTACTCTTACCAAGGTGAGGTGGGGGATATAATCTAAATGGATTGAGAGTGGACATCAGGCACTTTTTATTGCAGCTATAAAGCTTACTATAGGTAAAGCTTTAAAAAAAGGTGAGCCTAGAAATGTTATCATTAGTGCCAGCTGTGTAATGTTATGTGGTTACATAAATAATTTGCTAAATGTTAAGCCATGAAAATAATAGAACAATCTTTAAAAAGAACTACATTGCCAATTTGCCTATACCCTCCCCAAGAGTCATGAATTCGTACTATTCATCGCAAGCTATTAATTCAATTCAGACTTATGACAAGCCTTTCTATGGTTTTCTAGGTAGAAAATAGAAATTATTAAAAATACAAATACTGCTATTTAAAATTATTTTTAAAAGCAATAGATGACTTAATTTTGGGGGGAAATCCACAAACTGCCAAGGCTCTGGACAATATGTGTAGTGACAGTTTTAAAAAGCAATGCTATAGA
This sequence comes from Bradypodion pumilum, assembly GCA_035047305.1. Classification (NCBI taxonomy): domain Eukaryota; kingdom Metazoa; phylum Chordata; class Lepidosauria; order Squamata; family Chamaeleonidae; genus Bradypodion; species Bradypodion pumilum. The sequence continues at coordinate 405,329,467 of JAWDJD010000001.1, forward strand.
TAAGGATCTCTGATACTATTCCATGCTAAAGTTGGAAGATGAATCAAATATTCATTTTCTAAGGCCAAATTATATGCAAAATTAGTCCGGTGAATGTGACTACCATGCATAGCTTCATTATTAAACCAGCAACCAAGGGGGGAAGCCTGAGTGGCCTTGAGATTGTGGAGAGCAATGCTTAACTTTTCCTACCTTGCAAATAGCCCGAGTAGCACCACAAGGCACAACACAAGTCAACTACTTGGAAGTACATATTACCCCTTGTAACTATAAAATTATAATGTTACAACTATAATTCAAAAGGAGTGACATTCTCACAAATCACAAATGTGTCTACTTCTCATTTGTTACTACCAGTCTCTGGACATTTCCTGGGAAAAGCAGATGGGGGAAAAAGAGATAGACTTCCTTTTCTACAGTTCTGCATCTGTTTACCTTTCCACTTTCACCTCATTCACATAATGAAATAACTGTTCATATCCTCTCCAGGCATTTGCCTGAACTCATGCAAGACTAGATGTGATGGATATGCATGTAAGTCTAACCTACACATATCATTGTGTATCAGCCATGTTACAGATCTTCATGCACTGGGCATGAAGATTTGAATGGAGGACCTGAACTATGTTTGGCTGAAGGCCAGGAAGTCTATAAGTGCATTCAGTCAACCCCAGTATTACTGCTCTGATAGTAGAACCTGCAAATGTGTCAAGCGGAACTAACATTCAAGTCCTGTCCCTCTCCACTCTCAGTTTTGCTTCCCCTACCTATAGGTAGACTGATGAATTTGAAAAAGGAGAAATCTGCTATTTGTGAAGACTTTTTGTGGGACTCAAGATCCACATTTTCCAAGTCTCAGCTCACTTGGAAAGCAGCCATGGATTGTGAAGGATGTTCCTCTTCAAACATCATACATTGCCTTTAACAGGTTGGAGGGCAATGGAAGTAAGAAAGGGAGGAATGGCCAAAATGCTTCCCAATACATAATAGGACTTCTTACAGACATTTATGTCAATATATGAAGGCCTAGTTAGTTTCTAGGAGGTAAGATTTTTGGGGATGGGCCTTATAAGCATGATCCCATTTCCTACTATGAATAGAGGCCTATACATAAGGAGGTGAGTGCACAGAGGTGGTGTGTTGATTTTATTCAGAACATTCACAGCTAATTTGGCCTTTGCTCACACCCAGACTCACTCTTCAATTTAGCCAGTTCTGGTTGAATGATACACAGCTCATGGGTCTTGTTTTAGAGTATTACCTTTGCATCTGACAGCTCAATCCAGGTTTGCATGGGCAGCGATCCAGGGCTCCATCAGGTTCCAGTTCCCATGTAATGAGATTTAGAAGCCTGTTGGAAGGATCATGGCAAGGCTCCTTCTCATCTGCCAGTGGGGTGCATACAGGAAACAGAAGATCTGTAGACAAAGGTTAGGGCATCATTCTTCTAAACTCTTTAGTTTCATGTATAGAACACGCAGATACACTAATATGCCATCTCTTTCAGACTAAATATTAAAGCTGATTTAACTATGTTTACTGCTCTTTCCTCCATCAGAATCTATTGAATTAGAAAAAGATCCTCAATGTCTACAGCAGTTTCAATACACCACTAATTACAAGGAGATATAAAATAATCCCAATCATAATTACACAAATAGAATTAGCTATTCATTCCTAGCAACTTTTATTCTGCTAAATAATTTATCTTTAACACTCACACTAGGTCAGGTGAAAGGAACTGCAGAATGAACTCACCAAAAGGTGCCTTCATTTTGGCAGTTTTACATCTGGCCTAGACATAGAAAAACACTCTGCTACCTGAACTACTTTTGGGACACAACAAAGAGCTGCAGGTGTCCATCCTGTGATAATAGGCCCAGGTATGAAGGTCTAAAAAGATGTCTAGAGTACACCAAGAAGCAAGCCACTAATTCTCTTAACAGTGCTTGCAATTTTTGGCTGTTCTTTTCATGCAGTATCATTCCCATCAGCCACTGAACAGGCTGATCTCATCTGATTTCAGAAATCAAGCAAGGTCAGCTCTAGTTGTGACTTAGACAGCAGATGGGCAGGCAAAATATCTCTAGGTGGGTCCAGCAGATGTCCCTGACTGACAGTCTGCAGAGCTGTTGCTAGCTAGAGTTGACTGTACTGGGCTACAAACAACAGACCTTTTGAAAATGCACAGCACATTCCTGGATTGCAGTCATGCTGGTTTTCACAGATAGTTCCATTTTCTCCTTTGGAAGCGGCCTTCACACACTCCCCCCAGACACAGAGTTGGTGTCCGCAGCACTCCACATCTCGAGAACAACGCTGAGGGCAGGGTAGGGGAAAGAATGAAATCCATATGTAAACAATTATGTGGGACAGATATAATCACCAACCCAGCTAATATAAGATGAGGGGTGGGTGGGTGAGGGAGATAGTTGTTTTTCTTTTATAATTTAACTATGACAAATGTTGTCACAAAGTTTTGATGGGATATTGCCCACGCCCCACCACTGTCACACAAGTGAACCAGAAATGAGGAATGAACAGTGCTTGTGTATCTGCCCTTCTTCCCAGCCATTTTAACCACATCTTTTCCACTGTTTAAATTAGTATAAAATTATCTGCCCCAGTTCCAGAATTGACAGAGATCTGAAGCTGCAGGATGGTGGTCTGAGGACCTAAAGCACCATATTTTTGGACCATAAGATGCACCCCCCACAAAAAAGGGGGGTGAGGGTGTGTCTTATAGTCTGAATGCTACCCAGCAAAGCTGTTGTAAAACAGCCACCGGATACTTGCCTCATCCCTTCCCAGTCAGCCTGGCTGGAGAAGGGCAGAAACACCTGTGAAATGGAGGCAGGCAACTTTAAAAGAACTTTGCCTCTGCTGCCTCTGAGGCCATCGGACACTTGCCTCGTTCTGGAGGGAGTGGTAGCATCTGCACCATCTCCTCGCAGCAACGAGGGGACCTGTTTGTGCTCACTATCACCTGACGTTGGGGCACAGAGAGCAGACCTTTTTTCCCAGTCTGTTGAGAGCGTGGAACTTTGGGCTCTGTGGGAACCGTAAGGACACAACCTTTATGGGATTGTGATAATTGTGCTGAACTTTTTGACTATTTGTATATTGAATTTTGTAATGCATATTGATTCTGTGCTGTGCTACTTTCTTAGTTGGAATTTTTGTGGTATATTTTAGGATGCTGTTGTTTATAGACTAGTCTTTTTGCATTGATTGTATATTTAATTCTGCAGTTATTGATTTGTAATTGTATACTATTGTGTTTTGTACGTTTATATTGTTTTCTCTTGTTATATTGTATTTAATTTACTTGTTGTAAGCCGCCCTGAGTTGGCCCTGGCTAAGTAGGGCGGGATATAAATTGAATAAATAAATGAAATGAGTGAATGAAAAGGATATTCTACAACAGCCGTGGCTGGTCGAAGACCTCCACCGCTGCCACCACAGCTGTTCCGGGGCCGGGGAAAGAAAAAACATGTTCGGCGGGCCATTAGCACAGGTGGCCACAAGAGAGCGCAAATCGCTATTTCCCATTTAAATGCACTGGAAATCAATTTCTTGTACAGCATTCTAAAGCTTTTCTGATTGTATGTTCCCAATACATTTCAGTGGGAAACCAAACCTGTGCATAAAAAGAAAGGGTTTCCTTTACCTTTCTTGCCTTTGTCCCTGCTCCATGTGGTCAAAATGGAGGGAGAAGCCATGCTTCCTGGTTGCAGGGAGCGCAAGAGGCTAGGCTAGAGCATCGCTTCATGTCTCAGTGCAATTGGCTTGCCCGCCCATTTTCCCTGCAGCGCCACTACTGGTTGGTGGTGCAAATACAGTACTATTTGGTTCAGAATATTTTTTTCTTGTTTTCTTGCTTTAAAAATTGGGTGCACCTTATGGTCAGGTGCGTCTTATGGTCCGAAAAATATGGTACTACAAATATTTTGGACCCACAACCTCTATTTATTTATTATTCACACCCAGTCAGTGTGGTTGGAGAGTGAAAGGTCCAGCGCTAGGCCCCTACAGTGTGGGGTGCCTCAGGGCTCGGTGCTCTCTCCTCTCCTATTTAACATATACATGAAGCCGTTGGGTGAGGTTATCTGCCCTGAGTCGGGTTCTGCCTGAGTGGGTGGCATATATAAATATGACTATTAAATTAAAAATTAAATTAAATCCATTCCCATGGGGTGAGGTATCATCAGTATGCTGATGATACCCAGTTATATATCTCAGCCCATGGGGACCCCAGTGATGCAGTCAATGTCCTATCCAGATGTCTGGAAGCGGTTGGGGTCTGGATGGGGGACAACGGGCTACAATTGAATCCCTCCAAGACTGAGTGGCTTTGGATGGGGGGTCCCGTGTTATCCATGGAGCTACCAACTTTAGTCTTGGAAGGGGCTGCTTTGCCCCAGACAGACCCGATACGCAACTTAGGGGTCCTCCTGGATTCGGGGCTGCTACTTGTAGATCAGGTGGCGGCCGTGGCCAGGAGGGCTTTTGCACAGCTTTGCGTCATCCGTCAGTTGCGTCCACTCCTGGACCGGGACTCCCTGCTCAGGGTCACACATGCTCTGGTCACCTCCAGGCTAGATTATTGCAATGTGCTCTACATGGGGCTGCCCTTGACAACCATTCGGAGGTTGCAGTGGGTCCAGAATGCAACGGCCTGGGTGGTGATGGGGTGCGGGCATTATGCCCGTGCCTCACCATTACTTCGGGAGCTGCACTGGTTACCAGTTTGGCTCCGGGTGTAGTACAAGGTGCTGGTTTTGACCTTTAAAGCCCTTCATGGTAGTGGGCCAGGTTACCTTAGAGACCGCATCGTCCCAAGAGTGTCCGCCCGTCCAACCAGAGCGGACCGGAGGGGCTCCCTAATTGTTCCATCTGCCAGAGGGGCTTGTCTCTCTGGTACATGAAGGAGGGCCTTTTCCGTGTCCGCACCAGCCTTGTGGAACCTCCAGTAGAGCTGCGGGAGCAGACGGAGCTGCTACCTTTCAGAAAAGACCTAAAAACCTGGTTGGCGGGACAGGTGTGGGGCCCAAATGGAAGGATGGTCCCCGCCTGTTGGCTTATTAAATAAATCCCCATTTCTTTTAATTCCAGTGCAGACTACGTGGTAGTCTTTTAATGATAAATGGGATAGGTGGGTGGATATGTTGGGTTTTAATGGCTCAACTGTTTTTTATGTATGTTTTAACTTGTTGTGAGCCGCCCAGAGTCAGGTTTACCTGATTGGGCGGCATAAAAATTTGAATTTAAATAAATAAATAAATATATTGCCGCCCAAATTGAACGAATGACTCTGGATGGCATAACAACAGTGAAAACATTACAATCATAAAACATTAAAAACTTTTACAAACCCTTAAAATACCTTAAAGATTACCTTCCCCCTCCCCATGAATTATTTAAAAATTATTGTTAAAATAACCATTTTGTCTTTCTTTGTTAATTCCATGGCCAATTGTCCTGTCATTCCACTAAACGTGAGACTACGTTGGAAAATATTTCACAATTTGTTCAGGAATTGACATGGGTGAATTCAAAGTATTTCCCCCCACAAAGACTCAATAGTCTGCTTTTAACAATAAAGGTCAATGCAAATCAGCCTGTCATTTTTTCCTTCCAATCTGGATTTCTATCTGTTTTTTAATCAATGATTCAAATGATCTTTTGCCTGAGTGACTGTTTCATTCTACAAAAGAACTAGTGGGTGTGACTTTCGGTGGTTACATTGTTTGCTATGGATTCTTCTCTGTACTGCCCCATATCTGCATTCCACTGTAAGACAAGTACCAGCTATGGAAGGTTCCATGTCAGTCAGATGGCAATGCATCTATAGAGGCTTACGCTGCAAACAAACAAACAAGCTTCCTCTTTGGTCTTTCAACACTCGAGACAACACGAGTCCTACTGCTGTATCAGCCAGCTGCCTAGGGAACTGGTAGATTCGGTCTCCAGGTATTTATGTGTGCATGTGTGTATATGTAGGTATATATGCAAGAAGGAAAATTTGAATTCCTTCTTCCTGTAATAGACTTCCTAACTTCCTTCGCCTGACAAAGCCGTCTATATTTTATATCTTTGGCTTTTCGTATGTGTTTCTTGTGGGTTAAGTCTTTGGAGAAGGAAAAATGTGCAGAGAAAATGGGATTGGAGTAAACATCTACTTTGAGAGTCCCTTTATTTTTCAGGTTTCACAATTTCTTACCTCCATCTTCACAAGAGTAAGCCCCATTGAACTCAACAGTGTTTACAACTCAACTTCAGACAAAACTTGTATAGCATTGTAAATTTGTTTGTTTGCTTTTGCAAGTAACTTCAGGTCAAAGGTTGCAAATAGTCTGCTTTTGTTTGTAAACATCCGGTCCTCAAGCCCAATTCTGGAAACCAAAACCAATTTATTGCTCAGTGGACAGGTGCTCTGTAAGGCCTTATTTGATTTTGTCATTGCTATGACCATAGAGTAGCATTATTAATAATTACTAGTAACATCTAGTAACAAGCTAATCACTAATAATAGTGACCACTTTAATAGCAGATTGATAGACAGAGAACTAAAAATGCAATGCTCACTGTGTGCTGAGTTTTGCAAACTTGACACTTGTATTCTAATCCAGAGAAGTCACAGTATTTTCCAGGCTCACAATCTTCATCAATAATGCATTCCTGGAGGGGGGAAAATGATTATCTTTAATAAATATAGACAGTATGGCTGTTAGGGACAACAGCTCTGAATGATCCCAGCTGACCCTTACCTCCTGGCCCGTGGTACCCAAACCCACTGAGCTATACCAGCTCTTCATGAAGATAGGACATGTGGCAAAATTTATTTCCCAGACACGTCTTAATAACTGAAGAGATGCATTTCAAATTCAGTACAATATGACTTTTACTGGGGCTGTAGGACTGAGTTTTCCACCATTTTCATAAAAGTACTATAGTACCATAATATTAATTATGAGGCACTGCAAAAACGGGAGTTCATGGCACATTTTTTCAGAGTATTCAGAGGGGAAATAATATTAGCAAAGCCCCATTATTGTTTGTGGGCCTACAGCCTAACTTTGCATTGTTATTTGCTGCCTTTGGGGAAATATCCAGTTACCACTATTAAGGCACACTTAAGCTTTTGTGGCTTTTCTAACTGGAGCTATGGTAATGTTTCCAGCTCTGCCTGAAAAGCAGCAGTGATGAATCCTTCCCAAAATTCTTCTCCAGTGAGGCTGAAGCAGCCAATGTTTTAGTTGTGTTCCATATGCTTTCCCTCTACAGCCAAGTCTGGTGCTGTCAGTCTTTCCAGTCATCGCTCCACACCGGAGCCAGGCCATCCGCTTGCAATGTTAGCTTTCTACAGCCATTCTGCCCAGACTGAATAAACCTCCTGTTGCTAGCTGCAAGGTTTCCACCCATCCTGTCTGACTTATTTGTACAACTGAATGTTTTCAGTTCTTTGTTTAATGTCTATTCTCCTGCCCTTCTCTGGGACTGTTTTCAGATGCTGCATTCCTGTTGGAATGCTTTTCTTGTAAGACCTTCTACATTTCAAAAATTTGCCCTGACTAGGCTTTGGAAAACCTCCGTGGAATAGTCTCTCTCCTATGTAAGTGACCATGAAAATGTCTTGGCAACACAGAACATATATTAATTTAGTGCAGTCACTGAACATGGTCATATTTGACCTCCCATGTGCTGTGGTTTCCCTAGCCCAGGGATTCTCAACTTGCAGCCCGTGGCACCATTTCATGTGCCCCCCCCCACACACACACACTGCTTCCACTACACCAGGAAATACAATGTAATGGAGGAAGGGCAAAATGGCTGTGCGGCCCCTGAAGCTGTTTGACACAGCCCCTGGCTTAAAAAAGTTGAGAACTCCTGCCCTAGCCAGATACCCATGTAGTTATGGGGGGGACTACCCCACACACATCCTATTTGTGGATAAAACATTTTACCAAGTTGTCAGGCTACTAAGAAACATAGCTACCCCACTTTTACTGTACAGTGGTACCTCATTACAACAATTTTAATCCATTCCATGGGGCTCATTGTTGTATAAAACAATTGCTATACGATGCATGCATTGTACAGCGATTTTCCCTATGGGATGCATCGTGCAACGATTTTTCCCACTAAGTGGTTTTTCCCATTGAAAATTTGTTGTATGATTTTTTTCATAGGGAAAATTGTTATGCGGGACACCATTCCCCCCAAAAAACCTAATTGTTATGCGATTTCATTGCTATATGGGGCAATTGTTGTATGAGGTTCCACTGTATTTTCAAATGAGTTCTTACTGTGCCTTCCAGCTATACCTATGAAAGGGTGCATTAACCGTTGGAATGTGACAAAGGATGTTGCACCAGGCCCCACTAGCCCCGTCCGAGCCTTCGTGCGCTCGCCCAAACGGGGTTCGCAGGTAACTGTCGGGTTGAAATTTTCGGCCGAGGGGCAGGAGCCCCCCGGATGAAAACAAAAAAAGGGAACTTCAATTCCCAAGGTTCCTTGCGCCACGCCGCACCTGAGCCAATCAGGCTGAGCGGTGCAGCAAAAGGAACGTTCGGAAACGCGCCGCGGCCAATCAAAAAAAGCCGCAGGGAAAAAACCACTGCAGTAACCAAACACGCACAGGCAAAACTACAAGTCCCAGCGTCCTGCGCGCCATTAGCGCACAGAACGCTGAGGCAGCCGGCGCGCGAAAAAAAGTAAAAAAAACCCACTGCCGCTGCCCTTCCTTCCCACGGGCCAGCCAGCATGGCCCGCGGAAAAGAAAGCCCCCCCGCCGCCGCCGCCGCCGCTGCTGCCCTTCCTTCCCACTGGCCAGCGAGCATGGCCCACAGAAAAGAAAGGCCCCCCGCCGCCACTGCGCTTCCTTCCCATGGGCCAGCCAGCATGGCCCGTGGAAAAGAAAGCCCCCCCCCACTGCCACTGCCCTTCCTTCCCATGGGCCAGGCTTCAAGCCTCACCCCTGTCTTTCCTTTCCACGGCCCTTAAAAAGTAAACACAAAAACACAAACCAAAAACAGTCAAAAACAGTCAAAAACAAAAATCAAAAATACAAAAAGGAAACACAACAACAGCCAAAAACAAACAAGAAAAAACACACAGACCCCCCCAAAAAAAACCAAAACAACCCCCCCAAAAAAACCAGAGAGCTTACCATGAGACGTCTTCACTCCATGACGACCAGAACTCAACTGAGAAAATAAAGAAAATACTTACCGGAAGCGACACCCAGAGGACAGAAGAGAAAAATTGTAGAGAGGAAGAAAACCTCACCACCACCCACCCAGAGGCCACAAGAGAAAAAACATTCAAAAATATTGAAACTAATAAGATTAATTCCAAAATTAATCAAATAAATTATCAAAACATTCAAAAATATTCAAACTAATCTCAAAAAATACCAAAAAAACACAAAAAACAGAAATCCCTTTTCACTCAAAAAAACAAAAAAAACAACAAAAAATGCGTAAAAATACAAATTTAAAAAACCAAAATTAAATTTTAAATTATTTTTTTTAATTTACATTAAATAAATTAAAATAAAATAAAATTTGCATAAACATAAAACAAAAACCTTCCAAAACCAATTTAAAGAGCCTGGCACTGAGGAAGCCGGCGCGCAAAAAACAAAACACACACTGGGAGCGCAAGTCCGCCGCAGGGGGACGCAGCGCCTCGAAGCCACAAAATCACAAAACCTTTCAACACCATTTAAAACAGCCCAGCACCATTGGTTCAAGAAAAAAAAACCGAAACCCTTTACTATCCAACACAATTTTACAAAGCCCGGCACCGCCGGGCAAAATATGCTAGTTTTCCTATATGATGGGGTAATGATGAAAAATGCATCCTGCAAAGAAAACTTTGGCACAATCCACCAGTCCTTTACAAGTCACCAAATTCATTTTTAAGCCTGGCTTTTGGTAGAAGATGCTTTATCAGTCAGAGAGGTACAATGTGAGATCCTCCAATTGTTCTTGGATTTCAATGTACAACCAAGCAATAGCACTGAGAGATCAAATCCAAAGGAACAATCAGCAGTGAATGATGTTGGGAGATGCATTCCAAAGAAACAGGGTATGTGGTGTAAAATACTAGACTGGAATTTCGGACATCTAGTTTCAGATCCTTACTAAGAAATGAAAATGGGAGAATTTGGTCAATAATTCTCTCTTAGCCTTGCCTACTTCACAGGGTTGCTGTGAACATAAAGGAGGAGAAGAGTATTGAATGTGGTGGATCAAAGGTAGGACAGAAAAGTAACTGACAAATAAACAAAACATTAGGGAGACTACTAGTTATCCAACCCAATCATAAACCATGTTTCCTTCTATTAGTTTGCTTAAACCAGGAGCTGTCAACCTTTTAAATCTGGGGGCCGGGTCGCGCTCCCTCAGACAGCTTTGGGGGCTGGACGACCATTTTGCCCTTCTTCCACCACATGTCACTTCCTAGTGTGGTGGAGGCGGTGGGGGCCCCACATGAAATGGTGCCGTGGGCCACATCCAGCCTGTGGACTAGAGGTTGAGAATCCCTGGCTTAAACTGTAGGAAAGCTAAGCAGACTCATTCAAACCTTTCTTGCAAATGTCCATTAGCTTAAAAGTGGGAATTAGCATTTGCAAAGTGTTCCATTTGACATCTGCAGCCTCTTGTGCTCAGCACAAAAGAATGAGTTTAATTTCAATAACACCCAAATGTCAAACTTAGACACACAACAATATGAGTGGAAACACAAAACAACCTTTAGCACAGCAGGTCACTGTCCTTATGCTGCAAAACAATGGGGGTGACAGAGTGGCTTGTTGCTAGTTTCCCTTTCATTGTGAATTTTGGAAGGCTTTGTTCCAACTCAGCATTCTCAAACCAGTTTTTTACTTTGACTCTCACTTTCCCTTCCAAAGAATACAACTGGAATTGCAATTGTAAATTGTAACTGTACATTTTGTGTTTCTGTGAGGTCATTGAGCCTTGGGCTCCGACCCCCTCCCTTTTTGGATTACTGTATTTTTCTTTTTTTTTCTTTCTTGATTTGTAAATTGTTACTGTAACCATAGTTGTACATTTAGTTGTACATTTTGTTGCATTTGTGATATTGTATCTGGATACTGTTTTTTCCTATTGTATTTTTTGTACTGGTTACACTGTATTTATTTAATTATGTTGTAATGCTGCCCCGAGTCAGCCTGGGTTGAGTAGGGCAGCGTATAAATCCAATAAACATAAATATAAACATAACATAAACAATACCCTGGCTCTCATTTTTAAAAAAAGAACGTTAGATAAAATCTTGGATCTTTGCTAATATCAGGTAAAGTACACGTTTAGAATTAAATCTTACTTGCTTATCCACGTTCCATTTCCAGTAGAATAAACAAATAAAGACATTTTTATCTTAGACACAAGAGTTATTGCACTACCTATTATGAATAAAGTATAGATTTAATAACTCCATTCCCCTCCCCCATCAATAAAAAGGACTGAATTCCCATTACCATGGCTTACAGGAGGGAATCTGCTCTCTTAAAATTGATGGGTGCACCAATTGTTAATTATTATTATTTTACATTTAAAATCAGGCATTTCTGCATGGCTTTTTGGAAAGTACATCAGTCACTATGTACACACCATCAGGTTCAAGACTGGACTGATCTACTATATCTTATACACTACTTGTGGATTCTGCTCAGTCCATAAACTCCTAACCAACATTTTAGTAAAAAGAAAATCCCAAGAGGCACAAGCTAAGGTTCCATCTCAAATATGGACTGGGCAATCTGGTCATATTATGGTAGCATGCTTTGCCATCTGTATGAGCTTCCCATCTCTTTCTGGGAAAAGTTCTAATGCCAGAAGTAGGTGAATTCCGGGACATACACATATACGTTTACACAAACAGAGCCATTGTCCAAATCACCAACATATCAAGCTATTCTTTGAGGGGTAAATAATAGTAGGTGGGAAATTGGGCTGGAAACGGGTGAGGAGTGTTTGGATAACCAAGAGTTGTTGCTGCACTCTCACTACATTCTGATTTTTAAAAATGGAGGTGTATAGGGAGAATTTTGAGATTCCAAGGACAGTTGCACCCCATGAACAGCCCACCCGTGTGCCTGGGCCACCAGTTTACAAAAAGAAAAATGTTTCAGATATTACTAGCTGACTTGGTCTCTTTCTTGAATGCCTTCAAAGTTTGGTATCCCTGGACTTTGCCATTTCAAACCAAGTATGATCAGGGTTCCTATAAAATGAATGCTTCCTGGTAAACACTTTGCTCCTGTCCTGCAGCACTTAGGAAACTGGGGAAAGCAGGTGAGGTGTTCCCCAAGATACTGAGCCTTAACAGACAAGAATCCATGGACCATGTGGAGCACCAAGCAGGATCATAAGGCAAGTGGAGGCAAAAAAGGAAGACATCTAATAGACAAGAATCCATGGACCATGTGGAGCACAAAACAGGATCATAAGGCAAGTGGAGGCTAAGAAGGAAGACATCTAATAGACAAGAATCCATGGACCATGTGGAGCACAAAACAGGATCATAAGGCAAGTGGAGGCAAAACAAGGAAGACATCTAATAGACAAGAATCTATGGACCATGTGGAGCACAAAACAGGATCATAAGGCAAGTGGAGGCTAAGAAGGAAGACATCTAATAGACAAGGTTCCATGGACCATGTGGAGCACCAAACAGGATCATGAAACTTTTGGGTACTAGTTCTCAAACAAATAAGAGAAAGTACTTTTTCACCCAGATGATCACTGGTCTATGGAACTCCCTGTCAGATGAAGTGGTGACAGCTGTCAGTCTTGACAGCTTCAAGAAAGGATTAGACAAGTTCATGGAGGACAAGGGTATCAATGGCTATAATTATGGATACCTAAGGACAACCTCCGGGTTGGAGAGATAGGCAGGATATCTCTCAATGCCATTTCCAGGGAATCCTAAGCAGGTGAAGGCATCTGCTTGGGAATACCCTGAAGGAAATGGTGAGCCACTGTGTGTGACAGAATGCTGGACTGGATGGGCTGTGGCCTGTTCCAGCAAGGCTGTTCTTATGTTCTAAGGCAAGTGGAGGCAAACAAGGAAACCATCTAATAGAGGGGAGATGCATTGCAGGCTGTGAGCACAGAGGAGGCTGAGCTGACTAAAACTCTGAACTGCCCAACATGGTAATGATGGATGGGTGGAACACTCTAGAGATGACACAGAGACTATCAGGAGACTGCCATGTGGTAATGGCCCCCTAATTAATAAGAACATTCCTCTTGTTTCAGATTGATTGAATGTCCCCATCTTCCAATTCCAAGGTTTCTTCTACAGTTTCTCCTCCAAGTATCCACCCAATGAGAAGGAGTCAACAGTGGGTACCAATCATACCTGTCAAGTATCCTGGATTAGCCGGGAAATCCCGTATTTCTTCCTTGTTTGCCTCCACTTGCCTTATGATCCTGTTTTGTGCTCCACATGGTCCATGGATTCTTGTCTATTAGATGTCTTCCTTCTTTGGCTCCACTTGCCTTATGATCCAGTTTGCTGCTCCACATGGTCCATGGATTCTTGTCTATTAGCAGCCCATATTTTGGCCAGCCAGGAAAGGGGTTACTGTGTCTGTAATTGTATTTAGCAGCTGAGGGTACCATTTGGTATTTAAATGCTAATTGTATTGTGTTTTGATTGTATTAGACTTCGGAATTTTGTATCTTTAATACTGTATTTTTGACTATACTGTTGCTATTGTTGCTATACTGTATTTTTTTGTATTTTGTATTTCTAATATTGTATCCTTATATCTTTTGTAAGCAACTTCGAGTCATCCATTGGATTGAGGGAAGCAGGATATAAATAAAAACATTATTATTATTATTATTATTATTATTATTATTATTATTATTATTATTATTATTATTATTATTATTATTATTATTATTACATGATATATAGACATATAATTAGCAAACAAAAACAAACTGTGACACCTGCCTCTTGCAAAAAAAAAAAATCTCTGGAGTAATGAGTTCTGGGTAAGACTGTAAAATGCTTAAACACTTTATAATGCCTTTAAAACCAAAGTCTGTGCTATGCCTAGGGCTTGGAACAGACTTCAATTTCAGACATTTCCTAAAGTTAGCAGTCAGCACACTGAAGGATTAACATCTCGGAAATATGACCAGGAATCTCATCAGACACATTCCAGCTGCAATAGTTTCTAAGTACTTTTGCAGAGAATAAAAAGTGCTGCATGAATTAGGAGTGAAAAGGCATAAAGAGCAATTTATACACTTGATATTATATAGGTGATAACATTATGCCAAAAAGAATAATTTAAATGGAAAATTAGTGCATTGTAGGAATGTTCTCTCTCTTCATTTTCAATTATGCAAAGAAAGTACCTTGCAGACACAGAATACAGCCTTCTGCATAATACGGAATGAATCTGTTTAATATCATAAACTCTGTACTTCTGGACTCACTCTAGCAGAGCAGAATCACTCATTTCTGAATTGCCTCCTATTGGGAGAAATCAGGGAATGAAACACCAATGACTTTCAAATAACTTCTCTATAAGACACGGCATTACCAGCACAGACACATTGCACTGGAAGGCGGTCGATATATTGGACCAGGGATGGAGGTGGAACAGCTCTCCTCAGAATAACTTGGAAACTTTCTATCCCAATTTGAAATTTCTTCATAATTCTCACTTTTGCATACAGTTCATAGATCATGTTTCATTAAAGGTCTTGAGAATATAAAAGAACATATGGAGAAGTCTAGAAGGCCCCTTAAAATTCTAAAACACGTTTTAGAGTACGTCATACTGTGAAGCACTTGCACAATCAATTTAAAATTTGTTGGAATAGCCAAATTGGTAACCCAGATCCTGTCAGGTTTGAAAGCAAAACATGGGCCACTGGAGATCTATGCATACCTGCAGAGGGAGATTAAGCCAGTGCAAGGTCTGTAGCAAATCGTGTCAAGAGGCCCTTGCTTAGCTTTAGGATTTAGGATACCTATAAAATAAAGCACCACCAGTAAAAACAAACAAGTAAAAACAAACTTTTACCTAATGCGAGAGAAATTATATTGCACTGTCTTCTTCTCATCTGTTGTACTGTATCAGTAAACAGCAGCAGGCAACTAAACAACACCACATAAGAACTGCAAGGAATAACATGCCACCACCTCTCCGTGTGCCGCCAATTAAGCAAAAACCTATAAAACAAAACACAGCTCACAAGTCGATCATCTCTGCCACTCAACAAATTCATGCTACTACAGAGAAGCACGCAAGATGCGGGCACAGACAAAGATGGCTCTGCCTGCGTGCACATTTTTACTATTTGGCATTCATTGAACGCTCCAATGAGGCATCGACAAGTCTCTCCGAGTGAACATTTTTTTGAATATCCATGCGAATGCATGGAATATTTAAATTTGGATTTTCATTCTAACCGAGTGTGGGGCCCCGTAGCATTTGCTACTCCTGCTATATTGCTGATCCGGCATTGCATACCTGAAGAATCCTTGATACTTGCAAAAGTATGTCTTTCACTGCAACACTTTCCAAGAGGCCAAATCCCTGCCAACACTGACCCTCATGCTGTTTTGGCAGCTGACCAATCCTACCTAATGAAAATGCTAAACTTGAGCCTACTTTGGGGAACAAAAATCCAATTTTCTAACAATAATCATTTATTATTCTCGGGGGAAATAGTGCAATACTGCAGGAATCTATTTATTACTCAGGCACAGCAGCAGGGAAGAGTTGTATGTAACTTGCATATTATATTATACTGTTCAAGGTACTAGAGTAGGCTACAAGAAACTGAACACCAATATATTATGCTTACTACTCCTGGAACATCACACAGCGCTGCTACTTCTAATATGAAAATGACTTAAAGGTCTGAGTCTGTCTTCAGTTACAAACTGCACTGGAACTGTCTGTGATTCATCACTAAAGGAAGATTAAGAAACCCTCTCTTTGTTGTTGAACTCTGGAGGAGAAATCACACCATAAATGGTTGCATTTAATTCAAGACCCCCTTTGAAACACTAGACAGGACTTGGAGAAGTTATTTTCTGGACTATAAGTCCCAGTGTTCCCCACGCCACATGACTAACTTCCATAAATTCTGGTCATGAAATTCCGTCTCTCTTGTAGAAATACAGAGGGAAATGCAATGCAGAAAACAAAAAAGGAAAACAAGAAAAATATGTTAGTTAAGACCACTTGTAAACCACTTCATTACTATTTTTCCTGGTTGAAAATAAATTGGAGCAATCATTGAGTGGAAGTGGGAGAGACTGGGTAAAAAAAGGGGTGTCTCAAACGTGAACTATTTTCTCTTCCTGGTCAGATGTTTCTCATTAGAAGTCAGACAAAATGACAGCAGGAAAAAGAAACTCTCACTCAACCACTGTCTTTTACAACTTCTCCAAACAACATTATTTAATCAGTATGAAGGATCTTCCTGACACCAACTGCTATGTACATAGGCCACAGAGCCCAATGATCCACACCTCACAGCCGGCCCACCCAAATCTGCTATTTCCATGAGTTTGTTTGGTGGTGGAAGGGTTTTGTTCCTGGTTATATGCTGTGGAAGGGATATGACCAGCTGTCTTTACTCAGACTGCCGTCCTGATGTATCACAAACACCATTCAGTACATAAAGCATATTTCCAACAGGGAAGACTCCTAGCCCTCTTCTTGAACAGTTATTTCTTAAGAAAGCAGAATAAGATTGTCAACAAAAGTATTCTGCTACATGTTTTTTCTACTTAACTAAGATCTAAGATACAAGCTTACATTGAGTTATACCACTAGTATCTCTATCTCAGGGCTTCCACACTCACTGTTGAGGCCTCTCTTGTTTTTACAAAGAACTATACAGCCACCCACACCAGAAAATGGGCTCTCTTTAACACTCAGTAATGGTGGCTTTCCCATGTGCTACTAGTCTCACTTTCAAAACCAGAGAATGAAGAAAACACTCAATGTCTTTGTTGCTAGTTTTGATAACACTGAAGGGAATTTTGGATGTACTGTATGTATCTGTAGGCATTTTACAATATGTTCTAGCCTTCAGCATGACTTTTGAAGAATCACAAGTGGCAATAAATTTCATTAATTATTTGTTAGATAGAAATGAAGAGAAGTGTCTTCATGCCTCACATTGGCACCATGTGGAACATTGAGTCCAGCCCCTGTCAAGGAGGCACACTGGGCAATTAAACTCCCAATATCTGGCTCCACAGCCAGAAACCATGCCATATTTTATTAATTGGCCAGGGTACACAGAAAGAACCTCCTCAAAGATTGTGGTATTTTTGAACCACAATTGGGCATAACCTGGTAACGGTAACCTTGGGTTGCTGGCTAATCTTTCTCACACTAGGTCAGGTGAAAGGAACTGCAGAATGAACTCACCAAAAGGTTCTTCATTTTGGCAGTTTCACATCTGGCTTAAACATGGAAGAAGAAGAATTAATTGGCCTGGTCACATCCAAAGAAGCAATGGATTTTTCTAACTTCATTCTTGAAAAGGTCCTGCCTGTTCTTACAAGCAGCTAATCTTATGACTGTTGCATTTTAATGTACTATATCCAATTCTGTTTTACCAGTACAGAGACACCAGGAGGTCATCTACCTTCAGCCAGGTGACAAATGTATTGGTAACATTATCAAACTTATATCCTGAATGCTTTTTTTAAAAAAAAAATAAGGTAGTCAAGTGCTACATTTATATCTATTCTGCAATAGATGTGCTACATTTTTGATTACATCAATGTAAGTGTCCTCTGTGTTATGCTAAGCCTTGATAAATGCCTTGAAGTTATAAATATATATATTCTTACTGCTCTATTAAGTTGTTACTGTACCATATTACATTTAATTATGCAGAAGTAATAAGTTCTTCTTCGTGGTCCCAGTGAGGCCACACTAATGGATTTTCCTGCGCAGGCGCAGTTCAGTCCGGAAATCTTTCATAGCTTTGTAGGAGTCTCAGACTCCGCCCTTCATGCCAATCAGGAGCGGGCCCGCCACCAATCCCCAGTTCTTTCTTTGCCGCCGCAAGAGTCAGTCGTGTCTTCCAGAGCTCCCTTTGTGCCCAAGACCAACGGTTTTTCCCTCCTTTTTTTACTGAGAGCGATTTTGTAGTTCTTGCTTAATAATTCTATTTGTTAAGATTGCTTACCCCCTATGGGTCTTTATATGTCTTAAATAGTCTCTAGTAAGTTCTTAAATAATTTCTAAATAATGTTATTTACTTAGATTTTTCACATAAGGATTTTATCTTATTTATCTTCCCCATGCTATTTTTTGTTATAGCTAGTAATATTTGGATTAGCAATCTTCAGATTGATTGCCCTTAGGGGTTTTTACATTCTTATTAATTAGGTTTCCCCAGAGGTCACTTACTTTTGTTTAAAATAAATAAATAAATAAAAAGGGACCCAACATGTTGGGCACAAAACACTAATTGGTTTGTGGTTCACCCAGACAGTACAGTGAGCACTGTGCTGCTATACATGTCTGCAATTATTTTGCCTTTTTCACCACTGAGGTTAGGGTGTGGAGTAGAGCCCTTGCCTACCCTCTGCTGGACTCTTCCAGCACTGACCCACTATTGACGTTATGCCTTGGAGTACAACCTGTTCCTTCTATTGCAGTTTTCACCAAAGGCCTCAGTTTGTGTAGTGGAACCTATTTCATCCCACTAATCTGATTCACCACATAATAGAGTCCACCCCACTGTTCTCCCCTATTCTCAACTGTTCATGGATCATTTGGACAATGCTTACCCATTTCCATCTCTTTATTGAGTGGAACCTTTGGATGTTTTTCATTATTCCAGTGGCACCATGCTGCCAAGGTCTATAGGACAATGCTATATTGACTACCTCTTTGCTAATACAGTACTTCATTTCGGGGTCACAGCAACCATAGTCATACCATAACTGCTCCCAACCATTCCTCATTTTAGTCCGTATGTAACACATCTGCAGAGTCATGAACGGTAATCTCCTCTCCCATAGTATGTGCCATGACACCATTTTACTCATTGTAACTGGCTTTCTACACACATCCTATCTCCCAGGTGGCATACATGTCACTCAAATGACTTATTGTACTTTCGATCTAGAAGTTAGTCCTTTCACAGGTATTTCCACATTTTATTCCAAAGGGGTAATACAGTGTATTGTATTACCCAAAGGGATAATATTGTGTACAGACCCCCTTTTTTCTTCAGGGGTCACCATACCCTCTTTCTCACATTGGGACCAACCAATCTATAATTCCTTATCCATATATAGTGTGTGGATATATATTATACACATGAATTTCACACATGAGAAGACACTTCATCCTCTACATTCTGGGTGGCAATTAACCTGTTATTAGGACATTAGCCAACTGAAGAGATTCTTGGTTATCATTCCAATCAGAATGGGTAAGGCTCTTTATCCCAGCTAATATTCTCACTGAACAGTGGGAACTATTGAATTATCTCGCCAATTGCTGACAAATTAGCTGCATTCACTTTACCTGTGCAAATTCTATCTCTAAGTCAGCCTACTACCTATCAAGATTTGTTTGACACTACCGTGTCAATGCCAGATGACATACTAGCTCTTGTGAGGTGTAGGGGTGGTAGCTGCGCCACGGCAGTGACAACCCGCCAGCCTGGTAGTCAGCTTTTTAAACACCCATTAGTGTGGCTTCACAGGGACCACGAAGAAGTAAGGCAGGTTGTTTACCTTTAACTGATGTTCTTCGAGTGGTCACCTGTGAAGCCACACGTTCCCGCCCATCCTCCCCACTATTGTCACTGCCAGCTGTCAGACCTTTTTTCTGCGGCGGCAACATTTTGAACTGGGGATTGGGGGCGGGCTCTCTCCTGATTGGCATGAAGGGTGTAGTCTGAGACTCCTACAAAGCTATGGAAGATTTCTGGACTGAACTGTGCATGCGCAGGAAAACCCATTAGTGTGGTTTCATAGGTGAGCACTCGAAGAACATCAGTTACAGGTAAGCAACCTGCCTTTATTCAGTTACATTTTGTGAAGTTAGTAATTACTTTTAAAGGCTGTATTTTCTTTCTAAAGCATATAAATCTAAATTTGCATTGCTCATTAATATGCAGAGATGTCTTTTGAGTATGTCTGCTTGTTATCTCATGGGCTAATGCCAAAGTAATTCATTATCCATAACTACTTTTAGTTAAATCTGGTTGTTCAGTTAATTGCTGATTTAAGCTACAAATGCCTTTCCGATGATGATTTATTATTCATCCAAGATCTATGTTATTCTTGTACACCATATATGTTTGTAGCTATTTATATACACATGTAGTTAAATAAATGAAAAAAGGTACTTCTGTTAGCTTTACTGCCTGTCTAATCAATGTACAGGGTGTAGATCTTTGAAACAGCTATGCATGCATGCTTGCACATAAAATTTTATTGGGGAACCTTAGAATTTTGGCAAAAGAACCTAGAAAATTTTCTTTGGTTTAGTGAGTAAGTGTCAGCTTTGTGCTTTACATAGAGAACTCTGGCCCCATCCTAAGCTTTTAGCTTTGACAAAATTCTGACTCTCACAACCTCCACCCCTAAGCTATCCAGCAGTTTTAATTTCCACAATGCCCAGCCAGCTTTGCCACTACTGAGACACAATAGGAATGGTATCTCAACAATATCTGTTCATATCATTATAAACTATCTACCCTTCCTAGTAAATATTTTGACCTCTGGTCACTCCCACTCTAAGCAACACATTTTAATTATTCCTTTTAAATATTACTTACATTGGTTTTAATTTTCCTGCAGCTATGCTTTAATATTATTTGACTATCAACCACTCTGATGGTATATTATTGGAGGCTAGGCTTTAAATAAAAAAATAGGTAATACACCAATGATTCCAGTGCGCTAGCATTCTTTTTGATGGATTAGACAGAAGCTGGTTTCAACATTATTTACACACCTGCTGCTTTGATTTGGCATCAGCTAAAAGCAAGCCGTAAGTGATGAGTAAATGGAAAATCAAGTGATTTCTCACATCCATTTCCATTGCCACATTAATGCAGTGCATAAGTTAATAGTTCTCTGCGATGGCATAGACTAATGATGGTGAACCTTAGCACTCCAGGTATTCTTGGACTTCAATTGCCAGAAGCCCAAGTCAGTACTCCTGCTGATTAGGGCTTCTGGGAACTGAAGTCCAAGAACATCTGGAGAGCCAAGGTTCACCATCACTGACTGTTTCTCTTGCCATACCCCAATTTACACCCTCACACTCTGAAAACAGGTTGCACTTTCATTTTTCTCCATCATTGTAGCAGTTGGAAGAGACAATGAATTTGAAAAGATACAAGACCCATTGATACAACTACACAAAATATCTCTTCCAAGTAATTGCTTCAAAAGTGAGCCTCTTAACTTATTTTTATGATGGCAGATCTTCTTGCATGATGAAGCAGGAGTTAGTGTTCATTTGATTCTGAAGTTTCCAGGTGTATGTTTGGGTTTCATAAACTTCCAAACCAGTAAGGGTTCAATAAGCCCATTAGGTGCCCTCAACCAGCATTCATTCCAAAAGAGTCTAACATTCTACTTTATGCTGTGTTCTTCCCATTCATAGTAGCAGATAGCCAACATACTAGATTTATAGATATGGGCAAAACCTAAAGACATAGGAGATAATTACGCTCTACAGACCAGGCTATCTCAATGTTTTTGGGTCATGGGCCAGATCACTCCTCCTCAGACAGCAGAGCAGGCTGGGCTGGTCACATGGTTCCGCACAAGTTCTCGTACATTTTCTGCAAGTTCTTGCATGTTTTTGGTGTGTTTTCACTGAGTTTTCATGTGAAAATGTGTTTTTGCTGCATTTTCTGCACGTTTTTGGTGCTTCCGCCACTTGCAGCAGTGGCAGGAATGGGGGCAGAGGACCACATGAAATAGCTCCGTGGGCCGCAGGTTGCAAATGCCTGCTCCAGACCATTATGTATTGAATGAGGCTCAACAGCAGATTAGCTAAAAGACATTTTGCCCCATTAGAAGCCACTGTCAATCATTCACTCCCAAAGATTTTATTCTTTCCATTTCCAAATGATAAAGCCACAGTTAAATCAACATCAAACCATTTCAAGGGAGATAATACAAGTTTGACATGTCAGAAGGGGAGCTTGCTTTTTGATACTTGTCCTGCACAACAGATACAGATTTAGAAAAGAAAGAAGATTAAATTTCTGCTATCAGTAGCTGTTCTCTTGGGAACACTACTGTTGCACAAACCTTGGTTTCCATCCATGCTCCATAATATTAACAGAAGTCCATACTTTTTCGAGCAACACAGATTTAAGTACTAAGGTTTTACTATGCATACCTACTTAGCCTAAGTGAGGCAGTGCTGAGTTACCAAAGCCAAAGAGACAGACATTGTTGAAATAAGTATGAGGTAGCAGTTTTCTAACATGATGCTTTTAGAGCCTACATTTATGCAGTAACAGTGCTATCACTGGAGCAGAGACCTGCTTACAACATCTGTCATTTTCCCAGTTAATATATGGACTAGCATACATACATTTGGCAAACACAAACAGAATTACAACCAGAAAACAATACTATGCCTCATTTTCCCCACGAAGACAACCCTACAGACATTTGAGATTTTCCTTAATAACCCCAAAGGTTCTTATCAAAGTCAGCCAGTATGAAATCTAGTTGATTATACAGTAAAACCTCACATAAAGAGTGCCTCACTTAGAGACTAACTTGCTTAAAGAGCAGAATTCTCTCTGAAAGGTCGCCTCGCTTATCAACTAAAACAAATAAAAAACTCGCTTAACAACTAAA
This sequence comes from Bradypodion pumilum, assembly GCA_035047305.1. Classification (NCBI taxonomy): domain Eukaryota; kingdom Metazoa; phylum Chordata; class Lepidosauria; order Squamata; family Chamaeleonidae; genus Bradypodion; species Bradypodion pumilum. The sequence goes on from JAWDJD010000001.1 coordinate 405,352,357, forward strand.
TCAGGGTTCGCAATCTTCCCCCTCCCCCCAGAAGTCACAACTGGTCACTTTCAATGGTGTTTCACTTAAAGAGAAAAATCGCTTAAAGAGCAATCCCGTGGAATACATTATGCTCTTTAAGCAAGGTACTTGTGTTTGAAGAATGAGAAAGTGGCATAATTATCCCAACATAATAAACAGTTAATAAAACAATACATAGATGGAGGAATAAGGACAAATTACCTGTCATTTCAGAAAAAGCTAGGGAAAAAAGCTATCACCCTCAAGCTCCCAAGGATACAGTTAATACAAGCTTTCTTTAAAAGACTGAGAGACCTGATACTTCTTCAAATAAACTCAACAAACAAGAGTCAGCTAAAGCTTTAGTTCAGGTAATCTTCAACTAATTAATTCTGTCTGATAAGGTGGCAAAATGCACTGAAAATAGAGCAGAGCTGATTCAGTTTTATCAATACTGTTTGAAAGAAAAGACCTTCAAATGTAAGCCTGGATATTTTCCTGCAGGAATGTTAAGGGCAGTAGCAATGTTAGTCAGCTATGATTTTTTAAAAAAATATTAAAGAGACTTATAGCATTTGAAAGATTAATTCTTTTTATCTGGTATAAGTTTCAGGGGCTTTTGCATCAGATAATGTGACCTACAGCCCACACTAGCAATTGTTGTTGTTGTTCAGTCGCACAGTCGATTCCGACCCTTTGCGACCCCATGGACCATTGCCCACCAAGCACCTATGTCTTCCACCATCCTCCTCAACTCACCCAGCTCTGTGCCCATTGTGTCAACAATACCATCTAGCTATCTCATTTTCTGTCGCCCCTTCTTCTTTTGCCCTTTTCTAGCATCAAGGCTTTCTCAAGTGAATCCTCTCTTCTCATTTGATGTCCAAAGTACTTTAGCTTCATCTTCAATATTTGACCTTCCAAAGAGCAGTCAAGGTTTATTTCTTCTAAGATTGAACTATTTGTTCTCCTCACTGTCCAGGGTACCCTCAAAAGTCTCCTCCAACACCACATTTTAAAGGCGTCTATTCTTCTGCACTCAGCTTTCTTTATTGCCCAACTCTCACAACCATACATTACCACTAGGAATATGCAAATTTTTGTTTGCAAGGTGATGTCTCTGCATTGAAATCCATAGGGAAGTTGCTTTTTATTTAAGTTAATTTGTATTTGCTTAGAACTACACTGTAGTTTCTTTAGATTCTCTTTGGTCAGAGTATCCTAACTCAGAGAGGAAGCCTGTTATGACGCCATTTGCAGCACAATGACTAAGCACACTCCACATTAGCATGTGAATAGATAAAGGCCTGCCAGCCAAGGCCAAGGCTTCAGACAAGCCAATTAGAAGCAAGACATCTTACAGATGGAACAGCGAGATAAAGAACACCTGCGGGTATCATAAGACCAGATAATGGTCAAATCAAGGCTCTTCTAGAACAATTATTAAATTCTAGAGGTGTGTGTCGGAGCACAAGAGAGGGTATAAAAATCCCCCAATCTTTTAAAGTGCGCAACAGCCTTTTAACATGTAGCAATACCCTTTGTCAGTTTGAATCATGCTTTGATTCATGAGGGCAAGCAAGCCCGCCAGAAACTATCTGTTACTTAAGTTAGTAATCTCTATTCTTTGTTATTTTGAATATGTTATCCAGTGTAGTATAGATGAGTTCTTAGATCAGTTATTGTATATATTTTGAAAACTGTACTTTCTACAATAAAGCTGCTAAATGAAGATTTCTTAGTGGCTTGAGTTTCTCCAACAGAGGGAGGAATTGCGGAGAAGGGATAAACCTCAAATGGGTCTACAAAGAGACCTTTTTCCTGGAGACATGGGGGTGCACCAAGGAGCAGAGGGAACAGTTTCATTTCTTATGAATTGGGAATGGCAACAACTTGCCCAGTTTCCTTTTGCAGGTAACTTTTATCTTGCCACCCCCATAACTTTCCCAGAGCAAGTCTTCTCTGCAAAGCGGTGTGGCATTGTGGGACATTCTTTAAGGGGACTTTTTGATTTGCCATGTACCATTGCTACCAGAAGCCTGTAACATCACAGGATCCCCTTTTCCCACTTATGAGCAAGTTTAACTGGATGGAAGATCCACACCATTGACAAGAGGTCTGGGCCAGCTGGGACTTATTTGCCACACCAACCCAAGAGTAGGCAAAAGCTGCACAGTCTGGGGCATAAAGGTTGTGCGGCTTTCCTGACAGTCTCTACTTTTATCTATGTTCCCCAGGTTTCTCATAGCTTGCTTCCCAAGAATCAGTCGCCTTTTTATTTCATGGCTGCAATCACCATCTGCAGTGATCTTTGATCCTAAGAAAGTAAAATCTGTCACTGCTTCTACTTCTTCCCCATCTATTTTCCAGGGACTGATAGGACTTGTTGCCATTATCTTGGTTTTCTTGATATTGAGTCTCAAGCCAGCTTTTGCACTCTCTTCTTTCAACCTAAGCAGCAGCTTCTTTAGGTCTACCTCATTTTCTGCCATTAGGGTAGTATCATCTGCCTATCTCAAATTGTTGATGTTTCTCCCAGTAATTTTGATTTCAACTTGTGATTCATCCATCCCTGCATTGCACATGATGTGCTCTGTATATAAGTTAAATAAGCAGGAAAGAAGGAACACAAAAGGCCTTTGCCTTTTGTGTTCCTTCTTTCCTCTGCTATTTTAAGTGCCTCATCTGACAACCACTTTGCTTTCTTACGCTTTTCTTTTGGTATGGTTTTGCTTGCTAATTCCTGTATGATGTCCCGAACTTCCATCCATAACTTCTGGTACTCTGTCTATCAAGTCTAAACCATTAAATCTGTTCCACACCTCCACCGTGTATTCCTTAGGAATGTTTTCTAGGTCGTATCTGTGTGGCTTAATTGTTTCCCCTATTTTCTTTAATCTAAGACTGAATCTGGCAATCAATAGATTATGATCTGAGCCACAGTCTGCTCCAGGTCTTGTCTTTGCTGACTGAATGGAGGTTCTCCATCTTTGGCTGCAGAGTATGTAATTTATCTAGTTTCAATGTTGGCCATCTGGTGATGTCCATGTGTAAAGTCACCTCTTGTGTTGTTGGAAGAGGATGTTTGTTATAACCAGTGCGTTCTCTTGGCAGAACTCTAGCAATACATTAGGATTTACCTCCCAGAGTGGGATACCACCCTAATGGGTGGTATAGAAATGTAATAAATAATAAATATATTTATTACAGTTCCTACATAATTCTAATCTTATCATCAAGAACTTTCTCTTATTTTTTTCTATTTACAAAGCTTAAAGTTCATAAGTTGGATCCAAAGTTAGCAAAAATAGGAACTCACTGCCACATGGATCCTTTCTAGAACACTACAACTAACCCATTTTCAATTTAAATACAGGTATCATTTTGAATTTTTACATTTAATTTAAGAGAAGCAAACCAATTTCTTCAGATAGAGAGGCATGCCCTGCTTATTGGAGGCCTGTCAGCCAACAACTCAAGTTTGTGGGATTTTTGGATGACAGCCTAACATAAATTAGGACCTATCACTCCCAACTGAAACCTGAGAAAGGAATAGTTAGCCTGAGTATGTAAATGGCAACACTTAACACTCAGAGCACCTTCCAAGAAAAAGATTTTTGAAGCAGTACTGGCAGAAAGCCCAGTTCCTATTTTAGGAACTAGGGACAGATATTATCCCTGAGGCGAGAAGAATATCAGCTAAATTGTCACCAAAACTTCAGTGTGATGTTCCTTTGTGACAGAGAACTAAATTATGTGTGTCTTTGCTCCTCACAGGATTGCAGACCTATAGGATACCTGAGGTGGTGGTGGTGGTGGTGGGGGCAGCCTATGCAAACATCCCATCTAAATATCTTCCAAGCCACAGAAAAATTTTCAATGAATGTCCACATCCGGAGGCAATCAAAGTGTTGTCAATAGGTTGTAAATTATTTCTTTCTTTTTCTTCTTCCTTCCTTATTTTAAAAGTATTGCCACAAATTATACAACAAATTCTTTTAAAAACATTTTTATCAGGCTGGTAAGGCAGGTGTTTCCTTCCCTCACAAATCCATGTTCATCCCTCCTGAAAACACATGGTTGGTGGAAGAGCTCAATCATTCCAAATAGGAGCCTACTGTTCTTTAATCAAGTGTATACAATAGTTGCCCTGACCCCGAGCTACCAGAGTCTCTCAACAAAAGGGCTCTTATCAGTGGTGGGCAGCCATTTTTACTACTGGTACGTGCATACTGGTGCGAACCTGCTGATGCCCACCACTGGCTTTTATTGTTAACAGCAATCACCTATGCCTTCTGAGAGCCTCTTCCCGGAAAGAACACTCTCCTATTTCTGATTATTGGGCAGAGAGCATGAGGATCTTTTCCTTTCTTCCTCCTCCTCCTTCCTCACATAGGGGAAGTTAAAACCCCAGAGCAAGTGGAAGGTGAAAAAGTACCACCTAAAATTTCAGCTTGAAGGTGCTGGCATCAGAGACATAGCCACTCACCACCACCACCACCCATGCCATCCAGCCTGTGTAATGGAATACAAAGAGAAGCGATCTGCTCTCCAATTCTTTTTAACTCCTTCAACTGCTGCATATATTTGTTATAATACTTGTCCAACACACATGTTGCTCACCTGGTGCCAGGCATAAACGGTCTTAAGGAACAAAGAAAATAGCTAGAGGAAAACGTATCTTCACTGGGCCTCAAGCATGAGGCATGTCACTCAGCTCAGTTCCTTCAACTGGACTGATTGGCCTTTCCATGAAGAGAATGGATTCTTCTGCTCTTAGAAAGTACCAGGGTCCATAGATGTTGGAACATGAGGGCATAGATGTGGTTCTCTTTCTTATTGCACCACCTTTTGTGCTGCTCTGGAGGATCTCTGCCCACCCAGAGCAGCTTCTCAGGAGATATCATGGGCTGCAAAAGGAAGGCTGAGGTCAAAACCACAGCTTTCCAGACTTTCCAATCCAAGCAGATGCTTCCCTGCATGGAACCTTTCAGGAATGCCCTAGGACAATGATGGTGAACCTTGGCACTCCAGGTGTTCTTGGACTATAATTCCCAGAAGCCCAAGTCAGCACCCCTGATTGTCAGGGCTTTTTGGGAATTGAAGTTCAAGAACACCTGGTGTGCCAAGGTTCGCCATCACTGTCCTAGGACACTCCACTCTTTCTATTTAGGTCCCGACAACATTTGTCATGGAATGTTGCTTGTTTCTCATTTTGCATTCCAAATAAAGTTACTCACATGATTCCTCTTGCTCCCTCCTTCTTGTATCGATGTAATAATTGTTTCAGAATAGCTGGTAGATCCAGTTCTGTTATCTGTGGCCTAATATTGTGAAGAAGCACAGTACAGTAAACCAGAGTTTGAAATCCTATTTTTTAAATATATATTTTGATGTTAATCTGGTAGTTCTCTTTTCAGTTCCATGAACACAAATATGACTTTGCTATTACCACAATTATACAGTAACTACCACCCAGACAGGATGTTATGTATGGAACATTTAAAGCATGGGTTCCAAAACTTTTCATGCCGCAGCCTGGTCATGTGGTTCAGTGGGCATACCTGTCAAATTTTGGATTTGAAAATAAGGGAAATTGGTGGGTGTGGCCAAATCGGTGGGCATGTGACTTGCTGGGGGTGGCCATGTGACTTGCTGGGGGTGGCCATGTGATTGAGTGGGCTATCTAGTCATGCCTGCCACATGGCCATCAAAACGTCTGCAAATGGACAGCACTGGCTCTTTGGCTGTAAATGGAGATGAGCAGCATTGCACCCTAGAGTCGGATATGACTGGGTTTTGAGCAAGGGAGACATTTGCTAACCACCTGCAACTAAACAGAGGCAAGACCTCACAGCAAATTTGAATACCAATCAGGGATCTTCTGTTATTAAGTAAAGGTAAAGGTTGGCCTTGCTCGAAAGCCAGTCATATACAACTCTAGGGTTCAGTGCTCATCTCTGTTTATAGCCAAACAGCCAGTGGACTTGATCCACAAAAGCTCACATTAAACCACACACACACACATTTCCCCAGGGCCCCTCCCGCTCCTTTTGGACACCCCCATTGTTAATCCTTCCCTGCCCTCAGAGCCCCTCCTGAGGGAATGCCTGGGGGAGCTTGTCCTCTCTCAAGGAACTCCCACCAACCCTTGATATTTTCCCACAAACTTCCTAGCCCCATAACTGGGCCCCCACCTCTGAAGGGACTCCATCTTTCCCTCAGACTTAGTGGCACCCCCTGTTCCTCTCCCCCACCCTTACTGCAGCCCGAGTTGAAGCGAAGGAGAAGCAGTTGCCGTCTCTGCTGCAACCCAGCTGTGTTACCTCAGTTGCCTCATGCAGCAGCCACAGCAACAACCCGGTTGGGTCGGGTCTTGAAAGAGGAGGGCGGCAGCAGGGGAGGAGCCCCAAAGGGCCTTTCGCCTCAGGCCGCCTCCTCACTCAAACATGCACACTAGCTCAGAACAAGTCAATCAGTGCCCGATGCCACTCCAATCCCAGGCCACGGCCACCTCTCTTCTCCCGCGCTCGCGGTCATTTGTCACAGGGCCAAGTCACTCAGCTCTATGACCAATCAGACCGAGGGCGGGAGAAGAGAGGCAGACGGGGCCTAGGATTTGAGGGGCAGAGCAGAGGATTTTTTTTAAAAAATGGGGGAGAAAACGGGAAAATAATTATACAGGAAGACAGTGGGAAAGAGGGATAAAAATGGTACTTTCCCGGCTAAAACAGGAGACTTGACAGCTATGGGCCAGTCACATGGTTCCACCCCACCAGAAGCAGAAGTAAAATGCAGCCAAGCATGCACAAAACGCTGTCATAAATGCACCTGCAGCTATCGTAAAAGTGTTTACAACAGCGGCGGGTGCATTTAGGGCAGCATTTTGTGCATGCATGGGTGCATTTTACTTCTGCTTCCGGGAGCAGCAAGAGAACTGTGGGCCAGATGATTTAGCACCATGGGCTGGATCTGGCCCATGGGCCATAATTTGGCCACTCCTGATTTAAAGGATGTCCTTTTTAATGAACACACAAAAGCCTAGCCATCCAAACAGTGATAAAAATGGAGTACCTTATCTATGAAGGAAGCAGACAACATAAAGACAAAAAAATGTAAATTCAGCCATGGGGTAGGCCAAGGTTGTAATCTTCCATAGCAATTCATAGCTATAATCCTTCTACTGGCATTTCTAAAGCAATTCACACAGATCTCATTGTGAAGTGCTGGCAAATGAACAATACAGTCTTCTTACCTGGGAGAAAGTGAAATCTGGTTCACAGTTTTCGTGTACAAGATTGTGCTCTAATGCACAGCTTTTATGTTTTTCCTCAAATGTTCCACACTTGGCTTCTACTTACTAAATTTGTTTATTTTTATACCAATCTTGACACTTGTTCTTTCAAAAAGCAACACCATGAATGCATACTTTATATTGTTATTTTTTACACAATGCACACGCACAGCAATAGCTGGAGTTTTGTTCATTAAAATAAATTAAATCCTGTATGAATACGCCTAAACAAAGAACAAATATCTTTATATCTCATTCAAAACTATGGAGAGAGATAGCAGCACTAACTCAGGTGATTAAAAGATGAATAATAAACATAAGAAAAAAAATAAGCAAACTGCATATAATATGCAGGTTGTTACCTTATCAATTTCTTGGTGACTATGTATGGTTTTATTTCCAATTGTTTTATCTGTAGAGGTTTCATTGTGGTAATTGGCAGGCAGCTTCGTAAAATCAACTTCCGTTAGTCTTTTCATGCCTTCTTCCTCTGCCTCCATCTAACAAATTCAGGATCAAATCACATTAGAAACCATAGATATATATTGTCTTCTAAACCAATGAACTCTTTACTTATCCATAACTAGTCTCATGGCTGGAAGAAGTGCCACTTCCTTTATAAGCTTGTCCAGTCATTAAGATCTGCTGGTGTCCCATCATTGAGAACTGTTCATTATATGGAGACAAGGACAGTTTTCTTGGCTGTAGTACTCCAATGATGGAATGCCCTCCTCCTGCAGGCCTGACTACTGCTGACACTGGTATCATTTTTGGTGACATGTTGAACCATGCTTATTTATTAGAGCCTTGTGGGGAGGGTCGTGACCTGCACTATTTTTTTCCAATGCTATGGTTTTAACATTTTGATTTTATGCATTTACACTGTTAAGTCTTAAATTATTTTAAAGGTTTTGTTTTTAAATTGTTTTACTGAAGCAATGACATTAGTTTGTGTCTCATGATCACCCCAAAAATATTCCCATTATTATTTAGCTGAGCAGGTTCCGAAAGGTAGAGGCAGAGAAAAACGCCAGGCCAGGCATTATCTGGAGATAATGGCAAACTATTATCTCGTAACATTTTATTACTTTGGATAAACGGTCCTTTAACCCATCTGGAGCCAGATCCCCGGACCTTGACATGAGGCCTCACTAATCTTGTTCCCCAGATCTTCTTACCCTAAATATATATATCTCTTTTGACAACCTTCCTGGCCCACTGGCACCAGGCGTGTTTATCTGAAATATGACAGTGAAACATGACAGAAGTTAGTCAATTTCCTTTAGCTGTAGTTCTCTTTGTTAGACACTAGGATTGCTTATTCAAGGTATAGCCAAGGCTTGATAATAAATATAGGCTGCAAAATAAAGGAGACGAGCCATCTCATCTTGACTCTTGAAGTGTGTGCGTGTCCATTATTCTCTCCACTGTGGCATAACAATGGAACATTTTAGTTTGTAACCCACCATGACATTTTGTGCTATACGGCATGCTATACATGTTTTAAACCAGAGGTTCCCAACATTTTCAAGCCGGGGGTTGGGTCATGCTCTCTCAGTCAGCTTTGAGGACTGGACAGCCATTTTGCCCTGCATACACAAAGTTAACATTTGTATGCTCAGGGGGGATGCTCCACCCTAGCCAAATGTTTACTATTTGTTGTATGACATGCTAGTCTGATCCCATGTAAACACATTACAGCAATACACCGCCTAACCAAACACAGCTTTTGCAAGGAACTGAACTGAGTTATGCTTTGCAAGATGTGCTTTCCAGACAGAAAAGCTTTTGGCTTTGGTCTTAGTCCTGAGTAGGCATGTAGTGCCTGAGCTTCATATGCTTGACAGGGACATTGGTTATAAGTACAGCATAAAGACTTTTGCACTGGGATATCTTCTCTCCACTCTATACTGCTCTGCTCGTTATTCATTTATTATCAGGGGGGAATAATCCACTTCTCCCCTTCCATTATCTTCTGTTCCTGCACTTTTACAAATTGGCACCTGCCTTGTCCTAACAGAAGACAGCTGAGGAACAGTGCTATGTTTGCTTTTAGCAAACATGGCATAAACCTCCAACAAAGTTAGAGCAGGTGGTTAAACGCAAGCTAAATTATCCATTGACCAGTAGACACCTTATTACCCATCACACACCACAGTTCTAGCAGTTGCCATTCTGAGTTGCACTAGAAATCTCTGTTATTTGAAGCGGGAGCAAGTACAATGTTAGGGAAGCTCATTCCTTGCCCTTTTTAATAGCTAGTTAAGATTTTATTAATGAAACCACCAATAATTATTATCTAATCACTGTAAATTACTGCAATGGTCCAGAATCCTTAGAGAGAGGTAAATGTTGAGGGTGCTGTCACTTGTCAAGCGATCAAATGTCATTCCAAGCAAGAAGAATTCCTATTACACACACCATTACCAGTCAAACAGGTTCTTCAAATAAGAGTCAAACTTTACCCATAAATTAGAAAGTCACATTTGATCTGTACATAAATGCATTGCCCAGTTCCCCCAGAATAGATATTATTTTATTTATACACAGAACAAAGTTTTTAGAGATATAACAAAAGGTTGTTGTAAATCATGAGGCCTGCTACTGAGAAAATAATTGTAGTTTTCAAAGTGGTAGTTGTGTTAGCCTGTGCAGGCAAATTTGACAAGAAAGAAAAGAAAACAGACATTTAAAAAAATGTTGAAATGTTGTGGCACCTTAAAGACAGCTATACCTTAATTAGAGCTTTCATGGATCAAGTCCACTTCCTCAAGCATAAGAGACTATATTTTATTTTGTTTCTTGCCTTAAAAATAATAGGTACATGAAACTGTAAATGAATCCCAAGATTGCGTTGGTAATGGACCTGAGTGATATAAATACTGATAAGTACAAGAAAGAATTGATTTTAATTATGGTAAAAACTATGAGATTACTAATAGCAAAGAATCGGAAAGTGTATATGCATATTGGTGTGGAAGAATGGTACAAGGAATTATGGAACCTAGCATTAAATTACAAGCTGACATGTGAATTAAAACACACACAAAAAGGAATGATAAAGGGAAATGATTTTTTTTTTTAAAAAAATGGGAGATGCTTTATAGACTATGTATTCCATGAATTTAAGTGAGTCAAGCCAAGTCAAGAATCTATTCCTTTTTGAAAATACAGTGGAACCTCAGTTAACAAAAGGCTTGGTTAACATAAAAATTGCATAACAAAAGGAAATCCATATAAAATAGTGGCTTGGTTTACAGATTTCCCACCCGGAATGGATTAATTGGTTTTCAATGTTTTCCTATGGGAAAATGAATTCAATGCATTCCTATGGGAAATTCAGTTAAATTAATTTTCTCTGTAAGAAACGTCCCAGAGAACACATTAATTAGATTAACTGAGGTACCACTGTAGGGGATAAATAATTAAAAGACAATGTGGTGTTTATAATGATGGATAAAGAAATGTGGTCCCAGGGGTGGAGGGTGCATAGTGTTATGTAGTAAGAAGATAAGAACATAAGAACAGCCTTGCTGGAACAGGCCACAGCCCATCCAGTCCAGCATTCTGTCTCACACAGTGGCTCACCATTTGCTTCAGGGTATTATTCCCAAGCAGATGCCTTCACCTGCTTAGGATTCCCTGGAAATGGCATTGAGAGACATCCTGCCTATCTCTCCAATCCGGAGGTTGTCCTTAGGTATCCATAATTATAGCCATTGATACCCTTGTCCTCCATGAACTTGTCTAATCCTTTCTTAAAGCTGTCAAGACTGACAACTGTCACCACTTCTTCTGGTAGGGAGTTCCATTGACCAGTGATCCTCTGGGTGAAAAAGTACTTTCTCTTATTTGTTTTAGAATTAGTACCCAAAGGTTTCATGGAGTACCCCCTAGTTTTAGTGTTGTGCGATAGGGAAAACAGTTTTTCCTTATTTACTTTGTCCACACCGTGCATAATTTTATAAACTTCAATTATGTCACCTCTTAGACGCCATCGTTCAAGAGTGAAGAGGCCCAACCGTTGCAGCCTCAGATAGTAAGGAAGGTGTTCCAGTCCCCTATTCATTCTGGTTGCCCTCCTCTGCACTTTTTCCAGCTCCATAATATCCTTTTGGAGGTATGGCGACCAGAACTGTAAACAGTATTCCCGATGGGGCCACACCATAGATTTATAAAGAGGCAAAATGACACTTGCTGACTTATTTTCTGTACCCTTCCTAATGATCCCTAGCATTGAGTTTGCTTTTTTCACTGCTGAGGCACACTGGGTTGACACCTTCATTGAGCTGTCCACCAGGACACCAAGGTCCCTTTCCTGGTTTGTCGCAGAGAATTCAGACCCCATCAGTTTATAAATGTAATTGGGGTTCTTTGCCCCAATGTGCATCACTTTGCACTTACTAGTGTTGAGGCTCATTTGCCACTGTTTTGCCCACTCCCCCAGTATCAAGAGATCCCTCTGGAGCTCCTTATGATCTCTCACAGTTTTCACTACCCTGTATAATTTAGTGTCGTCAGCAGATTTGGCTACCTTGCTATTTACTCCTACTTCTAGATCATTTATGAAGAGGTAGCTAACACACTGAATTTAACAAACACATTGGGATTAAAGTTTCATTTAAATCAACAAAGGTAAGATGGAACCCAAGCATTTAGGGCCAAAATGTTAAACTTTTCAGAAGGTCAATGTGATCAAGTAGTTGAAGTAGTAAAAGCTTTGTTATAATGGTGGAAACAGAAAACATCTGCACAAAATCATGTGTTGCTAAATACCTCATCATTTTTCCATAAAATACTCCAAAGGATTAGTAAAATTCAGCTCCATATTTTCAGTTATATATGTCTCAGTGAGAAAAACTATGTAGAACAGGTTAGAACAAAGAGGCACCCAAAATATACTTGTGGTAATAAAAGATGGTTTGCCATGCATTGAACTGTCCTAAAACATAGCAACCAGCAACAGTGGAAGATGAGTGGCAGAGCATCAGTGCAGATCTGAATGCCACTGATCCATGACATAATATTGATTTGCAAGGAAAATAATAACATATTTAATAATAATAACACAAGCATTTGTCTGTGCCCAGCCCATGTTTAATGTGCTACATAAAAAAATGATATATAGCTTGTCCTATTACCATTTACTGGTGTAACGAATGCTCTTTTCTCCTGAAACAGTTCACATTTAGAGGGAACAAATGTTTTTACAATGTAAATATAAACCACTGAAGGCAGATGTGTGGAAACTCTGGCATATATATCACCTTTCCTCATTGCAAGAAACACTGCTCAGGGGGTTTGTTTTCCACAGGCAGAAAATTCACACTTTATAAAGAAAACTATTTATATATAGCCTGAACAGGCATTGTGGAGATATTCAGTACAGAAAGTCAGGACTTCTGTTTCATTAAAGTAGAGCTCTTATTAAGTATAAAAACAATAATTTTAGCACTGTCTTTCACAGCAACACTAACTTCACAAGGTGCTCTTGCTATCCTTGTTTGCACAATGAGACACGCTATTCAAGTCATCTCAACTCAGTGAAGAATTGAAAATGGAGCTTTATTTTTATGAGTTTAAAATGATTGCTGTTGTTTCTTTGCTTCCTGAGAGGGGATGAAGAAAGTCTTGGAAATTGGCCTTTGGACCAGGTACAGATTCATTTCCTCTTGGAATCCAAAATAAGTTGTGACTGTGGGAACTGAAGTAGGAATGATGAACATTGAATGTTGAAGTCTTGGGTGACAGAGAGGAAAAGATGGGACAAAGGAAAGATGGTTTTTGTTATCTTAGAATGGTAGAGAAGAAACACCATTATTGTTAAGCATGTTAAAAGCAGGAGAAAGAAGTCTACCTATGCTTGCTTATGAGTAGAACAGTAGAAAAATGTAATCCTGAATGTGTTAGCTGGCTAAAACATACAATATAGAGATACCCCTTTCTTGTTTTAACAAGGGAAAGGGGGAAAGGGGGAAATGTTCTTTTTTGTTTTTATAACTTTTTTGTGATCCTGATTTTAACCTATCTTTTCTTCATATACAGGTAATAAAGCTGACTTTTTACAAAATACATTTTTACTTTTTATATAGAACATAAGCTGGTGGGAGAATTCCAGTTTATTGGCAATGCTACATATTGCTACCTAGTCTACATTGCTAATTCCTACCTGATCTGCTTTACTTGTAAGCATAAGTAGCCAGTGATTGAAACTTATAATAGATTTCTCTATTCTGGGGCAAAACCTAATGTACTCTGATGCAGGGAAAAGTCTTATGCTGACTTCCTAGATAGGTAGAGGTATCTGTCTGTAACAAGTCCTATGGTAATGGAACAACGGACCATGCTATCCTTGTTTTAAATTTGATAATTAACTTCAAATATTCCAAAACGATTCAAAATACTTTTAGATTTCAAAATTGTTCCTATTCTTACTGTTAGCTACCCTACTATGTACAATGTCAAAGGGTAGCATGCAAATTAAAATTAATAATTTTTATATTCAACCAGTGCTTTTATGTTCAATATGGTTTTGTTTCATAACACGTTTTAAACAACAGACATTATTTACCAAAATACTGTCCAGTAAATGAAAGCATTAATGTCCATAAATTCAGTTTTTATCATTATTTACTAATTAATTTGAATAAATATTATACCTACAACACTCTTTTTACTTTTATTTATTAAGAAAAACAAAAAGCACAAAAATACAGTAGCACAGCAATAACTACAATTTTTAAAATTATATATATAAATATTTTAAAAACTTATATAATCACGTAAGTGCACCATACCACCCATGAGACATTATACCTTCAATTTATATTTAGTTTATTATTGGTAGTAATATTTTATTACAACTATATATTTGCCCTCATTTTCCAAAAAGTTATATAGTCCTGTCCCAATTTTGTTCATTTCACTTTATTTAAGACATGTTCGATAAATTCCCCCCAAATCTCTTTAAAGTCATTTCTTTGTGTTAATCCCTTTTTTAACTTTAGTTCACATGCCAGTCTATCATTTATCGTAATATTCCATAGTTCTTTATAGCAATTGTCCAGTTTGAATTCTCCATTACAAAAATAATTTATCATATTTCATCATTGTTTTAGCTGAGGGGTTTTCAACCATGCTACCTCAGACAGCTGAATGGGCCAGACATGTGGGCTACCTCTGCTGTAAAAGCTGCTGTAAACTGCGGCAGGCACAGTTGCGCAGGTGCGTGCGCATTTATGGCTGTTGTAAATGTGTCCGCTTCCACTTTCAGGGTCGTCGCCACAGGTCAGATGATTTGCTATAACGGATTGAGTCAGGCCCATGGGCCGTAGGTTGCAAACCCCTGTTTCAGCTCCTCCTCAGTGAGATTTATTGGTATCATCACATACAGAAAGTTTATTTTTGGTAATGCCTTTATTTTGCAAATTGCAATCATCCCAAACTATGATAGAGTAAGCTTTTTATATTTCTCGAACAAGCTCTTGAGATCTTCTTTCAATTTGTCAAAGTTTAATATTTTCTAATCCTGTATATTGTTTGAGATATACTGTATATTCCCAAGTATTTAAAAGATGCGTTCACTTTTGTCCCAAACTTCTTTTTAATTCTCACTATTTCTGCTTCTCATTATAAAATCCCAGTTGAATTTTTCAAAGCGCTAAAAGACGACGGCGTCAAATTACTGCATTCAATATGCCAGCAGATTTGGAAAACAAAACAATGGCCACAGGATTGGAAAAGATCAGTATACGTCCCAATCCCAAAAAAGGGGAATGCCAAAGAATGTTCAAATTATCGAACAATCGCGCTCATCCCACACGCCAGTAAAGTGATGCTCAAGATAATACAGGATAGACTTCAGCAGCATGTGGAAAGAGAATTACCAGAGGTGCAGGCAGGTTTCAGAAGAGGCAGGGGGACTAGAGACCACATTGCCAACATACGCTGGATCATGGAGAAAACAAAGGAATACCAGAAACAAGTTTACTTTTGTTTTATTGACTACACTAAGGCATTTGACTGTGTGGACCACAACAAAATGTGGCAAGTAATTAAAGAGACGGGAATACCAGAGCACCTCATATGCCTCCTGAGAAATCTGTACATGAACCAGGAAGCAACAGTTAGGACAGAACATGGAATGACAGAGTGGTTTGGAATAGGAAAAGGAGTAAGACAAGGCTGCATTTTGTCACCATGCCTATTCAACCTATACACAGAGCACATAATGCGCAGTGCAGGGATGGAGGAATCACAATATGGGATCAAAATCGCTGGGAGAAACATCAACAATCTGAGATATGCAGATGATACCACCCTAATGGCAGAAAGTGAGGAAGACCTAAAGAATCTCTTGATTGGGCTGAAGGAGGAGAGTGCAAAAGCTGGCTTGAGACTAAATATCAAGAAAACCAAGATAATGGCAACAGGCCCAATCAGTTCCTGGAAGATAGATGGGGAAGAAGTAGAAGCAGTGACAGATTTTACTTTCTTAGGATCAAAGATCACTGCAGATGGGGATTGTAGCCATGAAATAAAAAGGCGACTGATTCTTGGGAGACAAGCGATGAGAAACCTGGGGAACATAGTGAAAAGCAGAGACATCACACTGAAAACAAAAATTAGAATAGTCAAAGCAATGGTTTTCCCAGTAGTAATGTATGGATGTGAGAGCTGGACAATTAGGAAGGCTGAACGCAGAAGAATAGATGCCTTTGAAATGTGGTGTTGGAGGAGGGTTTTGAGAGTGCCCTGGACAGCGAGGAGAACAAATAGGTCAATCTTAGAAGAAATTAACCCGGATTGCTCACTGGAAGGTCAAATAGTAAAGATGAAGCTAAAATACTTTGGACATCAAATGAGAAGGGAGGACTCACTTGAGAAGGCATTGATGTTGGGAAAGGTGGAAGGCAAAAGAAGAAGGGGGAGGCCAAGGATGAGATGGCTAGATGGCATTGTAGACACAATGGGCACAGAGCTGGGAGGGCTGAGGGGGATGGTGGAGGACAGAGGCGCCTGGAGAGCAATGGTCCATAGGGTCGCAAAGGGTCGGAATCGACTGTGCGACTGAACAACAACAACAATTATAAAATAAAATTATTTCCATTCTGTTCCAATTAATCTTTAGTCCAGTTATGTCCTCAAAACTTTTTAGATGGTCTTTTCCAAACAGCAAGGTGACCTATAGATAAAATCTAAAAGAAAGGTGAAATACCAGCACAGGAAACAATGTATTTTTGGAGATGAATAGGAGTACTGTATGTGAAATATGTCGAAATACATCAAAATATTTTCATTTTTTGCAAAGTCCCAAGGATGGGAGGAGTACACAGAGATTTATTATTTTGATTTGTTGTATATGAATATTTTGGTTGTATGTGTTTATTGTGATTGAAAAGTTAATAATTGAAACATGTAAGGTGATACCAAATCACGTCGGAATAGCTAACTGAAAGTTATAAAGCATTGGAACAAAATGTTTGAAATAAGAGAAACTTAATAATAACAATATTATAATAAAAATAATAGAACTTCAAATCAATTGCTATTGTTTTAGAACAGAGGGTTACCAAACTTTTCAGGCCATGGGCCAGTCACATGGTTCAGTGGGCCTGTCACGCAGTACCTCCCACCAGAAGCAGAAGCAAAATGTGCCCATGAATATGCAAAACATTGCCATAAATGCACCTGTAGCAGTCATAAGCGTGTTTATGACAGCCGCGGGTGCATTTATGGCAGTGTTTTGCACACGCGTGGGCATGTTTTACTTCCACTTCCGGGAGCGGCGAGGGTGGTGCAGGCTGGGTCATTTGGCATTGTGGGCCGGATTCAGCCCACGGGCAGTAGTTTGGCCACCCATTTTAGATGGCTCTGTGACGGACAAAGTTTGAGCTTCCCTGTCCCTGCTTCTGTTTGCTTGTCTCCTCGGCTTAATAAAACTCTGGACTGGAACTTGGGGAGACAGAACAGATGCAGAATTAAAATGTAGGAGGAAAGTTATAGATGTTTTCTCTCCTCAAAGGAAATATTGAAGAGTGGAAGGAGAAGAGCAACGAAGTCCAAGGTTTCTACAACTAAGCAACTGCTATAGTTTGATCCTGTGCTTCCATTCCCAATGATGTTAGCACCATTTCCATCCTGAGGTGCTAGTAACTGAAAGCAGGGCTATAGAGGTCTGTCACCACCATATCAGTAAAGAATGCTTTAAGTGGACCAGAAGCAAATGTTACAGAGAGAGTTTTGCTTGCAGCGCATCCTCAGGGCTTAATATAATCTAACAAGAGGCGCCAAATGCCAACCTTGTCTTGACACTGTGCTTTTGTGCTTCTTTTTTCATGTCCTAATCAGGTGTTACAAAGATTAGCCAGCAAAACTGTTGCCCAGGGTACATCTGATTGTGGTTCAAAAATGTAAAAAGTACCCACAGTCTTTGAGGAGGCTCTTTCTGTGTACCCTATGGACATGCTTTAGCCAAATCTGAAATAGGCAGCTACTAGTTGTTCCAATCTTGAAAAAAAGATATTCATTATTGCTTAGCTTCCAGGCCTGAGCTTTAGAGAGAGGCTTCGAAGAAGTAACAGATGCACAGAGTATTTTAAAAATAAAAAGTTAGGGATTTCATATCAGGGTGAATTGGATATGGATCCAGGGCAGAGTTCACAGAAGAAAGTGCAGCTATGCAAGTATAAATTCCGAGAAATCAGCACAGGAAAAAGGAACAATTATACACGTTCAGTCTCTCAGGAAAACAAATCTGAAACAGCTGGATTAATTTCAGCTACACAAACAAAAGCCTGGTTCTTTCCCTCACAAATACTGAACTTCTACTACTTCTACTACTGAGTTCCACAAAACAGATTAGGTTCTTTAGTGTATGAGAGTGTATGAGAGTCAAGACACAGGAAACAGCCAAGGGCTGGGTTAACTCAGGTTTATTGCATGGTGGACAGAGGGAACATGAGGTAATGGCGGACGTACAGCTCTATATATATGGTAGTAACGTATTTGAATGTGGCTCCACGATAGCCCATTGGCTACTGCCCGCGTGACGTCATGGCTGGTCACGCCCTTCTTGTCCAGGTGTAGGTAGCGGCGGGAAACTTCCCGCGCTGTGGCCTTTAATGGGTTTGAACCAAGAGAGCTTGGACGCTCGCTGCTGCCAGCTGGTGGTCATTAGCTCGCGTCCCATTACAGGGTTTATAGTGATCAGCTGAAGGTTACATTGTTACTCGTAGGCAAGGTTACATTGGTTCAGATACATTGTTATCACATGTAGAAGGTTACACTGTTAGAACACAACACTCCTCCCCCCTAGGATGAGACGAAGTCTCTCAGCCAAGATGGCTTATTTCGAACACGCTGGGGTCTCGGCGCGGGCTGCCCTGCCCCGGCTTCGCTCCCTCCTCCTTGCTCCCTGGCTTCCTGCCCTGTAATCGGAGAGGATGACTCGTTAGTGGCTTGCCGCGGTTCTGCGGTTTTGTTGGGAGGTGTGTGCTTTGTTTGGGAAGAACCGGGGGCACTGGGGGCTAACGAAAAACCCCTCTTCTCGCTTGGACGGGTGGGGGAACACTCCAAAAAAAACCCCCGGCTAGCAAAATTAAAATCGTAATCGAATTCGGGGGAAGCGGCAGCGGCGGCCGCAAACTCCTTTTCCCCCTCCCCGGGCTCGGATAGGGCTGGTAGAGCTGGCGTGTCAAAAGGATATGAGCCGGGCTCACTGCTTTCCCCCTTGGCTTTGGACTGGTGTCCTTCTCTGTCTCCCCCTTGGGCTAAACGGGTGGGGGAGAACCCTATCGCTGAATCTGGTTGCTGAGCCCCACTGATCGGTCCCTCACTCACTCGGCGCCGCAGTTGGTCAGCGTGCCTCCTCCAGAGGAGACCGGTGTTCGTTTCCACCCGATACGACACTGGTCCCGTCTGTTCTACTATCGTCCCTGGCACCCAGGCTGGGCCTGCGTTGGCATAGTTCCTGCAGTGTACAGGATCGCCTACGCCGAAACCCTTCGAGACCGCTAAACCTATGTTCTTCCCTTTGTCCTCGACCCTCGTCGGGTCCAACCTGGACAAGATCGTGGTCAGTTTCCTCCGCATCAGCAGCTCAGCCGGCGAGTATCCGGACGCTAAGGGGGTCACTCTGTACGCTAACAGAAATTGACAGACTTGGTGATTTAGATCCCCCGAGCCCATGCGCCGCAGCGCATCTTTTGTTGTGCGCACTAACCGTTCCACTTGGCCATTCGTGGCCGGGTGAAACGGCGCGGATGTGACGTGCCTGATTGCATTTGCCCCCATGAATGCCGCGAACTCAGCGGACGTGAAACAGCTAGCGTTATCGCTGACCAGAGTGTCGGGTAAACCGAACGTGGAAAAAACCCTCCTCAGCTGGCCAATGGTAGTGGCGGAGGATGTGCTCTTTACCGGAATGACCTCCAGCCACTTTGAGTACGCATCCACTACCAGGAGAAAAATGGTTCCTCGGAACGGGCCAGCAAAATCTACGTGCACCCTGGACCACGGCCCCCTTGCTGTGTCCCATTCCCTATGCGGGAGACGGGCTACCTCCGGTTGGGAGCCCTGACATGCCTCACAAGTGCCAATCATATGCTCTATGTCGGCGTCCAGCTGGGGCCACCAGAAATAACTCCGGGCCAGTGCCTTGGAACGGACGATTCCCGGGTGGCTGACGTGCAGCAGCTTTAGCACCTTCGGTCGCAGGGACGTAGGAACCACCACCCGTTGGCCCCACAAGAGGCACCCCCTCTCTAGTGACAATTCTATTCGTTTTCGAAAAAATGGGTCGAATTCCATGCTTGGGGATGACGCCGGCCACCCCTTCTGTACCCACGAGCATACTTTCTCCAGTGTTCTATCCTGTCCCGTTGCCTTGGCAATGTCGGCCGGTACTAATGGGGGTGAATCTAAGACCTCTATTAGCAATACCTGGCGGTCTCTTCCTACCCCTGCCTTCTGATCGTCCGACAAGGGCAACGGAGACCTTGAGAGCGCGTCTGCATGGCTGATCTCCTTCCCGGGCCGGTATTCCAACTCATGTTGGTATGCGTTAAGAAAAATAGCCCACCGCAGCATTCTCGGGGACAGGATCTGTGGCGTGGGCTTATTGGCAGTGAAGATTCCTAACAGGGGCTTGTGATCAGTCACGATCTTGAATGGGCGACCATACAGAAAATCGTGAAATTTTTTGGTTCCCGCTACTATCGCTAATGCCTCCCTGTCGGTCTGTGCGTAATTCCGCTCTGCTTGGGACAGGGACCTTGAATAAAACGCTATCGGGGCCTCCCTTCCGTCGTTCAACACGTGGCAAAGCACCGCCCCCACCCCCACCGGGGATGCGTCGCAGACTAAAACTACTGGCCGTTTGGGATCGAAATGAGTCAGGATTGCCTCGGATGTTAGGAGTTGCTTTAACTCTGTGAACGCCCTCTCTTGCTCGTCACCCCACAGCCATTTTTCCTCTTTTTTAAGTAACTGATGGAGCGGCTCGGCAACAGACGCCTTCCGTGGAAGGAAGGTATGGTAGAAATTGAGAAGCCCCAGAAATGACTGTAGTTCGGTTTTGGATGTGGGGCGAGGAGCTTTCTTGATGGCGGCTACCTTAGCTTTGGACGGCCTAATTCCCTCGGGCGTGATACGGAACCCTAAAAACTCAACCTCTGTTTCGAAAAATACACATTTGTCTTTTCTCAGTCGCAGCCCCGCTTTTTCGAACACGGTCAGAACTTTATCCAATCGATGTGCCAGCTCGGCCTTACTCCCCCCCGTTATCAACACGTCATCAAAGTATGGCAACACCCCCTCCAGCCCCTTCAGGAGGCGTTCCACGAGCGACTGAAAAAGGCCAGGTGCCGAGTTCACGCCGAACTGTAAACGCGACACCTGGAACGCCCCCTTATGTGTAACTATTGTTTGGGCCGCCGCTGTGGCGGGGGTTACGGGGAGTTGCTGGTAGGCCTGTGCTAAATCGAGTTTAGCGAAACACTTTCCCCCATTCAGCCTGGCCAGGAGGTGGCTGACCACTGGCACCGGGTATGCATTAGGGCGGATCGCCTTGTTAATTGTACACTTATAATCAGCGCAAATGCGCACCTCCCCGTTAGCCTTCAGAGCTGTTACAATTGGAGTCTCCCACTCCGCGGAATCCACAGGAACCAGAATCCCCTGACCCACCAGTTTGTCCAGTTCCGCCTCTATTTTGTCCTTTAGTGCGAACGGTACCCTGCGCGGTTTGAGTCTTATCGGGCGGACCTCCGGGTCTAGGTCGAAGGCTACAGGGGGTCCCTTGAACTTTCCCAGTCCACTTTTAAAAACGGCGGGGTGTGCGTCGCACACCGCTTGTATTGGGTCCACGCCTACGGCATGCACCCCCCCTATGAACAAACCTAAAGGCTGGAACCATTGTGTCCCGAGGAGGCTACAACTCCCCCCTTTTAGTACCACTAGGGGAAGTTCCGCAGAATGTCTCTTAAAACGAACCCGGAATGTCCCGACCCCCAACACTGGAATGCTGTTCCCCTGTACGTCCCGTAGTGTGGCCCTCAACGCTTTAAGTTTGGGCCGCACGTGGGGGTCGATTTTCAAGAACTCTCTCTGGGGAATTATAGAATAGGAGGACCCCGAGTCAACTTCCATCCTAATAGGGGTCCCTTGTACTAGTACCTCAACGAAGTAATGGGGCTGTCCCGCAGACACGCTGAACACAGGAGCGTCACCCTCGCTGTCGTCCGAGATGCGTCCCACGCCGTCCTGCTTCCTCGTGGTCCGGGCGCCATCTTTGGACCTCGCTGGACGGTCCGGTCTGGCCGAACGGTCTTGTGACCGTCTCCGGCCCTCTTTCCCTTTCCTGCACGCCTTGGCGATGTGTCCCCGACGGCCGCAGTTGTAGCACTCGGTTTTTCTGAATGGACACCTCACGCGCTCATGGGCCGCTCCGCAACCATCGCAACGGCGCCCTCCCCTTCGGACCTTCTGGACCTCCTCGCCGTCGCTGCTTTCCGAAGACGACTTCGAGGTCCGTCGGGTTGCGTGCACCGACTGTCCGGACTTTCCGTGCAACGAGTTCTCCGCTTTGCCGGCCCTCGGACGCCACTCACGCCACTTGTGCATCTCGTCTACTCCAGCATTCGTGGATTCCGCGGCTTCCGCGGCCGCTACAACCTCCGTCAGTGTGGGTGGTGGCTCCTTGTTCATCAGGCTGCGCTGCACTTCCTTGTCCTTCAGGCCACACAGAACTCCGTCCCTGAGGGCCATCTCTAGAAAGTGATCCCATGTGCAGGGGGTGGCGGCTACTCTCATAGCTGTTACGAAAGCTTCTACCGACTCGTCCGGCGCTTGAACTCGCCTTCAAAACGCGCTCCGAGCGGGAAACATTGCCCTCGAGGGTCGGAAACGCTCACGCAGCAGTTTCATGATGTCATCGGCTTTGAACTCACCCATCTTTTTCGGCGCGATAATGCCCACCAGCGTTCGCTTGGTCTCCGCCCCAAGCATGCGGGTGAGGATGGCCCTCTTCCTTTCCTCGTCGTCTTCTTTGACTTTGAGTTCCACCAGTGCCGCCTGGAAGTCCATCTCAAAAAGCTCCCAGTCTTGCGGTTTGGTAATGTTGAACCCGCTCTGTGCCCTGGCTCCTTGGGGATCCATTATCCCACCTTCGTCGCCAATTTAGTGTATGAGAGTCAAGACACAGGAAACAGCCAAGGGCTGGGTTAACTCAGGTTTATTGCATGGTGGACAGAGGGAACATGAGGTAATGGTGGACGTACAGCTCTATATATATGGTAGTAACGTATTTGAATGTGGCTCCACGATAGCCCATTGGCTACTGCCCGCGTGACGTCATGGCTGGTCACGCCCTTCTTGTCCAGGTGTAGGTAGCGGCGGGAAACTTCCCGCGCTGTGGCCTTTAATGGGTTTGAACCAAGAGAGCTTGGACGCTCGCTGCTGCCAGCTGGTGGTCATTAGCTCGCGTCCCATTACAGGGTTTATAGTGATCAGCTGAAGGTTACATTGTTACTCGTAGGCAAGGTTACATTGGTTCAGATACATTGTTATCACATGTAGAAGGTTACACTGTTAGAACACAACAGGTTCCCACCATAAAAGAAAATTTGCCTCCATATATCAAAAATACATCCCATGGTTCCACACAGCAAGATTTTGCCCACTTCACAGTCCCTTCCTCAAACACAAGATATATTTTAAAACCTCTTAAAGTGGTTTCCACCACGTTGCTTCACTGGCTCATCCCCAGAGAGAGAAAAGAGAGCATGACTATTTCTAAACAAACAAACAAAATGCTCTAATTCTTAGGACACTGACATTTAGGAACACAGTTTTGGACACAGGTTTCCTCAGAAGAACAGACATTTTGAGGGGGCGGCATCCTTAGAATCCCACTTACAAAACTGAATGGACTAGTCATCATATAATTTCTTAAGAAGCAACAGGAAAGAGGGAGAGGAACATTCAGATTCCGGAGAAGCAAGCACCATGGCAGTCTCTCCAGCAGTGCATTGTGTGAGGCAAGGGAATTGTTTCCCACACCCAGCTTCATAAACAGTAGGACACTGAACAGGGATTAACATTTTCAGACAAATGTCCAGTAAAATGCTTCCTACTAATTTGTATTGCTTTTGTCAAACCGCACCTAGAGTGCTGGGGTACACAGAAAGAGCCTCCTCAAAGTGTGTGGTAGTTTTGAACCACAATCGGGTGAACCCTGGTAATGGCAACCTTGTGTTGCTGGCTAATCTTTCTCACACTAAGTCAGGCAAAAAGAAACTGCAGAATGAACTCACCATAAGGTGCCTTCATTTTGGCAGTTTCACATCTGGTCTAGACATGGAAAGAAGAAGACTTAGATCCATGATGGTGAACCTTTGCACTCCAGATGTTATTGGACTTCAATTCCCAGAAGCCCAAGCACCCTGTGAATCCACATGAATGGGTTTACTGCGATTCATCCAGCCAATGCTGCCCTCGTCACTCCCGGAAGTGGAAGCAAAACACGCCATTTTGTTTCTTGAATGCCCTTGGTGGGGTGAGAGCCCACATGCAATGGCACCACGGGCCAGATCCAGCCCACAGACTTTAGGTTGGGAATCCATGGACTAGATGAAACATATCAAAAGGAAGGTCAACAAGAATGGGAAGAGGTTTGGAAAGCAAACCATATGGGGAAAGGTTGAAGGAACTTGGCACAGAGAAGAGAAGACTGAGATGCAATATGATAGCCATCTTCAAGTATTTGAAGAGCTGAAACATGGAAGATGGTCAGAGGAAGTGGACTTGATCCATGAAAACACATTAAAATACTGTATAGCAGTCTTCAAGATGCCACAAGGTTTTTGTCTTAAAAAAACATTTTGTTTCTTGTATGATATGTCTGTATAGACAAGGGGTTGCCAACCTTTTTCAGTCGGGGCCCGGATCCTGCTCCCTCAGACAGTTGAGGGGGCTGGACTGGTGGTCCCTCCACCATTTATGGCTGCTGTAAATGAGTCTGCAGCTGATTCTGGCAGCAGCGGCTGGAGCAAGGGTAGGGGCCAGATTATTTGGTGCCATGGGCCAGATTTGGCCCACAGGCTGTAGGTTGCCTACCCCTGGTATAGACTAACAATTCTAAAAACTGCTACAGTTGAAGATGGAGAAGACTTCTTTTTAGCAGCTGAAGAAGATAAGACCAAAACTAATACATTAAAGTTAGAAGAAAGGAGATTTTTGACTAAACATTTGAAAGAACTTCCAAACAGTGAGAGTAATTCAATGGTATATTGACTACCTTGGAAAGATGATGGACTCTCCATCACTGGAGAATTTTAAGCAGAAGTTGGATTCTGTCAGGAATGTTTTAATATGTGGATTTGTACATTGTCAGGAGACTGGACTTGATAACCCTTAGATTCCCTTTCAGCTCTATGATTCACTATTGTTATGTATTTGCTGAAGGTTGGGATAGAATGCACAGGGGGAAAAGAGCAATAACTTACTTTAAGAAAAGAACTTAGGCTGCAGGTGCTACCTGTTGCCAGACCTCTCACACTTTCAATCAATAGGTAAAGGTCGCCCTTGCTCAAAAGCTAGTCGTTGCAGACTCTAGGGTTCAGTGCTCATCTCTGTTTAAAGCCAAAGAGCCAGTGATGTCTGCGTTTGCAGACATTTCCATGGACATGTAGCAGGCATGCCTAGACACCAGATTGGACAGAGTGCTGTTTACCTTCCCACTGAAGTGGTACAGTACCTATTTATTTACTTGCAATTTCTTGTTTTTGAACTGCTAGGATGGCAGAAGCTGGGACAAAGATGGGAGCTCACTCTGTTGTGCACTCGGCTGTCAAACTGCTGACCTGCCTATCTTCCAGTCATCAAGTTTAGCATCTTAACCAATAAGCCACTTCAATCATTAGAAAGGTCTATTTTACTAGTAAGGCATCAATTGCAGATGTATAGCAAGAAGCAAGATAAATTGATGGAAGGGCCCAAATGTCTTAAACCAGAAGCCTCAAGGATATTGTTTGCTATGGTAAGTGGCCTGTAAAGGTCACAACAAGAATGGTGCTGATTAGGAGGCTAAGATGCAAAATAAAAAATACATAGTAGCATAATTGTGTAGTGTTTCCCAAACTTTAGTTTTTGTACTTTAATTTCCAGAAGCCTAAGATGATTCCCCAAAGCACTGATCAGCCAATATGCTGACTTAGGCTTCTGGGAATTGAAGTCTCCTGTGGGGCATGGGTCCCACATTGGGAACCCCTGGTGTAGACTCATCAGTGAGGGATAACTAAAAGCAGACAAACTGGTGCAGTCTGTTCAACAGTGTGCTCTCTAATTACAGGTATGTATATTAGACTGCAGATTTGTTCAAAGTTCTGTGGTTCCCTCTTTAGCACTGCAGCGCACATCTGCTCCAGTTTAATCACTATTAAAGAATTAACCCTCAAATTGGAGTTTTTGGGAGAGCAAGTTTAAAAACAAGTTTCTGCCCTGCACTAAAGCTCAGAGGGAACAAATGTATTCTGTAGCTTCCCCCTCCAGCCTAAATTTTTTTTTTAATGGGGGTGGGCATGGGAAGCAATTTTGCCATGTTTTGGAAAATGCCAGTACTCAGAAGACCACTTCTATCCTAGATATAATAGTGTTCTGAGTTACAAAATGTCCAGCAAAACACTATTAGCAGCTCCCTGTCTCGCCCTGGGAGCCCACGCCACCAGCCCCGTTGGGGAGAGACAGGTGGGAGCCATTGCCGCCGCCAACGCAGCTGCCCTCGCTCTCCGGGACGGCCCGCCTGGAGAGCAGAAAAGGATGCCGCCGCACGCCGCCTCGAGCAGCTCCCTGTCTCGCCCCGGGAGCCCACGCCACCGGCCCCGTTGGGGAGAGACAGGTGGGAGCTATTGCTGCCGCCGACGCAGCTGCCCTCGCTCTCCAGGACAGCCCACCTGGATAGCAGAAAAGGATGACGACGCCCGCCTCCTCAAGCAGCTTCCTGTCTCGCCCCGGGAGCCCACGCCACCAGTCCCGTTGGGGAGAGACAGGTGGGAGCCATTGCTGCCGCTGACGCAGCTGCCCTCACAGACGTTGAACTATAGGGTGCCTTTGTGGCTGCTGGGTGTTTGAGGTTGATTCTTTGTGTAATTTCTCATTGTGATATTGCTTAATTATTTATATTTTGTATTGTATTTTTGCATATTCTGATGTTTTGATTGTATTAATTGTGTATTGCCTTTTGTAGTTTATTGTATATCTTTCTCTGTTTATTGTATTTATATATGTTGTAAGCCGCTTTGAGTGGCACTTGTGTCAGGAAAGCGGGATAGAAATTAAACTTATTATTATTATTATTATTATTATTATTATTATTATTATTATTATTATTATTATTATTATTATTATTATTATTATTATTATTTGGGGAACTCTAATCACAGTAACTCCAGGTTTCCTGTGTTCCCAGTCAACCCCAACACAACTTTTTCTACTGTCATAGTTATAATTAGTTTAGCAACAGTGGCACATGGTGGGGGAGGTAGCTAGCTATATTAGTTGGTTGTAGCAAAAACAACAAAAAGGTTGTGGGTACCTTGAAAAATAACACATTTATTTTCTGGGGATAGCAGCCCAGCTCTAGACACAGCAGAACTGCTCATAGCTGCTTCCTTCCAAGCCCATAAAAACTGTTTTGGGGAGGAAAGTCTTACCTCTTTGACGGCGTTCCTCAGCTTGTACTGTGTGTCCTCCATCAGCTCTTCTACTTCTCGGAACATTTCATTCAGACTGGCTTCATCTCTGGGGAAGCTTAGAACAATCTCTTCCTTGGCCTGCTCTTCTCCACCCAAATCATCAGAAGCAGGAGCAGCATCCACCGCAGCCATCACCACCCCAAGAAGGAAGGGAAAGAGCAGGAATCTCGTGCTAAGGTACCCCATCTTCAGAACTGCCTCACTTAGTCCCTGCAAGCAAAAGGAAAAGGTCACCCTTGGCTCAAAAGTCAGTTGTAGCCAACTCTAGGGTTCAGTGCTCATCTCTGTTTATAGCCAAAGAGCCAGCGCTTTCTGCATCTGCAGATGTTTCCGTGGGCATGTGGCAGGCGTGACTAAATGCCGGAGTGCATGGAACACTGTTTACCTTCCCACCGAAGTGGTACTTATTTATCTACTTGCAATTTCTTCCTTTTGAACTGCTAAGTTGGCAGGACCTGGGACAGAGATGGGAGCTCACTCTGTTGTGCAGTACTTGGGTCTCAAACTGCTGACCTGCCGACCTTCCAGTCATCAAGTTTAGTGTCTTAACCACTAAGCCACTGCAGTCCCCATAAGCAAAAGACACCCCCCCCCTTAAAAAAAAAGAACATTGTTGACTCTGAGACAAAGGGAACAGATACTTTGCCAAAGTTTGATTCAAGAGTCTTAGAAGTCTGGGTAAGATTCACAGATGTTGCTAATTTACATTTATATATGCTAGAAATAATTACTAGAATGTATTTGCATTTCACAGAAGGCAAAGACTACAAACTAATTTGTCAGCCAAATCATCTCTGATGAGCTATTGCATTCATTTGCCTCAAGGCTCAAACCAACCCAAATTAATAGTCCATCTTCATTTACAATTAATTTGCTATTTTCTGACATCCCCTCCCCCCTTTCCTACTGGAAGGAAACCGACCCCACCAGTCAAGCTTAGGGAAAAAAGCAGTGGATTTGCCCCCAATACACACACTTAGTTGCTATGGGGAGAAAGTATAAAGAAGAATACTTTTCAGCAGGCTTCTTCTAGAAACATCCCCTCTCCAAATAGCAATTAGGGTTGGGAGGAGCAGGGAGTTCCCACAGCTACCAAGGAATTTGGCCTTTTAAAAAAAGTTAACTTTAATCCAGAACTGCGTTGATTTTTTTAAGGGGGAAATTTGAGAATGTTTGGACCAAGTTAATGAGCTCCCGTCTTTGTCCCAGTTCCTGCCAACCTTGCAGTTCGAAAGCAAGAAATTGCAAGTAGATAAATAGGGAACACTCCGGTGGGAAGGTAACAGTGTTCCGTGCACTCTGGTGTCTAGTCATGCCTGCCACATGACCACAGAAACGTCTGCAGAAGCAGACAGCGCTGGCTCTTCGGTTTTGAAACAGATGAGCACTGAACCCTAGAGTCGGATATGACTGGATTTCGAGCAAGGGAAACCTTTATACATGAATAGGAGTTCATTTTTTGAATAAGAATTATATGTCACAGGAGAGGGGCATGAGGATTTTATATATGCTTAGGGGGGCACGGCCCAAAAAAGGTTGGGAACCACTGATCCAATGGGAGAAGTAAGCAGTTCTGGCATGTGAGTAATGTTAACCAACCAGCTCCGATTGTATTCCCTTTCTGAAACTCTTCCCTGCATGGCAGCTTAGCTAAGAAAAACTTTCTCATGACACCAGTAGATCCTGTGTGGAACTGACCTGAGAGACTATGCAAAATGGCACTGGTACTGGATCCCCTGGGTCCAGCTTTAATAATGCCAATTGATGAACAGACAAAATTGCCCTGCAGAAGATTAGATATGAGTTGCAGGGCTGTGCTGGAAACTAATGAGAGCCAGTGTAGTGGAAAGAGTGGTGGACAGGGACATACCTATGTGAATAGCCCCGAGTCCTCTAGAGCAGGGGTGCCCAAACTTTTTGGGCTGTGGGCCAGTCATTTGGTTCAGAGGGCTGGTCACTATGGCCCGGAGGCCAGTTCTGGCCCCAACACCAGTTCATCCGGCCCACGAAGCCCTTGTCGCTCGCAGAAGCGGATGTAAAACACGCCCATACTCGCAAGCCGGATGAATTGGTGTCAGAGGCCGGATCTGGCCCTGGGGCCATAATCTGGGCATCGCTGCTCTAGGGAGTTTTCACGACCCAAGTGGGGATCTCAACCCAGGTCTCCCAGGCCTGGTCCAACTCTCAGCCCACTCCATCTACAGGGACTCTGGCAGAGATACAGAAACGGCACCAAGTGCTCCCAAAGAGCCTGCGGATGAAACACGGAGCGACCCTGGTTCCTGGCAGAAATGACCCACGCCGCAAATCCATCCAAAGCGGGGGGGGGGGGCAGGGGTTCTAAATGGCTGTGCTGCAGCCAACGCGTTGTGCAGTCGATCCCAGCGGGGCTCATGGTTGGCTCGACCATCCATCCTTTCTAGCATGTTGGGTTCCAAATAAATAAATAAATAAATGCGATTGACCTGTAAACCGCCCAGAGAGGGCCCTAAGTGCCATGGGAGTGCCATAGCTAAGGCCAGGCTGACAGGACCTCCTCCGTCCACCGGCCCCGATCCTATGCGCTTGAGCACGGACCCAAGTCCCTCCGCATGGCAGGAGACTCTCCTCCCACCTCGCGTAACACGACGGACCGCAGCCCCACCGGCACCCCCTCTTCCCGCCCCCGCCCCCCGGGGAAAATGCCTGTCCCTCGCCTAGTCCCGGGACAGTCCGGCGCCCTCCTGCCTCCACCTGGGTCCAGGGATGCTTGGGCCACCTCCCCGCTCACCTCTGGCCGGCGCTCCTCTCGCGCCTTCCTCCTCCTCCTCCTCCTCTTCCTCAGCTCCACACACAACCGCGGGCAGCTCGGGTGGCGGCGCCTGCCTGCCTGCCTGCCTGCCTGCGCAACCTTCGCCGCGATTGGTCGCCAAAGCCAAAGGAGACCCACCCGGGAGATGAATGGAGGGGAGGGAGGGGCCAGGGGGAGGGGCCAGGGGAGAGATTCAGTTTGGGATGGGCGCAATTAGCCACCTCAGCTCCTCCGCACTGATTAGCCCAGCCGGGAAAGGACTCGAGACGTCACCCGTGTGTGTGTGTGTGTGTGTGTGAGGGAAGGGTGAGCCTTTGACGTCACTGGAGGAAAGCCCCCCCCCCCGCCCTGGAGGTAGACATTGGGCCCAGGCAAGGGGAGCCGCCCATTCCAAGTTTACCTTCTCCTGACGGACAGTCCCACGGGTTGGAAGCAAAGCAATTTCATTTTAAATTTTAATTTAATTTAATTCTCACACTTGTATGCCGCCCAATCAGGAATCCCGTCTCAGGGCGGCTCACACAATAATTGTACAGCAAACACAATAATACAATATAGACGAGAATTTTACCATATTCAACCTACAAAAGCACATCTCATGATATGCAACCATACGATGATACACTACCACAACAGCCTCTCCACTCCGGCTGCAGGTAAAGTCTGGGGGCCACAGCGGCAAAGTCCATCCGTTTAGTGCAAGGGTGCCCAAACTTTTTGGGCCATGGGCCGGCCACGTGGTTTAGAGGGCCAGTCACGTAGTTCTTCAGCAGCCCAGTCATGGGGTTCCTCCCACCGGAAGCGAGAGTAAAACACACCTTGCAATCTGTTTTGCAACAAAATGAGATAAATTTTAAGCTGCCATTTTCTCTGCTTAAACCAGGGGTGTCCAAGCTTTGGCCTGAGGGCCACATCCAGCTTCTGACACCAATTCATCTGGCCCACACCACCCTTGTTGCTCCCAGAAGTGGAAGTAAAACGCACCCATACAGGTGTGTTTTACTTCCACTTCTGAGAGTGATGAGGACAGCATGGGCCAGATGAATTGGTGTCAGGGGCCAGCTATGGGCCCCAGGTCATAGTTTGGGCATCCCTGGCTTAGTGGTTAAGACACTGAACCTGACGACTGGAAGGTCAGCAGTTTGAGACCTGAGTACTGCACAACGGAGTGAGCTCCTGTCTCTGACTCAGCTGCTGCCAACCCAGCAGTTCGAAATCAAGAAGTTGCAAGTCGATAAATAGGGACCACTTCAGTGGGAAAGTGAACAGCGTTCTGTGCATGCCAGTGTCTAGTTCAAGATCCGGGCACTGCATGATGGATTGTCCCAGCTCCTGCCATCCTAGCATTTAGAAAGCAAGAAATTGCAAGTAGATAAATAGGGACCGCTTTGGTGGGGAAAGATCTTGGGGACTTGAAAGGAGCCTCATTCGGGCGTCCCCTGAGTGGAGTTTCTCCAGCAAAAATCCTTTCAACCCAGAATAATTTCTGACATGAAATTATTATAGTGTTTAGTCATGCCTGCCACATGTCCACAGAAATGTCTGCAGACGCAGAGAGCTTTTGCTCAATGGTTGAAAACGGAGATGAGCCTTGAACCCTAGAGTCGCATAGGACTGGTTTTCAACCTACCACCCCATAGCGCTTAATAATGAACTCTCTGGGCGGTTCACAAGGCAATTAGTATTTTTGCCCCACCATGCTGAGTCCTCATTTTACCAACCTTCAGAAGGATGGATGGATGAGTCAACCTTGAACTCGTTCGATCCTGAAAGTCAATTGGAACGGGCTGGACTCTTGCCTGAGGAGCGAGGGTGTGATGAAGTGGGCTTGATCCAGGAAAGCTCAGATTAAAAAACAGTATTTAGTCTTTAAGATGTCACAACTTTTTTTTTGGTCTCTTTTTGTTTTGTTTACTACCCAAAGTGTCCAGGTTCTCTCAGGCTCTGGCATGTAAAGGCTATATTTACTTAGGACTGTATTACTTTGAAACAAACCTGGGCTAAGAGAAAATAAATAATCACATGCCATCAAGTCAATCCCGAGTTATGTTAGATCTGTCAAGGTCATTCAGCCTCAGGCTCCAACCCCCTTGGATTTAGAATGGTGGCACTGCTGGAAGGGCCATTGTGTTGGTTGTGTTACACTTTATATTTAACTATTGTACTTTTCAGACTTGTAATCTGTAATTTGTTCGTTACTGCATTTGTGATATTGTATTTTGATATACTGTATATTGTATTTTCTGATTTGCAATTTGCTACTGTAGCTGTATTGTATATTCTTTGCTGCATTTGTGATATTGTATTTGATATATTGTATATGTTGTAAGCCGCTCTGAGTGGTGCTTGCACCAGAAGGGCAGGGTATAAATAAAAATTCTAATGCCTATCCTACCTGGTGACCCTAGGTAGAGAATATACATAAGTGGTTTACCATGGCCCTTCTTCTGTGAATGTACAGCTGACCCAAGGCCACATAAGCAGGCTTTTCTCCCAGGAGGCACAGTGGAGAATCGTGCGGGCTGTGGAGCCAGAAAGAAAAGAACAATTAAGAATATTAAATTTTAGCATTGGTTCAAAATTGATTCTACCATAGTTTGCCATAGATCAGTGATGGTGAACCTTTTAGAGACTGAGTGCCCAAACTCAACAGTCTGCCGCCCAAGCTGCAGAGGGGCAGGGCAAACTCTGTGCTGGGGGGAAGGAGGAAGCTCTCCCATTGGGCTGCTGGGCAGAGAGGCAAGGCAACTCTGTGCTGGGGCAACAGTGTACATACCCACAGAGAGGGCTCTGAGTGCCCCCTCTGACATGTATGCCATGGGCTCACCACCACTGCCATAGATGAAACCAGAAGTTTTTTCATAGTGACAGAGCTTATGTGGAATACTAATGTTCAGAATGTTTCTGCACGTGCACAAAAAAGATATCAGTTTTACCCTATTAAAAGGTCCCACATAAGCTATTCTTCTGTTGACGGCACTGTGCCTGATAGGCTGAAGGCAAGTGTCACAAGTTTATATCCCAGGAAGGTCTCTAGGATTAACTGACAGAGCTGTATGGCATGGAGCAAGGGAGTGTCTGGCTTTTCAGATATAAATAAACCTGTTTATTCTTTCAAATTCTATTTACATTTGTGTTGTTTCCAAACATTTGTGTTGTTTCCAAACTCATCATTTGAAGGTAGTGCAGCCTGTAGTGAGGAATTAATGTATTTGCAATCTGACAACATTTGCAAGACTACATGCCTTATATAGCCTTCACATAGTGGGTTCCTCACCTTTATATTAAACCAGGAAGATCACACTGTTTTAGGTTTTCCATGAAGGATCTTAGCAGAGCATGTACTTCAACCAAAACTGGTATTTGGATCAATAAATAACCACACAGTAAAATAGGCATATAGTTTAGCAAGCTGAAGATTAGGCATTCTAGCCATTTCAATTCAAGTACTGTAGTGGAGTTTGATTTCATAAAGAGAGATAAACATTCAGGTAAAGAAATTAAACATATTCTCTTAAAAACTTCTATCGAGAATAATCAGTATTTATCTTATTTTAGCTTCTAGTCCCAGTGGGTTGAATCCTTGAAATCAATTGAATTTTGCCAGTGATTTAACTACCACTTAAATAAATGGGTTCTAGATGAACTCAACCTTGGATTCTCACTAGGAGCTAAACATGACTGCTTTGGGACTGTTATACTTAGGACACATAAAAAGATGAAACTCACTGGAAGAGATATTGCCTCAAATCTGATTGTGAACTGTCACCAGCATAAGTGTAATGGGCGTAAACTGTAGAGACAAATATGTTTTATTTTTAATTTTACAATGTGAAATCTGTTCAAGCGGATCAGGTTGAAGAAACCATACTGAATCTTGATTTTGTTTCACATGTTCTCACGAAGCATGTTAGCCAAAATGTTTAGTTCATGTGCCAGGGACATGTGCATCTGTGGGAGACCTGTATCTGTGGGCATCCAAAAACTAGGTTGTGACTCCGTTCCAAAGCTGAGCAATAGTCTATTACTAGATGCTGCAACACAAATGCATAGACTTATTCAAGTACAGTACCGTACAATAACAGCATCCAGGACCTTTCACATTACATCTAATGCTTGCATGAGATTTAGTACAAAGTATATCACATGGATTTAAAATGTATCTCTTCATCAATTCCTCGATTCAAGGAATGAATTCTGCAGGTTGCAACTTGCTTTCCATTCCTTTTGCTACTGCACTCTTCTTCTCCAGGTTTGACCAAAACATTTCATGATTAAGTCTTCCCATCTTTTGTGGGGCCTGCCTAGAGGTCTTTTTACTCCTCTGGGACACCACTCAGTGACTGCTGCTGTTCAACACCTGTCTGTCATTCAAGAAATGTGTCCAGCCCAGTGCACTTTCTGTTTATGATATTCGACAACAGCTTCATTGATTCTGCTTTGTTTTCTTATCTGGGCATTGGGGGTATGGTCACGAAGGGATACTTTTTGCATTGATTTTTCCATGGATCTTAATGGCTCTTGATAGTTCTTCTTCCTCGGCCTTCATTAATGACCATGTTTCACTCCCATAGAGAACTGCAGGTAGTGTCTTTTCCAGATGGAAAAAAGAAATGTACTCCCTGAACTTTAACTATAGTTTGTGTTATGATGTCTCCTGCATATTCTTAGCTCACATGATGGGAAGAAAAGAAAACCTAGCATTATTATTATTTGATCTAGTGGGAATGAAAGCTGAATGAGTAGACAGCGTAATGAGTCATCCATTATATACTGCAAGAGCTATGCAGCTAACAGCAAAGAAACATTAAACCTCTGAATCATTTTCGGTCTGCCAGACCATGGAAACCTGGCAGTTCAAGGATGGACTTAAGAAAATGTTCCTTTCTGCATGTGATTTTTAAACCTTGTGAAATTTGAGCCACCAGAAAACAGTTATAAAGCAGTCACTTCAACATATTTTAAATGAATGAGGTCATTTTAAACCAGACTGTGTGAACAAAATCCAATGATAACATTGTGAAGGGGTTGCCTTGAGCTGTCACCCCATCCAGCAGGCTGTCTAGCTCCACCCCATGGGTTCAGGGAAACTTAAAAGACACTCCTGGTTCCCTAGTCATTGAGGAAACACTGCTGTAGGTGGTGTAAGGACAACCAGTTGATGCAGGATACCTGGAGAAGGTTGCAATGACATGAATAAGAGGGTGGGAGTTGCAGGGCCCAAGGTCATCATCATCCACGTCAGATGTGGAGATGTGGAGAGGGGCAGTTGACCACTTGGATCCTAACTTCTATGCCTCTATGTATCAAGATATTACTGGGCACAGAGACACCCACTACTCTGTTTACTTGGAAGTGGATTAATCCAGAAGAATCAGTGTGGTGATGGCAGGGGAGAAATCTTCCTGTCCAAACAGCCTGGCCTGAACTGGCCAAGCAGTGCTTTCAGTGAGTATTGAATTCCACTTGGTTGAATGCTCAAAACTTTAACACACACCTTGCAAGGTAGTATTGCCAATAGACCCACAAAAGCACCAAACTACTTGCTTGCTTAATTGCTTGATTAATATATTTATTCATATCACACAGATCTGGGATATTTTCCTACTCTGGGTGATTTACAACACCTAATTAATCCCAGTAGTACTTCAAAGTCATTATTCCACATTCAGCCCAATGATGAATACAGTGTGACTCATATCACCCAAGCATCTCATCCTGCTTCAGCTCCTGATCAATTTACAGTAGGTAGAGAGAACCCAAAATAGTTTCACTTCCAGGCTTAAAGTCCCCATTACCATGAACTGAATAGTGAGTAAGTCGATTCATTAACACTTCAACAGAAGTTTTACTTTTGAGCTGAACTGCCTGATGATACATTCTGAGCTCTTAAGTGAACAGTGGAAACCCTTGTGAATTTTCCATGTACATTCTGGATTACAGTGGAACTCTTAGCTAATTAAGATGGTGTAACACACAAAAATGTAACTTTTGGAGACAAGTTGTCTCAAGTTAAACATGACCTAAACATGATCGGTTGCATTCCAAGTTATACAGTTCAGTATGCAACTCAATAATGTTCACAGTAATTTCTTAACTTCAGATAATTTGTCTTCAAAATATATGCCATTTGCACAGCTATGAAAGAATTCCATGGACTGGCATGCATTATTGTACATTCTGAAGAAGCTCTCTTAGCACAGAAAAAGAAGACCCTCCCATCCCAACATATTAATTGCTGCCAACACACAAATCAGCCAATTCCTTTTCAATTGAAATAACATCATTCAATTGATGAAACAACTGCAGACCGGAGGTGATACCTTTTATTGGATCACTCAAAAAATACAACAATGCAAGCTCACAGGTCACTTCAGGTAAATGTGCATGGCATGGTGTAAAAGCCAGGCTGGGTAGCTTAGGTGTTGAATGTGAGAAAGACAGCTGTATCTTTCTAAATCCAAAGGTAGGAAGCCAAGGGCCTACACATTTCCCTCCCTAATAGCCTTCTTTGAAGGTAATAGCTTTCTTCCTGGTTGGGGTGGATTGTAATTCAACCCAGTCCCTTCAGAACTGAGCAACAAATCTACTTTACCTACTAGGCATGCCAAAATAGTCCAAGTCAGTCCAAATCAGAGACATTTAGGAATATTACCTAGTGGTTCTTTGGATTTAAAAAGATACAGCCTGCTGTCTTTCTCCCATTCAACATCTAAGCTACCCAGCCTGGCTTTTACACCATGCCATGTACATTTGCCTGAAGAAGTGACCTGTGAGTTAGAGGTTGTGACGGGCATGGGGCGTTATAGCGGGAACCGTGAGGCGGGCCGCACTCGGGGAACGCGGGACCGATGCTTAGTATCTGTCCCACGTTCTGGCCCCCCGGTTTCACCTCTAGGTCCTGAGCAGCTGATCCAGGGTGACTCCGCCCTTAGGCTGCTGATGATGAATGCCAGGTCAGTCTGTAATAAGGCTCCCCTAATACAAGACTCTATTTTGGGGGAGCGGGCCGACCTGGCATGCATCACTGAGACCTGGCTGAGACCTGAGGATGGGGTGCCTCTATCAGAGATGTGTCCGGCCGGGTTCGGTGTTTGGCACCAGCCTAGGGATGTGGGTAAGGGCGGTGGTGTTGCCATTATAGCCAGGGAGTCATTGGGAGTCGCCAGGGCCGCCGCTCCACAAATTTCGGGTGTTGAGGCCCTGCTCCTGCGGTTGGGCCCTAACGGTCAGTTGGGGGTCCTACTCCTGTACCTGCCTCCTTGCAGGGTAAGGGACTCCCTGCCTGGGCTCCTTGAAGCCATCTCGGCATTGGCTTTGGAGTTCCCTAGACTTATGGTTTTGGGGGACTTCAATTTGTCTTCGCTGGGGTCTGGTTCCGAGGTGGCACAGGAGTTCATAGCTTCCATGGTAATTCTGGGCCCGACCAGGGGCAGTGGCCACATGCCAGATTTAGTCTTTTTGTCGGGGCGGTGGCAGAGTGATCTGAGTTTACTGTAATGCGCTCTACATGGGGCTGCCCTTGATGACCATTCGGAGGCTGCAGCTGGTCCAGAATGCCGCGGCCCGGGTGGTGATGGGGTGTGGACGTTATGCCCATGCCTCACCACTGCTTCGGGGGCTGCACTGGTTACCAGTTTGTCTCCGGGTGCAATTCAAGGTGCTGGTTTTGACCTTTAAAGCCCTACATGGTAGTGGGCCAGGGTATCTTAGAGACCGCATCACCCTAAGGACGTCTGTCCGTCCAACCAGAGCTGGCCGGAGGGGCTCTCTAATTGTGCCATCAGCCAGGGGGGCTCGCCTCTCTGGCACAAGGAGGAGGGCCTTCTCCGTGTCCGCACCAGCCCTTTGGAACCTCCTGCCTGTGGAATTGCGTCTCCAGACGGAGTTGTTGCCCTTTAGGAAGGAACTAAAGACCTGGCTGGCAGGCCAAGTTTGGGGTGCGGGTGGGGATGGGGGTACCGTTGGGTGGTTGGTATAGAGAAGTGTGCCTTCCCCCAAGGTCCCTTTGGTTCTTGTGCACCTTTTAGGGGTGGTTTTTTTTAAACTTTTAACTTTTTTATTATGTGTCTTTTATGTATTTACTGTCCGCTATGTAAACCGCCCTGAGTTGGGTTGTACCTGAGTGGGCGGTATATAAGCGTGAAAATAAATAAATAAATAAATAATTGTTTTATTTTTTTTTTGAGTGACCTAATAAAAGGTATCACCTCCATTCTGCAGTTGTTTGATTGTATGGATGGGTCACATGGCTTAATTTTGCTAACTCAACTGATGATGTGAGTGTTTAGTAATCAGCTATGGTTTCTTTGGTTACCTGGTTCACTAGGTAAGCAGAAAAAGCAAATTACAGTAAAACCTCGCATAAAGAGCGCCTCACTTAGAGACTAACTTGCTTAAAGAGCAGAATTTTCTGCAAATGGTCACCTCGTAGAACAACTAAAAACTTGCTGAACAACTAAATTGGGGTTTGCAATCCCCCTGCCAGAAGTCACAATCAGTCACTTACCATGGCTGCGGCAACTCACTTAAATAGCAATCCCATGGAATACATTATGCTCTTTAAGCAAGGTACCACTGTATGTTGTGATTTCAAGTTAATTATTTCAGATTTTGACAATATTTGTTCTGTTTTTTGGACTAACACCCCCCCCCCCGCCCCGCCCTGTTTAGCATGGCTGATTAGGGAGATTTGCGGAGGTATACCTTTAAAAACTACTCTTTTCCCAAACAAATTTGAAAATGACAAACAAAATAAATAAATTGAAGTAAAAACAGGGCAGAGAACAAGGACAGGGGGAAATTAGTATTTTACACCAGCTGTTAAAATGTTGGCCTTGGGAAAAACTCATTGGCTATGCCAGCTTCCTCTCAATTGTCATTCAACAGAAGTTTCACATTATAACTCCTATAGCTGATATAATGTAAGCCAATATCCCATCAATATGGCCAATGGCTGCAGATGACAGAAGCTGTTGTCTACCATCCTGGACCTGCAGCTGAATCCTTCCAGATCATACTGGATGGTTGCTAGGTTTTGGTGGCTGAACCTCAGATGAAAATCTTCAATATGAACCATCTCTACAGAGCGCCTGAGTATGGGCACCAACCAAAGAACAGGCTGGGTTGGTTGGAAATGGATTCAGGAATGCACCCATTTCCTTCATCCAGAGCGTCTGGCTAGAGACATGAATACTGCTTCCCCTGCTACTGGCTCTACTCCTCACTCATCCCATTGTGAGTTGCAACATAGCATCAGGAAAGTCAACAGCAAAGGCTATTTTTCATGTAATCAGAAGCTATGTGTATGGGTTGACATTTGCATGGATTGGGTTACCACCTCTTCTGGCTTGTAGACCTACAAGTTTGGAAATATTTGTGAAGAAGAAAGAAGAAACAGGAGAGGTGGTAAGGTTTTCCCCACCATTTATGCACATGGTGTGGGAGAAAACACATTCTGATGCTTGAAAGGTCTTGGCGTTCTTTTATTTTACGTATTTTGAAGAATAAACGATATGAATAATTGAGAACAACTTTCAAACACACTTAAAGTCTCCAGATTGTGTGGTATACTAATATAAAAACTAACCAAATGTTGATTTTAATAAAATGAGATTTTGGATAATCACAGAATCATGACATTGTATCTAACAGCATTTCCCCAAATCAAAATAAAGGGAAGTAATGTGATGTTTGAACAATATTATTAACTTTAGCTTTATAATAGGGCCCAGTAGGCCAGCCAAAGATTCATTGATGACAGCTGTGTTGTATTATCATTTGACTCATTGTAAAGCCCATGGAAGTACAGTTAGGCCACTGAGACACCTCACCAAAGTCCAAAATAGAAAGAGAGATGAGTCATATTAGTAGATTAGACTGTACTTCATTGCCATAATGATGTCCTAATAAAGGCAATCCTTAGAGATTGCGTCAGCAAATTAATACAGTTGTCTTCTGATTCACAGTTCTGTTTTAAGAACTCTTGTGCCATAATCCTTCAGTGCTTTGGTGCATTGCAAATGGATGGAGATGGCTAAATTAAAAAGCTGCTCTCGCCTGATCATAATTGATAATGGAAGTATTCCCAGGCTGCTCTGTCACGACTAAGGTGCACAAATAAAAAATGTTTATAAGGTCAGTAAAAATTTTAAAACCCCACAAAATGTGGTACAAAAGAAATTTTAAGGTGAAAGGACACTATTACAATAACACATTTACATAGTTCTTCAGTTTGAGTGCAGGGCCGTAGCCAGGATTCTAGATCTGGGTGGGTGAATATTTTTTCAGGGTGGGCAACAAAGCCTATTGCCAATGCATTCCTATGGGAAACCACGCCTTGCCAGGGTGGGCAAACTGCTAACTCAGGGTGGGCCAAGCCCTCCCTGCCCCTCCTCTGACTACAGCCCTGCTTGAGTGCCACTTGTTCTCTTCTTCAAGCTAGTTTTCTGCCCCATGGGAGTTCTTTCACATAAGTCATGTCAGATGGCATGTAAAGCACATGTGTCAACATGAATGCACAAAGAGGTCTTGATAAATGGCACACTTATATTCCCTTATACTCTGCTCTTCAGCTAAAAAGGCTACTGGAATAAGGTCACATTTAAATATTGTGGAGGAGAGAAAGAAAGAAAGCAGCCTCTGCCTTCGGTATTTGTTATATTACTTCCACTTGGTGCCTGTGGGCATCCTTCTGCACTGAAAAAGAGAGGATGCAACCCCCTTTGCTTGTGTTACTAACTAACTATACTTTGCATCAATTTAATTTGTGAGCTAATAAGCACAGGTCTCCCATGAGAGAGGCACTCGGGGAAGTTGTGCTACTTGTCTGAACCCATCAGAGCACTTAAGTCCTCCTGATCCAATAATTTCATATGAACCGGATCTTGTGTATTGTAGGCACTGCTCTATTATTTAATCATCTAAAATCCCTAAAGACATATTATTAGGTTTAGAGTTAGGTAGTGTTTCCTAAACAGTGCTTCCTACAGCTACTTTTTATGGACTGCCTCTCTTCCTATTCCAGTGGTGGCTAACCTTGGCACTCCTGCTGTTCTCAGACTTCAATTCCCATAAACCCTGATCATCGGGTGTGCTGACTTGAGTTTCTGGGAATTGAAGTCCAGGAACAGCTGGAGTAACAAGGTTAGCCACCACTGTCCTAGTCCTTTCATTTACAATAATATCCCACATAACATATGCACCGCACAATGTTAAAACCGCACAACATCAAGAAATGATCCTTAATGTTGTACAATTTTTAATGTTGTGTGAATACATCCCATAGGGTTTAACATTGTATGATACATGTATTGCATAACGTTAAAAACTGCACAATGTTAAGGATTGTGGAACCAAGCTTTAATGTTATTACTGTATTTACTTTTGAAACTTTAAGCACCTGAAAAAATTATTCTTATTTCTTCTCATCTTTTTGTTTTCTGCAGTTCTTTCTAATCAGCTGTATTGTGCTCCCCCTCTTGGTACCAACAATTCTTCTAATAAGAAAATGTTCTAGATTTCATTTCAAACAATTATGAGAGTGTTCTGTTTTTATTTTTCCAGTAAGCTGGTCTTTCCCACCTCATGCCTATAATAGGATGTCTGGATTTAGCATTGTACCCCTATGCTTCAGATAACTGTGGGATTAGAGTTATGGGGATTTTTGCCCAATTCTAGATTACAACATACAGCTCTATATATCAGATCAAGTGTATATTGAAGATAAAGAAAGGGTTGGCTATTAATCTCATGATACAACTTCATAGTTTTCCTAGCACCATAAAAATTGCAAGTTGGTGCCATTAAAGTGATTCTGGAATGGAAACTGAAATCTTAGAAACCAAGCAACCTAGGAATTTTCAAAATGCCACCTGAGACCACTCCTGCCAGCTTTTGTAGCTTTGCAGGTGCTCAACCATGGTGACTTCTGATAGAAGCCCTGTTTGTTAAACATTATCTTTTCTGATCCATCCTTCTTGGATGTATCGTAACAGACTTGATAGTATCATTTAAGGCTTAAATTTATATACTGGGTGATTTGTGAAGACCTATTTTGTTCCTTAAAAAACAAAGGCATCATGCACTGGTTATTAAAAACATTAATGAAATATATTAATGTTTGATATTTTATAATAAAAAAAATTTCTCCAGATTTTTTTTTAAAAATGACTATTCATTTAGTTTCAATGAAATAGTTGTTTTTTCACATCTCAAACTTCTTAGCAAGAGCTGTTAGAAGATTAGACTGATGGTTCCTGCTAACATTTACTAACACATTCTTAATATTAATTGTGTAATGTCAAATCAGTTCTGTCTCATGACAACCCTTCTTGACTTGTATTCCTGCCCTTGGAA
Source organism: Bradypodion pumilum (assembly GCA_035047305.1). Lineage (NCBI taxonomy): Eukaryota > Metazoa > Chordata > Lepidosauria > Squamata > Chamaeleonidae > Bradypodion > Bradypodion pumilum. Next base: position 405,395,051 of record JAWDJD010000001.1, read on the forward strand.
AGTGAGATGGATCGGGAAACATTGTTCATTAAAGGAATTATTTTTTAATTTCATCTACCATAACTACAAGGTCACTGTATGCTAATGCCAAGCTGCTAACCTGAAGCATAGTAAGAGAAAGAAAGAAAGAAAAATATGTTTTTCTCATTTCAAATTTTAAGGGGGTAACTTCAGTGCCACCTTGTGGGCAATATGTAGATACCTTGTTTCCTGTATTTGTTGAATGGGGAAGAATAGCAAATGCTGCCTGCTGTCCCCCCACCCCCACCTAACTCCTAAGGAACGGAGCCTGTTACAACATCTTGCCATGAACATTTGAGACTATCATTGATAAATGTCCTGCTCTGTCCACAAGAAAATGAAAGAGCGGGAGAACAGCTGGGATGTAGGAACAAAATGCGGTAAGGTAACACACCCAAGAGGAACAGGTTCACACACACACACACACACACTCTCTCTCTCTCTCTCTCTCTCTCTCTCTCTCTCTCCATTTTTAAACAGAAGAAACCGCTTGGTTTCTTCTTTTAAAAATGGAGTGGTTTTTTTTGGGGGGGGAGGGAAATGATCCCCTCTCTGCTGTGTCCCCTGGCTCTGGAAGGGTTGGGGGGACAGACCCCTTTTGTCCCCCAAACCCAACAAACCCAGGGGACCAGGGACAGGGGATTGAATCCACCCCCTCCAAACAGTCCATTTTTAAAGAGAAGAAACAGCTTGATTTCTTCTCTTTAATAACGGGGTGTCCTCCGGTGGGGAATGCCCTCTCTGCAGGGTCCCCTGGGTTTGGGGGGACGACACACACACACACACACACACACACACACACACACACACACACACACACACACACACACACACACACACACACACACACACACACACACACACACACACACAGACTGCTTCTCTTTCTCTCTCTCTCTCTCTCTCTCCCACACACACATATGACACTCCTGCCTTGCCAGGAATTTTTAATGTGTGTATTGGTGGTTGGCGTGGTATTGTATGGGTGGTGGTTGTTGTGCACACCCAAAACCACCTCTAACCACCAACACACCTCTTTTTTACATAAATTACCAAAAAATAAATAAATCCCTTACAACACAATTTAAAACAGCCCGGCAACGCCGGGCAACCTCTGCTAGTTTCTTCTAAGATTGACTTGTTTGTTCTCGTCGGTGTTCAGGGTACTCTCAAGACTTGCCTCCAACACCACATTTCAAAGGCATCTATTCCTCTGCGCTCAGCTTTCCTTATGGTCCAGCTCTCACACCCATACATTACCACCGGGAATACCATTGCTTTGACTTTGCAGACTTTTGTTTGTAGGGTGATGTCTCTACTTTTAACTGTGTTCCCCAAGTTTCTCATAGCTTGTTTGCCAAGAATCAGTCGCCTTTTTATTTAATGGCTGCAATCACCATCTGCAGTGATCTTCGATTCTAAGAAAGTAAAATCTGTCACTGCTTCTACTTCTTCCCCATCTATTTTCCAGGGATAGATAGGGCCTGTTGTCATTATCTTGGTTTTCTTGATGTTGAGTCTCAAGCCAGCTTTTGCACTCTCTTCCTTCAACCTAATCAGGAGTTTCTTTAGGTCTTCCTCACTTTCTTCCATTAGGGTAGCATCATCTGCGTATCTCAAATTGTTGATGTTTCTCCCCACAATTTTGATCCCATGTTGTGATTCCTCCATCCCTGCAGTGTGCATTATGTGCTCTGTATATAGGTTGAATAAACAGGGTGACAAGATACAGCCTTTTCCTATTCCAAACCACTCCATCATTCTATATTCTGTCCTAACTGTTGCTTCTTGACTCATGTACAGATTTCGCATGAGACATGTAAGATGTTCAGGTATTCCCATCTCTTTAATTGCTTGCCACATTCTGTTGTGGTCCACACAGTCAAAGGCCTTGGTGTAGTCAATGAAACAGAAGTAGATTTGTTTCTGATATTCCTTTGTTTTCTCCATGATCCAATGTATGTTGGCAATGTGGTCTCTAGTCCCCCTGCCTCTTCTGAACCCAGCCTGCACCTCTGGTAGTTCTCTCTCTACATGCTGCTGCAGTCTATCCTTTATTATCTTGAGCATCACCTTGCTAGCATGTGGGATGAGCGCAATTGTTCGATAATTTGAACATTCTTTGGCATTGTCCTTTTTTGGGATCAGAACGTATACTGATCTTTTCCAATCCTGTGGCCACTGTTTGTTTTCCAGATCTGCTAGCATATAGAATGCAATAATTTGATTCCATCATCTTTTAGGGCTTTGAAGAATTCAACTGGGATACCATCATCTCCACTGGCTTTGTTGTTTGCAGTGCTTTTTAGGGCCTTTCTGACTTCACTCTTTAGGATGTCTGGCTCAAGTACAATTTCCTCATCATTGTTATCATCTGGGGTGTTGAGGTCTTTTTTTGTAGAGTTCCTCTGTGTACTCTTTCCATCTTTCCTTGATCTCTTCTGCATCCACTAACTCCTTGCCATCTTTGTCACTTATCGTGGTCATTTTTGCTTTAAATGTTCCCTTGACTTCCGCAATTTTGTTTGAAAAGATCTCTAGTCCTGCCTCTTGTGTTGTTTTCCTCTATTTCTTTGCACTGTTCATTTAGGTAGGCTTTCTTATCTCTTCTTGCTTTTCTTTGAAATTCTTTATTCAAGTGATTGTATTTTTTCCTTTCTCCTTTGCCGTTTGTGTTCCTTCTTTCCTCTGCTATTTTAAGAGCCTCATCAGACAACCACTTTGCTTTTTTATGCTTCTTTTCTTTTGGTATGGTTTTCCTTACTGCTTCCTGCATGATGTCCCACATCTCTGTCCATAATTCTTCTGGCACTCTGTCTATCTGGTCCAAACCATTAAATCTGTTCCACACCTCCACCGTGTATTCCTTGGGTATGCCGTCTAAATCATATCAGTCTGGCCTAATTGTTTTCCCTATTTTCTTTAGTCTGAGCCTGAATTTTGTGACCAGTAGATTGTGATCTTAACCACAGTTTGCTCCAGGTCTATTTTTTGCTGACTGTATGGAGGTTCTGTTATATAATATGTTTATATCATGATCTGCTTTTTGCAACATAGACTGTTAATGTTGGACTATTTTCACAGTGCAAGTGCTGGATACTTTCCCAAGTGCACTTCAGTGTCCAAAGAGAACCTCAGTAGGATCTTTAAGGAGAAAGTATCAGGGGTAGATTTATGGCTTGTCTCCTACTTAGGAGAAACGTGGGATACAATGCTTAAAAACAAACAGATTAATATCTAAAATTAAATTCCTGGAAAATATATAAGAAACCTCTTAGAAATCAGTAAATCTGTACTCTTTTAATGCGGGCTTGCAGCTAACATTCTATGTGAAGATATTTAACCAACAAATTTTACTGAGAATATACATTACGCAAGTGTAAAAGAGGCATCTCTACAACATGGGTTCATCTCTAGAGCTTTAGAATGTAAGTCACCCTTTTGTGATAATTTGGTGGCTATGCAAATTGATAGATCTGGGTTCAGCAGATGGACAGGTAATAGGCTGTTTCTCTGCTAAGTTCTGCCAGAAATACATCACCCCACCTGAATGTAAAACATCCCTGGTATCTAGCCCCTAACCCGGGGTGCCCAAACTTTTCGGGCCGCAGGTCGGTCACATGGTTCAGGGAGCTGGTCACTAAGGCCTGGGGGCTGGCTCCGGTTCCAATTCATTCGGCCCACAAAGCCCTTGTCGCCCTCCATACGGGCGTGTTTTACTTCCACTTCCAGGAGCAATGAGGGCTTTGGGGGCCAGATGAATTGGCATCTTGGGCCAGATTCTGCCCCCAGGGCGTAATTTGGGCATCCCTGCCCTAACCTTTCTTTGTCAAATGGTGCATCCTGCATGAAAAGCTGCCGCCAGATGAGAAAAAAATGTGATTGCTTATGCTTTACATGTATTTGACACCAGCAGTAGCTCGCTGCAAAGCCAATACATATATGTGAAGACTATGTACTGATATGCAAGGAAGAACTTCAATTTACTTTAAGTACACATGTTGGGTATTGAATAGAGTTCACAAGATTAGATGAATAACCCAACTTCACCCTATAAGTGTAATGACTGGAGGGAAGAACTTTTAAAACTTTTCCCTGGGAAGGAGAAGGTTTAAACATAGCCAATTTTTTTAAATAACAAGTTTATTAGGTTTATATCTAATATGTCAAACTATATTTGGGTTTGAGGTTTATATGTAACAGGTTTAGAAGTCTCTTGAAGTTTAACATATACTTCCTATTTACAAGTACCATGCAGAGATGTGAATGGCCTCCAGACCTGGTTTTGCTGAGAGAATGCAAATCTTTAAATAATTTTTGTAAATAATCAGCACACATGCACCCCACTCCTTGAGGCTACTCTGATTTTGGATGGAATAATCTGGCTGGGCGCATTTTACTTCCGCTTCCAGGAGCGTTGAGGGCAACATGGGCTGGATGAATCACAATAAACCTATTCGTGTGGATTCACGGGAAGGCCGCAGAATGTTTATAGGCCCTCAAGACTTCTTCCATGTTTAGGCCAAACATGAAGCTGCCAAAATGAAGCCACCTTTAGGTGAGTTCATTCAGCATCTCCTTTCACCTGACCTATTGTGAGAAAGATTAGCCGGCAACACAAGGTTGCCGTTACCAGGGTACGCCTGATTGTGGTTCAAAAATACCACAATCTTCAAGGAGTCTCTTTCTGTGTACCCCGTAGCAAGACCATAGCCAGGATTCTAGATTTTTTTGGGGGGGGGGGCAGGGGGGAAGCAGAATTTTTTCAGGAGGGGCAATTTTTTTTACAGGAGGGGCAACAATGCCACACTCACATATATAACATTGGCATCACGGGGTGGGGTGGGGGGCAGGCTGTTAGCTCAGGAAGTTTTTTGCCCTCCCTGGCCACCTGGCTACAGCCCTGCTCCAGAGCAAGACTTCCCCTATATCTTCTATAGAGCATAAGGGGAACTCCATCACCACTTGCTGTATTCATGAAATTGTAATTACTCTATTATATTTTATTATGTATAATTTTATTGTATTTGATGTTTTGATAATTTATTTAAAACCTTTACCTTTACCTTATAGTATTTTGGTGTATTTATTATCTATAATGCTATTGTATTTTTGAATTGTATTTCTTGGACTTTTGGCATTTTATTGTCTATTTATTTATTTTGTATATTGATATGGTATGGATTGTATTGTATTCTGCTTATGTACATGGTTTACTAATTTTGTATTGATTTGTAATTGTATACTATTGTGTTTTGTGTGTTTATATTATTTTCTCTTGTTATATTGTATTTAATTTACTAGTTGTAAGCCGCCCTGAGTTGGCCCTGGCCAAGTAGGGCAGGATATAAATCGAATGAATGAATGAATGAATGAATGAAGGGGAATTCTTGAAGTCCCCCCCCCCCCATTGAGGACCTACTATTATTAACTAAACTAAAATGGATCAATGCTATGTACCAATACAGGGCACCTTCCTCTGTTCCTGTTAAAGCCCCATAAGCCTAAAAAAGCAGGCACAGATGAGGCTGGATGTAAATGAAAAGGTTCAGATTACTATTACTCTGATTACAGTGGCATCTCGGATAACGACAAAACCTGGTTCCTCAAGTAGCATAGTTAACAGATTTTTGTCGTTGTGTGATCCCTATGGGAGATGCTCCACATAACGACAAAAAAGACATTGCTATCCAGACAATGACTTTTTTTGTCATTATGTGGGGCATCACATGGGGCATGACGGATGCATCGTTATGCGGGTTTTTTAAAAATATTTTTTATTAAATTTATATGCATATAAAAATACAATACAGAACAAATAGATTATACAAGATAATACTTTAAAAAAGACTAAAATACAAAATACAAAAAACAACAAATAAGGAAAAAAATGTACACACCTATCCTAATACATTTATATATTTATCTTTGTTAATCATATCTTAAAACCATCATTGTAAATACTATCTCTTGACTTATTACTTAAGTAGTTATTCTCTAGTCTTAACTGCCATCTCAGAACTCATTTTCCAATAAGTCATATAATACCATTAAGGATAGGAGAAAAAAACTAAGAAAAAGCTAAAATAATAATAATAATAATAACTGGAAATAATAATCACCCAGTGTCTATTTACATTGCCCTGGAGAGCTCATAATATCAAACTAATTTAATTCCAAAATCCACTTTGCTCAGGTACAGGTCTATTTCTTTCATCCCCCTTAAGGGAGTGATCCACAAAAGGTTTCCAAATATTCCAAAATCTATTTTCTTTCAAATTATCCCTTTTTTTCTTTATCTCCCAAGTCAATTTGTCATTCAATGCTAAATTCCACATTTCTTTATACCACTCTTCAGTTTGTAGAATTACATCATTTTTCCAATGTCTAGCAATACAATGTCTAGCTGTTGTAATCATTATTTCTAATTACTCTTTCTTATCCTTATTTAAATTAATACCTTCCACATTTGTTAACAGAGTGGTATCTGATCCCAATTTTACCATCTTGCCCAAAATTTATCCAATTTCTTTTTCAATCCTACTCCAAAAATCTTTAACCACTTTACAGCTCCACCACATGTGTTCATACGTTCCAATGGTATCCTTACATCTCCAACACATTTTATCTTTTTTATTGTCCATTTGATGTAACCTCACTGGGGTCAGGTACCATCTCCACAACATTTTATTATTGTGTTCCTTTATTCTAACCGACATTGTTCTCATAATCCTCTTTTTCCATTTATTTCTCCAAGTATCTTTTTCTATCTTTATATTCAATTCTTGTTCCCACCTTAATTTCATTTCCTCTTGTGGATCACCCTCCTTATTTAAAATTGTATACAACTTACTAACTAATCCCTTAATATTTTTATCTCCACTTCTGACCTTTAGAATCAGTTCTTCAAATTCAGTCTTTTCTCTTTCCAAATCATAATCACTCATATATTTACTATTCCATTTAATAATCCTCAGTCTCTGAAACCAATTAATCTTCAATTGCTCAAACAATTTTGACCTACTAACCTCATTAGTGCATGTCCGCAACCAGTCTTTCAACAGGATTACCTCATTTTTCTTCAATACGTCCTTTATCTCCTCATTTATATTAATTGGAAAACTTGCCATGTCTAGAATTTCCAATATTGGAGAGACATTCGGGACCAAGTCCTTCTTCACCCTCTTCCATACACTCATTAATCCTTTCATCATAAAATTTTAGTCACTACATTTCCCAAGTTACAACCTAAAAGGATCATTTTACCCATATGTCTATAGTCCCTCATCTCGATTCCTCCCATATTACCTTTTCCCTTGCCAAGATCTTCACAACATTCTTAATTTGAAATGCCCGTCAATATGCCATCAAATTCGGCATTCCCAACCCTCTTTCTTTCTGTGGAAAATACCATAACTTTTTTGGTAATCTAGATTTCTTTCCCCCATTACAATAATTGTTAATCAAAATTTGAAGCTCCTTAATTTCTTTATCCTTCAATTGAATCGCTAACGCATCAAATAAAAAGTTTATTCTGGGTAGCAACATCATTTTAGCAAGTGTAATTCTCCCAAACCATGACAGTTTCAACTTTTGAAACCTTTGTATCTTATTCTTAATTTCAATTTTCAAACTATCATAGTTCAGTCTTTTAAGCTCTTCCAATTTGTTTGATATAATTATTCCCAGGTATTTCAACTTATTCTTAATCTGAATATTAACTGTGTCCTTTATCTTTCTCTGATCTCTCCCCCCCCCCATATTACAAAACATCATTTCCGATTTATCCCAATTTATTTTCAACCTAGTAATATCCTCAAAATCTTTTAATTGATGCCTAATTCTATTCATTACCTTCTCTGGTTGTTTTACAATTATCAAGGTATCATCGGCATACATACTTATCTTGTTTCCCATATTCCCCTCTATTTTTTCATCTTCTCTTATAGCTTTAGCTAATAACTCCATTGCCATGATAAACAATATTGGAGATAAAGGACAGCCCTGTCTCGTCCCTGTAACCTCCTCATTTACTTTAAAAGTGGCTATTCCTTGCTGATATAGTTGACCAATTACCCTTCTAAATTTGACACCAAATCCATAACGTTTAATTATCTCCTTAATTGAAAACCATTGTAGAGAGTCAAATGCCTTAAATATATCCAAAGATATTAATCCCACTTTTTCTTTTGTTTGACTCACCGTATCAACTAAATCCACTACTCTTCTGGTCAAATCTGCCATATGTCTTCCTTTTAAAAATCCTACTTGATCTACATTTATATATTCCCCCATAAAATTATTCAAGCGGTTAGCCAATATTGCTGTGAAGATCTTGGCATCTTGATTTATCAATGAGATAGGTCTATAGGATTCTACTTTCTCTAAATTCTTTCCAGGTTTTGGCAAAAGTACAATTGTGGTCCTATACCATGAGGTTGGAATTTGCCCTCCATCTAATATGTAATTATATAGTTTTACCAGCTTTGGTACCACAATATCTCCAAATTCCTTATACAAATCCACAGGCAACCCATCTTCTCCAGGGGCTTTTCCCAACTTCAATCTAGTAATTACCTCTTTTACTTCTTTTTCTGTCACTACTTCTTCCATTCTATCCCTGTGTTCCTGATTTATTCCACTAATTATTTGTATCTCTAATTGTTTTCTAAGTTTCTCCTCATCTATTTCTTTTCTTGCATAGAGAGCTTGATAAAAATCCTTCACAATTTTACATTTATCCTTAATTTTATTACATCTTATCCCTTGTTCATTAATCAAAACTCCAATGACTCTCTTTTCACTTTTATCCTTTGCTGCTTTTGCTAATAATTTTGAATTTTTATTACTAAATTCAAAATATTCCCTTTTCAAATAAACCAAATCTCTTTTCACCTTTTCTATTTATTTACCTACGAATTCAGTCTTTCATCTTAATAAATTAGCGAAAACGTTTTTGTTCTTTGTTTATGAATGTTCCTCCTGTAACTGCTTTATCTGCTTTTCTAGCTCATCCTGTGATAACTTGTTATTTTTGTATCTATTGCTTGCCAACTTTACATACTCCCCTCTAAAAATCGCCTTCATGGTATCCCAGACCACATTGTATTCTACCTCACCATTGTCATTCCAATGCCAACTTTCACTCCAATGCTTCATAATTTGTTCTTTACACTTCTGGTCTCTAAATAGGTTAACATCATATTTCCAACTTCTCCTTGATCTAATCTCATTCTGTAATTTTAATTCCAATATCACCTTAGCATGGTCCGATTCCTTAAATATTCCAACTTCCATTTCCTCCATATTTTTAACCAAATTTTCTGTTACAAGTATATAATCTATTCTAGAATAAGAGTTGTGGACATGCGAAAAATATGAATATACCCTTTCTGAACCCTTAAATTCTCTCCAAGAATCTTTCAAACCTAAAGCAGTCATCCAATTATCCAACATTCACCCTTTAATCCCTTTTCCACTTCTTAATATATTTGTACAATCCAAATTTGATCTTACTAAATTAAAGTCACCAGCCACAATCATCTTCCTTGATTTTTATTTTACCAATATCATATGAATTTTTTCTAAAAATTCCACTTGATGGTGTTTTGGGGCATATATATTCACCAACGTTATTTCCTCATAGTCTATTTTCCCCTTCACTATCAAAAGTCTCCCTTCCGAGTCTGAGATACTATCTGTTATCTCAAGCCCCAATCTAGCCGAGATCAGAATTGCAACTCCTCTTGATTTTGATGTACCATAAGATTTTTCATAATGCTGCATCCAACCTAGGAAGAGTTTATTTGTATCATGAGATTTTTGATGAGTTTCCTGTAAAAAGACTATGTCCGGTCTATCCCTCTTCAGAGCTGATTCTATCCTCCTCCTCTTAATTTGGGATCCTGTACCTTTTACATTCCATGTTAATACTTTTATCGCTCTCATAATTTAAATTGTCCCCCACTTTTATATCTCCTGAACTCTCCATTGGGCCTGCTACCAATTAACCTAACATAATTAAAACAAAACTTAGAACAGAAAGCACTCATTAATGACAGTAATGATCCCACATTCGAACCTGTATAGATTTATAGATGATGTTTGATCCATGTATCTTTCTTAGACTTAGAAAGTCAGACTCCATTTTAAAGTACAATAATGTAATGTCAATTACCAGATGTTCCAAAGTCCAGATGCTAGCATTCCTTCATCCACTGACCAGACATGCTGATGCCCAAAGATAAGATAAGGATTGTGTTTACCAGTCCTGGACAAATTCCTTTAACACCTGCTATCCCAAGGGAGGGGAGCCCCCCTCCTGTCAGTCAAACTAATTACCTCCTGACACCTGCAGATTGAGTCATCTCAAGAATGCACAGCTGGGGGCTAGATGTCACATAGCACATACACTTGTCTCATTTTTCAAGGGAACACAGGTGCATGGCAATGAGATCATTATTAGGTCATAACATTCTTGAACTCTCTTTTTCTTATAAAAAGAGCCCAGTTAGAGCAGTGAAATAAGCACACTCCTGAGACCAAGGGAGAAGCCCTTGGCTCTCAGTCACTTCATAGGCAAGATGTCTCTTCGGGGATAGAGGCTATGCCATGCGGGGCTCTTAGCCCCTAATACTTAATAAGGTACCTGCTAGTTAGCAAGTTATAATTTTATGTTTATTTCTTTGTTTTATGTTTTAATGTAAGTAAGATTTGTAACTGTGTTTCTGACAATAAAACTACAAAAGCCTATAGTTTGAGTGACTGCCTTTTATATGAGAAGGCAGCTTGGAAACTAACCAGAGCAACCAGAAGGAACTTCAACGGTCCTCATCGCCCTGTCAGTCGGAAAGAGGTGAGAGGGGATTGCTCTGTCTATGGGAAGGGAGGAGTAAGCAGTATTTGGAAGCTTAGCTTCAGCCACAGAATATAATTACCTGCCATATGCAGACGGCTTCTCTTACCCTGTTCCCCAGCGAATCGGGCTAGGGGGAAGTATGCTCATAGAGGCAGCAGGTCACAGGATCTCTGGTCCGCCCTGCCGGGTGTTCCCAAGATGTTCTGGGTGCCCAATGAAGCCCTTGTGAGGCATTTTCCTCCCCCTACGTCTCTGATAATGACCTCCCCGCTTTTTCCTTCAAAAAAGAAGAAGAAAAAACACCTTTGACTTCCAAAGCGGGGGGGGGGGACATGTAAAATAAGCATAATAATTAAAGCTCAAGCGCACTATCCACACACATTTTTTCTCCTTTTTAAAACAAAAAACAAAACTGTTATGAACACCTCTTTACCTTTAAAAATTCTCACCTTCATTCCCTTTCCCTTCTAGCCTTTGCTTAACTCCTCCTCCACCACTATCAATGACAATTCTCCCTCAGCTCCTCCCATTTGTTCTCCTCCCGCAGCACCTCCCACATCTGTTCCACCATAGTCTCTTCTTATCCCTCCCAACGCCAGCAAATCTTTCCTTAACTCCAACCATTCATTTGAACCCGCACTGACCAAGTCAAGTCAAGTTAAATATTCCAAAGCATCAGTCCTTTCATCAATCACCTGCATCTTTTTATCATAAAAAATCTTAACTCTTGTGAGAATCTCCAATTGTATTTTATCCCTTTTTTATCAAGATTTTGTTGCTGGTTTCATTTTATATCTCCAACCACGTTCCTTAATTGGAATATCATTATATACCTCCACATCCGCTCCATCAATTTTCAGAACTCCAGAACCAGCTTGTTTTTAAAAAACCATCACCTTCAATTTATCCCCCCAATTTGCAAATTTAACTAAAACATTCCTGTGATCACTTTTCCCCCTTCTCGATCTCACTCTGTAGGCGCTTACAATATCCTCATTGACAAAATCCTTCCCCATTTTCAAACTATTTAACCAATTAATAATTCTATCTCTTAGCTGGTCTGGAGTTCTTTGAGTCACATGACGTATCAGAATATTCTGCTTTCTCATCATCTCTTCCATCACATCAATCCTTTTCTCTTGCTCATCCATCTTCATCTTATTTTTTCTCATCTCCTCTTGTATCTCTTTCATTTCCCCTTTCATCGCTTTCATGTCATTTTGCATCAATTTAACATTACCCTCTAACTTTTGAATATTTAAATCAATTTTTTTTTGAGAGATCAGTAATCGATCCAGTTAATTTATCCAACATTTCATTTTTATCCTTCACTCTTGCTTCATCCATCCTGTCAAATTTTTGAAATAATTTACCAAGTTCCACCATAATTTGAGTCTGGTCAAATGCGGGTTCAGGTGATGATGAAGATGACGATGGGGGTGGGCCCACAACCTGTGCTTTGCCCTTCCTTTTTGGTTTCACCACTTCCTCTTCCTCTCCCTTGCTCCTTGCAGCTTTATCCATTGTGATATCAAATAAAAGTTTCAATCGTTTTTAATCCCATGTGACCCTCTCCTTGAAACTGTTCCAGGATTCAAACAAACCAAAAAAACTAAAATCTGTCCAATCCTCCTGACTTAATAAAGGTAAGTTCAAATCCAAAAGCTTGATTGAAGATTCTGTAGGGTCCAAAACTTGGGAACCAAATCCTTTATTATACTCCCCCCAACAGCTGCTATTCCACTTGTAAAGTCTAACGCTGACCATCAGTTGTAATCCATAAGAGGAGAGAAGGAAGAATATTGCTTGCAACCACCAAAAATTAATTAAAGCTACCAAAAAATCAATAAACATGAATTTCCAGCTTTAGATATGCCACGAGCTCTTCTTCTGTTGATACAATTGTAATCCAAATCGGCAACCATGTAAAAGTGAAGCTCAGTATATCTCAAAATGAGAGGGGGAGGGAGGAGACACTATGCAGAAGGAACTGAAATGGACACAGTTGGAAGCTGATCAATGGTAAGAAGGTGGAGGAGTAGCGAACCCACATAAAACAAGCTGAAAACACTGTAATCCAAGAGATAGTCTTTTCTTAAAAACACAGTTAGTTCAAATCTACAGTTTCTTCAAGCAATTTCTTCAAGCAGAGAGCTCCTGTCTAGACTCAGGATGACTCACTCGGGATGGCTTACCCCCTCTTCTCCGAACTCTGAGCCTGTGCTTTGCCAATTTAAAGCTCAATATTCCCACTTTATAATCCAGTCATCTTTATTCCGGAGCAATAATAGCAATAATGTCAATGTCCAGACTGATTAACTTTCAAAGCTGATCTGAGTGACTACTTTCCACATTTAAACGTTGTTCACCACTTTCTTTGCCGCCCGAGTCAGCTTTCTCTCCCCCTCTCTTAAGTTTCAATTTTGAAGTCACCCTCCGCCATTACTCCTTCTTCCCTGCTCACAATCTTCAAACACTCAGCACTTACTTGCACTTTTCTGCCCTCATACACAGTGGAATCTTGCCTCCGCCACCTCTGCTCCGATGTTTATTTTTAGAGCTTATCCTTTATTCGGATCCACCGTTATAGCACTGTTTCCAAGTGCTGGGCTCCCACCCGAGACCAAAACAGCTCGCTCAGCCCAACTTTCGCTGTGCCTCACTTACTGCCTGGTTTTCAGGCTTTGAGCCCATTCTGCACCTTGTTTTTATCCACAACACTTCAGGGATCTGAATTTTATAATTTTAATCTTGCCAGTCATATAAATTTGCTTTTAAAATCCACTTTTCTTCCTCATTTCGGTGCGAGCCAAGACAAAAGATGTCTTACTCACAGCTCACCATAGCCACGCCACCCGTTATGCGGTTTTGATGTTATCCGATCACGTTGTTATCTGAGGTACCACTGTACTGTTTTTCCATTAAGCTTATCCAGTAATCGCATGAGTAACAAGAAGAGGAACAAAAGGAATCCAGTGATCCAAGTAAAAGACATTGGCAGGGGACAACAAATATTATACTGTATAGATATATCTGTTTGTTGTTCAGTTGCACAGTTGATTCCAACCCTTTGTGACCCCATGGACCATTTTCCTCCACGCACCTCTGTCCTCCACCATCTTCTTCAGCCCTCCCAGCTCTGTGCCTATTGCATCTACAATACCATCTAGCCATCTCATCTTTGGACGCCCCTTCTTCTCTTGCCCTCCACCTTTCCCAGCATCAAGGCCTTCTCAAGTGAGTCCTCCCTTCTCATTTGATGTCCAAAGTACTTTAGCTTCATCTTCATTATTTGTCCCTCCAAAGAATAGTCAGGGTTGATTTCTTCTAATATTCACCTATTTGTTCTCTTTGTTGTCCAGGGTACTCTCAAGACTTGCCTCCAACACCACATTTCAAAGGCATTCCTCTGTGCTCAGCTTTCCTAATGGTCCAGCCCCCACACCCATACATTACCACCGGGAATACCATTGCTTTGACTATGCGAATTTATGTTTTCAAGGTGATATCTCTGCTTTTCACTATATTTCCCAGGTTTTTCATAGCTTGTCTCTCCATAAACAGTCGTCTTTTTATTTCATGGCTACAGTCACCATCTGCAGTGATCTTAGATCCTAGGAAAGTAAAATCTGTCACTGCTTCTACTTCTCCCCCATCTATTTTCCAGGGACTGATCGGACCTGTTGCCATTATCTTGGTTTTCTTGATACAGTGATACCTCATACAACATCCAAACTTGGTTCCACAAATTTGGACTTTATATGGATTTGGACTTTGTATGAGGCATGCAAAATCCTAGCTGCGATGCCTCATACAACGTCCAAATCCTTGCCGCGATGCCTCATACAACGTCATTTCCATAGAGATACATTGTACTGTAACAGCACAGACTTCAGGGCAAAGTCAAGGAAACAGACAGGAAACACAGAATTTTAACAAAACATTGTCTAAAGACTAAAAACATTACAAAAACATGTCAAACAACCCTGATTGTCCAGGAACCTGAAGAATGCTGCAAAAATCCCTTCTAAAAATTCTGATGAAAAAATTCAAAAAAATCCAAAATTGTGCTCAAAACCACTCCTAAACACTCTTCGCCTCATGCAAAACCTACAAGAGCAATGCACGCATGTGTTCTGCCTTTTATATTGCCCAGGCACAATGCAACCTGGGAAAACCCCAATGCCTCCTACAAAGTCGCACGACTTTGTATGAGGCAACTTTTTTCAAGGAATTAGGCGATGTTGTATGAATCCGATGTTGTATGAAGCGGACTTTGTATGAGGTATTACTGTATTAAGTCTCAAGCCAGCTTTTGCACTTTCCTCCTTCAATCCAATCAAGAGGTTATTTAGGTCTTCCTCACTTTCTGCCATTAGGGTGGTATCGTCTGCATATCTCAAATTGTTGATGTTCCTCCCAGCAATTTTGATCCCATATTGTGATTCCTCCATCCCTGCATTGTGCATTATGTGCTCTGTGTATAGATTGAATAAGCAGGGTGATAACATACACCCTTGTCTTACTCCTTTTCCTATTCCAAACCACTCTGTCATTCTGTGTTCTGTCCTAACTGTTGCTTCTCATATCCAGTTTGTGTCATCTGGCTTATGGCCTGGCATACAAGAACTAATACATGGTGGACAGCCTTTGCTTGAAAATTGACAGGAGGAATTGAAACCTGTTAATCCTATGACATCAGTTAGCTACATTTGATACTATTTCATCATGAGGTGTAGCTGTGAAAATTGCTATGGACAGTTTCTGCTCATATCTAGCTAGCATAGATATATCTATGAAGTTGTCAGCTACACCTCATGATAAAATAGTAACCCTCCATAAACATTACCCCACCAACAGATTCCAATAATACTCTACAGGCAAAACAAGCTTGTCTATTGGAAATTTAGATTAATGAAGGTTTTTTTAGCAGCAGGTGCATGGTAGCAGGAAGTATGCAAGCTAGAAAGACAGTCTTCAGTGAAACTGGAGAGGTTGCCAAAGCCCATGCTATTTACACAGCCAAAACCTTCACACAAAGGAGAAGGAGAAGGTAGCATCCTGGAATTTGCTTTTACCTCTGCTGTGCTGCAACCATGGTAACCTATACAACTGATGTTCAAGCAATAAAGAAAATAGTCTCTGAGTGTCACTGTATCTTAAGAGATACTGAAAAGCCAATCTGGTACATAAAAGTTACAGCTTTAGAAATGGTTATAGAGATGTCAGAGAGTTCAGCCCATGATGGAATTCTCCAATAAACTGGTGTGTAGCCAAGTATTCTGAGTTTATGCAAAGCTCTGTTGGAGTTTACAGCTGACACGTCAACACTGACGCCATAGAATACAAATATATGGCCCTATAAAACATGAGAAGGGCCATTTGTTGTCACATTCCAAGTTTTAAATGGTAAAATTCTAGTGCATTAGTTCTTCAGAGTATCCAGTGGATGGTGCCAAATAATAATAGGAAAGTTAAATTTTTAAAAATGTGTTTCATTATGTTTCTTTAGAAGCAAAAGCAGTGTTGCAAAAATCACTTTCTGTCACATACTTAGGTAAGAAAAGCAGTCAATAGCCCTCCAAGCCCTGATGGGGTATTGTGTTGCACTTACTTTATACAAAATCATTATAACTGATATTTAACCATTTTCCTGTTAACTCAAAATTATGAATATTTCTTCTCCTTGTTACTCCTCCCCTCCTCCTCCTCCTCCTCTTCCTCCTCCTCCTCCTCCTCCTCCTCATCATCATCATCAATCATCATCATAATACTTTACTAGGAACTATATACTCAGACATTACCTCCGTTAGGTCTTGAACTGTTAATTTCATACCAGTCTTCAACTGTGAACCTAATGATAATTTTTTTTATCTCATAATGCATTTGCCACAATGAAAGATTTAGAAATGCATTTCTGTAAGAAAAGATATTCATAAAATATTTTGATTTTGCATTTAAATACACATCTCCAAGCTGAATTTTTTTAAAAACTATTAATGCAAAAATGGGACAAAACAGATTTAGAAATTAACACATAGAAAAGTGATGTGGCCAGGGAATAGACTCTATCCCTATATTTATCCCCTGTTTGTGAGTGCCTAGTGGCATTTGGAAATAGACAGGGCTGGTCCAATGAGAGTATTACTTCCATTTTACAGATGCAACAGATCCAGTAGGAATATTTCTTCTTGTTGGATATGTTCTGACAGAATTATAAAAATGTGCAAATATACACGTGTTTTGGTTATTTCTTTTAAGTTTTTTTATTTTATTCTATACTTTGCTATATCAAATACTGCATTCTCTGACATAGAGGTGAAGATTTTTATAGTGCTTATTGTGGCTGATGCAATCCTACCTCTGTTTGACTGAGAAGCACATTTGAGTGGAATAAAACAGGTCACTGTGTATAGAACTGCAGCCCTTGTAACCTTCATTTTTACAAGAAGGCACTTCTATCTTTAACTGTGAAAAAAGAAAGAAAGCATGAGGAACATTTCTTCCATTTAATCTATTTCTTTCCATTATTCTCCTGATATACAAGGACTTCCAGCTTAGCTGTATTGCTCTCCCTGCTTAATTCTTCTTCTGATATTTGCTTGCAAACGTTGAAGCAAAGGGTCAAGCGTTTGTTCTTTTTTGAAGCTGCTTGCTTCGCATAAAGTTATTTGTGATTTGGAGTGGATAAGTGGTGAGATGATGGCATGGACTGTCTGTCTCCATGAGAGATCAGCCTTGGCTCCCTTTGTGTGTTCTCTCTTTTGTATAGAGTCTGGCCACAGGTGTGATAATTTTATAAAGGTCATTTCAGTCCCACCTCCTGGTGGGCAGCTGGTCACTGACTTAATGTTTTCCAGAATAGGGTTGTATATTATATTGTGCATTGCGTAATGTTTGCCCTATGTAGGAAGGGCAAATGAAACAATCAAGGGGCTGGAGGAGTTCCCCTTTGAGGGAAGATCATAATATTTGGGGTTGTTCATCTTAGAGGGAAAAGAGGTGATGAATAAGACACACAATAAATTCTTCATTATAGGGGAAATGGTTAGGGCGAAGCTTCTCACCCTTAGTCATTTTTTATTTGTATTTTTAAATTGCTAGCAGAACAGCTCAGAAGGTGACATACCCGTCAAGCGCTGCTCTGGAAAATATGGGAACTGCTCTGTCCTGGGTGCGCATACACAGGAAAACTCCATTGCACATGCACAGAACCCCTTTGTGCATGCACAGAACACATTTGCACATGCACATATGGGTTCTGTGTGTGCGCACATGCACAGTAACCCTTTTACCCACCGTTTTAAATACAGGATGGTGCCAGGAAAGGGGAGGAACGTGCACCAAAATACAGGATTCCCTGGCCAATCCAGGATACTTGACAGGTATGGAACGTGATGCAATGTAACTAGAGAGATATGCTGTTACTAATTTAAGCAGGGGATGGAGAGAAGAAGAAAAAGAATAAGAGAGAAAGGAAAGACAATTTTCAAAAGAAAGGGTGGGGAAGAAAATACTATTTATACACAACTTCTGTAAAAAGTTTCCAGATGTAAAATAAAAAAAAGATCACTTCCTAGCTGTCGTCTATAAGCCATACTTTCATGTGTCAATAATATTGTAAGGTTCTCATCCATTGAGCTATTCAGGATGTATATTTGTCTCTCCAACACTGTAAATATAAGTCTTTCAGCAACAGTACAGACATGGAGAGTCCCTGTCCAGTGCTTAATCTACAAGAAACAGGGAAATGAATTTAAACATACCTAAGCATCCACAAAAATCAGAAAATTGTCCAAGGACAATTTGTGGGAGATACTTTTTCTTCGAAATGAGCCTACACCAGGATATGACCATAGCATATGTCTAAAGATACTACAAGATAACTCCAACACCAGCACTTTGACAAATTGGTCTGGCTCTTCCTAAAAAAAGCATTGTGGTGTCCAAAAGAGGCTCAATATAAGTTGTAGCTTAAGAGCCATGGATATCTCAAATATACAATTTCATATCACCTTCCACGAGATAGGCAATGCATAGTGCTCAATTTCATCAAACCATTTGTCTGTAAGAGCTTGTGTGTCACATTCATTAGCTAACAACAAATATTTACAAACAAAGAACATAGGTTTCTTCTTCTGGACTGATTCTATAAGAACTTCCCAAAGTGTAGGAGACTTCAATGCACTCAGTGTTACAGTACTATATTTAGATATCAGCAGATGCTGTGGTTATAAATAATGCCACTCTACTGAGAGTTCTTCCTTTCAATTTAGGACTGGAACCCAAGACCATTCACCAAAACAACATTTTGTAGAGGACACATAAAAGGAAGTGTATCTTCACAAGACACTTAGTTAAACTGCTGAATTAGCAACCCTAAAAAGGGACAGTGGTTGCTACTTTGGACAGCTTTAAAAATGGATCAGACAAATTCAAGAGCTGGTATAATGTTGGGTTGAAGCATCTGGCTGTGGGGCAAGGAGCTAGGAGTTTGAATCTCCAAAACAGGTGATGTGAAGTACCCAGAGTGTATTTGACCAACAAAGTTCTGTGCCCTGGCACCTGTACAGCCATAGGCAATGTTCATTGTCCAAGAGTAGCACCAGAAGGAAGGACTCCTGAGTCTCTTCTGAGTACTTTATATCTTAAAAGTCCTGGGAAGGTTAACATATCTAGTTATTTTATTATAACAAATTCATGGAGGATGGGGATTTTAGTGGTTATTAGCCATGATAGATAGATATATTCCCTCTAGTACCAGACAGAGTATGTTGCTGGCTATAATTTACTGGGGAATCTAGGTGAGAAGGTGCTGTTGTGTTCATAGCATGCTGCTGATCTTCTCTATGGAGAACTGATCAGCTGCTGTGCGAACTGAAGGCTGAACTAGAAGAAGCCTTTGTCCTGAACTTGCAGGACTGTTCTTATAAGATGTTGCGTAGAAGCAAGCCAGGAATATGTCAGCCTGTATAGGCAAAGAACAAATCAAACACAGGCATCCAAAGTGGATGATAAATGTGAGTTGTGTTCTCCGTGGACTTGGTGTAATAGCTCAGGCCAATCTACTGTGCGGTAGCTAACAGAATGGTACTGGTACACTTTGACTGATAGCTTCGTAAGTCAGATTCAATCATGTTATAGGCTATATTACTGACTGAGCAGGCTAAACAAGCAAATAGTAGAGCCTATACTGTAAATTGAAGATAGTCACAGGGATTATGCTTCATTAAAATAAGTGTGTGCTTGTCTCCCCCCATTTTTATTTATTTTAAATGAATAACAGAATACTGTATAAGAAAAATGCACACTTACATGTATAACACTAAACTTAATACAAAATTCAATACTATTATTATTATTATTATTATTATTATTATTATTATTATTATTATTATTATTATTATTATTATTATTATTATTATTATTATTATTATTATTATTATTATTTCTATACCGCCTTTCTTCCCCAACCGGCAACTCAAGGCGGTTCACAACAGTAAAATAAACACTAAAACAAAATACATTATAACAATATCAGAACAAAAAGCAATAACAATACAATAATCAGCAAAATGAAAGATAAATAAATACAAAATAATACAGTCAAATCCATATAATCAATAACATAGTAACAATAGATAAGATACAAAAAAGGAACAAAACAAACAACATTAATAGTACGTCAACAAATGTACCTCCATCACCATGGGACATTATTGTCTTATCCACAAACTCTGAACAAAAATGTCCCTTTTAAATTTATTCACTATTTCCAAAAAGCTGAATATTCTTGACCAGGCTTTACTCCTTTTGTTTTAATAAATACATAGTTAATAAACTCACCCCAGATATTATAAAATCATTTTTCTTTCTCAAACTTTTTAAATTTTAATTCACATCATCTTATCTTTTATATGAATATTCCATAGTTCTTTATACCAATCCCATTATAAAATCCATATACATTTTCCAATTTTTAGCCATTAATAGTCTCATAGCTGTTACCATAATAACAAACAACTCTTTCTTATGCTTGTCTAATTTTATATTTCAAAAATCAATTAATCAAGCAATCTTATGACACATTTCTAATTTTAAAGCTAATATCTGATAATGTGCTGACATACCCAGTGGGCAGGGTCACCACGCAGTGGTGCTACACAGGGGAGTCCTGGCAAAAGTCTATCCAAGGAGAGTCCAATAGTCAAGTCCAAAGAGCAAGCCAAGGTTAGGGTACCAGTAAGGATCAGGGCGAGTGTCAAGTTCAAAGGATATCCAGGGACATTGCCAAGGTAAGCAGAAGTCAGGGTCACAGCAGTCAATCACAAGGTACACGGAAGATCTGGCAGAGTGTTGGTTGTTGCACTGAGAAATTGTACATACACTTACCTTGTAAAACATGCTTGTTTAAGAAGCCTCCCAGCTAATGGGTATCAGCTGGGAGCTCCCTCTGATACCGAGCTCTGGCTTTCTTGCGTCTCAGCTGCAGAACCTTTCAGCACCGGTCTCTGACTGAGTACTGAGTACTATCAGAGTCAGACCTCTGATCTGACAAGTCATCTGCCTTGGGAGTCAGAGTTGGGCCAGAAGCAGGCTGAGGTTGCTGGTTCAGGTATAGGCTGAGGTATAGGCTGGAGCTCAGGGTCAAATGCAGGCTGGGAAGTATCTCCTAATCCAGGTTGTCTTCAGAGTCCGATGAGGGCTGGATCACAACAGGTTAATTTTGTCAAACACTTTTATCCAAATCTTATTCACAATCTTACTCTCACCATAAATGAAAATAGGTTCCCATGCTTTCCTTACATCTCCAACATTCCTTTCTATTATGATTATAGAGACTCATTCAAAATGGTGTCATATATCACCTCCACAATATTTTGTAACAATATTCCTAATTTCTCACTGGTACATTCTTCATGATCCTTTGATTTCATATTCTATACCAGTGGTGGTGAACCTATGGCACGCGTGCTAGAGGTGGCACTTGGAGCCATCTCTGTGGGCATCCATGCAGTCACGGATGCCCTTCTGCCCAGCAACCCAATAGGAGCACTTCCTCCCTTCCCACAGCACAGAGTTCACCCTGCCCCTATGTCCAGCCACCCAATAGGAGTGTTTCCTTCCTCCCTTGTTGCTGTGCTAGCACTTTGCAATCAATAAGTGGGTTTAGGGTTGCAGTTTGGGCACTTGGTCTCTAAAAGGTTCACCATCACTGTTCTATACCATTCTACCTCTTTAATTTTTATCTTTAGATCAGACTCCTACAACTCTCTCAATAATTTCTTCATCTCTCCACTATTAATTAAAAATTTATGCACCTTATTAACTATTGCCTTTGTTAGAATTGTCTTTTGTTCTAATTAGCTTATCAGTTCTTCAAATTTTGCCAGTTCTCTACAAGGTCCATATTTTTAAAACCAATCATTATTCCATTTCTCTACCTGCAATCTATTAAACCAATTTATCTTTAATACTGTGTGCTGTATATCCTTTCCCTTTCTTCCCTATTTCTGACTTTTTCCATCCAACCTTTTATAGTCAGTCCTCTTTTTTCCAACTCTTTATTACATCTCTTTTAAATTGATCAGAAATTTTTTTTAAAAAAAATCTCTTAAATGTATTATTGGGAAATCCCTGGACTCAAAACCTTTTTTAATAGACTGCAATATTTCTAAAATATTTCTACAGATAGGATTTTGAATTTTTAAAAACCATTTCAGTATTTAATTCCTGTAGAAACCATGCCATGTCTATATGATTCTTAAGTGAGTGTTTGTCAACATAGCAGCTTTGATCAGAATGTTGCCAAGTGTAATGTTAAGATTTCCTGGACTGTTTAATTAGTGCTTGGGTACATATAGCAAATTAAAAGTAAAAAAAAAAAGAGTTCTGTATCATAGTGGGTAAAGACAATAGGTACAGGTAGGAGACTACTCCTTTTTCTGTCATCCACTTTCCCCTTTTACCAGGCAGATATGGAACTACTACATAGCAGGAAGTTGCAGTTTTTCCAAATCCCAGGAAGTCTGAATGAGCACAACTACCACGCGCTCAGCCCTGGCGAGGGCGAAGAGGTCCTGCCGGCCACTCCATCGGCCGGCGTCCTGGGGCTCCGCCCTCCCCCCCGCCTAGGACTTAAAAGGTGGGGGGTGCCGGGAGGAACTTTGCTGCCACGGCGCTCGGCACCAGAGAGGGCGAAGAGGTCCTGCCAGAGAATCCATCGGCCGGCGTCCTGGGGCTCCGCCCTCCCCCCCTTGCCTAGGACTTAAAAGGTGAGGGGTGCTGGGAGGAACATTGCCGCCACGCGCTTGGCCCCGGCGAGGGCGAAGAGGTCCTGCCGGCCACTCCATCGGCCGGCATCCTGGGGCTCCGCCCTCCCCCCTCGCCTAGGACTTAAAAGGTGAGGGGTGACGGGAGGAACTTTGTAGCCACGCACCTGGCTCCTGGTGCATCTGGTACTTTGGCAATTTTGTTATATTACGTGATGTTTTCATCCTTTGTGATTCTATTGTAATTATTGATATATTATTTTGATGTGGTGCTGATATTTGTATTATTTGTATTATTGTTAACTGTCCTGCCTTATACTGTATTTGCTTTTAACATTGTATTTATTATTATAATTTGAATATTGTATCTTTATGTGGGGTGTCCCAGGGTCATTTATATGTTGTTAGCCGCCCTGAGTTGGCCATGTGTTGAGTAGGGCAGGATATAAAAGTGAATAAACATAAACAAACATAAACAAACTACTACTACTTGACCATTCAAGTTGAGAACTTTTTTGGTTTAGCAGAGTTTGGTGTGATGCCTTTGACTGATTCCTTTTGTTATTCCAAGGAGAAAGAAGACCCCAAGCCTGAAATCCAGTAATCAGTCATAGCTGAAGGAGACCCACTGAATTAGTGAGGATCTGGTGTGTCAACTCTTCCATAGGTTCATTGATTCAATGGACCTACTCTAGCTGTAGATTACTGCTGGATTTAATCCAGTGTCTCAAGAATATGCAATTATAACAAGAGTCATCATTATCATCATCATCAGTTTTTATTTATATCCCACTTTCCTCAGCCCAAAGGGCTACTCAAAGCGGCAGATCAACAGCAAAAGTAATACAGAAAAGCATAAATACAAGTTCAAATAGCAATGCAATAATACAAGGAGTAAATACATCAGACAATATCTACAATAAAAATCAAGAATATCAAAAAGGAAAGAGGGGGTCGGAGCTGAAGACTCAACGACCATAAACGAGCCTTAAACTAGGGTCAGGATTCAACCTTAACCCTAGATAGGACAAAGTCCACAACCTCCACAGCGTCGCCAGGGCAAGATAGCAAAAGAGATGCTATAAGCCCAAGTCAGACCATGAAAGAAAAAAGGAAGCCCCTGTGACCAGAGCCGGACCAGGTTGAAGGCTCAAGCGAGGAGGCAGCGGCGTTCAGCTTGCAAAATCCAAACCGCTGGGAGCCAGGTGTTCTTCACTCCCCCATGGCCAGAGCCAGACTGGGAAAAAGGCTCGAGTGAGGTGGCATCCGGCTTTTATGTTATGTTATGTTATGTTTATTCGATTTATACCCCGTCCTATTCAGCACATGGCCGACTCAGGGCGGCTAACAACATATAAATAACCCCAAGGTAACCCAAGGGGTTTACATACGAAATACAAAATTCAAAATACAGTAATAAATACAATATTCAAAATGCTATTACAAATAGATACAAATTATGTGGTACAATATATCAAACAAATATAATAGCTGCAAAAAATACAATACAAATTATGCAATGAAACACCAAATAAATAAATAACAAATAACAAGATAAGTACCGCAATGACCATGGCCACTTAATGTCCATGACTTTGGTGTATGCAAACCAAGACACAGGACACAGCCTCGGGCTGGGTTAACTCAGGTTTATTGCATCGTGGACAGAGGGAACATGAGGTAATGGCGGATCGATAGCTCTTTATATACAGTAGTAATACATTCGAACGTGGTGCCATGGTAGCCCATTGGCTACTGTCTGCGTGACGTCATTGCGGGTCACGCCCTTCTTGTCCAGGTGTAGGTGGTGGCGGGAAAACTTCCCGCGCTGTTGCCTTTGATGAGTTCGGACCAAGAGAGCTTGGACGCTCGCTGCTGCCAGCTGGTGGTCATTAGCTCGCGTCCTATTACAGGGTTTATATGATACAGCTGAAGGTTACATTGTTGCTATAGGCAAGGTTACATTGGCTCAGATACATTGTAATCCATGTGGAAGGTAAAACCATCAGAACACAACACCCCTCCCCCCTAGGACGAGACAAAGTCTCGAGCCCACACTTAAACACACTCCCCCCCCCTTAGGAGACAAAGTCTCTCAGCCAAGATGGCTTATTTCGAACACGCTGGGGTCTCGATGCGGGCTGCCTCTCCCCGGGTTTGCTACCTTCTCTTTGTCCCCTGGTTTCCTGTCCTGTAATTGGAGAGGGAGACTCGTTAGTGACTTGCTGCGGCTCCGCGGCGTTGTTGGGAGGTGTGCTCTTTCTTAGGGAGGAACCGGGGGCACTGGGGGCTAACGAAAAACCCCTCTTCTCGCTTGGATGGGTGGGGGAACACTCCTGAAAACCCCCCCGGCTCGCAAAATCAAAATCAAAATTACAATCGGGGGCAGCGGTCGCGAACTCCTCCCCCCCTTCCCCGGCCTCTGATAGGACTGGTGTATCAAAAGGGTATGAGTCGGGGCCGCTGCTTCTGCCTTCCCCCCTTGCTTGGGACTGTTGTCCGCTGCTGTCTCCCCCTTGGGTTAAGCGGGTGGGGGAGAACCCTAACGCTGAATCCTGTTGCTGAGCCCCACTGACTGGCCCACTCACTCGGTGCCTCAGTTGGTCTGCGTGCCTCCTCCAGAGGAGGCCGGTGTTAGTCTCGACCCGGTACGACACGGGCCCCGTCTGTTCTACAACCGTCCCTGGTACCCAGGCTGGCCCTACGCTGGAATAGTTCCTGCAGTGAACAGGGTCACCGGCGGCGAAACCTTTCGAGACTGCCAACCCTATGTTTTTCCCTTTATCCTCGACTCTCGTCGGGTCTAGCCTGGACAGGATCGTGGTCAGTTTTCGCCGCATCAAGAGCTCTGCCGGCGAGTAGCCTGACGCTAAGGGGGTTACCCTATACGCTAAGAGGAACTGGCATACTTGGTGATTCAGGTCCCCCGGGCCCATGCGCCGCAGCGCCTCCTTTGTTGTACGCACCAGCCGTTCCACTTGGCCATTCGTGGCCGGGTGAAACTGTGCGGATGTGACATGCCGAATGGCGTTTGCCTCCATGAATGCCCCGAACTCAGCGGAGGTGAAACAACTAGCGTTATCGCTGACTAAAGTGTCGGGTAAACCGAACGTGGAAAAGACTCTCCTTAGCTGGCTAATTGTCGTGGCGGAGGACGTGCTCTTTACTGGGATAACCTCCAGCCACTTGGAGAATGCATCCACCACCAGGAGAAACATGGTTCCTCGGAATGGGCCAGCGAAATCTACTTGCACCCTGGACCATGGCCCCCTTGCTGTGTCCCATTCCCTATGCGGAAGACGGGCCGCCTCTGGTCGGGATCCCTGGCATGCCTCACAAGTGCCGACCATGTGCTCAATGTCCGCGTCCAGCTGTGGCCACCAGAAGTAACTCCGGGCCAGCGCCTTTGAACGAACTATGCCCGGGTGGCTGACGTGCAGCAGTTCGAGCACCCTCGGCCGCAGGGGCGTAGGGACCACCACCCGTTGGCCCCACAAAAGGCACCCCCTCTCTAGGGACAACTCTAGCTTTTTCCGAAAAAATGGGTCGAATTCTGTACTCGGGGACGATGCCGGCCACCCCTTCTGTACCCATGAACTAACTTTCTCCAGCGTTCTGTCCTTGCCTGTCGCCCTAGCAATGTCGGCTGGTACTATTGGGGGTGCGTCTAAGACCTCAATTAGCAACACCTGGCGGTCTCTTTCTACTCTCGCCTTTTGGTCGTCCGACAAGGGCAAAGGGGATCTCGAAAGTGCATCAGCATGGCTGATCTCCTTTCCGGGCCGGTACTCCAACTCATGTTGGTATGCGTTGAGAAAAATAGCCCATCGCAGCATTCTCGGGGACAGGATCTGCGGCGTGGGCTTGCTTGCCGTGAAAATCCCTAACAGTGGCTTGTGATCGGTCACGATTTTGAATGGGCGGCCATACAAAAAATCGTGAAATTTTTTGGTTCCCGCTACTATTGCTAACGCCTCCCTGTCGGTTTGTGCGTAATTGCGCTCCGCTTGGGACAGGGACCTTGAATAAAACGCAACCGGGGCCTCCCTTCCGTCATCCAACACGTGGCAAAGCACCGCCCCCACCCCCACCGGGGATGCATCACATACTAGGACCACTGGCCGTTTGGGGTCGAAGTGCGTCAGGATTGCCTCAGATGTTAGGAGTTGCTTTAACTCTTTGAACGCCCTCTCGTGCTCGTCACCCCATATCCATGTCTCCTCCTTTTTAAGTAACCGATGGAGCGGTTCGGCCACGGACGCCTTCCGCGGGAGGAATGTATGGTAAAAATTGAGGAGCCCCAGGAAAGACTGTAGCTCGGTTTTGGATGTGGGGCGAGGGGCCTTTTTTATGGCTGCTACTTTGGATTTAGACGGCTTAATCCCCTCGGGTGTGATCCGGAACCCTAAAAACTCGACCTCAGTTTCGAAAAAAACACATTTGTCCTTCCTCAGTCTCAGTCCCGCTTTCTCGAACACGGTTAGTACTTTGTCCAATCTCTTTGCCAGTTCAGCCTCACTCCCCCCTGTTATCAACACGTCATCAAAATAAGGCAACACCCCCTCCAGTCCCTTCAGGAGGCGTTCCACAAGCGACTGAAAAAGGCCGGGTGCCGAGTTCACGCCGAACTGCAAACGCGACACCTGGAACGCCCCTTTATGTGTAACTATCGTTTGTGCCGCGGCCGTGGCGGGGGTCACAGGAAGTTGCTGATAGGCTTGTGCCAAATCGAGTTTAGCGAAACACTTTCCCCCATTCAGCCTGGCCAAAAGGTGGCTGATCACCGGCACCGGGTATGCATTAGGGCGGATCGCCTTGTTAATTGTACACTTATAATCCGCGCAAATGCGCACCTCCCCGTTAGCCTTTAGGGCCGTTACAATTGGAGTTTCCCACTCCGCGGAATCAACAGGAATAAGAATCCCCTGGCCCACCAGTTTGTCCAGTTCCGCCTCTATCTTGTCCTTGAGTGCGAACGGCACCCTGCGCGGTTTGAGTCTTATCGGGCGGACCTCCGGGTCTAGGTCGAAGGCTACAGGGGGTCCCTTGAACTTTCCGAGTCCTTTCTTAAAAACGGCGGGATGCGCATCGCAAACCGCTTGTATTGGGTCCACCCCCACTGTATGCACTCCCCCTATGAACAAACCTAAGGGCCGAAACCACTGTGTCCCTAGGAGGCTACAACTTCCCCCCTTAAGGACAACTAGGGGCAGTTCCGCAGAATGTCTCTTAAAATTGACCCGAAATTTCCCGACCCCCAACACCGGAATGCTGTTTCCCTGTACGTCTCGTAGCGTGGACCTCAACGTTTTAAGTTTGGGCCGCACGTGGGGGTCGATTTTCAAGAACTCTTTCTGGGGAATGATAGAATAGGAGGACCCCGAGTCAATTTCCATCCTAATAGGGGCCCCTTGTACCAATACCTCAACGAAGTAATGGGACTGTCCCGCGGACACGCTGAACACTGGGGCGTCGTCCTCGCTGTCGTCCGAGACGCGGCCCACGCCATCCTGCTTCCTCGTGGTCTGGGCGCCATCTTTGGGCCTCGCTGGACGGTCCGGCCTGGCCGAACGGTCTTGTGACTGCCTCCGGCCCTCCTTCCGTTTTCTGCATGCCTTGGCGATGTGCCCCCGACGGCCGCAGGTGTAACACTCGGCCTTCCTGAACGGGCATCTCGCGCGCTCATGGGCCGCTCCGCAACCCTCGCAGCGTCGACCACCCTTTCGGACCTTCTGGACCTCCTCGCCGTCGCTGCCTTCCGTAGACGACTTTGAGGCCCGTCGAGTTGCGTGCACCGACTGTCCGGACTTCCCGTGCACCGAATTTTCCGCCTTGCCGGCTCTAGGACGCCACTCACGCCACTGGTGCATCTCGTCCACTCCAGCATTCGTGGACTCTGCGGCTTCCGCGGCCTCTACGACCTCTGCCAACGTGGGTGGCGGCTCCTTGTTCATCAAGCTGCGCTGCACCTCCTTGTCTTTCAGGCCACACAGCACTCCGTCCCTGAGGGCCATCTCTAGGATGTCGCCCCATTTACAGGGGGCGGCGGCTACCCTCATGGCGGCCACGAATGCCTCAACCGACTCGTCCGGCGCTTGGACTCGCCTCCAAAACGCGCTCCGAGCGGGAAACATTGCCCTCGAGGGACGGAAGCGCTCTCGCAGCAGCTTCATGATGTCGTCCGCCTTAAATTCACTCACCTTCTTCGGAGCGATGATGCCCACCAGCGTCCGCTTGGTTTCCATCCCAAGCATTCTGGTGAGGATGGCCCTCTTCCTCTCCTCGTCGTCTCCTTTGACTTTGAGTTCCACCAGTGCCGCCTGGAAGTCCATCTCAAGCAGCTCCCAGTCTTGCGGTTTGGTGATGTTGAACCCGCTCTGTGCCCTGGCTGTTCCGTGGGGATCCATCATCCCACCTTCGTCGCCAATTTGGTGTATGCAAACCAAGACACAGGACACAGCCTCGGGCTGGGTTAACTCAGGTTTATTGCATCGTGGACAGAGGGAACATGAGGTAATGGCGGATCGATAGCTCTTTATATACAGTAGTAATACATTTGAACGTGGTGCCATGGTAGCCCATTGGCTACTGTCTGCGTGACGTCATTGCGGGTCACGCCCTTCTTGTCCAGGTGTAGGTGGTGGCGGGAAAACTTCCCGCGCTGTTGCCTTTGATGAGTTCGGACCAAGAGAGCTTGGACGCTCGCTGCTGCCAGCTGGTGGTCATTAGCTCGCGTCCTATTACAGGGTTTATATGATACAGCTGAAGGTTACATTGTTGCTATAGGCAAGGTTACATTGGCTCAGATACATTGTAATCCATGTGGAAGGTAAAACCATCAGAACACAACAATGACCCATACTCTACGACCGCGACGGAGCCCCATAGTTCAGATGTCTTCGGTGGAGTCAGGGAAAGCCTAGCCTTGGCATTTCTGCATTGCTCTGGCAACCCTCCTGGTGAGCGGGGTGGGGGAAAGAGAAAGTTCGGCATTTTGAAGCCACCCCAGCCACCCCCAGGTGTTCCTTGGCTCCCTCAAGCCCCGGCTGGGACGCGAACCGGCAGGTGGAAGAGCAGTTATAAAGTCTAAGCTGCTGAAAGCCAGGTGTTCTTTGTTCCCCCATGGCCAGAGCCGGACCGGGGGAGAAGCTCGAGCAAGGCAGTGTTGGTGTTTGGCTTTTAAAGTCCAAGCCGCTGGGAGCCAGGTGTTCTTCACTCCCCTGTGGCCAGAACCATGCTGAATGATGATACCAGACACTACAGAAAGTTCTCAAGCAGGACATTATGACCAATGCCACCCTTATGTCTGTTCTGTCCAGGCAAATTCACAGACAAATAATCCCCAGCACTGCAGCTAATATACAGACACCATAACTAACAACCCTAAATTTGTCTAATCTTTGTTAAACTTGACCCAGCTAAAGGTCTGATAGCAAGTCCCATAATTTAACTCCATGATATGTGTGACCTAACATGCCTTTCCATCTACCAAAGATAGGAATGTTGTTTGTGCAAGCTTTCAACCTTTGGCTTGTATCAGAGGACTAGACCATTCACTGGCTGCAGGATGCTTGGTGGCTTATGAAGTCTGTTTATTTAGGTAACTCAAGATGTACTGAGTTACAAAGGTTCCCAATAAAAATGCCATAACTTGACTTGTAATGGCATGCCTACTGCAACCACTTGGTCAACTCATTTGTTTCACCCTGCAAAGTTGTGAGAACATTATTTCACCAGATTGTACATCAGCAACAGAAGAAGTCACAGAGCACAGCAGACAACTCCTTCATCAAGTAGTGACACGTATGCTGCAACATTTTACCACCAATGTTACAGTGATAGGCTCTTCTTCTTCTTTTGTGTCCAGATCAAACTTTAAACTGCTAAAATTAAACCACCTTCTTGGTTTTGTCATTGGGCAAAATTAAATCATTGTTGGTACATGTTTCTGGTAGTAGTCGACAAACCAGCAGGTGAGCCGGGTTCTGTGTCTCTCAGCATTCACTCAGCATGTTGTTGTCTGCTAGCAGCCCTCACTTGAGCATATTGCTCTTACATTTAGGCACTCCAACCATTAGCCTATTCAGGGTCCTCCAAATGACATCAAGGAGGTTGAGTTCCTCAGCCATATCCCCCTTTAATGTTATTCCTTGTTCTGTGGACTCCCTCCACCATCTCCTAATTTTATTTTATTTTATTGCATACCCTCTGGAATGTTTGTTCTTGCCATAAAACTCTTCCTGGATCTGAGTCAGCAGACTTGGGGTGCATATCTGTTCAGAGGATGTCAAGGGTCATTCTCTTGCTTAGTTCTCTTGGTGTCTGCTGCTACCTCTCTCCTTATTTAGGTGGAACAATACCAAGAGGATATATTTTCTCAATTGGTGTAAGTTTGAGGCATTCTGTCACTGTATGCATGGCTTTATTAACAGCAATGTCAACTTCTTTTGCATGTGTGAATACATTCCCTACTGGAGCAGCATACTCAGTGGTGGGCTCCAGCAGGTTCGGACAGGTTCGGGAGAACCGGTAGTAAAACTGGCTAGCCCTGCCCACTGCCCTGCCCTGTCCCACCCACCTCCTCTTCCTCTCACCCCACTCCGGACATGACTCCAACATCCTTGCTGCTGGGTCCGGGCACCCAGAGTGGGGTGAGGCTGAGCCAGCAGTTATTCTGCTACAGTTACTCTTTAAAGGAAAATTAGAGCATCAAAGTGTAATTGCTAACTAATGGCCTGATGAAGTGGGCTTGATCCACAATAGCTCAGATTAAAATACAGCTGTTTAACCATGCCCACCCAGTCACCTGGCCACACTGAGAATTGGACATGCCCAAAGAGTTGGACACGTCCACAGTGTGGTAGTAAATTTTTTGAAGCTCACCACTGAGCATACTCTGCTGTAGAGATGCTCAGGACAAAAGCTCATGCATGCAGCATGAATGGTTGTGCTCTCCATGTATTGTTTATAAATTTTCTGATGATATTATTCCTCAAACTAACTTTAGCTTCGGTATTCAGGAAGTACTTAAAAATCTTGGACATTTATTTCTGTCAGAACAACCTTAGACCAAACCCTCAGAAAACTACTGTGTCAACTTATCACTTGCGGAACAGAAATGCGGGGTATAAACCAGTTGTATCATTCAAAGGAGAAAATCTGCAATACTGTAGTAACCCCAAGTACTTGGGAGTCTCCTTAGATAGGTCATTGACCTATAAATGCCACCTCTCCAATGTGGCAACAAAAATTAAAACAAGAAACAACATCCTACAGAAGCTTGCAGACACTTCTTGGGGTGCCAACACCCAAGTTCTTAGATCCACCGCCCTAGCGTTATCATATTCTGTCACTGAATATTACTGCTCATCTTGGCTTAATAGTGCACACACAGGACTAATACACATACAGTTGAATCAGGCAATGCGTATCATCATAGGCTATATGCAACCACCAAACACCCACTGGCTTCCTGTCTTGAGCCACATTCCTCTGCCTCCACTAAGAAGATCACTGGCATTATTAAACCTATGGATAAAAATAATAACAATCCTCTCTTTCCAATCCATGCTGATATAACTGCCCTCTCAGACCAATGATTAAAATCCAGACACCCTGCTTGGTGCACTGCAATCAACCTTCAGAATAACCATTTTAATATCTCAGATGCCTGGATTGAACTCTGGCAACATCTACCTCCAATTCACCATTCAACACATAATCAAGAATTCCTGTGAATGGCCAGCTGGATTTTCCCTTCCAAGATGGCAATGTTGAAAGAGTGAGGACTGACTGTGACAGATGCGAAACCACTCTGTTCACATCAGGATGGAAGTCCTCTCCCCAATGTGACTGTGGAGAAGAAGACCAAACCATGGACCATGTTATATCTAGGTGACCTTTACATGCATTTGGAGGCAAACTGGGGGACTTGCATAGTGTCACAGATAAAGCCTTTCAATGGCTTTCAAACTTGGATGTGGAACTATAGCCAGGAACTTGAGGTGGGCAATTTGTGCTTGTTGTTATACATGCACAATTTAGATATTCATCATACAATAAATAAATAAATTCAGTGCTGCTTAAAAAAGAGTATCCTGTCAAGTGTCACGCCGAGGTATTTCAGTGTTTGACTTCACCAGCCACCAATGTTCATCTAGAGCTTGCATTAGTTCTTTCCCAGCTTCAGCAGTATCTTCCTGAAAAGGATCCTGGTTGTAGAGTGCCTGATATCTATCCAGCAGAGTTTTGATGTCACCAGCCAAGCCCTGGATGTACTGGGTGCAACATTCTCTGAAATGGGGCCCTAGATAATTGCCTAAAAATCATGCCGTAAATACATTACTGATTTATCATTTGTTATATAATTAACCATAGTGGATGTTTAGGTTCTTTGGAAGTTTCGTGACTCATTTTGACAGCCAGGGATCGGCCAGACAGGTGTTTGTCTGTTTAGTGCACTGCAGGGTGAATGTGGAGAGATATAGAATCTGGCTCATTTACTGGTCTGCTGATTATTGCCAGAAACATGCACCGATGAGGACTTAAGTTTGGCTAACAACAAAGCCAAGAAAGTGGCTTCATTTTGGAAGTTCAGGCTTTGATCAGGACATAAAAGAAGAAGACTGCAGGGTTGAGTTGGTCTGCTATTTTTCCTGGCAATTGCAATTGAACATATCTCATGGTCCTCTGTGCATGGGTGGAGGAAGTGAATTTTTTTTTTGTCTGCTATGCCATTGGTATGTGTGTGTGTGTGTGTGTGTGTGTGTGTGTTATGTATGTATGATTGCATGTTCATTGTACTGTAAAGGCAAGAATGTAACCACTCCAAATACAAGGTATCTCAGCTGTAAAGGAACGCGAGCAGGCAGCCCATAGAGGGCAGCTGCGAGCGTTCAGTCTCACATGGTTCACATTGCTCAATCACGGACAGCCGCGGGAAAACCTTCCCCGCATTCAGCAGCAGGAGAAAGATCTGCATTCAGCAGCAGAAGAAAGATCTGCATTCAGCAGCAGGAAAAGAGGCGTGCCTGGGCGAGGCCACGCCGGTAGCAGCCAATGAGCTACCGTGCTACAAGATTCAAATGTATAGGGCTACTGTATATATTGAGATGTATCACCGCTATTACCTCATGCTCCACCGGATCATCATGCAATAAACCTGTGTTAAGCCAACCCTTCGGCTGTCCTGTTGTCTTTGGTCCCTTACACTAAATTGGCGACGAGGATGGGATCATGGCTGCCCACGGGACCAAGACATGCGCCGGCTACGAGATCAGGAAGCCGGGAGACTTGGAGCTGTTTGAGATAGACTTCAATGGAGCGCTAGTGGAGCTCGAAGTCTCAGATGAGGCCAAGAAGAGGGCCATCTTCGTCCGCATGCTCGGACACGAGACCAAGAGGACCTTGGTGGACCTGATCGCGCCGAGGAGGGTGAGCTACTTCAAGGCCACAGAGCTCCTGGCGGCGCTGTGCACCCACCTCCAGCCCGCGATAGCCATGTTCCCTGCTCGGAGCGCGTTCTGGAGGCGAGTCCAGGCGCCCGGGGAATCGGTCGCTGAGTTCGCCGCGGCCCTGCGGCTGGCCGCCGGCCCATGCAAGTGGGAGACCCCAGAAGTCACCCTCCGGGACTGCCTGCTCTGCGGTCTGAGGGATACCGAGACTCAGCGCGCACTGATGAAAAAGGAGCCGCCTCCCACGTGGCAACAAGTCCTCGACACGGCACAGGCCGCGGAGGCCACAACTGCCGGGGTGCAAGAGCTTCAGGACTGGCGCCCGAAACCCGCCAAGGCAGAGAGCTCGGTGCGCACGGCCCGGCGAGTTTCAAACTCGTCCACGGAGAGCGGCGACGACGAGGACGTCCGGAGGGTCCACAGAGAGGGCCGGCGCTGCGACGGCTGCGGCGCCGCCCACGCCCGTGCCAAATGCCCATTCCGCAAGGCCGAGTGCCACAACTGCGGCCGGCGCGGGCACATCGCCAAGGTCTGCCGGAAACGGCGCAAGGCGAAGAGGAGTTCCCCAGACCGCTCGGCGAGGCAGGACCGCACCACGAGGCCAAAGGACGGCACCCGGACCACGAGGACGCGGGACGGAGTAGGGCGCATCTCCGACGACAGCAAGGACGACGCTCCGGTTTGCAGCGTTTCCACGGAGCACCCCCGTTACTTCGTTGAGGTAGTAATCCAAGGGGCCCCTGTTAGGATGGAGGTGGACTCGGGTTCCTCATACTCTATCATTTCCCAGGGAGAGTTCATGAAAATCGCCCCCTGCATGCGGCCCAAGCTCAAAGCGTTGAGGGCCACACTGAAGGACGTGCAAGGGAACCGCATCCCAGTGTTGGGGGTTGGGAAGTTCCAGGTCCAGTTTAAAAAGCACACCGCAACGCTTCCCCTAGTCGTCCTCAAGGGAGGTAAATGCAGCCTCCTCGGGACTCAATGGTTCCAGCCCCTGGGGTTGTTCATTGGGGGGGTGCACGCCGTGGGAGCACACGCCGCCGGGACCGATCCAATACAGAGCGTGTGCGACGCGCACCCCGAGGTTTTCAAAAAGGGGCTCGGAAAATTCAAGGGCACCCCAGTGACTTTCGACCTGGACCCTGGAGTACGTCCAATCAGACTTAAACCGCGCAGAGTGCCCTTCGCACTAAAGGACAAAATAGAGGCGGAGTTGGACAAATTGGTGGGCCAGGGGATTCTTGTCCCTGTTGATTCTGCGGAGTGGGAAACTCCAATTGTAACAGCGCTCAAGGCCAACGGGGAGGTCCGTATATGCGCTGATTACAAGTGCACCATCAATAAGGCGATCCGCCCTAATGCGTATCCGGTGCCGGTAGTCAGCCACTTGTTGGCCAGGTTACATGGGGGGAGGTGTTTCGCTAAACTCGACCTGGCCCAAGCCTACCAGCAACTCCCGGTGACCCCCGCCGCAGCTGCTGCACAGACCATAGTCACCCACAAAGGGGCGTTCCAGGTATCGCGCCTCCAATTCGGCGTGAATTCGGCGCCCGGGATCTTCCAGTCACTCGTGGAACGCCTCCTGAAGGGGTTAGAGGGGGTGTTACCCTACTTTGATGACGTATTGATTACAGGGGGGAGCCGGGCCGAATTAGCAATAAGGTTGGGGAAGGTCCTGGCAATATTCGAAAAAGCGGGGTTGCGGTTGCGGAAAGACAAATGCGTTTTCTTCGCAACTGAGGTTGAGTTCCTAGGGTTCCGTGTTACTCCCGAGGGAATAAGGCCATCCCAATCCAAGGTGGCCACCATCAAGAAGGCCCCTCGCCCCACCTCCAAGCCCGAGTTGCAGTCGTTCCTTGGACTGCTCAACTTTTACCACTCCTTCCTCCCGCGGAAGGCAGCAGTGGCGGAACCGCTACACAAATTGTTAAAAAAGGACGGGGCATGGAAGTGGGGCGACGACCAGGAGATGGCTTTCAATGACCTGAAGCGACTCCTGGCATCAGATGCGGTACTGACCCACTTCAATCCCAAACGCCCAGTGGTCCTGATATGCGATGCATCCCCGGTGGGGGTGGGGGCGGTGTTATGCCACGTACTGGAGAACGGGAGGGAGGCCCCGATAGCGTTCTACTCTAGGTCCTTGTCCCAAGCGGAGAGAAACTATGCCCAGACAGACAGGGAAGCACTAGCGATAATTGCGGGGACCAAGAAATTTCATGATTTTGTGTACGGCCGCCCCTTCACCATAGTGACTGACCACAAGCCCTTGCTAGGCATTTTCACCGCAGATAAGCCCACACCCCAAATCCTGTCCCCGAGGATGCTCAGGTGGGCCATTTTTCTCAACGCGTATCAGCACGCGTTGGTATACCGGCCCGGAAAGGAGATCAGCCATGCGGACGCCCTGTCGAGGTCCCCCATTCCCCGGGATTGCTGCCACGTGGGCGAGGAAGAGGGGGACCACCAGGTCTTAATGATAGAGGTCCTAGACTCCCCTCCAGTAGTACCGGCCGACATCGCCAAAGCGACCGGCAAGGACAAAACGCTAGCTACAGTTTGCTCCTGGGTACAGAAAGGGTGGCCCGTGTCTTCCCCAGCAGCGGAATTCGACACATTTTTCAAAAAGAAACTAGAGTTGTCCCTAGAGAGGGGTTGCCTTTTGTGGGGACAGCGGGTAGTGATCCCCACGTCGCTCCGGCCGAGGGTGCTTAAACTGCTGCACGTCAGCCACCCGGGGATCGTCCGCTCTAAGGCACTAGCCCGTAGTTACTTTTGGTGGCCCCAGCTAGACGCCGACATCGAACACATGGTCGGCACTTGCGAAGCGTGCCAAAGCTCCAGGCCAGAAGAGGCTCGCTTGCCACATAGGGAGTGGGACGCAGCAAGGGGGCCCTGGTCCCGGGTACACGTAGACTTTGCTGGCCCGTTCAGGGGAACACTTTTCCTCCTTGTGGTGGACGCGTTCTCCAAGTGGTTGGAGGTCATTCCAGTCTCGAGCACCTCCTCGGCCACTACAATTAAACAGTTACGGAGGGTCTTTTCCACGTTCGGTTTACCCGACACCCTCGTCAGCGATAACGCTAGCTGTTTCACGTCCGCCGAGTTCGGGGCATTCATGGATCGCAACGCCATTCGGCACGTCACCTCCGCCCCCTTTCACCCGGCCACCAACGGCCAAGTAGAGCGCCTCGTGCGCACCACAAAAGACGCGCTGCGGCGCATGGGCCCCGGAGACCTCGACCTGAAATTGTGCCAATTCCTGCTAAGGTACAGGGTCACCCCATTGGCGTCAGGGTACTCCCCTGCGGAGCTGTTAATGCGCAGGAAGCTGGCCACGGTAATCTCCAAGCTAGACCCCACGAGAGTAGAGGACACGGGGCGGAACATAGGGGTGGAACCCGCAAAGAGTTTCAGCGTAGGCGCCCCGGTGCATTGCAGGAACTACGCCAACGCGGGGCCAGCCTGGGTGCCGGGCACCGTAATAGAACAAACCGGCCCCGTCTCATACCGCGTGGAGACCAGTACAGGCCTCCTCTGGAGGCGGCACGTGGACCAACTCAGGCGCAGGGTCCCCGGAGAACAGGACGAAGACGAAAATAGCCACGAATCAGCGTTAGGGTACTCCCCCACCCGTTTAGCCCAAGGGGGAGGGAAAGGGGGACATGGGTCCCCACCAAGGGGGGAGGAAAGGGAATCGATCCTCAGAGATCTTTTGCGGGACTTCGCGGCAGAAAGGAAGAGCCCCGACCTCACACATACCCCTCGGAAGTTTCCCCGAAACACAGATGCCCCTAGAAGTTTAGACGTTGGTTTACAGTACCAGGGGGAGTTAGCGGAGTGGTCCCCCACCCGTGCTGGCGAAAAGAGGGGTTTCAGTTCAGCCCCTGGTACTTCCAGTCCCAGTAGCCCCTGTGAGTTAGAATGCAACATAGGGCCAATTTCCCGGAGACCGACACCCCCAAGACAGGAGGCAACAGCGAGTCCGCCCACCACAGTCTCAAGGTCCCCCGAGCGGGGAACAGAAGGTAGCAGAACTACAAGGGCAACCTCATCGGTTCCGCGGTTCACAATAGGAGGGTCCCCCAGGTCCGAGAGCAACAGGCAGGGGTTCACCTCCCAACTGTTCATTCCATTCCCATCCCCGGGCACAAGGCAGGCGCGGACCCCCCACAGAGCCACTAACGAATCCCCGTTTCCCGTTGCAGGACAAGTACCCGCGAAGTCAGAGATCACAGGCTCTCCAGCACTAGGTCAGGAGCAAGCACGCCCCAAGCGCACGTGCGGCAAGCCACAATGGTTGCGGGACTTCGTCCCATCCTAGGGGGGAGGGATGTTATGTATGTATGATTGCATGTTCATTGTACTGTAAAGGCAAGAATGTAACCACTCCAAATACAAGGTATCTCAGCTGTAAAGGAACGCGAGCAGGCAGCCCATAGAGGGCAGCTGCGAGCGTTCAGTCTCACATGGTTCACATTGCTCAATCACGGACAGCCGCGGGAAAACCTTCCCCGCATTCAGCAGCAGGAGAAAGATCTGCATTCAGCAGCAGAAGAAAGATCTGCATTCAGCAGCAGGAAAAGAGGCGTGCCTGGGCGAGGCCACGCCGGTAGCAGCCAATGAGCTACCGTGCTACAAGATTCAAATGTATAGGGCTACTGTATATATTGAGATGTATCACCGCTATTACCTCATGCTCCACCGGATCATCATGCAATAAACCTGTGTTAAGCCAACTCTTCGGCTGTCCTGTTGTCTTTGGTCCCTTACACTAAAGTGTGTGTATATATATATATATATATATATATATATATATATATATATATATATATATATATATATATATATATATATATATATATATATATATATATATATATATATATATATATATATATATATATATATATATATATATATATATATATATATATATATATATATACACATACATACATACACACACACACACACACACACACACACACACACGCACACGCACACACACACACACACAGGGGAAGTGTTCAATTTACTGCTGTCCTGAAGTAGCTTGTTTATTAAGCCACCTCATGATATCAGAAATAGGGTCACTTATGGTCGATATCAGTGGTGTGCTGCTCCCAGTGCACCCCGGTACGGGAATACCAGTAGCAAAACCTGCTGGCCCCACCCACTTTCCCACCCTGCCCCACCCACCTCCCTGCCCCACCCATCCACTCCTCCACTTCTCCCTGCACTCTGGGCGCATCCAGGAGCCTAGAAAAAGAGGAGGAAGAAGAGCTGCCAGAGTCAGGGGTAGGGAGGAGGAGGAGGAGCCATGTCAGGCTCCCCTGGGCACCCCGGGGAGAAGGAGAAAGAAGAACAGCTGGGCCCAGCATAGTTGCACCGCCACCGTTGTCTCCCAGGCACTCCCCATTGCACCACCACTGCCCCTTGCAGGGAGCAAGCAGCAGGGCGCTTTGGCGGCTGCTCTTTCTCCTCCTCCGCACTCAGGACAGCAACGGAGCCAAGGGGAAAGTCTGGGTGGTAGCGGTGATGATGCGGCGATGCTGGGGCCCAACTGCAGCTGCTCTTTGCAGGCGCACACCCCAAAGAAAGACTCAGACACCGGTATTGGATTAAAGGCATCGGGCCACTTTTATTGAATAATGCCCTAGTCCGAATTATCACTTTCAATTGGTGTATCATCCAATTGTAATTCTTTAAGGCAAGCAGGCCGCAGTAACACTGGTAAGGTTCCTCCCAAAATGCCAATGGAAATTGGCTACATGTATCTATTTGTATCAATTTGTTTGTTGACACAAACAAATTGTTGACCGGAGTCAATATACTATCTACTGACACCACCCTATGACGTGTATCCGTTCAATATCAGGGTGATGCAGGCTGTGCAGCTCCTGCCATCAGCCCTTGCATGGTTCGCCCTTGACCGGCCAATCTTATTCCCCTGTACCTATCTACGTGTTGGCCAGTCAATTGCAAACCTGCCGGATACCTATGGGTCATAAATCTGTTACCTTACCAGTGCTACCCGCCACATGGGGAGGCGTCCGTGATGACTCACCGTCCCCCCCCCCAGACCGTCAGCTAGGTCACCAGGCCTGCTTGCACATCCTCCAGAAAGAGGTCCAAACCTCTCTTGCATATAGACCATAATCCTGCAACCCTATCCTAGGATGTTGAATGGCTGTTCCAAAGCCATTGTCAAAAAGGAACCGGGCGACAGCCCTGTTCAGTGACCTTCGAGCACGATCCAAGCCACGGAGGTCAATCCCTCCCCTGTAATGGTGTCTTGGCACGATGTCAGACCATAGCAGCCACGTGTATGGCCATAAGTGATGTAAAAAGGCCAGGTCACTGCACACCGACATTTTTAAAGAGAGGCCAGTGATCTGACCGAGATCACTGCCACCGAGGTGCAGAAATCAAGACATCAGGCGGTCCAGCATCCCTGATGGACATCAGGAATGGCAACAGTTCCCGCCATCTCATGCCGTGCTTACCGTACCAACGCATACGTGTGGCTGCACGTAGCCTGAGATGGGGTCCCCA
Source organism: Bradypodion pumilum (assembly GCA_035047305.1). Taxonomy (NCBI): domain Eukaryota; kingdom Metazoa; phylum Chordata; class Lepidosauria; order Squamata; family Chamaeleonidae; genus Bradypodion; species Bradypodion pumilum. The sequence goes on from JAWDJD010000001.1 coordinate 405,436,213, forward strand.
GTCTGTCGCTGCAGCATACTGCGCTGCCCAGTGCACAAAACTGTGGCCCACCAGCCATACTGCCACCGGTGTGCGTAAACACACAGGGTCTGTAAAAGAAGGAAAAAAAGGGGAATTAATGACATAACTGGCACTCATGCAGTAAGGGGGCGTACTTATAAAGAAAAACACACGGACCCCCATCTGCCCATGCAACGTATATCAGCATCAGAGTACCCAAATGCAGCCGCAGTTGAAGCGGCGCCTATCCTAAATTAATGGGTGCCGTAACAAGCCCCAGGGAGGCCGACACTGTGAAGTGCCATACCGGTCACCTTCCAAAACTGGAATTTGGTAAGGGGAGACCCATCCTGGTGGCAGAAAAACAGGCCAGGGTGCGTGCCATGCACTGCGAAAAACTCATGTAGGGCACCAACCGGACAGATGTCAGCAATTGTACACCGTAGCAGTCTGACACCACTGCCTACTCCGTGCTGATTGGCCTTTGAGGAACGAATCCTCAACTGGGCCCACTCCTGGGTAAGAAAGACATCGTCGAGTTCCAGTGCCCTACGAGACGTGTCCCCCTTTGACAATGGGACCAGCTCACTGATACGGAGCGCTCCAAAAAAGGCCACGGTGGTAGCCGCATGAAAGAGAGCCTCCTCATACCTATCGTAGCAAAAGCTATGCCAACCTTGTGCAAGGTGCGTCAGAACCTCTGGTGAAACAGGGTGACGTGTGTCCGGGCGGCGTCCGCGTTCACGTGTCCACCCTTCTAATACATGACGTACACGGAAGTCATTCACGCAGTCAATGAAACCCCACCCCTTAGCCATAAATGCCAAAGCTGAAAGCCTAGTGGCAATGGTGCGAGGGGCTAACCCTAGATCATGAAGGTAAACCATGAACTGCAGAATCTGGTCGACCAGGATCGGCCACACTTCGGGCAACTGCCTTTGCCCGCAAAAGTTCCTAAACTGTAGGAGTGCATGTAGATACACCAAAGACATGCCGATCGCCCGGTTCACCCCTCCTCGCCAAGTGTCCAGATCTCGGCTGGGAGTGGAGAGGGCAGTTCCTCTGCTTCTGGTGCCAAGGCACGGAACCGGGGGATCTGCAGGCGGGATAAAGCCTCAGCAATATCATTATCATTAAGGCATAAAGACCTCAAAACACATTGGCGAACTAATGCCATAACTCTGGGGGATTTGGATGTCTGGGCATTGACAATGTGCACCACTGCAGCATTGTCACACCAAAAGTGAACTACTGAATTAGCCCACCTATCCCTCCAGAGCGTCAGGGCAGCCAAGATGGGAAAAAAACTCCAGGAAAGTAAGATCGCGTAGACGATCCGTGCCTTGCCATGTCGGAGGCCATTGGCCATAGAAACCACCTTCCTTCAAAATAAATCCCATAACCCAGGGAGCCAGAGGCATCCGACTGTACTTGGAAATGCGGGCTGAGCATAAGCTCTGATCTCCAGAAGGAAATGCCATTAAAATCCTGAAGGAATGTGAGCCAGACCATAAGATCCGCCCGTAAACCTCTGGTCAGCCGAACCCTGTGGTGGCATTTTAAAAGGCCTGCCATGGCGTCACACAGACGCCTGGCAAAGGCCCTGCCAGGTGTTACTACCCTACAGGCAAAGTTGAGGTGGCCATGAAGCACCTGCAATTCTCGGAGAGACACCTTACGCCTGGCAAGCATTGCCAGAATGGCAGCAGAGATCCACGTCACCTTTTCCATGGGCAACCTGGATGTCTGGGCAACAGTGTCAATCTCAATACCTAAAAAGGTGACAGTGGTGGCTGGTCCCTCAGTCTTTTCAGGCGCCAGGGAAACACCCGGTTCCCGCATAAGGACCTGAAAAGTGGCGAGGAGACGAGCGCACGTGTCCGTGCCTTGTTCCCCTCCGAACAAAAAGTCATCGAGGTAGTGGGCTACAGACCGGGACCCTGATCTACGAACAAAAGCCCAGTGAAGGAAGGTGCTAAACCGTTCGAAAGCAGAACATGAGATAGAACAGCCAAAAGGCATGGCCTTATCTACATAAAAACTGCCCCGAAAACGGAAACCTAACAGCTCAAAGTCGTCCGGGTGCACTGGCAACAATCGGAATGCCGATTTGATATCACACTTTGCCAGTAGCACCCCTGGGCCACACGAGCGTACCATCTGCAAGGCCTGGTCAAAGGAAGTATACCTGACCGAGCAAAGGTAATCAGGTATTGCATCATTGACCGAAGAATCCGCAGGGTAAGAAAGGTGGTGAATTAACCGAAATTAACCCGGGGACTTCTTAGGACTAAACCCAAAGGTGACACCTTCAAGTTCAGGAATGGTGGGTCAGCAAATGGCCCAGCAACCCTCAGTGCGGTGACCTCCTTAGCTATAGATTGGGCGGCGATATCCTCATTACCCCTGAGGGAAATTAAGTTCGGGGCATCTTGAGGCCCGTGTACCCCCTGAAATGGTATGCGGAAGCCAAATTGAAAACCCTCAAGTAGGTACTTCGCATCATCCCGTCTAGGATAAGCGGCAAGCCAATGTTCCAGCACCTGGACATCAATTGGGGAGGGGGCCTTTCTGATTGGTCGCACCGTCAGAGGGAGCTCCTACTGCCCCCTGCCCACCCCTTCCTCTGCCTCGTGACCCACCAGCCCACGGGCACGCGGAGGCAGCGTGAGGGCCAGAGCAAGAGGGGCACTCATGCCGGAACCGACACTGACGCTTGTTGCACACTCCGCTGGCGGAGAAGCTCCAACACAGCAGGCGGGCTGGAACCCCCTGCCCTGCCATCTGGCGGGGAACCTGTGTAGCAGCTGCCCGCTGCACGGCATGGCCACAATGGTACCGGTCACCAGGCGCCGGCCGTGTGGGGGTCATGTACAAGAGCCATAATTGCTGGCAGGGCTCATCCCACCTCATCTCAGGATGGAGTGCCACTCTCATCCTAAACTCCTCGTCATAGGCCAACCACGACGTTCCAGGGAAATCAATCACCACCCGATAAATATTATCCAGGTATTGCACCATTGGAATGGCCAAGTCAGGGCAGGCCCGCAGGTATACCGCCATATAAATGAGGTAGGCCGGTAACCAATTGGCCCAGGTGCGCAGTGGCTTACGATGACGGGACAACTCCTTGTCCCTATCGTCCTGCCCTTCCCTCTCTTCCTTGGTGGGCTCACGGTGTAGGAGGAAGAAAATGTCCACATATTCCCCCCTCCAAATCTTCTCCCTCGTGGCCTGGGAAAGATGGTCACCCAGGGGCAAGGAATAACCGGCCGTCGGTAGGGCCGGAGTTGGCACAGACTGAATCGAGGGTGTACACAGTGGGCCTTGAACAACCCCTGAAACATTAGGCATACCCATAGGGGCGGTCACCCCTGTCATTACCGGGGGGTAATTGGGGAACCAGGAGTTAACGGGACAGTGCGGATACAACTGTCCACCCGTGGTAACCTGTCGTGGCCATGGCCACTGCACCCGCCCAGTGTTGCTAGGTAGTGTCACTGGTGTACTCAATTGACCAGGATACTCACCCGGTGCACCCCCGTGGGCCGCCCCCACTAGGGGTTCTGGCCCACGGCGGGCATCGGAGCTCGCGATGGGGATCGAGCTCTGCGTGTCGCTACACCCTTGCCACGCAGGACCAGACCCCTGTGGCAAGCCCCATTGCGATGACCTGGCAGGGAGCTGCGAGGCGCCAGCTTGGGCTGGCCTGATGGCCTCAAGCAACTCGACCCTGGCAGCAGCCCACTGGACAGCGGTGGTCGACGTGTGGGCCAGAAATGCAGGATGTGCCAACCCACCTTCGGAAGGTGGCGAGGCAATGCCTATTGATGCCTCCAGCACCGAAATGCGTGCAAGGAGGGCATCAACAGCCTCAGACCCACCTGTATAAGGTGGGCCGGGCGGGCCGGATGGCCCACCGGGCAATTGCGGAGGTACAAACCCAAGTGTGGATCCCGGGCCCAAATAGGGCCATGACCAATAATCCGGCCCATGTGGGGCCGGGGGAATGGTGGGGCAGAAACCCACACCAGGCCCAAGTGGGCCACCTTGCCCAGAACTGGGCAAAGACCTCATAGGGGTAGTGATCCCAGAGGGGCCGGCCTGTGCCGCCCCTGCTTGAACCCCGGCATCGGGCGGGTAGGCAACAGCCTGTCCGCCCACATTGGTGGTAGTGGCTAAACCAGCCCTACTACCCGGTTGCAGGGGCACCGCCCGAGCCCTCTGGCCCGGGGGCGGCCCCCTAGATGTGGGGGGGTGGGGTGGGCAGAGCCTTCCCCCTCGGCCGCGGCTTAGGAGTCGTTGCCTTTCGTTTGGGAGCCATGTCTCCCAAGCCAAAGAATAAAGAAGAAAGGGGGAAATTCCCTTTTTAAAAGAGCAAGGCGAAAGCCAGGGAGAAAAGCGACGGAGAAAACCTCTCCGCTCCGTCGCTTCCAAAAAATGGCAGCCACGCTGCCTCGTGGCCACCCCTTTTAAAGAGGGTGGCCACGCCCCCTAACTCACCCAAATGTCTGAGTCCGGGGGGGGGCGCAAAGAGCACGGCGGCCATTTTGGCACCGTGCTTGCATTCTCCTCCTCCTTGGGAGCAGGTAGCAGCAGCTCCACCGCTGCCCCATGCGGGGAAGAGGAAGTATAATGTGCCCATATGGAGTCCCACAACACGTACAAATAACACATGCCCCGAGAGGAGACGCTCCAGCCATTGTAACCATTGACAATACCCTAGCTTCTGAGCACTACCAAGGGCAGCTCCATATGATGTAGACTACACTGCTGGGCTCAAGCACACAAACACAAGTGTGTGTGTGTAAGAGAAAGAAAGAAATATATGATAGCATATTTAACTGATTCTGATACTGGGTGTGGACTAATAAGGCCATAATACTAATGTCTAAGCCAAGGGTGCCCAAACATTTTGGGCCACGGGCCGTCACGTGGTTCAGGGGGCCGGTCACTATGGCCTGGGAGGCCAGATCTGGCCCCCATCGCCAATTTATCGGGGCCACAAAGTCCTTGTTGCTCTCTGGAGCAGAAGTAAAATGTGTCTGTACATTTTACTTCTGCTCCCGGGAGCAACGAGGCCTTCGTGGGCCAGATGAATTGGTGCCTGAGGCCAGGTCCAGCCACCGGGCCATAGTTTGGGCACCCATGGTCTAAGCATTAGGTTTAAGCCTTGTATATCTCCTGAAAGTTTTTTCTAAGAAAAACAAGTGACTGGCAGAAGAAAAACCAATGGCATTCCAAACATGAAACATAGGTCAGTCAGTTTGACTTAAGTATGCATGTAGGTGCAAAGGATTTTTTATGCAAATACACAGCAGGAGGTGTTCAACCACAAGATATTCTTCAGCTAAAACAACCAGAAGGTCTCTCTAATATTATGCTAGAGATCTTTCTGAACTATTTGTTCCTTGTTTCTACACTGTTGAAAACTTTGATACTAGGCAGAAAAAGTATTGAAACAACTTGATGTATTGGATGTCTTCCCTTGTACTAGAATACAATATTAGCAAAACAGGGAATAGGTGCCAAAGGACATACTGACCTGAGTTCTAAAACTACATGTGCAGGAACTTTTGGTTTGATTTAAAAGATGCTGGCCCTGTATGTGCGGATATGTCTTTTATTTTTATTTTTACATGCTAAGCATCCTGTTTAAATTAAGTCAAAAATGTATTATAAAACAGAGTACAATGGCTAGCCACTGTAAAATGTAGGGTTCAATGTAAGATTGCAAATGTAAAATGTGAACAACAAATGATCAAAAGTATTTCCCCCCTAAATTCTTAAGAACAAATGTTGCACAGTCATTCCTCCCCCACAGACATCTATATAAAATAATTTGTATTTATTATGTATAAACAGCTGTTCTTGAAAATACTGTTTCTTTCACAGGTAGATATAATTCACTGATATAGCGATTGTCTGTTTCTACTGTTTCTTTCACAGGAAGACATGATTCACTGAAATAGCGATTTTCTGTTTCAAAGTCGATACTAGTTAATACGACTTTTCGAATAATTATATCTTCTTCAGGAAGATCAATATATGAAACGTTTCTTGAAGCTGCGTCCTTGCCTCCGCTCAAACCATTAGGTCCATATGCACCTAATAGTTTGAGCGGAGGCAAGGACGCAGCTTCAAGAAACTTTTCATATATTGATCTTCCTGAAGAAGATATAATTATTCGAAAAGTCGTATTAACTAGTATCGTCTTTGAAACAGAAAATCGCTATTTCAGTGAATCATATCTTCCTGTGAAAGAAACAGTAGAAACAGACAATCGCTATATCAGTGAATTATATCTACCTGTGAAAGAAACAGTATTTTCAAGACAACTTGCTTTATTTGTGAACCATCTTTATTCTCCTGTGAAAAGAAACAGTGTATTATTTACTTTTACACATAGAGGAATTCATTGAGTTATTATGGTTTTGGAACATTCTATCTCATAAAGACTTTGTGAATATATCTCGACTCCAGTTTTCTTGGACCCAGTCACTACTGCTACGGTTCTTTTTATCTGTTGAGCTCTACACCGTTTGCGCCTCTTTTCTCTTGTAAACAGCTGTTCTTACATACATAATAGAATAACTGTACTGGACTTGGTTGAATTAAGATTAGGGTCCTACACACTCTTAGTAGTTATATTGTTTCCTTATTATAAATCACTAATCTATGTTTGAATTGCATATTCAAGAGAAAATCCCCAAATAACCTCATAGCTGGTTTATCAGTGGCTTGATGCCAATTCCAGTTTAAATCTGAATAGCCACTCTCTAGCAAGCCTTAGTGGTTTTACTTACATAGCAGCAGTGAAATCAATATATACATATGCAGAAGACATTTTTAGATGTGAATTTGCTGCTGAAGCAACTTTCCAACAGCAGATACATACTGCTGTGAAGTAGTTTGTATTTCATAACCCACATTTTACAAGCAACATGGCACTGCAACCTATAAAAAGCTTCTAAACTGTTGTGCAACAGTTATAGGTTGTCTTAGCAGTTGACAGAATGTGTTGGCTTGGGAATAAACAAGCTGGAATTTATAGACATTATTTAAGATGCCCCAAAAGGATTTGTGCTCAAATTATTGTTTGGCTATAGTTTGTTCTAATAGATGGGGAAGAAGTAGAAGCAGTGACAGACTTTACTTCTTAGGATCCAAGATCACTGCAGATAGAGACTGCAGCCATGAAATAAAAAGGCGATTAATTCTTGGAAAGCAAGCTATGAGAAATTTGGGCAACATAGTTAAAACTAGAGACATCACCTTGCAAACAAAAGTTCACATAGTCGAGGTAATAGTATTTCTGGTAGTAATGTATAGTTGTGAGAGTTGGACCATAAGGAAGGCTGAGCGCAGAAGAAGAAGCATTTTTGAAATGTGGTGCTGGAGGAGAATTTTGAGAGTACCCTGGACAGTAAAGAGAACGAATAGGTCAATCTTAGAAGAAACCAACCCTGACTGCTCACTATCCCACGGCAATAGTGAAGATGAAGCTAAAGTACTTTGGACATCAAATGAGAAGAGAGGATTAACTTGAGAAAGCTTTGATGCTGGGAAAGGTGGAGGGCAAAAGAAGAAGGGGATGGCAGAGAATGAGATGGCTAGATGGCATTGTTGATGCAATGGGCACAAAGCTGGTCAGGCTGAGAAGGATGGTGGATGACAGAGGTGCCTGGCGTGCGGTGGTCCATAGGGTCATGAAGGGTTGGAATCGAGTGTGCGACTGAACAACAACAACATTATTCATGACAACATTTAGGGTGTCAAAACCTGTTTTATGATAACAAGTCTTCGTCCTACAAAAAGCAGTATAGCTAACTCTACTCTTTAGCTAATATATTACTCTGCCCTATCTACAATTCTTTGTTGTCATCTATATTCATTGTCATGTTGAATTTATAGCTATCCTGTCTGGAAAATGTACTGTGGAGCCTTTCAAAGGTATGGAAAGCAAAACAGTCAGTAAATTCACAACAAAGACAATTACTTGCAAGATATTACTTGTTTAAGACTTTAAAATGTTTAAGATTAAGAAAGCTAGATGTTTCCTCTTTTTAAAATTTCAAGACTCCAGTCACTGCCGCCGCCGCCGCCGCCGCTGCCGCCGCCGCCGCCACCACTGCCACCACCACCACCACCACCACCACCACCACCACCACCACCATCATCATCATCATCATCATCATCATCATCATCATCAGCAGCAGCAGCAGCAGCAGCAGCAGCAGCAGCGTTGAACACTTTAGTGCAACCCCAGCATGCAGTGACCAGAGATACAGGAAATACAAGCCTGACCTAAAGGAAATTATTTGCATTGTTTGTCTGTAATTACAATTAGAAAGGTTCTTTCCCACCTCAGAGATCACCTATTTGCATGTCTTAAGGCCTTTGTTTGCTCTGTCCTCTCTCTTGTTTTCAGCCTTTGGAAGAGAAAAGATTCCCTTTGAGCTCCTTCTTTTTAAACCAGCTTTACGAAGACTCATGAGCACATTTATCTTCTGATTTAATTTTGTGAGTAAACAATATTTTTCTTTCTCTCAAGTATCTAGTCCGAGGATCCTCAACCTATGGCCTACAGACCAGATCCGGCTTGTGGTACCATATCATCTGGGGAGGCCTCCTGCTGCTTTCCTGGGGGCTGGGGTGCATGTGCACAGCTTTCCTGGGGGCTGGGGAGGCTTCCTGCGGCTTTCCCAGGGGCTGCAGGCAAGAAGGACAGTCTGGACCCCTCCTTCACCCACACCATGCAGTTCCTCCAGGCTGGTAAGCAGGGAAGCAGGGGGGGGGGAGAGTGAGTGTTGGGAGAGTGGTGGTGATGGGGCTTGTGGTGGTGTGGAGTGTGGGGGCTCATGGTGTGGGGTGAGTTTTGGGGCTCATGGTGGAAATAAGTATGGAGGTTCATGGTGGGGGGAGTGTGGGGCTCATAGTGGGGATAGCGTGGGGGCTCCTGGTGGGGGTGAGTTTTGAGGCCCATGGTGGGAATAAGTGTGGGGGTTCATGGTGGGTGGTGGGGTCATGGTGTGGGGGCTCATCATGGGGGATGTAGTGGGCTCATGGTGAGGTGTAGTTGGGAGAGGGGGCTCAAGGTGGTTGCTACTACTGCCGCCAGCAGCAACAGCCCGGGCCTTCAACAGTCTGATGGGGCATGAAATGGCCCTCAGTTTAAAACGGTTGGGGACCCCTGATCTAATAAAGTGTGTTTATTAGCTGGGCCTAAAAGGTATGAACTAAGAGACTTGCATTTGAACATAAAATTGCCTAAAACGCTTTACTGTGCTGCTGACATCATCATGATGTCATGGTCTTGATGTAGGGCTAGGCAGAAATTCATCTGTCGATCACAGTAAGGGTAACTTGTGGAGTTCCTAACATTGTTGGAGTGCCATTTTATTCAGCTGTAGTTGCAACCCATAGCCAGTGGTGAGTGCTGGTGTGACTTCCAGTACAGCAAAATAGGCACTCTGTCCACTCTTTCTTTGATATTATGCTAGAGATATTTTTGAACTATTTGTTCCCTGTACCAGTACTTTCAGAGAGAGGACCATGCTGCTAGCAATACAATTTGTGATCAATATATACAGTATATTGATTTTCTGAGCAACAGTGAAAAGCCCCTGTCTACTATTACTGAATGTTACTATTGCCTCTGTAACTTGCAAGCCCTGCTGACTCAGCTTGGGTACTTGAGGTTCAGGAGTCGATGCATTGAAGGCCTCCATTAAGTTGAAAAAGAAAGTATGGATGCAGTTACACTTGAAAAAAGAAATACATTTGCTTCAGAGCTGACACTTGTGAAATTGGTTCAAATTCACTTGTTTACATTACACACATGTAATTTATTTATTTATTTTATTGGATTTCTATCGATGCCCCCTCGCCGAAGCGACACCAGGCAGCTCACAATCACCATAAAAACACTCAAATATAAAAACATCCCCATGGCAATTAAAATATAAAAACATTTAACATTTAAAATGCCCTCCCAACAATCACAATAAGTTAAAACTGAAACCTGAACAGCCTTTCATATAAGCTGGGGGGGCTGCCCCACCAGCAGTACCCCACACCTGCTGTGCCAGCCAAGTTTTTAGACAATCGAGAAAGACGGCTAGGGTGTGTTCAGGAGGAAGGAAGGGCACAAAGCCAACACCCAAAATACGGAGTCAAAGAGTAAGATGAAAACTTTTACTATCTTAAGTGCAAAATACCATAGCAAGAAGCCAAACACATCAGTGGGCAACTGACCAATGGTTACAGAGTTAAAGTGCAAATACACGTACAAAACCCATGTAGGGTAAACTCTTATAAGAACGTTGAGAAGTTAATGAGTTTGGTCAAGTCTTAAACAGAACAATCATGTAACCGTAAGCATAGTAATAAGAATGAGAGTCAACGTCATAAACAGGACAATCATATAACCATTAACATAGTAATAAGAATCAGCTTGCATACACAATGGACATATTAATATAGGTAAAACCTTGTGGAAAACGACAACAAAATATAGTAAAATGCGATGTGTAAACACCAGTAGTAAATCTGAAAAAGCAATGGTAAAGTCCACAAAATATAAGAATGAGGAAGCGGGATACTGAAGAATCCAGGCTGTGCAAGGCTTCGAGAGTTGGAATCGGCGAAGCAGAGTAAACAGATAAATGGATATTTCGTGGTCTTTTTCAAGATCTGCAACGTTATAAATATATCCAAAAGTAGACAAATAGTGTATAAACTACGTGTATATATCTCTATACAGTACAACACTAACAAACAAATCAGCATGTGGCTAATATATCCAATAAAACAGACGTACCTGTACAGTATAACAATGTAACGTGCTCCAAAGAGACCTCATGTAGTTAACTCCTATCGGGTCAGAGCGTTAACACACATAACCAGGTGCGACTATTATATAGTCCGAGGGAACACATGTGGGTAATTGAATTAAATTATCAAAAAGGAAGCAAAGGTACTGCTGGGCATTAAAGAGAAAGAGACAAGAAAAATGTGTCAAAGGAAAGCCGAATAATCTAGGTCAGTATTCAGACCCGCGGGACTTAGAGTCGAGAAACGATGGATATAGTCCAGTCCAGATGACCCTTAAAGATCCGCCTGGGAGAACATCAATCTTGAATACGGAACAACATCACACACGCTCTGATGGTTTCCCACTTCATTGGTAAAAAACACTTACACACGGACATGAAAGTGGTGGTGCTCGAGTCCTTTGATCCCCAGAAACATCAAATCATAGATACGGAATGTTTCCTTTTACAAAGGGAAGCCTTCTATATCCATCGTTTCTCGACTTAAACCATGTTTAAATTTATATTTTTATTGTTTGCCTGAGTCATTGCCATGGGAGATTGAGTGGATTTGATTATATATATATATGTATGTTGCACACCTGGGACACTGCCCAGATGAATGGTATAAACATACAGACAGACAGACACCAGACAGACAGAGGAACATTTTCCCATTTCTACACCAGGAGGCAGTGGTGTGTAGCTCTAAAAATGAAGTTATTGTCAAGACTTCATCATTGAAGTGAAGTTCAATTCATATTCCATGTGACTATAAATTAATTTGAAGGAAAAATACAGGTTTTGAAATCAGTTTTTGTAGTTGTCTAACCTCAAGCTAAGAGAACTACAGTTGCACAAGAAGGCAGTATGTATCCTTAAATATCAGCTTCTAATGATGTTGATTTGATCAGAAATCTCAGTCGGAGCTCAATGTCAGACTGACTACGTTTCTATTTCTCTCCCCTCACCCCCTTGTGTGACATTCCTTTTCCTTTACAGTAATTTAGTGCCTAACATTTGCGTCATCATTACACTGCTTTAAAAAAAGGCAGATTGAAGTTTCCTTGAATAGACTCCCAGTTAATAAGCACAACACTTTCGTGACTTGGCAGTAGTATATATATATAAATATATATTTCTGTATCTAAAGAGTGTAGCTAGAGAAGGCTTATTTAGGACACAGGAAGCCAAGAGGAAAAGGCTTATTCTGTAACAATAGGTTACAGAGGATTCAGAGGATTTGTATCAGAAGTTTGGGAAATTGTTTTTTTTTTAAAATAAAAAAAAACCCTCCAGCCTAGCCAAACCCAAAGCCTGGATTCACAGACTTCCCTCTGGGCTGTTCTACTTCAGGCTTCTGGTGGAAAGACTCATAGATTTGAATATTTCCTTTCCTGCTTTTGTATAGTAAAATAAGAGGAAGACTATTAGGTTCATATGATTGTAATGGAGAGTGTCCATCACTGAGTGATATAGGAACAACCTGTGTAAACTGTAACCAATAAAATTCCACCACACATTAGGAAAGAGGTCTTTTCAGGGAGGGTTTGATTGCATTCTCACTCTTGAAGTTAAACCTCATGCTTGAAGGCTGTCCCAAGTGTAGTGGTGAGCATTGCACTCCCAGATCAGAGTGTTGGTATGAATCCATCAAGAGACTAATGGAGGACAATTTTCAAAACAAAAACATCTCAAGACTTCTGCATTTCTGCATATTTTTGTGGGTTGCCCGCGGGAATAATTGGAAATTAAACCTCTCCCCAGGGGTTCACTTGGCTTTTGACAGAGATCCGGGGATCAACCGAGCTCAGTGGGAAAGGAAATTGGGGAGCGGGCTAGTTAGAGATGAATCATAAACCTAGGCTGGTGGCAATAGTAGAGTAAGCCAAGGCAGACAGAAGACAAAGTTAGATGCCCGGAGTCAATACACATAGACCCCAAGATTAGGGCAGAAACAACGGGTTTCACCAGCCCGATGTAATTAACTGCGGGCTGTCCATTAACCACAGGGCAACGTCCAAGAGCGGACATTGTAGCTGACCACCAGAAAATGCCACGTATGCAAGCCTTCTGTATAGGGGAGTCATGAGTGTCATAGGCATGTGTCACGAACCTCAAGGCAGGGTAATAAATACGTATCCCCGACTCTGATCGGGGCTGGACTTCACCGCACAATCGCCTCTGTGTGGCTTCCTTGTGGCCAGCCATTCCTACATATTTTAAGATGTAACAGTCAGCTTTGCCTTAAGGTGGAGGCTTCTCAAATGGCAGGATGCAATCTTTTTTTATCAAGATAATGTTGTTCTTGCATTCTAGACTAGGCACCACTTAAAGCAGGGGTGCCCAAACTATGGCCCGTGGACCAGATCCAGCCCCCCAGTGCCAATTCATCCAGCCCATGCCACCCTTGTCACTCCCAGAAGCAGAAGTAAAACATGCCCACACAGGAGTGATGAGGGTGGAGTGGGCTGGATGAATTGGTGTCAGGGCCCGGATCTGGCCCATGGACTGTAGTTTGGCCACCCCTGCTTTAAGCAGAGAAAATTTCAATTTAAATCTATCCCATCCTGTTGCAAAACAGATTGCAAGGTACATTTTACTTCCACTTCTGGTGGGAGGGACCACATGGTGGCCCGCTGAACCACATAACTGGCCCATGGCCCAAAAAGTTTGGGCATTCCTGACTTAAAAGCTCCTCATCTGTCCCAGGAAACTGAATTTAGACTTCCCTGGGATTCACTTGGGACTCAGTGATAAATTAAAAGTGGGGCAGAGTAAGGAGTTAAGATTATGAGAGGGTTGGAGGGGAAACAGCTGATGGGAAATGATTTTAGTCTAAACATTATGTAGCTCATTTCTTCCCCAAAAGCTTAAATCAAAGATTGGGGAAAGATTTACCTTTTTTTTTTTGTTAGCACTTTTTGCCTTATTGTACTCATCTCAACTTAAACATAGTAATTTAGCATCAATTTAACTATTAACTATTTGTTCCTTCCATCTTAAATGTAACTGAATTAGATTTGGGGGCTCGCTAATGTGCCCTGTCACCTGTGCAGCTTTGGGCTAGTCCCAGAGCCCCCGAGAAGAAGGGATTCATAAACCCCTTCTGAGAACATTATGCTTGAAAAATCCTGGGAGATCACATTATGTCATAAAAAGCTTGAGAACATAATTGCCATTATTAACAGTTAATTGAATTGTTAATCCTTCCCTACTAACTTTCCTTTCTTTGGAACTCAGCCTATGTTGCACACATCCTAAATGACTTGCTCCTATGGATTTATACACATTGTCTACTTGGTAGTAGAGACTGACATCTTTTGCCATTTTTACCTGAAAAACTGCTACCCCCTTTTTTCTGTCGCAGGGCAAAAGAGCTTTATAAGCCAGAGAGGTAGAGTGCAGTGGAGACCTGCAAATCAATTTACCTTTCCCCTGCAGCCACGCTTGACTTTCAGACAGGAGAAAAGGCAGAGAGAAATCAATTTTCAAAAAGCCCGCTCTGTCTGAGTTATGGCTAATCAGTCATGAAGACACTTTTACTGGCTTACTCCCAAGGAGACCCTCCTCAGTCCGGTCCTGCCACCAGCCCTTGGCCGGTCAACCGGTCCTAAGGCTCAGCCAAGCTCCAGGAGCGAAGATATGATTTTTAATGATTATTTTAAAATTTATTCCGGCATTTAAAAGGTTAGCTTTTGTTTTCAGATCACCCCTGCCAGCTTCCCCATTCGCTCTGAATTTTTCTTATTATTTTATGATTGCAGTGCCGTCTAAGAATCCCTAGAAAGAGAATAGTCCTTTGAAGCCCTGATTGAATCAGGCAAAAGGATACAATGTTTCAAGATGCCAGCCTTTGAAGTTCTTTGAACTGCCATATTTGGAACCCTTCATGTAAGTCTATGGAGGTCATTTGAACAAGTGAACACGATCGTCTGGTGAAATTGCCTGGTCTACTCCTCATTCATTTTTTAAAAATCCTGTTTACTAAATCGGCCTGGTCTACCTTGCTTTTATTTTTTTAAAAAAATCTCATTCCCTACCGAGGCCTGGTCTACCTTACCTTCTTTTGAAAAGTCACAGTCTACCTTCCATTCATTTACATAAGTCTGTCAACTGATGCCTCACTTCCAGAGCGGGGCCTAGTCTACCTCCTATGCAAGCGAATGGCATTTGTGAAACTTGAAGGATCGCGCTTGCAATACTTAGGAAATTGCTCAAAAATGGGTCTTTGCAGTTATTTATCTGCAAAATGTGTTGAATGGATGCATGTTTAAGTGTGATGCTTATGCCTACGTAAGCCTAACAGGTAAAGGGAGGCATAAAAACTAAAGAGTAAAAGCATTTTTATTGAAAATAAAAATATTTTAAAAACAATAAAAGGGGCAATTTTTCAGATTTGGGGTAACACCATGAAAATCATATAGACAACTTATCCAAAAGTTTAGCAAACCCAGTTATGGTGATTTTGCTGAAAATACATTACCTTGCAAGCTCAACAATGTGGAGCTACAAAACCAGGCAAAATTACTAGGTGAACCCACCCAGGTATTTCATCTCTTAGCCTGTCTGTTTCATCACCCTATTTCCTTTACCTAGAATATTTTTCCCTCTCTTATAAATCAAGCCAAGTCATCTAGCTCCACCTCTAAAAATCTTTCAATAGCAACTAATTCTACAAAGCTTTCCTTTTATAACACAACATGTTTGCTTTCTGAAGTACAGTATCTTCAATTGGCCATCTACCAGGGATTACTTACAAGTAGGACTGTGGAATATTAATGTAAAGTGACTATATAATCATTGTGGCAAGGATGGTGTCCTCTAGAAAGTTTTTAGTAGGTTTGTAACTTCCTGGATCTCTTATGTAGTAGGAGGGTTGGGGGCATGTTGGGAACACGCATCGAGTCATTCCAGAGGTGATTGTGCCAATTGGTGCTGGTACCATAACTTCTGAAATGAGCCATATCAGGGTTATTTGATTTGTGCATTTTAGGAGGTAGATAGAAGAGCCCTGGCTCCTAAATATGATGAGGAACAAAACACCGCAATAGAATTTTTCACCATCCATCAGTACAGAAAGAATTCTGATTGATTTTTTTTGTTTGTTTGTTAAATGCTTTTGCCATTATGGCCACACTTAAATAATCAACAAATGACATTATTTGCCACACATTCTCAACCGGATGGAGAGTGAGGGCACCCATTGCCTTGGAAACAATCTGAGCATCATGTCAAAATGGCAGACAAATGAAATTATGTACAGGCAGCAAAATGACAATTGTCTGACAGCTTTCCATTTCACTAGTGACACACACAACTGCTGATACCAAAAAGGTCTTCTGGAATCCCGTCTTATCGACACTATTGGATTTCAGCCTCTGATGGCAAGCTCTCCACAAGATACAGGCTTGGTCCTTAGTCTTGGGGTAGCCTTGGTTTGTGAACTACCACTCTAAAGAGGCAGGGGCATTTCCCCCTTTTATCTGACTTCAGAAATATTTGATATACAAACAAAAATCAATGTTGAATGATGTTAGGGATTTAGAGAAGCAGAAGACATGGCGGTGATTACAAGCTTTGAGTGACTATTGAGGCTTGATAGGAAATCTCTTTAAGTCCAAAGAATTATTGGACAAGTATTTATTAGTGAAGGACATAGCCATATTATAAGCAACTTAAACAAACTGTTTTTACCAAGCACAGGATATTTTTAAGCAACCAGAGGGAACAGGACAGCATGTGTTATTACTTACCTATTCCTTGCATAAATATGAGTCTGATGGTTTATAATGGCTCCAGTAGCTGCCACTGAGTTTATGTCTTAATAATGTACTTTTAGCAACATACAGTCTTAACTGTTTTAGTCACTGCATAATGCTATAGAGTGTGGGACCCTATAAAATTTTATTAGCATCTGTTTCAAATAATGATATGGTAAGAAACAGAGTTATTAGCTCTCCGGCTCATGATCAAGAGCTGTACACAAATGTAGCCAGGTTTTATTGCCCACCCCAGCATCCTTGGCAACACGTCTATGCAGGTGACCCAACCCAAATAAATGACACAGAGAGCTTGGGAAGTGGGGGTGGGGTATCTTGAACAGATTTTTTTTATCATACTGATATGCAGCATGGAGTAATTACATGCTTAATTTGGGGTTAAAGGCCATACAGATTTCAGTTATGTTTTCAACTGAATGAGATGTTATTTAAGGTTTCAGCCAAATTAAGATCTGGGAATAAGGGTGCAGCTTCAGAGCACTGCCAATACTCATTGCAAGAAAAAAAAGAGTTTGCACCTGTGTTGCACACACAGTATTTGTTTAGGAAGTAGTGCAGGAAATCTACACCATCTCACTCCCACTTATACATATGCACATGTTCTTGTTTGCTGTTGTTGCATGAGACCCTACCTCCTGTCACAACATGGGGCTTTTTTGCCATGATATCACAAGAGCCCACCCTGATCTCAAGTTATAGCCCTGAGAGTTTAGGGAATGGAAAGCTGTGAATCTGGCAATGCAACACCACGCTGTGGCCAAGAAAAGCTTCTCCGTGTTCCAGCTGCTACTACCTGCACAAACACAAAGACAGAAGACAAAATTATTAGGGAGTTCATCTGGAGGGGCTGAAGGCCACTGCAGTAATCAACTACTTTGTTTCTCAGAGTCAAACGAGATGATATGTTCAGCACATCTTTTAAAAGATATGCTATATTGTGTGGGGAAAGTAATCTGACATTATTATTTTTTATTGGTTTCAAACTGTATTTGACATAGCACATTTAGAAACACTTCTAAAACTCATGTATGATAGCAGTTATACAGTGCAACTTTGTGCAATATACAACATGTACATTTGACTTGAATAGGATTTGCTCTTGGTCACATTTCTAAAAGATTACAGTCTAATGCAGGGGTTCTCAACCTTTTTGTGCCAAGGGCCGGATCACACCCCCTCAGACAGCTAAGCAGGCTGGAGGTGAGATTCCTCCTGCTTCTTCTGCCACTTCCAGTGGCGGTGGCGGCGGCGGATACAGTCACAGTACATCTTTGGCTGTTTTCGCTGCTTCCACTACTTCCCGTGGTGGCAGGAACAAGGTCATTTTCAGTGCATTTTGGCGCTTCTGGTGATGGTGGCAGTGGGGTCCTCATCGTGGGCTGGATTAATTGGCGCCTTGGACCGGATCTGTCCCACAGGCTGTAGGTTGCGAACCCCTGGTCTAATGTGACCTCTGGGGGGAAATGATAGGTTGTTTCTATTATTTTTGTAATAATCAAGCAGGTGATGCAATTCATATTGATGATTTTGCTGGCTTCACTTGTTAGTTTGAATATTAAAAATGTCAGAGCAAGTGCTTACTCATAGTTAGTCATCCTCCCCCCCCAAAAAAAACACACACACACAAAGGAAGAGGTCTTTTCTCTGTTTAATGGGTTCAGTAACTTTACATACCATGATTAATTCACCTATCATGAATTTTACTATTAATGAAAATGTTTCATCATCATCACCTTTACTTTTCCTAAAGGCTCAGTCCTATGAAACTGATATACCATCTCTTTGTTTCATATACATAGTATATGATATACAGCCCAACATCTTTTCTCATATGTAAGTTCAAGTTTTTCACTTAGATTTACTCAGAGTAGAGTGTGGATGTAGCTCCAATCTGTAAAGAGAGCACTAAGCACTATGAGGTGGTATATAAGTGTAATTCCTATTGCTATAAATGCTATTTATTTTAGGGCTCAATCAGATGGGCATTTGGTGCTTTAAAGGGATGGGGTGGTTTACTCTTTTTCCCAGCAATCAGATAACCTGATAACTGGAGCAGACCAATATGCTCCCAGAGCACCTTTACCCACACCATTTTGAGTTTCTGTCAGGGGTGCAGTGCCTTAGTGGTTAAGGTGCTCAGTTTGACAACTGGAAGGTTGGCAGGTCAGCAGTTCAAGACCCTAGTGCTGTGAGACAAAGCGAGGGCCTGTTGTTTGTCCCAGTTCCTACCAACCTAGCAGTTAGAAAGCAAGAAATTGCAAGTAGATAAATAGGTACTGCTTGGGTGGGAAAGGTAACAGTGCTCTGTGTGCTCCTGCATCTAGTCATGCCTGCCATGTGACCATGGAAATGTCTGCAGATGCAGACTGCACTGGCTTTTTTTTTTTGCTGTAAATGGAGATGAACATGGACACCTAGAGTTGGACATGATTGGCTTTCAAACAAGGGAGACCTTTATCCTTACCAGGTGACTTCTACATAAAACATACATTTATTAAACCACTCCACAATATCAGAAACAGGGTCATTTAAAGTCAGTATGCCATTTGGATATAAGGATCATATCAACAGAGAAATCTATTTAGGTTCCCTTAAAATTCAAATATTCTTGTAAAAACTTTCTGCTAATATTCATAAAACAAGTATCTTAACACTGTCCCCATCACACAAACACACACAAAGCACCTCTATTGTGTGTGCTGGTTAGACTAAGCAGTAATGATAATTCCTCACTTAGCAGTAAGACAAAGTGAGGAGTAATTATTCATGTGTGTTGCTTAAAATGTTTACAATCAAAGCAGCTTGCAAAAATATTTTAAGAATCCATTAAAATAATAGTTAATGATAAAATAAATTTCCAGCAAACTAAAACTAAAGTAGTAAGGACAAGAGACCAGATGAAAAATAAATAAATTTTATAGCAGAGTTGCCCAAACTACAGCCCATGGGCTAGATCTAGCCCCCAATGCCAATTCATCCAGCCTGCATTGCCTTCGCCGCTCTCGGAAGTGGAAGTAAAATGCACCCATGCAGGCGCAGGGCTCTGCCATAAATGCACCCATGGCTGTTGTAAACACGTTTGCAACAGCTGCAGGTGTATTTACGGCAGCGTTCTGTGCATGCATGGGTGCATTTTAGTTCCACTTCCGGTGGGAGGAACCACATGACTGGCCAGCTGACCTACGTGACTGGCCTGCAGCCCAAAAAGTTTGGGCACCCCTGTTTATAGTCTCTTCTTAGGCTCTATAAGTGTTTAAACAGAGAGAGATGCAGCTATTATGCATTATGAGGAAGAAGTATTGGCAGCAGTTGAAGCTTCTAAATATAATCTTGCTAAATTTACTTATTTCTATTTTTTCTTTATTTGGAATGTTGTGTACAGCTGTTTATGTGTGCTTTCTTGTTCAGAACAAGAATGTTATCTGGGACCATACTCATCTGTTGTTAGAGAACCATATTTCAAATATTTGTCTTCTCCTTCTTTGCTATCTCTTTTACCCTTGGTCCTGTGGAACCTCCCACCAACTGAGCTATGACTCCAGGCAGAGTTCTTACCCTTCAGGAAGGATCTCAAAACCTGGCTCACGCAGCAGCCATGGGGTGCGGCTGACATGGTAGCACTCCGCGCTGGCTTATATGAGGGCCACTGGGCCTTCAGCTTTTAGTCTTTTTAAATGCCATGTTGTGTAGTTGGGGAGAGTATTTTAAATGTTTTAATGGTTTTTTTGGGTGGGAGTCTTTGTGATTTTATTGTTATGTGGTGCTTTTGTATGTGTGAGTCACCCCGAGCCCCGAGGTGGCAGGTGAGGGGACGGCAATACAAATATGATTAAATAAATAAATACCCTGGCAGGTGCCGCGGGAGATGCAAGGTTCTTGTTCTGGCACTTCTAGCAGACACCACCAGTACTATTTGGCGTTCTTGCAATATTATCTCTCCTCCTTTCCCTGGGTCTATCTTGTGGTCTCTGTCCTTCAAGCATTTCATCATTATTTTTATTGTTCTTCATTTTCTTAATGGATGTTATGTATGTATGTATGTGTGCATGTTCATTATACTGTAAAGGCAAGAATGTAACCACTTCAAATACCAACGATCTCAGCTGTAAAGGAACGCGAGCAGACAGCCCATAGAGGGCAGCTGCGAGCGTTCAGTCTCACATGGTCCACATTGCTCAATTACAAACAGCCGCGGGAAAACCTTCCCCGCATTCAGCAGCAGAAGAAAGAGGCGTGCCTGGGCGAGGCCATGCCGGTAGCAGCCAATGAGCTACCGTGCTACAAGATTCAAATGTAGAGAGCTACTGTATATATTGAGATGTATCACCGCCATTACCTCATGCTTCACCGGAACACTATGCAATAAACCTGCGTTAAACCAACCCTTCGGTTGTCCTGTTGTCTTTGGTCCCATACACCAAATTGGCGACGAAGGTGGGATATGGCTGCCCACGGGACCAAGACATGCGCTGGCTACGAGATCAGGAAGCCGGGAGACTTGGAGCTGTTTGAGATAGACTTCAACGCAGCGCTGGTGGAGCTCGAAGTCTCAGATGAGGCCAAGAAGAGGGCCATTTTCGTCCGCATGCTCGGACACGAGACCAAGAGGACCTTGGTGGACCTGATCGCGCCGAGGAAGGTGGGCGACCTCAAAGCCACAGAGCTCCTGGCGGCTCTGCGCGCCCATCTCCGGCCAGCGATAGCGATGTTCCCCGCTCGGAGCGCGTTCTGGAGGCGAGTCCAGGCGCCCGGGGAGTCGGTCGCTGAGTTTGCCGCGGCCCTGCGGCTGGCCGCCGGCCCATGCAAGTGGGAGATCCCAGAAGTCACCCTCCGGGACTGCCTGCTCTGCGGTCTGAGGGACACAGAGACTCAGCGCGCGCTGATGAAAAGGGAGCCGCCTCCCACGTGGCAACAAGTCCTCGACACGGCGCAGGCCGCGGAGGCCACGACTGCCGGGGTGCAAGAGCTCTAGGACTGGCGCCCGAAGCCCGCCAAGGCAGAGAGCTCGGTGCGCGCGGCCCGGCGGGCCTCGGACTCGTCTGCGGAGAGCGGCGACGACGAGGACGTCCGGAGGGTCCAGAGAGAGGGCCGGCGCTGCGACGGCTGCGGCGCCGCCCACGCCCGTGCCAAATGTCCATTCCGCAAGGCCGAGTGCCACAACTGCGGCCGGCGCGGGCACATCGCCAAGGTCTGCCGGAAGCGGTGCGAGGCCACAAGGAGTTCTCCAGACCGCTCGGCGAGGCAGGACCGCACCACGAGGCCAAAGGACGGCACGAGGCCAAAGGACGGCACCCGGACCACGAGGACGCGGGACGGCGTAGGGCGCATCTCCGACGACAGCGAGGACGACGCTCCGGTTTGCAGCGTTTCCACGGAGCACCCCCGATACTTCGTTGAGGTAGTAATACAAGGGGCCCCTGTTAGAATGGAGGTGGACTCGGGTTCGTCTTACTCTATTATTTCCCAGGGGGAGTTCATGAAAATCGCCCCCCAAGTGCGGCCCAAGCTCAAAGCGTTGAGGGCCACACTGAAGGACGTGCAAGGGAACCGCATCCCAGTGTTGGGGATTGGGAAGTTCCAGGTCCAGTTTAAAAAGCACACCGCAACGCTTCCCCTAGTCGTCCTCAAGGGAGGAAAATGCAGCCTCCTCGGGACTCAATGGTTCCAGCCCCTGGGGTTGTTCATTGGGGGGGTGCACGCCGTGGGAGCACACGCCACCGGGACTGATCCAATACAGAGCGTGTGCGACGCGCACCCCGAGGTTTTCAAAAAGGGGCTCGGAAAATTCAAGGGGCCCCCAGTGACTTTCGACCTGGACCCTGGAGTACGTCCAATCAGACTTAAACCGCGCAGAGTGCCTTTCGCACTAAAGGACAAAATAGAGGCGGAGTTGGACAAATTGGTGGGCCAGGGGATTCTTGTTCCTGTTGATTCTGCGGAGTGGGAAACTCCAATTGTAACAGCGCTCAAGGCCAACGGGGAGGTCCGCATATGCGCTGATTACAAGTGCACCATCAATAAGGCGATCCGCCCTAATGCGTATCCGGTGCCGGTAGTCAGCCACTTGTTGGCCAGGTTACACGGGGGGAGGTGTTTCGCTAAACTCGACCTGGCCCAAGCCTACCAGCAACTCCCGGTGACCCCCGCCGCAGCTGCTGCACAGACCATAGTCACCCACAAAGGGGCGTTCCAGGTATCGCGCCTCCAATTCGGCGTGAATTCGGCGCCCGGGATTTTCCAGTCACTCGTGGAACGCCTCCTGAAGGGGTTAGAGGGGGTGTTACCCTACTTTGATGACGTATTGATTACAGGGGGGAGCCAGGCCGAATTAGCAACAAGGTTGGGAAAGGTCCTGGCAATATTCGAAAAGGCGGGGTTGCGGTTGCGAAAAGACAAATGCGTTTTCTTCGCAACTGAGGTTGAGTTCCTAGGGTTCCGTGTTACTCCCGAGGGAATCAGGCCATCCCAATCCAAGGTGGCCGCCATCAAGAAGGCCCCTCGCCCCACCTCCAAGCCCGAGTTGCAGTCGTTCCTGGGACTGCTCAATTTTTACCACTCCTTCCTTCCGTGGAAGGCAGCAGTGGCGGAACCGCTACACAAATTGTTAAAAAAGGACGAGGCATGGAAGTGGGGCGACGTCCAGGAGAAGGCTTTCAATGACCTGAAGCGACTCCTGGCATCAGATGCTGTACTGACCCACTTCAATCCCAAACGCCCAGTGGTCCTAATATGTGATGCATCCCCGGTGGGGGTGGGGGCGGTGTTATGCCACGTACTGGAGAACGGGAGGGAGGCCCCGATAGCGTTCTACTCTAGGTCCTTGTCCCAAGCGGAGAGAAACTATGCCCAGACAGACAGGGAAGCACTAGCGATAATTGCGGGGACCAAGAAATTTCATGATTTTGTGTACGGCCGCCCCTTCACCATAGTGACTGACCACAAGCCCCTGCTAGGCATTTTCACCGCAGATAAGCCCACACCCCAAATCCTGTCCCCGAGAATGCTCAGGTGGGCCATTTTTCTCAACGCGTATCAGCACGCGTTGGTATACCGGCCCGGGAAGGAGATCAGCCATGCGGATGCCCTGTCGAGGTCCCCCATTCCCCGGGATGGCTGCCACGTGAGCGAGGTAGAGAGGGACCACCAGGTCTTAATGATAGAGGTCCTAGACTCCCCTCCAGTAGTACCGGCCGACATCGCTAAAGCGACCGGCAAGGACAAAACGCTGGCCACAGTTTGCTCCTGGGTACAGAAAGGGGGCCCGTGTCTTCCCCAGCAGCGGAATTCGACACATTTTTCAAAAAGAAACTAGAGTTGTCCCTAGAGAGGGGTTGCCTTTTGTGGGGACAGCGGGTAGTGATCCCCACGTCTCTCCGGCCGAGGGTGCTTAAACTGCTGCACGTCAGCCACCCGGGGATCGTCCGCTCTAAGGCACTGGCCCGCAGTTACTTTTGGTGGCCCCAGCTAGACGCCGACATCGAACACATGGTCGGCACTTGCGAAGCGTGCCAAAGCTCCAGGCCAGAAGAGGCCCGCTCGCCACATAGGGAGTGGGACGCAGCAAGAGGGCCCTGGTCCCGGGTACACGTAGATTTTGCTGGCCCGTTCAGGGGAACGCTCTTCCTCCTTGTAGTGGATGCGTTCTCCAAGTGGTTAGAGGTCATCCCAGTCTCGAGCACCTCCTCGGCCACAACAATTAAACAGTTACGGAGGGTCTTTTCCACGTTCGGTTTACCCGACACCCTCGTCAGCGATAACGCTAGCTGTTTCACATCCGCCGAGTTCGGGGCATTCATGGAGCGCAACGCCATTCGGCACGTCACCTCCGCCCCTTTTCACCCGGCCACCAACGGCCAAGTAGAGCGCCTCGTGCGCACCACGAAAGACGCGCTGCTGCGCATGGGCCACGGAGACCTCGACCTGAAATTGTGCCAATTCCTGCTAAGGTACAGGGTCACCCCATTGGCGTCAGGGTACTCCCCCGCAGAGCTGTTGATGCGCAGGAAGCTGGCCACGGGAATCTCCAAGCTAGACCCCACGAGAGTAGAGGACAAAGGGTGGAACATAGGGGTGGAACCCACAAAGAGTTTCAGCGTAGGCGCCCCGGTGCACTGCAGAAACTACGCCAACGCGGGGCCAGCCTGGGTACCGGGCACCGTAGTAGAACAAACCGGCCCCGTCTCATACCGCGTGGAGACCAGTACAGGTTTCCTGTGGAGGCGACACGTGGACCAGCTCAGGCGCAGGGTCCCCGGAGAGCAGGACGGAGACAAAAATAGCATCGAATCAGCGTTAGGGTACTCCCCCACCCATTTAGCCCAAGGGGGAGGAAAGGGGGAGCATGGGTCCCCACCAAGGGGGGAGGAAAGGGAATCGATCCACAGAGATCTTTTGCGGGAGGCCGCGGCAGAATGGAAGAGCCCCGACCACACACATACCCCTCGGAAGTTCCCCCGAAACACAGATGCCCATAGAAGTTTAGACGTTGATTTACAGTACCAGGGGAGTTAGCGGAGTGGTCCCCCACCCGTCCTAGCGAAAAGAGGGGTTTCAGTTCAGCCCCTGGTACTTCCAGTCCCAGTAGCCCCTGTGAGTTAGAATGCAATATAGCGCCAATTCCCCGGAGACCGACACCCCCAAGACGGGAGGCAACGGCGAGTCCGCCCACCACAGTCTCAAGATCCCCCGAGCGGGGATCAGAAGGTAGCAGAACCACAAGGGCGACCTCATCGGTTCCACGGTTCACAATGGGAGGGTCCCCGGGGTCCGAGAGCAACAGGCAGGGATTCACCTCCCAACTGTTCATTCCATTCCCATCCCCGAGCGCAGGGCAGGCACGGACGCCCCACAGAGCCACTAACGAATCCCCGTTTCCCGTTGCAGGACAAGCACCCGCGGAGTCAGGGATCACAGGCTCTCCAGTACTAGGGCAGACGCAGGCACGCCCCAAGCGCACGTGCGGCAAGCCACAATGGTTGCGGGACTTCGTCCCATCCTAGGGGGGAGGGATGTTATGTATGTATGTATGTATGTGTGCATGTTCATTATACTGTAAAGGCAAGAATGTAACCACTTCAAATACCAACGATCTCAGCTGTAAAGGAACGCGAGCAGACAGCCCATAGAGGGCAGCTGCGAGCGTTCAGTCTCACATGGTCCACATTGCTCAATTACAAACAGCCGCGGGAAAACCTTCCCCGCATTCAGCAGCAGAAGAAAGAGGCGTGCCTGGGCGAGGCCACGCCGGTAGCAGCCAATGAGCTACCGTGCTACAAGATTCAAATGTAGAGTGCTACTGTATATATTGAGATGTATCACCGCCATTACCTCATGCTTCACCGGAACACTATGCAATAAACCTGCGTTAAACCAACCCTTCGGTTGTCCTGTTGTCTTTGGTCCCATACACCAAAATGACCATTACTGCATAAATGACCTCCAGCGGCTCCTGCATAACAAAAGATCTGCTCCGCTTTTCAACAGTTAAAATCACACATTATGTTTTAGTAGAGCTTTCCCTGATCTAGTGTCCTCTACATATATGTAAGGTTGTCTGAGAAATCATTGAAATTCTAGTCTATGTCTTCTGCAGGACACCACTTTGGGAAAGGCTGGCTTATGCTCTCTCACACATCTGCTAGGCTTTCTTAGTACAGAGATAACTATGTATTCCAGACCAGGAAAGACCAGAGCTTGGAAAATTGATTTTTATGGTTTACTAGTCTCAGTATATCCTCCACTACCACAGCCATAGACTCTTGAATGTAGGAATCTGAGAGTTAAGGTTCCCAAAAATCAATTTGCCAAGATTTGCACAAGATTGCTCCTTAAAGCCAAAACAAAAGTAGTGAATGTCTAAACACAAGCACATTTTCTTCCCCCTTTTTTATGATCAATGCTCACTCAAGCCAAAGCTGGCTTTGTGTCTTCATGCTGAACAAAAAGGTACATTGTTGAAGGGTTTAATTACTAAGTGATTAACTCACATACTTACCCAAATCCTCATTTTCTAACACAGTTAAAATAAACGAAGGTTTGTCTCGTTCTTTCCATTATTCTACCTTGTGCTTATTTTTAGGGCTTTTTTAAAAAAAGAGGTCCAACTCCTTTTTGTTTCTAGAGCAAGAAGTGAGACATTTATAGATTGGCTTTCTTCCAAAACCTAATATAAGAGAATGTTTTAAATAGAAATATCTTGAGCCATTGACTATAATTACTGTTTGTCCAGTGTCAATAAGGTAATGGCATTTGAGTGTTTGCAAAACATTTCTGGTTTCACTGAAAGTTCATACCAGAACAGTTACAGCAACCTTTTGAGACTGGCATCCTCCAGATGTGCAGGGCTACATCCCTGTTGTTCTCAGTGAGCATGCAGGGTGGTATATGGGAACTATAGCCAAAAAAGCTGGTTGTAGAAATCTGTGTTATAGGATATTATTTTGTAAGAGTACTTAAAATGGAAAGGCATATTCTATGAGCTCCTTTTTCCCTGTTGCATATTTTTTTGCAAATAACCCACTCTATTCCAGCAACTTTGTTTATTCATTCACTTGAAACCAGGGAACAGGAATTAATAGCCAACCAATGTTGCTGAACTACTGGCCTCATAATCCCTTACCACTGGCTATCCTTGCTGAGGTTTCTGGGAGTTGTAGACCAAAACATCTGGATAGCCAAAGGTTTACCGTTACTGTGTTGTCAAGGAACACATTGCTCTTTTGTGCTGCTCTGCACCATTTGCTGCATCTCAAGATCCTCATCTCAATTAGCAGAATCATTGATATCCAGACAGTATTTGAACATCTTCCTCTAAAGAGAATGCAAGCCAGATTCCATTGTCTGGATGACTAGATGCAAAATAAGCCAGAACTGCTAGATGTCTATTGCAGCTATTCTTAATGTTGATCGCCAGCTGTTGATGGACGCAGCACCTAGAAGTCTCACAGCAACATGGTCAATGAACAGGGATCCTGGAAATTGTAGTCCAATTGACCAGGAGACCTAAGGTTGGGACTTCCTGCTGTAATGATTACATAGAAGAATAAATGCTTTGGACCATAGCCTACGATGTAGGAAGGAAGAAATTTCAATTTGCCATAATGTTATATTCTAACACACCTATTAAAAATGCAGAACCAAAGGGCCCAGACTTCCAAAAGGCCTGGACTGCGATTGGATGGGGAGAAGGGGTGAGGCAGAGCCTTCCAAAAGGCCCGGACTGAGACGGGTGGTGAGAGGAGGAGACTTCCTAGTTCCTCCAAAAGGGTCCATGGCTGCATGGCAATTTCTGGGTGTGTGGGATGTCAGCCCTCCCTGCCCCCCACATCTGACTCCCATGCACAGGATATATCTAAGAAAAAGACAAAAGAAAGCCTTAATTCAGGGGTGCCCAAACATTTCGGGCCATAGGCTGGTCACGTGGTTCAGCGGGCCATTTATGTGGTTCCTCCCACCAGAAACAGAAGTAAGATGTGCCTTGCAATCTATTTTGCAACAGGATGAAATAGCTTTTTAGGTTGCTATTTTATCTGCTTAAACCAGGGGTGCATTTTACTTCTGCTTCCGGGAGCAGCAAGGGTGGCCTGGACTGGATGAATTGGTGTCAGGGGCCGGATCCAGCCCATGGGCCATAGTTTGGGCACCCCTGGCTTTATCCAATGCTTGAGTGAGAGTCCTTGCTCCTGAACATCTTCTTTTGAAAGGATCAACAAGTGCTATCTCTTCTTGAGTTTGACAGTAGCTAGCAAACGGCGGCGGGGGGTGGGGACCAGTCATCACCGCTTAATTTTAAAAATTAGAAGTCTCTCTTTGGAAGTCATCTCTTCCCTGACCTGGACATTCTTTCCCTTTGCAACAATTGTGTGGGAACTGCTTGTGGTTTACTCAGTGGTCAGAACAAGGCACTCTGAAACTTGAAGTCTCTATGATTTTCCCTGCCTTTATTACCTCATCTTTCCCCAAAGCTGACACACAAGCTGGGCTCTGTGACTCCACTCTAATGCTATGCAATCATTTGCTAGAAATGTTCCATGTACATTGAGGATAAGTCACCAATATATAGCCTTGGAAGTTTCTTCTGTATTTGTGGCAGGTTGTGGTCAGTAGCTATCAGTGCAAATTAGATAGCAGTTTTATAACCCTGAGGTCCTTTATGGAAACATTTGGAAAATATTTTATTTCAGAAAGATTTGTGGAGACTGGAACAATATCACTGAGTGAGACCTGAGCCTGAAACACATCTTGTTATCCTACCTTGAGGCACTGAAATGAGGTACCCCTGAGGTATTGTTGAATTGCAGCACCTTATGGTTCCTCATCTTTCTCTGTGCTGCTGAGGGCTGGCAGGAATTTTAATCAAACAACACCTGGAGCATCACATGTTTCCCACCAAGAACTAGGCATTGCTTCACGGACTTGGTGAAGGTTGGTGAGAGCTGCAGTCCAGCAAACATCTCCATACTTCTTACTTAAACATACACACCCAATCTATCTTCTTTGTCATGATGGCCAATCACGTACTTTTGAGAAGACCACAGTCAGGACGTGAGTGCAGGAGCAGGTTCTAAGTTGTTGTCTCCTAAGATGTAATGTTTAGAAGGAAAATGTTTCTGTTTATGGCTGTTAATATATAATTGTAAACTAGTAGACACCACAATCTTATTCTTCATGAATTTTCCTAATTTTATTTCAATGTCATGTAATCTAGAGAAAAGTACTGCATTTTATATGGGGTGTTTCATAAATCAATTATACCCCTGCTCTATGGGGACATTACATAAGAGCTAAAAGTGGAGAAGGAATGTGGATGTACTGTACTTGCAAGACCCACTCTTAATGTCTGACAAAGTAGACTTGATCCATGAAAGCTAACATTAAAATATAACAGTTAGTCTTTAAAGTGCTACAACATTTTTGTTTTGTTTATTCTCTGATATGTCTTAATATCCACTTTCAGTCAGATTCCATGTTATGTTGAGGGAGAAAGTCTGATGGGGATGTTCATCTGTGTTTGCTTGTAGTATAGGTCTTCAAGCAATTGGCATCTCTGCTATACAGTACTTGGTAAACCCAGGAAGAGCCCCCCCCCCCACACACACACACACATCTTCTAACTCAAGACTGGTCTTTGGGAGATAAACATAGGTTCAACTTGATAGATTGATGAGGCACACAACTCTGAGGAAATCCCATAGTGAGAGAGGTGATGGATTAATTGTAAAAAATATACATGTCACCAGACTCTTAAAGGGATCAGGATGAATGGGAGAAGAGGGCTCTCTTGGGAGTTTAGGTTTACTGAAAATGCACTGACATAAACTTAAATTTTAATGTAGGCAAAACAAGATCAAAGTCCATTCCCTTCCACACACACTTCTAAGAAGCTTATGTTCAAGAACAGGAAAGGGTGAGGAAAACACACTGTGGGTTAAATTTTGTTTACTTTGAAGCTTTGGTTTCTAGTAAGAACAAAGGGTTTAAGGAGGCAAAGACTATATTTAACAGGCAAGCTCTGAGGAGTCGTCGAGAATGTCAGTTGTGGGTCAGCTCAGCAATGCTCTAGGGTGAATATTTGCCAATCTAGGAGGCAGTTTGGAAATCACTTGCTGCTATTAAGCACATTCTGTTGTTAAGGGGATTCCCCTGCATTAAATGGCTTCTAGAAATGTGGGTTGCCCATGGGAATAATTGGCCAAACCTTTCCCCAGGGGTTCGCCCGGCCTTCGACAGATCCGGGGACCAACCGAGCTTTGCAGGAAAGGCAATTGGGGTACGGGCTAGTTAGTTTGGGGGGCAAATCATAAAGCCTTGGCTGATGGCTACGATGGAAACAGGGCAAAAACCAGAGATGGTGACTCTAATGGAAATACACAATCCTCTGCTTCTGGCTACAGATTAAGCTAGGCAAATAAGCTGCGCCAGACAGCAGAACAAGCTAGGTACCCGGAGTCAGGGCAGGAACAATGGGTTTCGCCAGCCCAGACCTTAATTAGTTGTGGGTTGTCTATTAACCACAGGGCAATGTCCAAGAGCAGGTATTGTCTTGACCACCGGAAAATGCCATGTATGCAAGCCTTCTATATTAGGGGGTCATGCGCATCCTACGCGCGCATCACCCCAAGGCAGGGTAATAAATACGTACCACCCGACCGAGATCGGGGCTGGACTTCACCGCATGATTGTCTCACCTGTCTTCCTTGCGGCCAGCCAATCCTACATCAGGGAGCCACTGCAACATGGAAAAAAGTGGTCATTTTGATTTATCAAGTGGTGGTGTAGAAAATTGTATTGGATAAGGGGGATCCAGTTGACATTGTTTATCTGGATTTTCAGAAAGCTTTTGACAAGGTCCCGCACCAAAGGCTCTTGAATAAACTTACCAGTCATGGAATAAAGGGACAGGTCTTGCCCTGGATCAGCAACTGGCTAAGGGACAGAAAACAGTGGGTAGCACTAAATGGACACTTCTCCAAGTGGAGGGAAGTAAAGAGTGGGGTCCCCCAAGGTTCAGTACTGAGACCCCTGCTTTTCAACCTCTTCATAAATGAACAAGAAGTAGGAGTAAATAGCAAGGTAGCTAAATTTGCTAATGACACTAAATTATACAGGGTAGTGAAAACTGTGAGAGATTGTGAGGAGCTCCAGAGGGATCTCTTGAAACTGGGGGAGTGGGCAAAACAGTGGCAAATGAGCTTCAACATTAGTAAGTGCAGAGTGATGCACGTTGGGGCAAAAAACCCCAATTACTTTTATAAACTGATGGGGTCTGAACTCTCTGTGACAAACCAGGAAAGGGACCTTGGTGTCCTGGTGGATAGCTCAATGAAGGTGTCAACCCAGTGTGCCTCAGCAGTGAAAAAAGCAAACTCAATGCTAGGGATCATTAGGAAGGGTATAGAAAATAAGTCAGCAAGTGTCAGTGTACAGTTCTGGTCGCCATACCTCCAGAAGGATATTATAGAGCTGGAAAAAGTGCAGAGGAGGGCAACCAAAATGATTAAGGGACTGGACTTCCTTACCATCTGAGGCTGCAACGGTTGGGCCTCTTCACTCTTGAACGACGGCGTCTAAGAGGTGACCTAATTGAAGTTTATAAAATCATGCACGGTGTGGACAAAGTAGATAAGGAAAAACTGTTTTCCCTATCGCACAACACTAGAACTAGGGGGCACTCCATGAAACTTTTGGGTACTAGCTCTCAAACAAATAAGAGAAAGTACTTTTTCACCCAGAGGATTACTGGTCTATGGAACTCCCTGTCAGAAGAAGTGGTGACAGCTGTCAGTCTTGACAGCTTTAAGAAAGGATTAGACAAGTTTATGGAGGATAAGGTTATCAATGGCTATAATTATGGATACCTAAGGACAACCTCCGGGTTGGAGAGATAGGCAGGATATCTCTCAATGCCATTTCCAGGGAATCCTAAGCAGGTGAAGGCATCTGCTTGGGAATACCCTGAAGCAAATGGTGAGCCACTGTGTGAGACAGAATGCTGGACTGGATGGGCTGTGGCCTGTTCCAGCAAGGCTGTTCTTTTGTTCTTATCTGAGCTTCAGCAATGTAAATGGGTTACACAGAAGAGCCTCCATGAAGATTGTGGCATTTTTGAACCACAATCGGGCATACCCTGGAAACGGCAACCTTGTGTTGTCAGCTAATCTTTCTCACACAAAAGGAACTGCAGAACAAAGTCACCAAAAGGTGCCTTCATTTTAGCTGTTTCACATCTGGCCTAGACATGGAAGAAGAAGAAGCAATGTAATGACAGTAGTGACCACATTTACAATTAGTTGAGAAAACAACTTTTAAAAATTATTACTCCTCAATGAGTAAGGAACACTGAGATGAATTCCTGATACTACACAGTTACAGCTAAGTCTACTGCCCCATGGCATCTAAACTGTATAATGACATTATCTACCCAAAGCCTGATCCTAGCTGTGAAGGTATACATTAGATTGAAAACTATTTGCTTTTGGAAGGCCACAATTCCCATCACTGTAGTGTGATGAAGCACTAAGAACTGGTTCATTGAACTGATATCTCTCAGAATATTTAGTTTATAATGCTGTGCTGACCAGGCTCGGCACACCTACATGATCAGTCCATTAAAATGTCATATAAAGGACATCTAGCATTTGCTTCAAATTTGACATGCATTATTTAATATGAGTTGAAGCAGCAGCCAGGTTTGCATAGTTTTTTCCATTCACGCAGACTCTACCACTCTATTTGTGGTAGAACACAATCATTACATTCAGAATGCATATTCAAGGAGTGAAAATAATTGGGGGGAAAATAGACGGAAGTAGATCTAAATGATGACTCACTCAAATACTTTGCAGGCGCACCCCCCAATAAAGGACTCAGACACTGGTAAAAGTGGATAACGGCATTGGGCCACATTTATTGATTCATGCCCTAGTCCGAATTATAAATTTCTATTGGTATTCAACCAATTATAATTCTTAAGGCAAGCAGGCCGAAGTAACACTGGTAAGGTTCCACCCAAAATTGCCAACGGCAATTGGTTACAATGTATCCATTTGTATCAATTTGTTTGTTGACAACAAACAAATTGTTGGCCGTAGTCAATAATCTAACTACTGACCCCACCCTCTGACGCGTATCCGTAAAATAACGGGGTGATGCCTGCTGCCTAGCTCGTGCCATCACCCCATTGCCTGGTTCATCGTTGACCGGACAACGTTAACCAACTTGTGCCTGTCTAGTTTTGTCCAGTCAATTGCGAACCTGCCGGATACCTGTGGGTCATAAATGTTTACCTTACCAGTGCTACCCGCCCATGTGACCAAAGTCAACAGCAGCAGCAAGAAACCCCTATGTCAAACCGTAGCAACAGTGTGGGATGGGCAAAAAAGCCAGGACCCGGAAGCCAATTGTAGGTCCCAGCCAAAAATTCCCACCCGGCCCCGAAGCGACCAAAATATCACACTGTTAACTAGGGAGGGGGTGGAGGGGAAAAACTTCTCCTCTCCGTCGCTTCGCAAAATGGCAGCGCGGCTGCCTCGTGGCCACCCCTTTTAAAGGGTGCTGGCCATGCCCCCCTAACTACCCGGATGTCCAAGTCCGGTGGGGGGCCCGCAAAGAGCGCGGCGGCCATTTTGGCGCCGCGCTTGCATTGCAGGCGCACCCCCCAATAAAGGACTCAGACACTGGTAAAAGTGGATAACGGCATTGGGCCACATTTATTGATTCATGCCCTAGTCCGAATTATAAATTTCTATTGGTATTCAAGCAATTATATTTCTTAAGGCAAGCAGGCCGAAGTAACACTGGTAAGGTTCCACCCAAAATTGCCAACGGCAATTGGTTACAATGTATCCATTTGTATCAATTTGTTTGTTGACAACAAACAAATTGTTGACCGTAGTCAATAATCTAACTACTGACCCCACCCTCTGACGCGTATCCGTAAAATAACGGGGTGATGCCTGCTGCCTAGCTCGTGCCATCACCCCATTGCCTGGTTCATCGTTGACCGGACAACGTTAACCAACTTGTGCCTGTCTAGTTTTGTCCAGTCA
The DNA here is from genome assembly GCA_035047305.1 of Bradypodion pumilum. NCBI lineage: Eukaryota > Metazoa > Chordata > Lepidosauria > Squamata > Chamaeleonidae > Bradypodion > Bradypodion pumilum. Next base: position 405,470,356 of record JAWDJD010000001.1, read on the forward strand.
ATTGCGAACCTGCCGGATACCTGTGGGTCATAAATGTTTACCTTACCAGTGCTACCCGCCACACGGGGAGGCTTCAACAAAGGCTCACCGCCCCCCCAGACCGTCAGCTCGGTCAACAGGCCTGCTCGCCAATCTCCCAACAAGAGGTCCATACCTCCCGGCGACAGATGGACCCCATCCCCTGTGTAAAGCCCATAATTTTGTAGACTGATGGTGGGGTGTCGAATGACGCGCCCCCAACCCTTGTCCAGAAAGAACCGGGCAATAGCCCTGTTCACCAAGCGCCGAGCCCGATCAAGGGCCTGGAGGTTAAACCCTCCCCTGTAAGCGTGCCGCGGTATCATGTCCGACCAAATTAGGGTTGTGGCAGGCCACACATAATGCAAGTAGGCCAGGTCACCGCAAATCGCATGCTTCAGTGATAGGCCCGTGACCTGTCCCAAATCATTACCCCCGAGGTGTATAATAAGGGCATCAGGCGGGTCAGCATCCCTGATGGAGAAAAGGAATGGCAACAGTTCCCGCCATAACATTCCGCTCTTACCGTACCACCTGAGACTTGCGGATGCACCCAGTCCCAGTCGGGGTCCCCACTCTGTCGCCGCAGCAAACTGCGCTGCCCTGTGCACATAGCTGTGGCCCACCAGCCATACTGTCACCGGTGTAAGACGACACCCAGGGTCTGTCAAGGAAAAAAGGAAACAGGGTAGTGACTTAACTGGTACTCACTGTTGCAGAGGGCGAACATACAACTGAAAACATCGTGATCCCCACCTTCCCATGTTGCATATCTCAGCCCCAGAGTACCCAAACGCCGCTGTGGTGGAAGCCGCCCCTATCCGGAATGAATGGGTGCCGTAACGAGCCCCAGGGAGGCCAACACTGGCTAGTGCCTTACCGGTCACCTTCCAAAATTGAAATTTAGTAAGGGGAGACCCATCTTGGTGACAGAAAAACGGGCCAGGGTGCGTACCACGTAGTGCAAGGAACTCCTGTAGGGCATCAACCGGACAGATGTCTGCCAAGGAACATCGTAGCAGTCTTACACCACTGCCTACACCGTGCTGATCAACTTTAGAGGAGCGTATCCTCAGCTGAGCCCAATTAGAAGAAACATAGACATCTTCGAGTTCCAGTGCCCTACGACTCGCATCCGCCTTAGACAGTAGCACCAGCTCACTGATGCGGAGCGCCCCAAAAAAGGCCACCGTAGTAGCCGCATGAAACAGGGTTGCCTCATACCTGTCAAAACACAGGTCATGCCAACCCCGTGCAAGGTGGGTAAGTACCCCTGGAGAAATAGGGTGGCGGTCGTCCGGGCTGCGCCCACGTTCCCGCACCCACCCTTCCAAAACATGTCGTATGCGAAAATCACTTGTGCTGTCAGCAAAACCACCCACCTTGGCCATGAATGCCAGCGCTGACAGCCTGGATGCTATGGTGCGGGGGGCTAAGCCCTGGGCATGTAAGTAAACCATAAATTGGAGGATGTGAGCTACTGGGATGGGCCAACTTTCAGGCAGCCGTGATTGGGCACAGAAGGCCCTGAATGAACTAAATGCATGGTTATACGCCTTACGCGTGCTTGGGGCGAGCGACATGCCGATCGCCCGGTTCACCTCTCCTTGCCAAGCGTCCATATCTCGTCCGGGAGCGGCGAGGGAAATTCCTCTGCATCCGGGGCCAAGGCACGGAACTGGGGGATCTGCAGGCGGGACAAAGCGTCAGCAATATCATTATTAATACCTGGAACATGCCTGGCCCTAAAAAGCACATTGAGGCGTAGGCTGCGCAACACAAACTGGCGAACCAGTTCCATGACCCTGGGAGATTTAGACGTCTGTGAGTTGACAATGTGGACAACTGCCGCATTGTCACACCAGAAATGGACGACCGAATTGGCCCACTCCTCGCCCCATAGCATCAAAGCTCCCAGAATGGGGAAAAATTCCAAGTACGTGAGATCGCGCAGACGATCCGAACCCCACCAGGCTGGCGGCCATCTGCCGTAGGCCCACTTCCCTTCAAAGTAAATCCCATAACCCAGGGACTCTGATGCATCCGACTGAACCTGAAAACGAGGGGAAACCAAAAGGTCGGACCTCCAAAAGGACACCCCGTTGAATTCCCTCAGGAACTGAAGCCAGATGAGCATATCAGCCCTCATGCCCTTGTTCAGTCGGACCCTGTGGTGGGGCCTGGCCAAGCCAGTCATGGCGTCGCACAAGCGTCGAGCAAACGCTCTGCCAGGTGCGACGACCCTGCAAGCAAAATTGAGGTGACCATGTAACACCTGGAGCTCCCGAAGGGACACCTTGCGTTTTGCCAGCAAGTCCAAAATGAGTGCAACGATCCGGGATACCTTATCAACAGGTAACCTGGATGCTTGCACAACCGTGTCAATCTCAACCCCCAGGAATGTGAGCTTGGTTGAAGGGCCCTCGGTCTTTTCGGGCGCTAAAGGGACACCGAGTTCCTTCATTAGCGTCTGAAATGTATGTAGGAGACGCGTGCACGTGTCCCAGCCCCGTTCACCCCCGAATAAGAAATCGTCGAGGTAGTGGGCTATAGACCGGGACCCTGACCTGCGAACAAAGGCCCATTGCAGGAAAGTGCTGAAGCGCTCGAATGCCGAGCATGAAATGGAGCAGCCAAAAGGCATGGCTTTGTCGAAATAAAATTCACCCCGGAACTTGAAACCCAGCAACTCAAAGTCGCCCGGGTGCACTGGCAGGAGACGGAACGCGGACTTAATGTCGCACTTAGCCAGTAGTGCACCCGGGCCACATGAGCGCACCATGCGCAGGGCCTGGTCAAAAGATGTATACCTAACCAAACAAAGGTTGTCAGGGATAGCATCGTTGACCGAACGGCCAGCCGGGTAAGAGAAGTGGTGTATCAAACGGAACTCCCCCGGTGACTTCTTGGGCACTAACCCCAACGGGGAAACCTTGAGATTGGGAAATGGTGGGACAGGGAAAGGGCCAGCGACCCTGCCAGCAGCAACCTCCTTAGCAATGCTCATGGCAGCCACCTCCTCCCTTCCCCTGAGTGATAACAGGTTGGGTGCATCTTGAGGGGACCTGTCCCCTGTGAAAGGAATGTGAAACCCCTGCTGGAAACCCTCAAGCAGGTAAGCTGCGTCTGCCCTCCTCGGGTACATCGCGAGCCAACGCTCCAGCATGTCCACATTAATTGGAGAGGGGGCCTTTTGCTTGACCAGCTCCCTCCGCGGCAGTTCTGCCCGCTCCCTGTCCACCTCTACCTCTGCCCCGCAGTCCGCCTGCCCTAGGACACGCGGAGGCGGCATGGGGGCCAGCACAAGAGGGACACTCGTGCCTGTAACGGCACTGCTTCCTGTTACACGCACCATTGGCCGAGAAACTCCAACACAGCAGGCGGGCTGGAACCCCCTGCCCCGCCACCTGGCGGGGTGCCTGGGCTGGAGTAGCTCGCTGGACCGCATGTCCACAATGGTACCTGGCGCCGGGCACGTGGGGGTCATATACAGAAGCCACAGCTTCTGGCAGGGCTCATCCCACCTCATCTCTGGATGTAGGGGCACTCTCATGCGGAATTCCTCGTCGTAAGCCAACCACGATGGGCCAGGGAAATCAACCATCGCCCGGTATATGTTGTCCAAATACTGGACCATCGGAATCGCCAGGTCGGGCCGTGCCCTGAGGTACACCGCCATGTATATAATGTATGCGGGTAACCAGTTGGCCCACGTACGTGGCGGCTTACGTCGACAAGACTGCTCCTTTTCCTTCTCGTCCTGCCCCTCCCTCTCCTCTTTGGTGGGTTCTCTATTCAAGAGGGAGAAAATGTCCACATACTCCCCCCGGCAGATCTTTTCCTTGGTAGCCTGGGCCAGATGATCCCCAAGGGGTAAAGAATAACCTGCTGTCGGCAAGGCCGATACAGGAACATTGACCGTGCTGGGCACCATGAAAGGAGCCTGGACCAGCCCCGCCACCCCCAATAAGTTCCCTGCAGGGCAGGGTGCCCCACCCCAAGAGGGGCCTTGGAGTGTTGGAGCTGTTCCCGGATGGGCCGGAGGCGGCTGACCCACCGCCCCAGCCAGGCGAGGCCACGGCCACTGCAAACCTCCCCCCGTAGTGGGTTGTGGTGTGGGTGCACTAGCTTGGACCGTATACTCACAAGTTGCACCCCCATGGGCCGCCCCCACCGGGGGTTCCGGCCCACTGCGGGCGTCGGAGCTTGCGACCGCAACCGAGCTCGTAGACGGGGCCTGACCACTACCTGCTGGCAGCAACTGCTGAGTGGGGAGCTGCGAGGCTGCGGCTGTCGCCGACCTACTTGCCTCAGGCAGCTCAACCCGTTCAGCCGCCTGCCGAGAACCGGCAGACGCTGAGTTGACCTGTAAACCAAAGGGTGCCCCTGATGGATTAACTATCCCCAAAGATGCCTCCAGGGCCGCTACGTGGGCCAGTAGGGCATCAACATTTACATAGCCCCCAACGCTGATGGGGGGCAAAGGGCCGGCCGGCCCACCGGCCGCCGGCGCCGGGCCAGGTCTCTGGACCCCGGGGCCCGAATACGGCCATGCCCCGACCACCGGCCCCGGAGGGGCCCGGGGCATACCCTGCCAGGGAAGGGAACCCAGCCAACCCCCTTGGTTAAAGCCCACCGCTGGAAGCTGCATGCCAAGGCCCGAAGGCCCAGCCTGGCTATGCGCCAGGCCCGGGCCGGTGGCTGCTAATTGCGGGCCGGGGGCCGCAGCCCCTGTAGGGCCGGTCTGAGGCTGCCCAGCCTCGGGCCAGGGAGCAATCGACCCCATCCCGCCGGTCCCGGTGGGTGCCCCCGGAAAGGGGGCCTGCTGAGGGGGCGCAGTCGCGGTCCTCCAACCCGGCTGGTGCCTCCTTGAGGTGCGAACCGCGTTCGCCATCACCTTCTTTTTGGAAGGCATTGCTGCAATTCGCTGGGAAGCCGAAGAAAAGAAGCGCAGAAGAAACCGCTGCTCGAAAGAGGCTTCCCGGCTAAAGGGAAGAGCGACGGAGCGATTGGGGAAAAACTTCTCCTCTCCGTCGCTTCGCAAAATGGCAGCGCGGCTGCCTCGTGGCCACCCCTTTTAAAGGGTGCTGGCCACGCCCCCTAACTACCCGGATGTCCAAGTCCAGTGGGGGGGCGCAAAGAGCGCGGCGGCCATTTTGGCGCCACGCTTGCATTCTGTTGAATAGGTTCTTACTCTGCAAACTGCACCACTTAACTGCAAATTATTATTCAATTCAATTCAATTTTCAATTTATATCCCGCCCCTCTCAGCTTGCGCTGACTCCGGGCGGCTAAACAACATGTCAATTTTACAATACAATCAGTACAGCAAGAATAAAAACAAATATCAACATATCAAAGTATCAATAAACGCAGTACAATAAAAAAGTGCAATAATACAATATCAGAACAGGCAGTAATAACAATACACTAGTCAGCCCATGGCTCTTTTTCCTCCCCCCAGAACAATCCGAAACATTTCCTATCACTCCAATAGTTGCCCAGCTATTAACTAGCATACAGACGGCAATTGGTTATCAGTTTTATGACTTAATTCTTCCCACGCATAGATAGGAAAGCAAGAAAGAAGTCAGAGGTGGGTTATAATATAACATCTTAATAGTTAATTAAATGCCATCAAGTCAATTCTGAGTTATGGAAATCCATTCCCAAGGTTTTTAGGCATAGAGTACTCAGAAATAGTTTACTATTCTCTTCTGCAGGCATCCTGGGACTGTGCATCTTGCCCAATGCTACGCAAACTGGCTGCTTTCAAAGCAGCAGAGCAGAGAATAGAACTCCCAACTTCTGGCTCTGCAGACAGATACCAAAATTCACTGGCTAGCAAGATAATATAAATGAATGAATGAAATGAATGAATGAATAATATTTCACATGTTCCTTTCACTCTTTCATTTGCATCTGGTGATGAAGGAAGATCCTTCAAAGAGAAGATACAATACTATCAGCCATGGAAAACTATTTGACATACATTCCAACCTCACCTGGAATATCCCTACAAAGTATTTAGGCAGCCCATTTTCATCTTTCTGGTGTAGATAATTTGGATATGTTTCATTGTGGTTTTCATCTGATGTAATCTTAGGGCTTTGATAGTCCAACTACTTTATTAGACAATTTACTGTGGGAGATGAAGACCGGGACTTTAACTCAAAGTCTTTCAGTACACGAACATGTGCAGACAAAAGCAAAACAAAATGAAATGAAACTCTAGTAGTAACAAAAAGACTGTTTGTATTTCAATGTCACCTCTCATTGATGCATCCACTTCTTCAGACTTGAGTACTGTATCTACAAATTCTAGATTGAATAAGTAGTCTTCAAGGTACCACTAAAAGTTTGTGGATTTTCTTTGTTTGTTTTGTCTGGGTTATACTTGTACTGAGCAACACTTTTTCTTCTTTGAAAACACCATGAATATAGATATCTACAATGACGTCTTTCTAGAATGTTTGGTGTAACTAATCTAGAAAGCAATTAGATACAAATAGACCGAGGTTTCATATGGTGGTGCTGTCTTAGCATGTTCCAGTTTATCTCCGTGCTATTTAATATGTACATGAAATCACTCAGTTCAAGTGATCTGGCACTTTAAACTGTCATGTGACCTTCTGCCCACTCCTTTTTGTTACAGGATCCAGGAAGGGTGTGGGCTCTCTGAACCCACATCGGTGTTGGACTGGATTTGGGCAGACAAGCAGAAATGAGATCCAGACATAACAAATGTGCTTGTGGTTAGCAGGACTTTTACCCTGAGATTGGAGTCCAGCCTATAGAAGGCAATTTTTTTCTTTTTAATTCCTTATGCAACAACAATAATAATTTGGTGTTAGAAATTATTCTGGGTTGAAAGGATTTTTGCAGAAGAAACTCCACTCAGAGGATGCTCGAATGAGGCTCCTTTAATGTCCCCAAGAGCTGGGACAGAGACGGGCACTCAATCCATCATGAAGTACCTGGGTCTTGAACTGCCGATTTGCCAGCCTTCCAGCTAACAAGGCAAGCTTCTTAATGACTGAGCCACCTTATTTATTTATTAAATTTCTATCCCACCTCACTTGACACCACATGAGACTTGAGGCGGTATACAACATAGGTATATAATACAATGCAGAGTACAAAACAAAATTCATAATACAGTACAATTGCAATAAGAAAAAAGTTAACGGAAAATACCAGAAAATGTAGAGTTTTCACCTTACAAATTTTACAAGACAAATACAGAAAATGCAATACACACCATTTAAATACAGCAATAAAATTATATTGCACAATACCTTCGGCTACCCAACATCCACAACGGAGCCCCACAGCTCAAATGTTCACGATGGAGCCCAAAGGCTCAAATGTCCACGACGGAGCCCAATGGCTTGGACATCCATGACGGAGCCACGGAAGAACCAGCCCTGACCCGGCTGAGGCAAGAAAGCATCTTGATGGCTCCAGCGGTGGTTTTTCACAGCCCCGTCGCAAGAAACAAGGCACACCTGCGCTCCCACCTCCCCATACCAGTCGGGCCAGGGGAGGGAACCAAGATGTTGAGGTGGCTCCAGGGCTCCAACAGCAGCGGCTTTTGATGGCCCTGCCATGAGAAACAAGGCACACCTGTGCTCCCACCTCCCCTGACCGGCCGGGCCAGGGGAGGGAGCCAAGATGTTATGCAATGTGGAAGAAGACTGAGATAAGTCATGAATGTATTTATTTAACATATGACACTTGTACTCAATGAGTCAACATTTAACAAAAAGAAATAAAGACAAACTGTTTAAAGCTAAACATTAATTTATAAACAAACATCTAAACCATTTATATATTCGATTACATCAGGAGTTGCCCTTAGCAAATCTTCACCATTGCCCTTGTATGCTCTAAGGTTACATTGTTCTATAATATGTTGCACAGTTTGTCGTGGTGCCCCACATTCACATGCTGGTGATAGTAATTTCCCCCATTTATGCAAAAAATCATGAAGATTATAGCTAACAGTAAGAAGCAGAAGTTGTTTGATCCATTCTTCTATATCTATACCATAATTCAGCACCTATACATCTTCTGCACTACTTTTCATTCTTCAAACAGCATATTGTCAAGTTTTTTTTAAGTATACAGTACCTTGTTTTGCCTACTGAGAATACCTTAGATCAGAAATCTAGGAAAATTAAAATCACAACAAAACTCTGCACTTGTTAGCATTGTCAATGTTCAGAAATGGTACTGAAAGTGATTATTTTGCAGCAAAATTGAATTATATTTAAAATTTGACTAGATTTTGAAACACGTTTACTCTTCATTCTGCTGCAATAGTAATCAGCCAGAGCTATTCTCTCTCTCTCTCTTTGTGTGTGTGTGTGTGTGTGTGTGTGTGTGTGTGTGAGAGAGAGAGAGAGAGAGAGAGAGAGAGAGACTCTGAGCCTACCCCAGGGGTTCCCAACCTTTTCAAGCTGGGGACAGAGTCATGCTCTCTCAGTCATCTTCAAGGGCCAGACACTACAGCCATTTTGCCCTGCCTGTGTGATGGGGGTTGGCCATTTTGCCCCAACAGCTTCAAAGGGGTGGCCATTTTGTTTCTTGAATGTCCTTGGAGGGGGGCACATGAAATGACACCAGAGGCTGGATACAGCTCACGGACCTTAGGTTGGGAACCCCTGGTCTACCCAATAGCTGGGGAAGGATTTTTCTCAATTGCCTGAACCTTACCCAGAAAACCTGGAAGGCCATTATAGGAAGGATGGTTAGCTCTAGTGTTTGCTTCACAGGGCTATATGATACCAACATATGCTTGATTCAATATAATAAATAAAAGAGAACAAACAGCAATTTCATTCCTCCTCTAACGCGAGTGTCTCATTCTGTGTACTGTGTTTCCTGTAGTTGTGCAGCTCTGGCAACCTAGAGGTAAAGCAGCCTTTCTGGGACAGGTTTGTGAATACAGTTGAGACAGAGGCAGGTTTAAAACCTGGAGCTGTAAAAGAACTGGAAGCTCCAGAACTGCAATGTGTGTTTTCCTAGCAAAGAGACAATCTAGAATTCTATCTGCCTTGTTGTATTTTCATCCAGCTGGATGTTTGCTCCATTTTACAGCTGTTATCAACTTGCACAGTATTTCTGGAGAACTGTCAACTCCCCACCCTGTGATCTTTTTTGACAGTAGCCCTTTCAGCCAAGAATTTGGAAGATTCTCTGGATCCTGCAAAGTTTTCAGTAGTACTTCCTTTGCTCTCCAAAACTGGTTAAGAAGAGGATGTTTAGGCTTTCACAAGGCAGATCCGAGTAAGCTACATTCCACACATTCTCAGAAAATAATTGTAAAACAAACATCACAACTAACTATTAAACAGGCAATTTTCTATTCTCTAACTGACTCAAAATCCTAAATCATTCAATTCTTAATTCAAAATTTCACGTATTATAGTACTGGACTGTTGCAATGGCCCACGGAGGATCTGGCCGCAACGGAAGGCACATGAGACAAATGTGCGGTGAAAGTCCAGTCCCGATCTGTCTCGGGTGGACGTATTTATTACCCTGCCTCGAGGGTCTCGTGCCTAAGGCGCATGTGACCTCGTTACAGAAGGCTTTTGCATACGTGGCACTTTGCTGACCAAGTTACATTCGTCAGCTTTTGGAAGTTATTCGGAAGTTGCTGAGTACCCTGGACCTCTGCTGAGGAACTAATTAACAGGATGGGTGAAACCCATTGTTCTTCACCTTATCTTGGAGACCATATGGTCTCTGGGAAGCTAACTTCCTTAAGCTGTGGACTCAGCGAGTTTGCCCAACCCAACCTTATCTTCAGCCAGAAGCGGAAGAGCGAGTTTTACCCTTGAGTCATCAACTGTAACTTTTGCCCATACCTCCTCCGCAACCTCCAGCCAAGGCCTTATGATTTATTCCGATTAATCTAGCCCACATCCCAATTTCCTTTCCATCAAAGCCCGTGGTGGTCCTCAGCCGTGTGCGTAGCAAGCGAACCCATCGGGAAAGGTTTTGGCCAATTTATGAACGCGGGCAAACCACACTGGACCATCCAAGAGAGAAGACAGAACTGGTGGCAGGGAACATCTTGGGTGGGACAGGGGAGCTTGGGTGGATAGGAATGATGGGATGGATCACTGGTGGTCTAATAAAAGGAAACTGCTAGTGGACTGAATTGAAGGTCATGTAAGTGGATTGTGCTGTAAATCAGTTGGAAGCACTTCTACATACGATGCACACAAATTGGCAAGTAGTTTAGCTCCACATATCATCTCTTCCACTCTACCCATTGTTGCTGCCAAACTATGCCCGTATGGGCACGTTTTACTTCCACTTCCAGGAGCGGCAAGGGCAGCATGGGCCAGATGAATTGGTGTCAGTGACCGGATCTGGCCCAAGGACCATAGTTTGGGCACCTCTGGTGTAAGCAGAGAAAACATCAGCCTAAAAATCTATCTCATCCTGTTGCAAAACAGATTGCAAGGCACATTTTACTCCTGGTGGGAGGAACACATGACTGACCCACTGAACCACTCAACCGGCCCACTGAACCATGTGACCGGCCCACAGCCTGAAAAGTTTGGACATCCCTGGTTTATACATTACTACTCCCAGAATTCCATAACTACCAAGCTAATTGTTTCTGGGGAGTTGAGATCTGGAAAGGTATCTTTTCCAACCACTGGTACAGTAGGACCCTAGCTTTAGAACGTATGTAGAAAGTAAAGGGGGCTGGAGGAATGATGTGACTAGGAGGTGACCCAATTTCCTTTTCATCATGATTTGATAATGTTCTCATGTCTCTGTTCTGTATATACAGGTAAACGTAAATTGTCTTGAGTGTTGGAGGTGACCAGATACACCTCAAACTTACATTGAAGAAGTCAATGCCTTTTGTCTAGGGAGGTGTCTAGCGAGATTCTGGGCTTCTGGGATAATCCTTTACCTGCTGATGCGGGTTCCGCGAGCACAATTGGCATAATACAGCCCCTGGCAGAGGTTACACCGGATGAGGAAGACCCCTGGTCACTGGCCCTTGCCAGTATGGAAATTGGGGAGCCGATTAACAATCATAGGGTTGATTCACCCACATCTGACCTGACCGACAGTTCTGCTGAGGGAAGCGAGATCGCTAACTTCTGTTAGCGATTAGGCAATTACTGACTCACAGAAGAGCCTAAGCTCTAGTGCAAATAGTGGCCATGTTTACCCTGGTGTAAGCCCCGAACAATGGATTTCCCCTGTCAGTGTTTGCCCCAGTTAATTAACTTCCCCAAGAGAGATTTCCCATTAACCCGGGTAAATGGGTGATATGATTTTCTGTCAGATGACGATTCTATCACACACTGCCTTGAATTCCTATATATGATGATGCTTTTCCCTCAATAAACCACTGGTCTTCGCTCCATCTTGTCTCGTGTCGTCACTTGACCAGTCTCCTCCGGGACCTCACGGCCGCCCCGCGGCCCCAATCCAACATCTGGTGACTCCGAGACGTGATCTTACCCGAGAGTAAGTGATCAACGCGGTCCGGTTCTATTCTAGAACCATGTCCGATCATCCCGGAGGACAGCGCGGCAGCCCGGTCGGAAAGCCAGCCGATCGGGAAGACAGCTCCGCAACGAGGCATTTCAGAGAGGCATCCTACAGCTTGCTCCGGCTTTCGCGGCGGCTTGCAGCACGGAAAAACGCGTTCCGCTCAGGGTCGGCTGTGAACCCCTGACAGCGCAGAGGCCACCGAGGGCCCGTGGCGGCAGTCCACGCTCCGAGCTCTACCCAGAGATTTGTCACACAAAACCTATTGCCTGAACTACAGACGCGTCGAATCGTCCCGAGAAGGAGACTTCAAAGGACCCCCGCAGGTAATATGGGGACTTGTCCTCAGCGGCAACGTCCGTCCGCTAGTTAAAGAATTCATGAGGATGAATTCAAAATCCTGGCCAGGGTATATCAGATAAGTTTTCACAGTGGAGAACTAGCGCGGCTTTTGGTGTTCTTGAGGGAACACTGCCTGCTTTACCCAGAAGCAGGTACGTTATCCCTTCAGCTCTGGGATCAGATAGGAGTCTGCATTCAGCAACCCCCGAAAGCTCCAGAGGGCATAATTCGCACATGGAGCAAATGTAGGAAACTTTTAGCAGAGGTAGATCCAGTCCGGGTAGAGGCTAAAGAACCCCCAGCGTCAGCAGAGCCATCGGCGCCCACGGCACTCTATCCGTCATTTCAGTTTAAGCAGAGTAGTGTAGGGAGCTTTCCCTCGGTGACAGCTGCAGACGTCACCGGTGGAATGCATGGAATGGGAAGCGCTGGCGCTTCTCTGACAGCTACAGGTTCCCGAACTAAGAGTGCCCTTCAGCGCACAATTGAGGAAGAGATCAGGAAGGGGGAATTGCCAGCAGAAGAACTAGCTGAGCTTAGTCAGATTTGTCCAATTCGCTTGGAGATGGATGCCCTCACAGGGCAGCAGCAGGTAGTTCATTCACCAGTCCCGTATAAGCTCCTTATGGCTATACGGAAGGCCATTTCAGAGACAGGACTACAGAGTCGCTTCACTAGGGGCACGCTTCAGCAAGTGTGCGAGAACACCATGTTCATCCCGCACGACTGGAAAGCCGTCATGCGGATGATGCTCAACCCCAGCCAGTATTTGTTATGGGACAGCAAGTATCACCTCGAGGCTCAGGCAAGGGCTGCCAGGATGGGAGGGGCAATAATTCCTGACCAGTTATATGGATCAGGTGCCTTCGAATCCATTGATGCGCAGACCGCCCTGCCACTTGCCACCCTCCAGATGTCAGCTGAGGCGGCCTTCAGGGCTTTCCTCAAAGTCCCAGCAACTGGCAAAGTGGCCAAAAATTACACCGCAGTCAAACAGGGCGCCCAGGAGTCCTACATGGACTTTATCAATCGCTTAGAGGAAGCGATCAGTAGGCAGATCGATAACGAGCAAGCCCAACAAGAGCTCATGATGAAATTGGCTAAGGACAACGCCAATCTCGACTGTCGTAAGATCTTGCAGTCACTGGGTAATCGTCCCAACTTGACTCTCACGGACATGATTAGAGCTTGCGCCGACGTTGGCACGGACTCTTACAAAATGGGTCTGCTGGCAGCAGCGGTGCAAGGAGGTAGGAGACCCAAGGACAAGAACAAAGGGGCATGTCACAATTGTGGCAAGGTCGGTCACTTCGCTAGGGAGTGCCGATCCAAGAGCGGCGGACAACATTCCGGCCGTTCCAAGGCTCCAACCACCCCATGTCCGAAGTGTAACAAAGGCTTCCATTGGTCCAGATTCTGTCCGAATTCGGGAAACCGGAACGCGGGCACGTCTCTGGCCCCGGTCCAAACAGAGACTTCCCTCGCTCTGGGCGAGCCAGAGCTGGATTAGATTCCAATCGCATTCCAGGCATTGCGAAGGCGCAGGCCAGCCCCAAGGGTAGTACAGGGCTAGAATTGACTTGCCAGGCGGACGTCACATGCGACTTGCCAGGCACAGTCTATCTGGTGGATTCCCAGTACATGGGACCCCTGCCCAAGGGCTTCATAGGCTTAGTTTTGCCTCGCAGTGTAGCAGGAGCACGCGGAATTCTTGTAATTCCGGGAGTCATTGACTCCAATTTTTCGGGTGTTCTCCAAGTTCAACTCTGGACGCACCTACCCCAAACCATTCACAAGGGAGACACGTTAGCGCAACTGATTATGGTTCCTTGTCACTCGCCAGCAGATAGCCAGGGAAGGCTCAGGGACAGCGCAAGGTCCGGGTCAGAAGACCGCTCGAGCGCAAGTGAGGCAGTACAAGGATACCAGGTCTTAGCGACAGTGGAGACCAACATAGAGTGGAAACAGCGGCCAGTGATTGAGGTATTTTTGAATAAAAAATCATTCTCAGGGCTGCTGGATACCGGAGCTGACGTCAGCGTGGTCAGCCAAAGCCAGTGGCCGTGAGAGTGGGCCATTGAGCCGGTCTCCGATGTGTGGGGGGTAGGCGGCATCCAAGAAGCGTTTAGAAGCCGGGAGTGGGTGGAAGTCACGATCCCTAAGGCTGACGACACAGCGGTCATTCGGCCGCACATTCTGGACGTGCACATCAACCTTTGGGGGCGAGACATTTTACAGCAATACGGCGCCACTCTTACCTTTGGGTAATGGCTTTGCCACTTAAATGGCTTACCAACACGCCAGTCTGGGTGGAACAATGGCCGGTAGTGGGGGAGAAATTAGTCGCCCTAAAGCAACTGGTTAAAGAACAGCTAGACGCAGGACATATAGAGCAGTCCACTAGTCCTTGGAATTCGCCCATTTTTGTCATCAAGAAAAAGTCGGGGAAGTGGCGACTCCTCCACGATCTCAGAGATATCAATAAATGTATACAGCCAATGGGTCCGCTTCAATGCGGCATCCCAAATCCAAATATGATTCCCGAGGGTTGGGAGATCCTGGTCGTAGACCTAAAGGATTGCTTTTACACCATTCCCTTAGACCCCAGGGACCGGGAAAGGTTCGCCTTTACGGTGCCGGTTGTGAACCACAGTGAGCCCACGCAGCGTTACGCGTGGAAATATTTGCCACAGGGGATGCTCAATTTGCCCACCCTGTGCCAAATTTATGTTCACAACGCACTGGCAAAGTTTCGAAACCTTCACCCCACAGCTTTAGTATGCCATTTCATGGATGATATCTTGGTCGCAGCGCCGCAACTCGGCAGCGAAATGTTTACAGACCTCCAGGCCAGCCTGGGGGAGAAAGGGTTACTCATTGCCCCAGAGAAAGTGCAGAGAACCGAGCCCTTCTCATACTTGGGTCATCGGCTTCTCCGCTCTTTTGCAGCACCAGTTTTGCCCCAGATCAACTTACAAGACTCAGTCACCTTGGTAGAATTGCAGCAAGTTTTGGGTAACATTAATTGGGCCAGACCGTATTTCAGATTGGATACGGATCTTTTGAAACCGCTCTTCTCGCTGCTAACGCTAGGCAAGCAGCCGGCAGACCGGATACAAATTCCTCGAGAAGCACGCTTGGCTCTTGAGAAAGTCAACCAAATTCTCAGTCAAAGGTGGGTGGACAGGATTGGGCAGGGGCCATATGCCCCGATCCTGAACTTGTACATCGTTCGGGCCGGATCCATGTTCACCGGAGCCCTAGGAGTGGACTCCGAGAGAGGAGCGAGTATCATGGAATGGGTGTATTTACCGAACACCTCTTCCCGAAACATCATTCCCCCCCAAGAGTTGGTCTCCGCGGTGATCTACCGCGGAAGGCTGAGGGCTAGGGACATCTCAGGGCACGACTTAGCAAAGATCGTGATCCCATTCACCAAAGAGCAGGTTCAGCAGCAGATGCAGCTCGGTGACTCACTTCCATTTGCCTTGGAGGGATTCACTGGATGCCTTGCATACCACTTGCCAAAGGTCCCCAGACTCGTCTCGCTTCAAACGCAGACAGTCAGCTTGTACGAATTGCTTTCGCTGGTTCCACTTCAGGGGGCCAGAACAGTTTTTACAGATGGGGGTCGCACATATGGTGTCTTAACTTGGCAGGAGGGCCAGGCTTGGCGCACGCTTCTAACTCTTCCACAGAAGTCCGCGCAGCGGGCAGAGTTGGCAGCAGTGAACCTTGCTTTGCGCACCTTCACCAAAGAGCGCCTCAACATTATTACTGACAGTCAGTACGTTAGGAATTTGCTTCACAGTCTACCGGGAGTGTACATCACTCCCGCGATAGACAAAAATTTGCTGAGTTTGTTCCTCACAGCTCAATTTCACTTGCGAAACCGCACGGAAGCGCTCTATATCGCCCACATCCGAAGTCACCAGGACCTCCCGGGTCCGATTTCTGCGGGCAATATCAGATCGGATGCGGCCGCAAAGGAAATTCAGCAACGATCAGTGTTAGGTTTTTTCACTACTCCAATTCAGAGTCATGCATTCTTTCATCAGAATGCCAAAGCGCTCGCCAGACAGTTTAATCTGCCACTTTCTCAAGCCCAAGGCATAGTTCGCTCTTGCCAGCATTGTGCAGGGGCACCGGGGGGGCCCTCGTGGGGGGTCAACCCACGAGGGACAGAGGCTAACCAGGTGTGGCAAATGGACGTCAGACATGTCCCGCAGTTTGGCAGATGGCAGTACATGCACGTTTGCATTGATACCTTTTCGCAATTCGTTTGGGCGACAGCGCAAAAAGGGGAGACAGCTTCCCACGTGGAGCAGCACCTCCAAGCCTGCTTCGCGGCAATGGGCAAACCTCGGCACGTGAAAACCGATAATGCCCCGTCCTACAGCTCTAGGCCTACATTGACAAACAAACAGAAAGGGGGGAGCCACCAGCCCTCCCCAAGTCACAGGGTCAGGCACAGCATTGTCTGAACAAGGTGTTGTTCACCTACAATCACCTTAATGTTTTCTCGGATTGCACACCGCAGGAGAAACACTTCCGCCACTCGGAAGCTCTCCCGCGGCCGCTGGTTCGTTACCGAGTGCCACCGGACCCTTCCTGGAGGGGCCCGGCGCCACTCGTAACCTGGGGAAGAGGGTATGCTGCAGTTATGTCTCCTACAGGTGTCATCTGGATTCCAGCCCGGTGCGTTAAGCCTCACTTGGAGCCACATGGCGGGGACCCAGACCGACCCGATCCCGGAGATGGAGGACCTCACCCTGACCGAGGAGACCCGGCGGAGGAAGCGGCGACAGCAGCTGGCAGCGCCGAAGGTCACCTGGGGGATGGTCAAGACCCTTTGCAGTGAGGCCAAGGACCTCGTCCAACGCGAGGGTGGGGAACCCACACCAGAGAACATCGTGTCTGCCGTCTTTGCCCTGATCACCGCCAACTCCGTGGCAGTCATCATCATCCTGACCCTCTCCCTACTTGCGGGGGGAGGCGTTCAGGCAGCCTCGCTAAAGGCCAGCGATCTGATGCCAGGCGGAGATCTCTCTGCCCAGATGCACTACAATCTATGGGAAAGGTTGGCGGGTCTCGTCAACCAGTCCGATTTTTGCCTGAAGCAGGACATTGGTTCTGCCTCAATCCTGAGCACCTGTCTCATCCCAGTGTGCCACACTCCAGACGCGCACACCAGGGATGGCGACTGGCTGGTGAGGCGGATTTTCGGTCCGTCTCTTCCAACAAGTTTCACACCATACGCTCGCTGGGGAATGCAGCTGACTATGACTTTGCCGGCTGATGCAGCCACTCTCCACACCCCTCGAGTGGCGGTCAGCCCGAACTCTACTTGTGCTCGAATGACCGGCTGCTCCGCAGCCGGCCGGACTCGGCGCCACTGCCTTGATGCTGGCCGCGGCAACTGGACTTGTAATAACCCAGAGACACTTGGTTCTATGTATGCTCATGTTACCCTACCTTCAGGTTGGTTCTTTACATGCAATCAGTACACTTGGAACTACATTCCCGCAAATGTATCAGATTCCATATGTTGTATCAGTTGCTTGACATTGTTACTCCCCACTAGGGATATGATTGTTCCAAGCTCAAATGTTTCTGCACCCTACGGCGCACTCGCGCCACCCAGTTAGACAGCTCATGTGATAGCAACATTAGGGTCCTGAGTCCAGCTGAGTACGTCTCGCTGGCAGTCAGCATACTTGGTGTGCCAGGCTTAGCCGTCGGCAACGCTCGGAGAATTGGTCAATTGGCTTGCGGATTAGCAAAGGCCATTAACCATACCTCCTCAGCGATAGCGCTGCTCAACCAGGAGCAGGCAGAACTTCACCATGCCATCCTAGATAATCGAGCAGCTATCGACTACCTTCTGTTGTTACATCATTTGGGTTGCGAATCTGTCCACAGCATGTGTTGCTTTAATCTCACCGACAATACCCGTAAAGTACAGAGCCAGCTCACGGACCTCCACACCCTAGTCAAGAACATCAAGGAGGATTCTTCATGGGGGTGGAGGGATTCGTTGTGGTCGTGGCTCCCATGGGGGTGGCTCCAGACAACGCTCAAAGTGATTGTGGGAGTAATTATACTGAGCATAGCAGGATGCTGTTTCATGCAATGTATTCCCTCGCTGCTGTCAAGATGTCCCCCATGGAGGGAACCCCAACACGTCATTCCCACACACCAGCTGATGCCCCTCTTGCGCAGGGCCGTCTGTCAGGTCCAAAAATAACAGAGAAAGGGGGGAGGCGGGTTCCGTGAGCACAATTGGCATAATACAGCCCCTGGCAGAGGTTACACCGGATGAGGAAGACCCCTGGTCACTGGCCCTTGCCAGTATGGAAATTGGGGAGCCGATTAATAATCATAGGGTTGATTCACCCACATCTGACCTGACCGACAGTTCTGCTGAGGGAAGCGAGATCGCTAACTTCTGTTAGCGATTAGGCAATTACTGACTCACAGAAGAGCCTAAGCTCTAGTGCAAATAGTGGCCATGTTTACCCTGGTGTAAGCCCCGAACAATGGATTTCCCCTGTCAGTGTTTGCCCCAGTTAATTAACTTCCCCAAGAGAGATTTCCCATTAACCCGGGTAAATGGGTGATATGATTTTCTGTCAGATGACGATTCTATCACACGCTGCCTTGAATTCCTATATATGATGATGCTTTTCCCTCAATAAATCACTGGTCTTCACTCCATCTTGTCTCATGTCGTCACTTGACCAGTCTCCTCCGGGACCTCACGGCCGCCCCGCGGCCCCAATCCAACATGCTTTGATCTATGCTTACCTTCCTTCAATTTTGGCTTGTATCATGGAGTCGCTGATGTTACTTCCTTCTTTCTTGCATTTTTTCTTCTTGATCCTTTCTGGGAAAGGACAGAGGAGAAATCTTGCCTTATTTTCTTGAGTTGCTGCTGTTGCCAGTTAATGGATCTACTGGTTAGCAAGTCAGGGGTAGTGGTGGAGGGTGAGTCTGTGCATAACTTGTAACAGCAGCACACTTGCATTGGCTAACACTAAGCAAAAGATCCCAATCAAATTAAGCAAGAGGCAAACATAAGAAAGAGCCCGGAACTGCGTGGGAGGGGGGAGAAGTGGAAAAGGAAAAGTGAACCCAGCTCTGCTCAAACTAATAGAAGCCTAACCAAACAAAGCCCACACAAGCACCAGCACAGCCATAGATACTTTCCGTTCTAAATCAAATTGAAAATAAGCAAGCAAATGCAGCAAATTTGAGAATGTGGATCACAGACCCAAAGCTGTTACTCAGACTGTTTCTTCTTTCAAAGGCTTATGTATACATCTCTAAACCAGTTTCTATGCTCTCTCAGTCACCTTTTGCCTGGATTGATTACAGAGTTTGGAACATTATTTTGAAAGAACCTATTTGTTACTTCTGGGGGCTATGGTGGCTTAGTGGTTAAGATGCTGAACTTGATGGCTGGAAGGTCAGCAGGTCAGCAGTTCGAGACCCGAGTGCTGCATGACAGAGTAAGCTTCTGTCTCTGTCCTGAAGTGAAAACATTATAATTATATGCCAGATGAGCTGTTCTTCAGTAGTGCCAAGGTACTGCCGAAGTGACTACAAGCAGCAAAGGAAAGGGCTGCATATTGTTTTAAACTAGTTTCCAGACCTGCAGAATAAAATATGTTTTTCTAGTTCATCTAAAGAATGATTACATCAGCTTACAATAAAACTGCCCAAAATGTTTTCTGGAGCTGTAGAATATGTGCAGGTGGATGCCCAAAAAATCAGGGCGGGGGGGGGCAAGTTTCTATAGGCAAACCACTGGCGGCAACCATTTTTGTATGATTACAAAGGATCCATGAGAATCTTTCTCCTTGTCACAGAAATCGGGAAGTGACTGGATATACAGTTTTTCTGATGACTCGCAGTCTGTCTGAACAGGAAACATTGCAATAAGCTTAAGGAATGGAAAGTATAAATAGCAAATGTTTTGATAATGTTTTTTTCTTTCAGGACAACACATTTTACAAGCGTTTGGCAAGAAAAGTCACAAGAAATAGGTCATGATTGGTAAGAAAGAGGAGAATTTATGGGAGAGAAATAAAATAAAATCTTTCGGCTCATTAAGGAACCCAGTAATGGACACTGATTTTTAAGATTAATATCTCTCTGCATCTTCTCTCCCTCACACTCTGTTTTCCAGGTATTTGTCAAGGATTCCAAGAAGTTATTTTTGAAACTTGTCATGGTTATGTAACATAGGATCTGATTCAGTGTGCACCCTGTTATATAAATTAGATTTATTTATTGAGTTTTAACAAAAGTACAGAGAATTATGGCAGGAAGATCTGAATCCTTCAGAATGGTAACATCTACTGATGTCCCTAGTCAGAAAATTCTGCAGTCCAATATGATCAGTCTGACATTTTCTTCCTCTGGCTTTCCCACTTATTTCTTCTTCAGCTGCTTCATTGTGTTCATAATGAGAGGGAATTCATTTAGACCAGGGGTTCCCAACCTACAGCCCATGGGCCAGCCCTGGCCCATAGCACCATTTCATGTGGCCCGCACTGCTGCCACCATACGCGGAAGTGGAAGTGGACACATTTACGTCAGCCATAAAGTGCACCCACACATGTGTAACACGCCCTTGACTGTCGGAAGTGCTCAAGTGGCCACATTTGAAACAACCGTAAATGCATCTACTTCCAGTTCAGCTTCTGGGAGGCATGGTCCGGCCCGCTCAGCTGTCTAGAGGGTGTAGTCAGGCCCATGGCATAAAAAGGTTGGGAACCCCTGGTTTAGACCAATGCTGGGGCTTGTCTAATATTCCTCCAACCTGTGGGCAGTGCTTGAGGGCTCAGAGTGCATAGGATCCTTTGCATCCAGAGTCGGTTTTATTCTCCCCACATCTTAGCTCTTCTCTTATGTTCTAATACTGGTTGAGGGATGAGGCTCAGGAATGAGATATCTATAGTCAGACCCCTTTCTTCAAAGCTTTCTTCTTTTTCGTGTCAGATGCACCACCAGCATATAATAACGTACAATGCTAAAATTAACATATCTAATATCAAAATAGAATTAAAAGGGGCTAGATGACATCCACGCAATATTGGGCCACATCAACAGCATTTGCTCTTGTCAACATAAGGTCCTCCTCAGTGCACGTTGAAGGGCATCATGTGCATTGTATCATATGGGAGATAGTTTGTACTTCTCCGCATTCACACATGCTGTCATCTACAGGGAAAGCTGAAGCTTTGTGTCTGACCTCACAGGGAGGAGACCCAATATTTTCCATGGCTACGGTTGACAAGATAGTAGCAACCCATTCCCTGAGATTGTGTACCAAAACCTCAGACTACAGGATTGCCCCTTGTAATGTCAAACAATTGATTTTTGGATGTGGCAGAGATGTGGCAGGCAAGAGTTGGTTGGGCTAGAATTGCTTCTAGAAAGGCTGATTGTGGAAAGTGGCCTCAAGTCTAAGTAAATACCAGCTAACCAAGTAATACAGCAATGTAGTCAAGGGAGAACTCCCATTTTAGGTAAGTGTGGAATGCAGCAATATGGATCCAATAGTTGCAACAGTGAGACAATTTTCATCCAGGGTTTGTGTCCAGAGTCATCTCATTCACACAAACACATATCAAACCTTCTCCTCCTTCAGCATCATTTCCCCTGAGATTGGCTTTCCTCTGTAGACCCCATTCATCCCCTAAATCTTCAGTGGCCTGATACTCTACAGTCCCGTGCTTATCGGGGGCAACTTGGGCATGGATGGTTTTTGTGTGTGCATTATATGCTATGTGCGTGCTTGTGCATACTCACATGAAATGTGTAATGTATACAAAAAATGATAAAAATAACATAAAATTCATGGATACAAATAAAATTCATATAAAATCCATAATGAGGTTTGTTCCATCTGTTCTTCCTCTTTCAATCTCCTTCTTCTTTGGGTGACATAGTTTTCTTGTCCTGTGGTTATGGAGCTAAAAATAAGTAGAAGAGTACCAAAGATGAATATGATATTATTCACCCATAAGATTTAAGAACCACACATGCTTTTAATTTAATTTAATTTAATTATTACATTTGTATTGCTGCCCCCTCGCTGAAGCGACTCAGGGCGGCTCATAATAAAAGCATAAAAGACAATAAAACATTTATAATAATAAAAAATTAAAAACCATCCCCATTAAATGCCCACCCACCCCATCTGTAAAAAGAGGGAGGATCTTATACAAGCAAGCAGGTGGGGGTCACACCTCCATCGGTGCCCCACACCTGCACCGCCAGCCAGGTTTTAGGTCCTTTCCTGAAGAGCAGCAATTCCGTCTGCAGCCGTAGCTCTGTTGGTAAAAGGTTCCAAAGGGCCGGTGTGGACACAGAGAAGGCCCTCCTTCTTGTGCTAGAGAGACAAGCCCCTCTAGCCGATGGTACAATTAGAGAGCCTCTCCGGTCTGCTCTGGTTGGACGGACAGACATTCTTGGAGATATGTGGTCTCTTAGATATCCTGGCCCACTACCATGTAGGGTGTTAAAGGTCATTACCAGCACCTCGAATTGCCTCCGGAGGCAAACTGGTAACCAGTGCAACTCCTGGAACATGTGCTGATAGTGCTGTGGGAATGTACGCTACTAGTTTGGATATAAATTCTAATGTCCAGGCTGATTTCATTCTACTGGGGTCAGATCAAGGAATCCTGCAGCTTAAAAGAGGGATAAGACTCTTTCTGGCATCTCATAGATTGTATCTCTGATGTTAGCTGGAGCCAGCACTAGAACAGGCTCTTCTTCGTGAGCGGAGGAGCAAGATTGTGCAGGAACTCTAGTCCTTCAAGTAGCCTATTCTCAAGATAATCTGACAGCATATGAAACTATCTATTAAAAATAGTGCTTGTGACATTTGTAGTGATGATGGGGGATCCAGAATCTTTAACTGATAAAAAAGGAGGTCAGTGACGGAGGAAGAAGAATTAACTGCAAATATGTGAGAAGGCAAGCACAAGATGGGCTGAGAAAGTATTAGAGTTTTGGATTCCCAGTATTATGAAATAGGAATGAGCAATAATTTTCCTTAAAATAACTTAAAATAATTTTACATTTCCCCAAAGGATGTAAAAAAAAAAAGCTTAACCTGAGGCAATTATTTTTCTCTTGTTCTATAAATGAGTTTATAATATATAATTCTATGACTTTGTTATAGCTGTGGGTGGGGCTGGCAACAGGCCTTTATAAATAAATAAGAGAGATTTGGATTACTCTGTGACCTTGTTCCAGCAAGACCAAAAAATAACAATATTGGGGCAGACGACCTACTCCACCCAAAAAGATACGCCAAAAGCCAAAAACATTTTCATCCAAGACACACAAAGACTCAACAAATTTATCTGTCATTTCCTAAAACCACTGTTGAATAACATGTCAGAGGAGAAAACACAATCGGAAACACAGGGCAGGTTTTCTCTAATTCTATCTGGAAGTGTGGAAGATTCATATCCCTGTTTTCCAAAGGGTTTTTAAAATTCTGAATTGATAATTTTGCAATAGTTAGAAAAACAAGTTTAAATTTTAAAGTAAAAATCCAGTTTTCAAAGTCCTGCCATTTTCAAAAATTTATAGGTACCATAATGGAGCCCTTCTTTCTTTGTGGAGTGTGCTAAATATTAAAAACTATTTTTATATAATAATAATTGCGTGCCACAGTGGTGGGTTCCAAAAAATTTACTACCACACTGTGGGCATGGTATGTTGGGTGTGGCCATGGGGACAGCACTGCGTTGCACCCGAATTAGGACTACTTTATTTCAAAACTTGGATGGGCAGGGCCAGGCAGAATTTCTGCTACCGGTTCTGGCAAACTGGTGTGAACCTGCTGATGCCCACCACTGGTGTGCCATCAAGCCAATTCTGACTTATGGTAGTCCTTTCCAGTAATGCATATTTCCAGGTAATGCAATGCATAGTAGTAGTTTACCATCCCCTTCTTGGGGCAAATAGGGACACCCTGCAGCTTGCCCAATGCCACCTAGGCTGATTCTTCTGAGATTCACATTGGTGAATCACACTCCCAATCTCTGGATTTGAAGCCAGATACCTAACACACTAAGGGATTGCAGTGGCTTAGTGGTTAAGACACTGAACTTGATGACTGGAAGGTCGGCAGGTCAGCAGTTCGAGACCCAAATACTGCACAACCAAGTGAGCTCC
Organism: Bradypodion pumilum; assembly: GCA_035047305.1. Lineage (NCBI taxonomy): Eukaryota > Metazoa > Chordata > Lepidosauria > Squamata > Chamaeleonidae > Bradypodion > Bradypodion pumilum. Next base: position 405,494,452 of record JAWDJD010000001.1, read on the forward strand.
CATCTCTGTCCCAGTTCCTGCCAACCTAGCAGTTCAAAAGCAAGAAATTGGAAGTAGATAAATAGGTACCACTTCAGTGGGAAGGTAAACAGTGTTCCGTGCATGCCTGCCACATATCCACGGAAATGTCTGCAAACACAGACACCGCTGGCTCTTTGGCTATAAACAGAGATGAGCACTGAACCCTAGAATCAGATACAACTGGCTTTCAGGCAAGGGCTATCCAGTCAGCTGTTTGTTGATATATAGGTAAAATTAGAATTGTCCTCTTTGAAATTCAAATACAAGTTTTAAGCAAGACTTAAAACTTGCTTAGCGGTGACATTATCCTGTGTTGACTCTAGTGACTGTGCAGTTATGGTTAATGATCTCCACAATAGAAAGAAATGGTAAATACTGAAGTGTTTTTCTTTCTTTTTTGGCAGCGTTTTTATTGATACTAAAGTTCTGCCTTTAAATCCTATAACCTCCTGAAAACCTGAGACCTTTTATACAAATTGATAATGTACAGGACAATTATGGAATCAAAATTATGGGTTGATATCCACCCGCACCCCCATCCCTCAGTATAGAACTAGCTTTTAGTCAAACACATCTGATCCTGGAATGTGCTACTTTGGGGAAAGCTTTGCACAGTGCATCAATATTAGTGTACAGGACCTGTTTCTATAAGAGAAAGGCCTAGATGGCAGCTTCCTCTCCTTTTTGAGTGAAATCCAAACAAAAGTAATTTGGAGAAGTTGGTCTCCTTTCTACAATTAATCTGAGGTTTAATTTTGTTGGTGACTAGGTGGTTTGTTATTTATATAGTAGTTTTTAAAAATAAATTCTTTTTCCTCTAAAAGCCTATGCTTCTTTTCCAATATTGTTGTCTTTATATTTCTACATTTCAGAAGCAGTGTAATCCCTAAAGGAAAAAAAAAACGAGGGGAAAGTAATGGGCTCACTGATGCAGCCTTTATGGTACCTTGCCCCTCACTACACACTTCAGGGGTTTACTTCAGTGAGCATTACAGTTTGATTTTTCCAAAGAGAAAAAAGCTCTGCTTATCTTGGATTTAGCCTATTAAACACAATGAGACAGCTTCCCCCCCCCCAAATATGGAAGGACTAGTATAGTCCTTCCATATCATTATGTGGATGGGACTGTGCTGCAAAACTGTTGTTTGTAGATATCATACCTGTGGCAAGAGGGATTATGCTGTAATGTTTTCTTAGGGTGGAAGAAAAGTACACTAGTATGCCCAATTTTTGAGAGAGGGTTGCTGATCTGTGGACTTAGCTTTGGGGAAATAACTTCAATCATTTTGTCCCATTTAAACCATTTCTTGTTGGGAATGCTCTTTCTTTGTGGCACAGCAAGATGACACAAGTGTATCTGAGAGGCTAACAGGCATCTACTACTGTACATAAAGTTCCCAATAGGACCTTAAGGATGGGAAAGAAAGTTAGGAAACTCAAAGCTCCAACATCAGACATCCTTCAAATTTTAACCAAACCGTGTCCCACCAGTATGGTTCTAAAAAATAAGGTAGCTATTTGAGTCAAAGTTTGAGCGCAGCAGCAGTTGTTGTTCAGTCGCACAGTTGATTCTGACCCTTTGTAACCCCATGGACCATCACCTGCCAGCCACCTCTATCCTCCACCATCCCTCTCAACCTGCCCAACTCTGTGCCCATTGCATCAACAATACCATTTAGCCATCTCATTTTCTGTTGCCCCCTTCTTCTTTTGCCCTCCACCTTTCCCAGCATCAAGGCTTTCTCAGAGGGATCAGTAAATGAGGCAGGACACCAGGTTGGGAGCAGAAGTGGTAGAGAATTTGGTGGACTACTGTCTTGAATGTCAACACCAGAACCTCCCAGGGTTCTTCACCATTGGCTTTCCTGACCATAGCTCATGGGAGCTGTAGTCCAACATCATATGGAGGGGCACATTTTTCTTACCTCTGCTCTGCACTCAGCAAGGCAAAAACACATGATAAGAAGTAGCTCCAACTGTTTTTCAGACTTATCCTAATATATGTTATTGGGCTGTATGGCTGGATTAAGGTGATCCTCTCTTCAACCTCATGTGACATATTTAAGGTATGCTCACTGCAAAAGTGTTGGGTCTTGCAAGGTCCAGGTTTGCATCCTTGCTGAGCTATAAAACTCATTGGGTGATCTTGAGTCAGTTGCTCTGTCTCAGACTAATCTACTCAAAAGATTGTTGCAAGGATAGAGTGGAATGGAAAAGAATGCAGATTATTTTGAGCTCACTGGAGAAGATATAAAAATGTAATGAATAAATGATATATTTTATGGAAATTTCCCTAAGTTTTTACTGCAATGTCTCTGACAGAATCCTCTCACAAGACACAAACCACTATTTTTTCTTGTTCCACTGCTATTGTTATGTATTGTCAAGTTTCATCTGATTTATAGAGACCCTTGTGGGATTTTCAAAGGGTGTGAGATATTTAAGGACTGGCTTTACTAGGGGTCAGCAACCTACAACCCGTGGGCCCAAATCATCCGGCTCCCCACACCCTTGCTCCTGCTGCCAGAAGTGACATAAACAGCCATAAAATGCATCTGCGATTGTCGTAAACGTGAACACATTTTATGACAGTGTTTACAGCACGGGGGGAGACCAGTCTGGCCCCCTCAACTGTCTGAGGGTGCATGACCCAGACCCCAACTTAAAATGGGTTGCAACCCCTGGACTTTACCCTTGAAATCCCTCAATGAGTTTCCAAGCATGAGCAGAGATTCCTATAGACCAGTGATGGCAAACCTTGGCACTCCAGGTGTTCTTGAACGTCAATTCCCAAAATCCCTGATCAACAGGAATGCTGGCTTGAGCTTCTGGTAATTGAAGTCCAAGAACACCTGGTGTGCCAAGGTTGGCCATCATGGCTATAGACCAGGGATTCTCAATCTGTGGCCTGTAGGCCAGATGTGACCTGCAGCACCATTTCAAGTGGACCCCACCACCTCCACCACAACAGGAAGTGTCATGCAGTGGAGGAAGGGCAAAATGGCTGTCCGGGAGCATGACCCAGCCCATGGCTTTAAAAGGTTGAGAAATCCTGCTATAGACTATTGCCTATGTGGTTTTAACTTTCATGTTAGATAGCTTGTACCTTTGCATTTCTAACCGGCACCTATGTCCTTCACTTCTTTTGTACATGTTTTGTTGATTTTCAAATGTGTGTGTGACATTTGCTAGATTGCCTTACTTAGACCTATTCTATCATAACAGGCTTCTGCAAAGATAATATGGAATTGGCTCTCACCATCCTGATATCTTTCTTATCTGTATTATTCTGGCAGTTGCTAGGTGAAAGCAGTGGAAGTTTTATCATATTCCATGATGACACCTAATCATATCAACGAAAAGAAGTGACAGCATAGTAAAAAACAAAAGTTGAAACTGTAGTTCTTAAGGTTTAGCTTTTAACTTGTCATTTATGATTTGTCTTTCTGATTGTTAATATCATTGCTTATATTCTGCGACTGGGGAATTAAAAAAAGTTTGCCATTAAAAACAGAATTTTTAAAAAGACAAGTGATTTGTGACATAGGAGGTAGCACAAAATGTGTGGTTTTTCTTGCTAAAAGAACTGGTCACCAGGATGTTAGGAACTTTACTCTCTTGAATCATATTTCAAATATCATTGGATAAACAGAATAGTTATTTCCAATATAAGATTTTCATGAAATGATTGGAGCAGCATCGTAGCTAAATCCTAGAGGAAAAATCATTTGCTTTGGGTGAAATGACACATATCAATGAATCCTTTAATTATTTATCTAGATGCAAGTAGAGGTGAAACAAAGAAGCCACAACAGTTTAGAGACACAGTGACTGAGAGGAAAATATTGCAGCTCTAATCCTGTGTCAACTCCAGTACAGTTCATATTTCACAAAAGATGATTGATAGCTTTCCCCTTTAAAGCAGGACTAGGGATTTTACCGTGCCATCTACCTCTCCAAGAATCCTGTCGATATCTTCAGTTTGCAGCAACTGAAATTTATCCACTATAACTGGACAAATGGGGACCAAAGTTGCATCCACAGGACCTGTGTCAACTCCAACACCCATGTCAAAGCAGATCTGAGTGATTTTGCCTGCAAAGGATCAGGCAAAATTCTTCACAGCAAATTGATGTGGATATCTATGAACAAATCTAAATAAAAGATCTCCCCAGGGAGTAGTTTGGACTGGAAAGTAAATTTTGGACCCTAATTCCTAGAATCTAGCATGGCTGGTGGTTAAATGGTAACTTTTCCAACATCTAGCCTGACTGTAATAACCGTGGAATAAAAAACATTTTTTTTTGACCCAAGGAAAACTCACAATCCAAACATAACCATGTCTGCTCAAATTTACTTTTTGCTAAGGAGAACTCTTGCCTTAACAACATAGTTTGAATAATATTCTCTCCATGGGAAGCATACAACAGTTTCACTTATAATACTGTAGATTAAAAATTAGTCTAAGGAAAAGGAGGATAAACCACAAAAAAGAAAAGAAATCAAGCTTAGGTTATTAGGGGTGTAAAGTTTACAGGTCAGGCTTTGAGCTAAGTCTGAAAAAGTTCTGGAAAGCATTTTAATAGATTCCAGAAGTGCATGTAATAATAGTGCCAATTTAGCAAACCAAGTTCTTATTCGAGAGGATTTCCATTGAGAATATTGTAATGTGGCTGTTGCCTAATAACTTAATTTCAGATTCTTTTTGCCATTAAAAAAACTTCCTGCGCTCAATATTGCTTTTTTGCAGAGAACATCAGTGTAATCATTTTTAGTGTAAGGGACCAAAGACAATGAAACAGCCGAAGGGTTGGCTTAACACAGGTTTATTGCATGATGATCCGGAGGAACATGTGGTAATGGCGGATGGGGAGCTCAATATATACAGCTGGCTATACATTTGAAAGTGGCTCGTCGACAGAATATTGGTTGCTGCCCGCGTGACGTCGTGGAGGTCACGCCCTTCTTGACCAGGTGAAGAGGTGGCGGGGAATCTTCCCGCGCTGCTGAACCAGGTGAATCTGAGCCATGAGAGCTGGACGCTCGCTACTGCCATCTGGTGGTCACTAGCTCGCGTCCCCTTATCAGGTTTACATTGGTACAGCTGAAGGTTATAATGTTGCACACAGAAAGGTTACATTGTTAACACATGGCAATGGTACATTGTTAAAGGCACAGCTTTACAGAACACAACATCATTCCAGTAAGTTCAAAGTGACTCAGTTGTGTTTTTGCTCAGGAACTCTTATGATGTGAAGTCTCAGTTGTACAGTTAGTTGTGTGGACAGTTGCACAATTTGTTGTACAAACTTTCACATGGACTCCCTGTGTGTAACTGGCTGTGAACTTATGCAGGCAAAACTTTATGCTATGCCACACCCAACAGGATTTCAATCATTATCTATTATTTTTTATTTAGTTACATTTTTATCCCACTTCATTTACGATGTGCTCAAGACTCTCCTATCCCCCTCCTTATATTCAAGGGGGAAAAAGAGGGTGAGGTTTAGAGTGATTGGTCAAAGTTCACTCAGTAAGTTTTATGACACAGTGGCAACTTGAATCTGAATATCTTAAGGTAGGAGTTCTCAACCCTTTTAAGTCAGGGGCTGGGTCATGCTCCCTCAGACAGCTTTGGAGGCCGGACAGCCATTTTACCCTTCCTCCACCACATGGCACTTCCTGGTGGGGCCCCCACATTAAATGGTGCTGTAGGTTGCATCTGGCCCACAGGCCACAGGTTGAGAATCCCTGTCCTAAGGCCTAGTCCACTACTCTAAGCATGATATAACATCATGTCAGAATTGCAGTAGTACTTTCATAAGCTTGTCAGTAACCAAACATAGAATAATAAAGTTGTAAAGAACTCAGGGGTAATTTAGTTGAACTCTCTGCCTAAGGTAGCCTCGAGACAAGGCCATTCAACCACTGTTTGAAAACCATCACCACAGGCATCCACTAATTTTTGAGGCTGCCCCCCCCCCGGTAAAGCAACTTCTATCCTCAGTACATGATTCCTGATGTTTAGTCAGAAGCTCAATTCTTGTAATTTGAACCCATTGCTCGGGTCCTATCCTCTGGAGCTGTGGAAAATCTTAACCTATAAAACCAAGTGTTCACCGTTGGAATTGGCTATACGTTGCTATGTGTCGCCCTACTGACCCGCACCCTCCCTTCGAGAGCACGGCCGAATTGGCTACGCAGGTCAACGAAGGATTTAAAAATCCGGCACGGGGGCCTCAGCCCCACTAACGGCAAGAAACGCAAAGAACTTCACGTCCCAAAAGTCATTGCGCCATGCCGCGCCAGAGCAAATCTGGCTGAGAGGCTCACGCACGCCGCAGCGTTCGGACACGCGCCGCAGCCAATCAAAAGGAACGCATTTTTAAAAAACCCAGCAAAAACACAAAGCACCAACCGATAACTACAAGCCCCAGCGTCCTGCGCGCCAACGCAGAACGCTGAGGAAAACGGCGGCCGGAAAATTAAAAAGCAAAACAATTCACAACAAAGCAAACAGCAGCCAGCTTTCTTTTACTCACCCGCAGCGCCTAAAGCTCCCGACTACAGTTTCCCCTTTAACATCCAAACAAACAGGAAACAAAAGATAAGGCAGAGATGATCCATGCCCCACCCCTCCTCCTTAAAAGCAAAACAATTCACAAGAAAGCAAACAGCAGCCGCCTTTCTTTTACTCAGCCGCGGCGCCTAAAGCTCCCGACTGCAGTTTCTCCTTTAACATCCAAACCAACTGTAAACAAAAGATAAGGCAGAGAGGATCCATGCCCCACCCCTCCTCCTTAAAACAACTCCGTCTTTTCTTCTCTTTAAAAACGAAGTTGAATTAAGGAGGGGGGGGATGGGATCGATCCTCTCTGCCTGTTTCTCAGTGTCCAGAAGTGTAGGGCCAAAACACACCTTTTCTCCCCACAAACCTAACAACACAAGGGAAGCCAGCGGGGAAGGGGACCGCAGCCCACACCCACTGATAATACAGGGGAAAAACGATCTACTTTCACGACTCCAGAAAAATAAATCACCATAAAACAATACAGCTCCCCTCCCCACCACCGAGCCCTTCCTTCCTAACCCGTAATAACAATGCTCCCCTCCCCACCACGGGCCGGCGATGTACATATATTCCAAATAATCCGGGCTGCAAAAAATACCACAACCTACCAACAATTAGTATTTTAATGGCCCACCCAGCCAACGAGGCCGGACAATTATATGTTGCGGGCTCAAGAGTGGTAGCAGCAGAGAACATAACACATAAAACAATTACAATTACAGCAGACAGTAATAAATAGAAATAGTAAAACACCTTTACAAGAGATAACATGAAAACAGTTAAACTTACCCACAAAAAGAGTAAAGGAAGCACCCGAAGTCATCGACAGTACACATTGCTTCTCCATAAACTATCCCAAAGCCAGCCAAAGAACACTCACAGACGCTTCGAAAAGAAGCAAGACACGAAAACTTTAAAAGGGAAATACGCACTCCCTTACAGCCATGCCTTCTGCACAGCGAAACAGCAACGCCGAACACAGACACACCTCCAAACAGGCAAATCCACTTAGCTCAATTCGCTCTCCCAAGCTCAAAAAACAGCGAGGGAAAATAACACGATAACGAGATTTAACATACATACTGGAAACACACAGCTTAAAAACGAAACTAATCCACCAACAGAGATTTGCCAAAAACGTGACTGCAAACTTACAGAGGGGAAACAATAGCGAGGGAATCAAAACCAAATAGAAATGGAGAAAGAAAGCCAGAAATCATCAAACCAGAATTACACACAAAACGAAAATCAGCAAGAAGACTTTCTTTCCAAAATCCAGGACCCAAAAAAGACACTCACAGCCAGGAAACCAAGTAGCCAACACTGCATGCAATATCAGCATGCAAACATATTACCATGGAGACAACAGACAACAGAAATAACAGAGAGTGTCTCCAAAATTTACATAACAAACAAATCAGTGGAAGAGGAAACAACAAACGCAAACAAACATATTAATCCAAAAGAATATTTAGAAAATAGACAGCCAGAAATGCAAATTAACAAAACACAAGAAATGAAAGCCACAACAAAACCCAAAATAATTTTACCATGGAAACAACAATCAACAGAAACAGCAGACAATTACTATGAAATCAACAAAACAACCACAACAGACAAACAAGAAGAGCAACAAAATAAACAAGGTCAAATGCTAATTGTCAGAAAAAAAGAGAAACAAATCATAACTAAACCAAAATTGATATTGCCATGGAAACAGCAGACAACAGCAATAACAGCCAATAACAACACAAACCACAAAAAAAACACAACAAAGGAAACAGAAACTACAACCACAATAAAAAGAAATTACAAACCAGAAGAAAGCGACAATAAACAACCAGAAATGAGCACAATCCCAAAAAAAGAAATACCAACATTCACCCAGAAAAACACAACACATTACTACAAAGAACAAGCAACGGAAAATGCAGAACAACAAGACAGGAACACAGAAATAAAACAACACCCAAACAATAAAAAATTAGAAGAAATAATTCAACAAATAAACAACAAACAAACAGTGCAACAAGAGACACAAGAATTCACCAATGCAAAACAAAAGGACAACCAGCCACAACCGCAACAAAGAGACCCACACCTGCAAATTAAGGATGAATTAGATATAGATTCCATCATACGAAGGCATCTACTCATCATGACACATCCACCAACTCCATTCAACCAGCCACTAGCGGAATTAATGCTCCAACATTTTTTGAAAATCAAATTTGAACAGACCCAGAGAAAAAAAGGTAAATAAATAAAACAATGGCATTTTATAATATTGCAATATATATATATATATATATATATATATATATATATATATATATATATATATATATATATATATATATATATATATATATATATATATATATATATATATATATATATATATATATAACTTTGTTATTACTCTCATTACACAGGTGCCCCAACAGATCAACAATCAACTACCTGAACGACAAAATTAAAAAAACATACTGAAGGTAAATAAAAAATTTAGAACAAAAAGTTATCAAATTATATTTACTAACAACAATATTTTCAGATTAAAACACATGTTAAAATTTTAAAGAATCACAAATAATAAATTACAAAAAGAAAAAAAACCAGACAAATATCAATATCTCTCCCTATGTTTTATGTTTTACAGATTAAAAACACACATTGCTGGACGACAAAGGAGGAAACAAAAAATACATATAGTTAAATGTTTAATATTACTTTGGAAAAAAACTTTAATGTGCAAATAACAGTAATGATACAATGACTTAAATTAGAAATTAAGCATTTACAAACAAAAGTAACATACCTCAATGTGTAACTACCAGTAAAGACACAACCAGTTTAGAAATGAAACGTTAATTGTTAAACATGTTTTTGAAAAATAAAAAAAATTTTTTTTGGACAAAACATTCCAATGCATCTTCTTTAATGCAACAGAGGGGGGGAAAAGCCCGGCAACGCCGGGCAACCCTTGCTAGTATTCTATATGACAGCCCCTCAGATGGCTATCATATCACCTTGTATTTGTTTGTTAACACCCATATCTTTTAAACATCTATAAATGTAGTACAACAAAACATTTTGAGCTAAATCCAACTGTTAGCCCCAATGAAAGTAAGCTCATTGAATCAGTGGAACGTATATAACTATTGATTTACCAGCATCCCATGGACTCAATTGCTTTACTATCATTCGGGCTAACCATTTGCTTTGCAGGCGCACCCCCCAAAGAAAGACTCAGACACCGGTATATGGATAAAGGCATTGGGCCACTTTTATTGAATAATGCCCTAGTCCGAATTATAACTTTCAATTGGTGTATTCATCCAATTGTAATTCTTAAGGCAAGCAGGCCGCAGTAACACTGGTAAGGTTCCTCCCAAAAATGCCAATGATAATTGGCTACAATGTATCAATTTGTATCACTTTGTTTGTTGACACAAACAAATTGTTGACCGGAGTCAATAAACTATCTACTGACCCCACCCCATGATGTGTATCCGTTAAATCACGAGGTGATGCATGCTGTAAAGCTCCTGCCATCACCCCTTGCCTGTTCGTCATTGACCGGCCAAAGCTATTACACCTGTATCTGTCTAAGTGTTGTCCAGTCAATTGCGAACCTGCCGGATACCTATGGGTCATAAATCTTTACCTTACCAGTGCTACCCGCCACACAGGGAGGCGTCTATGAAGACTCACCGCCCCCCCCCCAGACCGTCAGCTCGGTCACCAGGCCTGCTTGCAAATCTTCAAGAAAGAGGTTCATACCTCTAGCCGACAGGTGGACCCCATCCCCTGCATAGAGATCATAATTTTGCAAACTAATCGTGGGGTGCCGGATGACCATCCCCAAACCCTTGTCTGACAAGAACCGGGCAACAGCCCTGTTCACCGAGCGGCGAGCGCGGTCAAGGGCACGGAGGTCAATACCTCCCCTGTATGAATGACACGGTACGATGTCCGACCATAGCAGCCTTGTGTACGGCCACACATAATGCAAATAAGCTAGGTCACTGCAAATCGTGAATTTTAAAGAAAGGCCAGTGTCCTGGGCAAGGTCATTGCCCCCGAGGTGCAGTACAAGGACATCAGGCGGTTCAGCATCCCTGATGGAAAACAGGAATGGCAACAGTTCCCGCCATCTCATTCCGCGCTTACCGTACCAACGTATACGTGCGGTTGCACGTAGTCCAAGCTGGGGTCCCCACTCTGTCGCCGCAGCATACTGCGCTGCCCAGTGCACGTAACTGTGGCCCACCAGCCATACTGCCACCGGTGTGCGGGGACACACAGGGTCTGTAAAAGAAGAAAAGAGAATAATGACTTAACTGGTACTCATGCCTGAAGTGGGCGAACATACAATGCAAAACGCATGGATCCCCATCCCCCCATTCGGCATATATCAGCCTCAGAGTACCCAAATGCAGCCGCAGTCCTAAATGAATGGGTGCCGTAACGAGCCCCGGGGAGGCCAACACTGGATAGTGCCATACCGGTCACCTTCCAAAATTGAAATTTAGTCAGGGGAGACCCATCCTGGTCTCAGAAAAACGGGCCAGGGTGCACGCCACGCACTGCCAAGAACTCCTGTAGGGCACCAACCGGACAGATGTCTGCAATGGAACATCGTAGCAGTCTAACTCCACTGCCTACGCCGTGCTGATCATCTTTTGAGGACCGTATCCTCAACTGAGCCCACTCATTAGTGACATAGACATCGTCGAGTTCCAGTGCCCTACGAGTCGCATCTGCCTTAGACAGTAATACCAACTCACTGATGCGGAGCGCTCCAAAGAAGGCCACCGTGGTAGCCGCGTGAAAAAGAGCCACCTCATACTTATCATAACACAAGTTATGCCAGCCTCGTGCAAGGTGGGTCAGTACCTCTGGTGAAATTGGGTGGCGAGTGTCTGGGCGGCGGCCACGTTCCCGTGTCCACCCCTCCAAAACATGACATATGCGGAAATCATTCACGCAGTCAGCAAAACCCCTCACTTTGGCCATAAATGCCAGCACCGACAGCCTGGATGCTATAGTACGAGGAGCCAAACCCTGACCGTGTAGATAAACCATAAATTGTAAAACCTGTTCCACTGGAATGGGCCACACTTTGGGCAACTGAAATTGCACACAAAAGGTTCTAAATTGTACGAAAGCATGTTGATACGCCTTACACGTGCGAGGTGCCAAGGACATGCCAATCGCCCGGATCACCTCTCCTCGCCAAATGTCCAAATCTCGGCCGGGAGTGGCGAGGGGAATTCCTCTGCTTCCGGAGCCAAGGCACAGAACCGGGGGATCTGCAGGCGGGATAAAGCATCAGCAATATCATTATTAATGCCTGGGACATGTCTGGCCTTAAACAGCACATTTAGGCGTAGGCTTCGTAACACAAACTGGCGAACCAACGCCATCACCCTGGGTGATTTAGACGTCTGAGCATTGACAATGTGCACCACTGCTGCATTGTCGCACCAAAAATGGACCACTGAGTTGGCCCACTCCTCGCCCCATAGATCAAAGCTCCCAGGATTGGAAGGAACTCAAGAAAGGTAAGATCGCAGAGGTGATCCGTGCCCCGCCATGCTGGAGGCCATTGGCCATAAGCCCACCTCCCCTCAAAATAAATCCCATATCCCAGGGAGCCGGAGGCATCCGACTGTACTTGGAATCTAGGGGAAACCAAAAGGTCCGATCTCCAGAAAGAGACCCCATTAAATTCCCGTAAAAATGTGAGCCAAACCGAAAGGTCAGCCCGCATGCCCCTGGTCAGTCGGACCCTATGGTGGCGCTTTAATAGGCCCGACATGGCGTCACATAGGCGCCTAGCAAATGCTCTGCCGGGTGTCACCACCCTGCAGGCAAAGTTAAGATGGCCATGAAGTACCTGAAGCTCCCGAAGTGACACTTTACATTTGGCCAGCAATGCCAAAATCATTGCGGAGATCCGGGTGACCTTCTCAATGGGTAACCGGGATGCCTGTGCGACCGTGTCAATTTCAATACCCAGAAATGTGAGCGTAGTAGATGGGCCCTCGGTCTTTTCGGGCGCTAAAGGGACACCCAGTTCCAGCATTAGCGTCTGAAATGTAGTGAGGAGATGTGTGCATGTGTCCGAGCCCCGTTCACCCCCGAACAAAAAGTCATCAAGGTAATGGGCTACAGACCGAGACCCGGACCTGCGAACAAAGGCCCACTGAAGAAAAGTGCTAAAACGTTCGAATGCCGAACATGAAATAGAGCAGCCAAAAGGCATGGCCTTGTCTACATAGAACTTCCCTTGGAATCTAAAACCCAATAGCTCAAAGTCCCCAGGGTGCACTGGCAGCAATCGGAATGCCGATTTAATGTCACATTTCTCCAGGAGGGCACCGGGACCACAAGAGCGGACCATCCATAGGGCATGGTCAAATGACGTATATCTGACCGAACAAAGGTCATCAGGAATAGCATCATTGACAGAAGAACCCGCCGGGTACGATAAGTGGAGGATTAAACGGAATTCACCCGGGGTCTTCTTAGGTACTAGCCCCAGAGGGGAGACCTTCAGGTTAGGGAAAGGTGGTGCGGAAAAGGGGCCCGCTACCCTCTTGGCCTCTACCTCTTTGGCAATACTCAGGGCAGCCACCCCCTCCTTACCCTTCAGGGGGCATCTTGGAAACCACTGGAAACCCTCCAGGAGGTACCTCGCGTCCTCCCTCCTTGGATAAGTTGAGAGCCATCGCTCCAACATATACATGTTAACTGGGGAGGGGGCCTTTTGACTGGCCAGCTCCATCAGCGGAAGCCCTGCCCGCTCCCTGACCACCTCTACCTCTGCCCCATGACCCACCAGCCCGCGGGCACGCGGAGGCGGCGTGGGGGCCAGCGCAAGAGGGACACTCATGCTTGTATTGACACTGTCGCTTATTGCACACGCCATTAGCTGAGAAGCTCCAACACAGCAAGTGGGCTGGAACCCCCTGCCCCGCCGGCTGGCAGGGAGCCTGTGTTGGAGCAGCTCGCTGCACAGCATGGCCACAATGGTACCTATCCCCAGGCGCCGGATGCGTGGGGGTCATGTATTGTCCAAGTATTGGACCATAGGAATGGCCAGATCAGGCCGGGCCCTAAGGTATACCACCACATAAATAAGATATGCCGGTAACCAGTTGGCCCAGGTGCGTGGTGGCTTACGACGACGAGACAGCTCCTTGTCTCTGTCATCCTGACCCTCTCTCTCTTCCTTAGTGGGCTCACGGTTCAATAGGGAGAATATATCAACGTACTCCCCTCGCCAAATCTTCTCCCTCGTGACCTGTGACAAATGATCACCAAGGGGCAAGGAATAACCCGCCGTCGGCAAAGCCGTCACCGGCACATTATGTATAGAGGGCATACGCAGCAGGACCTGGACAGCCCCTGCGATACTCGGCACTGCCCCAGGGGCGGAAACCCTGCCTTCAACGAGGTGCCATTTTGAAACCATGGGGCACTGGGATAGGCTGGTAACTGATGCCCACTCGCCTCAACTTGACGAGGCCAGGGCCACTGAAACCCACCACTGGAAGTGGGCTGTGATGTAGGTGCACTAAATTGAACCTGATACTCACTAGGTGCACCCCCGTGAGCCGCCCCCACCGGGGGTTCCGGCCCATGGCAGGCGTCGGAGCTCGCGACCGGAATCGAGCTCTGGGGCCACACCTGACTACTCCCAGTCTGCAGATCTGGATGAACGGGGAGCTGCGAGACACCAGCTGGCGCCGGCCAGAGCGTCTCAAGCAGCTCAACCTGGCTGGCCGCCCGTTGCAGTGTTGCGGCCGTGAAGGTAGCCGGTGCCAACGAAGGGGCCCCGGTAGAAAGAGAAGCACCCCCCTCCCCAGGAGGCTGTGCAATGCCCAAGGATGCTTCCAGCACTGCTAAACGTGCTAACAGAGCATCCACTGCCACAGAGCCCCCAGCATGAGGCAGGCCGGGTGGGCCGGACAGCCCACTAGGCAGTTGGAAAGGTAACCCGAAGGGCGAGCCAGGGCCAGAATAGGGCCATGCCCAAAACTCCGGCCCATGAGGGGCTGGAGGAGGAACGGGTTGTATACCCGCAGCAGGCCCTCCCATGCTGCCCTGACCCATGGCTGGTAATGGTGGGCCGAGGGCCGAAGCCCCTGAGGGGCCGGCCTGTAGCTGGCCAGCCACCGAGCTGGAGCCCGGCTGCCAAGTGCCAGCCTGAATAGCCCCACCGGTATCAGTGGGCAAGGCTGGCACATTGCCCTGCCGCGGGGGCGCAGCCCTGGTCCTCCGACCCGATAGCTGTCCCCCGTCCGGCGCAGGGCCAGTGAAAGTTCTCCCCCTTGGCCGCGGCTTCATCGCCGGGGCCTTCCGCTTGGGAGCCATGTCTCCCGCGGAGAAGAAAAAGCAGGATCCCTATCCAGAGATCGAAATCCTAATGCCTAAGCGCGCGGTAGCAAACCAAGGCTCTGCGTGTGCTAATCCTCCTTTCCCAGCCGGGAAAGAACCGCAAGGGCTAAACAGCCGAAGACTAAAAGTACAAACAGCAACGAAGAAAACTCCTCTCCGTCGCTCTTTCTAAAATGGCAGCTCATCTGCCTCGTGGCCACCCCTTTTATAGAGGGGTGGCCATGCCCCCTAACTCACCCAGATGCCTAGGTCTGGGGGGGGGCACAAAGAGCACTGCTGCCATTTTGGCGCCACGCTTTCATTAGCTCATAAATTTGAGTAGAGAGAGTATGAGAGTATTCTAAACAGCAGTTTTCTTCACTGTAGCCTCACTGGGGACAGAAACTCATTCTTCCTTGTCTGCATATTTTATTTAAATCCATTCATTTTAAATTGTCTGTCAGCAAGTATTGAGACTGTGTTTTAAAAATTGCCAAACATACAAATAACTAAGACAAAACCTATGGGGATAATTAGAAATTGGACAGATAGTTGTTATTGTATTGCCATCCTGTCAAAATAATATTTAAAAACATGGCTGTAGAGGAATAGTATTTATTTTTTAGCACTACCAATAAACTGCAACACAGTAGTTAGATGGCATAAATTAGCTCATCTTGACAATTTTGATATGGTTTCTATGTCACCTTTGTGGCATGACGGAGTGAGTTTCCGTCTCTGTCCCAGCTCCTGTCAAACTAGCCATTCGAAAGCAAGAAATTGCAAGTACTGTACATAAATAGGTACCACTTCAGTGGGAAGGTAAACAGTGTTCTGTGCACTCTGGTGTCTAGTCATGCCTGCCACATGTACACGGAAATGTCTGCATACACAGACAGCGCTTGCTCTTTGGCTGTAAACAGAGATGGGCACTGTACCCTAGAGTTGGATAGGACTGGCTTTCAGCAAAAGGCGACCTATACCCATGCAGTGATGGGTGTGTCTGTGCTGGGAAGTGCTTTGTAGGTGGTTTGAAGAAGGAATATTAGCCAGATAAATTTCCCATCAGTGATCATTGTTTATTACCGCCATCAAGCTAAAGAAGATTCACTTGCACATATGAGAGAGAGAGAGATTAAACTGACTGAAAACAGCTTGTTGCTCCTAATCTGCAGATGCCTGACAAAGATCTTAAAACAAGCTTAGGCAAATGAGAAGTATCTCTGGTCTGCGTTGTGAATCACTTCTAAATTCCTGAAATAGCCCTCTGTTAGCTACAGTTGCTACACACAGAGCTGATGAAGTTTTGCTACTTTTTATGTCGGTTTACATCATTGCCTGTAAGGGGGATAAAACCAGAATTATTTTATGCAGCTACACTGGGTGGTCTACAATTTGCCTTAAACCTCAAGCAGCAGAACATCTTAAAACAGTTTTTATCATTTGCCCAGGACTGATACAAATTTTAAGGATGTGTCAAAGTGTGTAGCTAGATGCTACCTACAAGGACGTGTGCTTCAGACTCCTGGTTGTTAGTACTTCCACCACATCATTCACTGTAATTTTAAGAAGTCACTGCATACTAAACAATTACTCATAGACACCAATTGTTAGACCATTTTAAAATCTTCCTTTAACTTAAGTTGTTTATATTGTTATACTCATCTAGACCAGGGTTTCTCAACTTGGGCTACCAGCTGTTCTTGAACTTCAGTTCCCAGAAGATAACCTGGGCTTCTGATAATTGAAGTCCAAGAACATCTGGAGACCCAATGCTGAGAAACCCTGCTCTGTCTAGACAATGCAAAAATAAGGGGATAAGACTTACCCAGATTTGGTTTCCATTTAAAGAACATTAGTGACAGGTTGAAAACTCAAATTTGTTTATACATGTAAATGTCAGTAGTAGCATGTGATTTCCCCCATACACATATATGCCTTCCTTTGTGGTTGTTGTTGTTGTTGTTCAGTCACACAGTTGATTCCGACCCTTTGCGAACCCATGGACCATTTTCCTCCAGGCACCTCTGTCCTCCACCATTCTCCTCAGCCCACCAAGCTCTGTGCCCATTGTGTCCACAATACCATCTATCCATCTCATCTTTGGACGCCCTCTTCTTCTCTTGCCCTCCACCTTTCCCAGCATCAAGGCCTTCTCAAGTGAGTCCTCCCTTCTCATTTGATGTCCAAAGTACTTTAGCTTCATCTTCACTATTTGTCCCTCCAATGAACAGTCAGGATTGATTTTTTTCCAGTATTGACTTGTTTGTTCTCTTTTCTGTCCAAGGGACCCTTAGGACTCTCCTCCAACACCACACCTCAAAGGCATCTATTCTTCTGCACTCAGCCTTCCTAATGGTCCAGCTCTCACACCTATACATTACCACTGGGAATACCATTGCTTTGACTATGCGAATTTTTGTTTCAATGTGATGTCTCTGCTTTTCACTGTATTCCCCAGGTTTCTCAACGCTTGTCTCCCCATAATCAGTCGTCTTTTTATTTCATGGCTACAGTTGCCATCTGCAGTGATCTTAGATCCCAGGAAAGTAAAATCTGTCACTGCTTCTACTTTTTCCCCCTCTATTTTCCAGGGACTGATCGGACCTGTTGCCATTATCTTGGTTTTCTTGATATTAAGTCTCAAGCCAGCTTTTGCACTTTCCTCCTTCAATCCAATCAAGAAGTTCTTTAGGTCTTCCTCACTTTCTGCCATCAGGGTGGTATCGTCTGCATATCTCAAATTGTTGATGTTTCTCCCAGCAATTTTGATCCCATATTGTGATTCCTTTATCCCTGCATTGCGCATTATGTGCTCTGTGTATAGATTAAGCAGGGTGATAAAATGCAGCCTTGTCTTACTCCTTTTCCTATTCCAAACCACTGTCATTCCATGTTCTGTCCTAACTGTTGCTTCTTGGTTTGTGTACAGATTTCTCATGAGACATATGAGGTGTTCTGGTATTCCCATCTCTTTAATTACTTGCCACATTTTGTTGTGGTCCACACAGTCAAAACCCTTGGTGTAGTCAATAAAACAAAAGTAGACTTGTTTCTGGTATTCTTTTGTTTTCTCCATGCTCCAACGTATGTTGGCAATGTGGTCTCTAGTCCCCCTGCCTCTTCTGAAACCGGCCTGCACCTCTGGTAGTTCTCTCCCCACATGTTGTTGAAGTCTATCCTGTATTATCTTGAGCATCACCTTGCTGGCATGTGGGATGAGCACAATTGTTCGGTAATTTGAGCATTCTTTGGCATTGCCTTTTTTTAAGGATTGGAACGTACACTGATCTTTTCCAATCCTGTGGCCACTGTTTTGTTTTCCAAATTTGCTGGCATATTGTGCTGACCTTGTGCTGGCAAATTTGCTGACCTTTGTGATTGGTCATCAGAAAATAAAGAAAGTATGTTACTTTATCTACTACACCAGGGGTCCTCAACCTTTTAAAGCTAGAGGCCAGTTCATGCTCCTCAGACTGTTGAGGGGCCAGACTGGTGACCCTACTGCCACCCCAAGCCCCCCTCCACCCACTAGGATGTTGGTGGTGGTGGGAACACCCTGAGCCCCCACTCCACCCACTGATGTTGTTGTTGGTGGGGCCACTCTGAGAGCTCACCATTTCCCCCCCCCCACTGATGCTGACACTGGTGGGACCACCCTGAGCCCCCACCACTCCCCCACTGATTCCAGCAGTGGCGGAACCACCCTGAGCCCCCCACTCCCTCTAACAGTGGAAGCAGTGGGACCACACCTAGCCCCCACTACTACAACCTTACTGATGCCACCACCAGTGGGACCACCCTGAGCCCACACCACTATCCCCCACTGACACTGGCAGTGGTGGGACCACCCTGAGCCCCCACCACTCCTCCCACCAATGCTGGCGGCAGTAGGATCACCCTGAGCCCCCACCACCATTGCTGCCACCACTGGTGACCACCCTGAGCCCTGACCACTCTCCACACTGACAACAGCAGCAGCAGCACCCTGAGCCCCCCACCACTCCCCCCACCACTGCTAATTGACCACCTTGAGCCACTTCCCCCAAGCTGCTTCCCTGCTTACTGGCATGGAGGAGCTGCATGGATTGGCACCAAATCATCATGCCCTCCCTCCAGCTACCGTTTCCACCACCGCTGCCTCAATTCTTGTCCCCTCTGCCTGGCTTGGCATGTCCCTGGTGGTGCTCTATAGCAGGGTGGATATTGTAAACCTTACAACATCTGCCCTAGTATGGAGCACTGTAGGGACATGCCAAGCCAAGGGGAGGGGGCAAGGATTGAGGTGTTGGCGGCAGCAGTGGCAGAAGCAGCAGCTGGAGTGAGGGCCTGGGATGGATAATTTGGTGCCATGGGCCAGGTCTGGCCCATGGGGCCATAGGTTGAGAATCCCTGTACTACACCATACTAGATGCCCTTTTTTGAAATAGAGAGAGAGAGCCATATTCCACATTAAGAGGAAAACACATTTCTTGCTATTTCCCCCCTCTCAAAATGGCATTTCCTCAAAGAAAAGGTGTTCCAGATCCGGAGATGGCTATACAATCCTAGTGGAGTCAGTCCGTCCGGACTCTTACCCGGCAATGGGCAATAAACTAGCTACCATAGAAGCGTATCATAATGGAGGGACCCAGGCTTAGCGCTATCCAGCTACCTGTATGGAGTAGGAAGTATAGATCCGGTCCAGCCCCAACCTTGTTTACCCATGGGGCTTATATAGTGTCTGACCGGCAGTAGCTCCAGGATACAAGGTAGCGACTCACCAGACAAACATAACTAACCAATCATAACAGGGAATATATTTAGTTAACCAATGGAGAACAGGATCCAAAAAATGTAACCAATCACAAGGCTTGGTTTAGCCTAACATGTGCGCCCTTTTGCAGGGGGTTTTGCGCCACTTTAGGCTTCTAATTAGAATGGCGGGATACCACCATTTCCTCTTGCAAGAGCATTTCCCGTGCTACTTGCAATTGTGCCTCAATACACAACACTTCGTCAGTGCTGATCCATAGACAAAAGTCTGAGATGAGCCTTGAGTTACACCAGAAAGATCTTAGATGAAAGTGGAAGCTATTACAGTTAGTCAAGATGTTGTGTTCTGATGGTTTTACCTTCCACATGGATTACAATGTATCTGAGCCAATGTAACCTTGCCTATAGCAACAATGTAACCTTCAGCTGTATCATATAAACCCTGTAATAGGACGCGAGCTAATGACCACCAGCTGGCAGCAGCGAGCGTCCAAGCTCTCTTGGTCCGAACTCATCAAAGGCAACAGCGCGGGAAGTTTTCCCGCCACCACCTACACCTGGACAAGAAGGGCGTGACCCGCAATGATGTCACGCAGACAGTAGCCAATGGGCTACCATGGCACCACGTTCAAATGTATTACTACTGTATATAAAGAGCTATCGATCCGCCATTACCTCATGTTCCCTCTGTCCACGATGCAATAAACCTGAGTTAACCCAGCCCGAGGCTGTGTCCTGTGTCTTGGTTTGCATACACCAAATTGGCGACGAAGGTGGGATGATGGACCCCCACGGAACAGCCAGGGCACAGAGCGGGTTCAACATCACCAAACCGCAAGACTGGGAGCTGCTAGAGATGGACTTCCAGGCGGCACTGGTGGAACTCAGAGTCAAAGAAGACGACGAGGAGAGGAAGAGGGCCATCCTCACCAAAATGCTCGGGATGGAAACCAAGCGGACGCTGGTGGGCATAATCGCTCCGAAGAAGGTGAGCGAATTTAAGGCGGGCGACATCATGAAGCTGCTGCGAGAGCGGTTCTCCCCCTCGAGGGCAATGTTTCCCGCTCGGAGCGCGTTTTGGAGGCGAGTCCAAGCGCCGGATGAGTCGGTTGAGGCATTCGTGGCCGCCATGAGGATAGCCGCCGCCCCCTGTAAATGGGGCGACATCCTGGAGATGGCCCTCAGGGACGGCGTGTTGTGTGGCCTGAAAGACAAGGAGGTACAGCGCAGCTTGATGAATAAGGAACCGCCACCCACGCTGGCAGAGGTCGTAGAGGCCGCGGAAGCCGCAGAGTCCACGAATGCTGGAGTGGACGAGATGCACCAGTGGCGTGAGTGGCGTCCTAGAGCCGGCAAGGCGGAAAATTCGGTGCACGGGAAGTCCGGACAGTCGGTGCACGCAACTCGACGGGCCTCAAAGTCGTCTACGGAAGGCAGCGACGGCGAGGAGGTCCAGAAGGTCCGAAAGGGTGGTCGGCGCTGCGAGGGTTGCGGAGCGGCCCATGAGCGCGCGAGATGCCCGTTCAGGAAGGCCGAGTGTTACACCTGCGGCCGTCGGGGGCACATCGCCAAGGCATGCAGAAAACGGAAGGAGGGCTGGAGGCAGTCACAAGACCGTGCGGCCAGACCGGACCGTCCAGCGAGGCCCAAAGATGGCGCCCAGACCACGAGGAAGCAGGATGGCGTGGTCCGCGTCTCGGACGACAGTGAGGACGACGCCCCAGTGTTCAGCGTGTCCGCGGGACAGTCCCATTACTTCGTTGAGGTATTAGTACAAGGGGCCCCTATTAAGATGGAAATTGACTCGGGGTCCTCCTATTCTATAATTCCCCAGAAAGAGTTTTTGAAAATCGACCCCCACGTGCGGCCCAAACTTAAAGCGTTGAGGTCCACGCTACGAGACGTGCAGGGGAACAGCATTCCGGTGTTGGGGGTCGGGAAATTTCGGGTCAATTTTAAGAGACATTCTGCGGAACTGCCCCTGGTTGTCCTCAAGGGGGGAAGCTGTAGCCTCCTAGGGACACAGTGGTTTCAGCCCTTAGGTTTGTTCATAGGGGGAGTGCATACCGTGGGGGGGGGACCCAATACAAGCGGTTTGCGATGCGCATCCCGCCGTTTTTAAGAAAGGACTCGGAAAGTTCAAGGGACCCCCTGTAGCTTTCGACATAGACCCGGGAGTCCGCCCGATAAGACTCAAACCGCGCAGGGTGCCGTTCGCACTCAAGGACAAGATAGAGGCGGAACTGGACAAACTGGTGGGCCAGGGGATTCTTATTCCTGTTGATTCCGCGGAGTGGGAAACTCCAATTGTAACGGCTCTAAAGGCTAACGGGGAGGTGCGCATTTGCGCTGACTATAAGTGTACAATTAACAAGGCGATCCGCCCTAATGCATACCCGGTGCCGGTGATCAGCCACCTTTTGGCCAGGCTGAATGGGGGAAAGTGTTTCGCCAAACTCGATTTGGCACAAGCCTATCAGCAACTTCCTGTGACCCCCGCCACGGCCGCGGCACAAACGATAGTTACACATAAAGGAGCGTTCCAGGTGTCGCGGTTACAGTTTGGCGTGAACTCGGCACCCGGCCTTTTTCAGTCGCTTGTGGAACGCCTCCTGAAGGGACTGGAGGGGGTGTTGCCTTATTTTGATGACGTGTTGATAACAGGGGGGAGTGAGGCTGAACTGGCAAAGAGGTTGGACAAAGTATTGACCGTGTTCGAGAAAGCGGGGCTGAGATTGAGGAAGGATAAATGTGTCTTTTTCGAAACCGAGGTCGAGTTTTTAGGGTTCCGGATCACACCCGAGGGGATTAAACCGTCTAAATCCAAAGTAGCAGCCATTAAAAAGGCCCCTCGCCCCACATCCAAAACCGAGCTACAGTCCTTCCTGGGGCTCCTCAATTTTTACCATACATTCCTCCCGCGGAAGGCGTCCGTGGCCGAACCGCTCCATCGGTTACTTAAAAAGGAGGAGACATGGATGTGGGGTGACGAGCACGAGAGGGCGTTCAAAGAGCTAAAACAACTCCTAACATCTGAGGCAATCCTGACGCACTTCGACCCCAAACGGCCAGTGGTCCTAGTTTGTGATGCATCCCCGGTGGGGGTGGGGGCGGTGCTTTGCCACGTGTTGGAGGACGGAAGGGAGGCCCCGGTAGCGTTTTACTCAAGGTCCCTGTCCCAAGCGGAGCGAAATTACGCACAAACCGACAGGGAGGCGTTAGCAATAGTAGCGGGGACCAAAAAATTTCACGATTTTTTGTATGGCCGCCCGTTCAAAATCGTGACCGATCACAAGCCGCTGTTAGGGATTTTCACGGCAAGCAAGCCCACGCCGCAGATCCTGTCCCCGAGAATGCTGCGATGGGCTATTTTCCTCAACGCGTACCAACATGAGTTGGAGTACCGGCCCGGAAAGGAGATCAGCCATGCTGATGCGCTTTCGAGATCCCCTCTGCCCTTGTCGGACGACCAAAAGGCGAGAGCAGAAAGAGACCGCCAGGTGTTGCTAATTGAGGTTTTAGACGCACCCCCAATAGTACCAGCCGACATTGCTAGGGCGACAGGCAAGGACAGGACGCTGGAGAAAGTTAGTTCATGGGTGCAGAAGGGGTGGCCGGCTTCGTCCCCGAGTACAGAGTTCGACCCATTCTTTAGGAAAAAGCTAGAGTTGTCCCTAGAGAGGGGGTGCCTTCTGTGGGGCCAACGGGTGGTGGTCCCTGCGCCCCTGCGGACGAGGGTGCTCGAACTGCTGCACGTCAGCCACCCGGGCATAGTTCGTTCAAAGGCGCTGGCCCGGAGTTACTTCTGGTGGCCACAGCTGGACGCGGACATTGAGCACATGGTCGGCACTTGCGAGGCTTGCCAGGGATCCCGACCTGAGGCGGCCCGTCTCCCGCATAGGGAGTGGGACACAGCAAGGGGGCCGTGGTCCAGAGTGCACGTGGATTTCGCTGGCCCATTCCGAGGAACCATGTTTCTCCTGGTGGTAGATGCGTTCTCCAAGTGGCTGGAGGTTATCCCAGTAAAGAGCACGTCCTCCGCCACGACAATTAGCCAGCTAAGGAGAGTCTTTTCCACATTCGGTTTACCCGACACTTTAGTCAGCGATAACGCTAGTTGTTTCACCTCCGCTGAGTTCGGAGCATTCATGGAGGCAAACGCCATTCGGCATGTCACATCCGCACCGTTTCACCCGGCCACGAATGGCCAAGTGGAACGGCTGGTGCGGACAACGAAGGAGGCGCTGCGGCGCATGGGCCCGGGGGACCTGAATCACCAAGTATGCCAGTTCCTCTTAGCGTATAGGGTAACCCCCTTAGCGTCAGGCTACTCGCCGGCGGAGCTCTTGATGCGGCGAAAACTGACCACGATCCTGTCCAGGCTAGACCCGACGAGAGTCGAGGATAAAGGGAAAAACATAGGGTTGGCAGTCTCGAAAGGTTTCGCCGCCGGGGACCCTGTTCACTGCAGGAACTATTCCAGCGCAGGGCCGGCCTGGGTACCAGGGACGGTTGTAGAACAGACGGGGCCAGTGTCGTACTGGGTCGAGACTAACACCGGCCTCCTCTGGAGGAGGCACGCAGACCAACTGAGGCACCGAGTGAGTGGGCCAGTCAGTGGAGCTCAGCAACAGGATTCAGCGTTAGGGTTCTCCCCCACCCGCTTAACCCAAGGGGGAGACAGCAGTGGACAACAGTCCCAAGCAAGGGGGGAAGGAAGCAGAAGCAGCGGCCCCGACTCATATCCTTTTGATACGCCAGTCCTATCAGGGGCCGGGGAAGGGGGAGAGGAGTTCGCGACCGCTGCCCCCGATGGTAATTTTGATTTTGATTTTGCGAGCCGGGGGGGTTTTCAGGAGTGTTCCCCCACCCATCCAAGCGAGAAGAGGGGTTTTTCGTTAGCCCCCAGTGCCCCCGGTTCCTCCCTAAGAAAGAGCACACCTCCCAACAACGCCGCGGAGCCGCGGCAAGTCACTAACGAGTCTCCCTCTCCAATTACAGGACAGGAAACCAGGGGACAAAGAGAAGGTAGCAAACCCGGGGAGAGGCAGCCCGCATCGAGACCCCAGCGTGTTCGAAATAAGCCATCTTGGCTGAGAGACTTTGTCTCCTAAGGGGGGGGGGGAGTGTGTGTAAGTGTGGGCTCGAGACTTTGTCTCGTCCTAGGGGGGAGGGGTGTTGTGTTCTGATGGTTTTACCTTCCACATGGATTACAATGTATCTGAGCCAATGTAACCTTGCCTATAGCAACAATGTAACCTTCAGCTGTATCATATAAACCCTGTAATAGGACGCGAGCTAATGACCACCAGCTGGCAGCAGCGAGCGTCCAAGCTCTCTTGGTCCGAACTCATCAAAGGCAACAGCGCGGGAAGTTTTCCCGCCACCACCTACACCTGGACAAGAAGGGCGTGACCCGCAATGATGTCACGCAGACAGTAGCCAATGGGCTACCATGGCACCACGTTCAAATGTATTACTACTGTATATAAAGAGCTATCGATCCGCCATTACCTCATGTTCCCTCTGTCCACGATGCAATAAACCTGAGTTAACCCAGCCCGAGGCTGTGTCCTGTGTCTTGGTTTGCATACACCAAACAAGATGAAACACAAACAAGGAGAAACATAAAGCAAAGGCTACGTAGCATGTCCATGAAGGTCGCCCTTGCTCAAAAGCCAGTTGTATCCGACTCTAGGGTTCAGTGCTCATCTCTGTTTATAGTTAAAGAGCCAGTGCTGTCTTTGTCTGCAGATGTTTTCATGGACATGTGGTAGGCATGCCTGAACACCAGAGTGCACTGAACACTGTTTACCTTCCCATGGAAGTGGACTCTATTTATCTACTTGCAATTTCTTGCTTTCGAACTGCTAGGTTGGTAGGGGCTGGAACAGAGATGGGAGCTCACTCCAACATGCAGTACCCAGGAATCAAACTCTGACCTTCCAGTCAGCGAGTTCAGCATCTTAACCACTTGAGCCACTGCACATGAAGACCATTTTGCTAAGACAGAATTGTTGAAACAGAAAGACCTCAGGTATTCCGTGCTTAAAGCTCATGACAAGCCGCTGGGGACTGAGGAGAAAGGCCACAGAGAAGAGAGTACTTGAGCAAACTTGATTGGAGAATGTCTCACCTTCTAGTTTCATTCCCTCAGGCCTAAAAAGCACAGGCCATAGTGACTGCAGTCTAAAAATAAACATGCCTTTCTCCCCTTCCCTAGACAATAAGCTGCAGCAGTATATGGAGCAGCTGCATTCAAAGACTAGATATTTGAGTCCCAGAAGATCTTGGCAGATCCTTTACTTCTAGCATGTGCCTTTTCCTCACTCTGCCTTCATTTACTCATTTCCATTTACTCTCCTGTTTGCCAATAATCTGATATATCACTGAAACCTCTTTTACTTATCCACTATCTACCCATGTGACACATCCTGTGTTTTCCACTGAGATCCTACTGCAGTTGCAATTTCTAATTGCAAAGGGTAGAGGTTTCTCTTTAATGATGCTCTCATTTTAGAGAGTGCTTCTCTAAAAAATATATGCTTTATACTTAATTTATAATATTTTGATTCCGTTAAGATGTGTCCTTTTACTCAGGCACTTTATCTTGTTAAACTTTTATCTGCTTATGTAATTATAACTTCTAGTGCTTTAAAAATGTAATTAGATGGTAATTTCATTGTATTGCATGAATTTTAAAAATAATTTGTTAATATTGTATAGCACCTGGGATTCTCCCGTAACAAATGATGGTATTAAATTATTTCAGATAAACAAGTTATACAATAACACCAATCTCCTCAATGCCAAAAGCAAAAAAATAATAATAGTTATGTTCTTTTCCTAACCAATCTTTCTTATATTGACCCATCCTTTCTTTTGCTTCATGAACAATGCCTCTTTTCTCAACTGACTAATTCTTATCTGATAATTAGTCATTTGGTTTCACAAAACTCCTAAACCACACTTCTCCCTCCTCCTTGGCTGGCTCACTTCAAATTTCTCATCCAGCATTATGCAGGTACAGTTCTTTGTCTACCTACAGCCACTGATAACAACATCATATATTGAGGCATTTTGACAATTTGCCATTGTATCTCTCTGCCATTTTCTCTTGCCGTGCCCCATGACTTCTTGTTTCTCTATCAGCTTGAATGTTTCAACATGATCCAACTCAAGCATGTCAAAGAGTACGCTTTATGCGTATAAAGTTCAATTTTTTTAAAAAATTGAACTATTATGTGTTAAATGCATCTTGGTAGAGTGACCTTGATTCTTGTACTCATAAATGGTTATTTATGTGTGAGAGTGATATTGAATACAAATGCTTCTAATCTGTTTCTTGGAAGAGATAATATAAAACATTCCATGAATAGTTGAGCAGTGTTATCACCTGTTTCTCAACATTGTCTGCAATGAAAGCGAGATATAGATGGTCACAATAAACAACATTGTTTCAAAGACAAGTTAAAATTACCCATCAGATACAGTGGAAGACACCTCCTGAGATTTCATGCTGTTATAAGACACAGGCATTCCAAAGCAAGAAAGTCAAGACTGGATGTTTTGTTAGTACTGTACCACTGATAAATACAATTCACTGGAACACAAGAAGAGCATTGATTCTTTCAAGGCTTTGCTGTGGGTATTTCTTCTACAAGAAGATTAAATAGTCTGGATTTAATTGCTTTGGATGTTTTTCTTTTTAAATACCATTAAAATATTGTTGTTTCAAATCTGAGCAGATTTCCTTACATTTATTTTAAATCTGATATCTATGTTTTAAATAGCTAATATTGCTGGAAATCAGTCATGATTCTGTGTTACACTTTGGCAGGCTTTCTGGCAATTTATCTTCTATTTAATGTTATTAAATTGTTTTAAAAGTTTTAAATGTGTATATATTTAAATTTAATAATAACATATTAACAATCCCTGTGCCATTCACACAGTCCTCATATTCCATAGGAATACTTTTAGACATCAGTTTCCCATAGATATAAAATTTGCAGCATTAGTGAATCAACCATTCACTTCTCCTTCTGTAGTGGACTTAATGTTTAATAACTCAATTATGGGATACACAGAAACAGCCTCATCGAAGACTGTGGCATTTCTGAACCAGAATCAGGCATACCCCAGGCATCGGCCACCTTGTGTCTGTTTATCTTTTTCACACTAGGTCAGGTGAATAGAACTGTGGAAATGAATTCACCAAAAGTGGCTTCATTTTGGCAGTTTCATGTCTGACCTAGACATGGAAGAAGGCTCAGTTGTGCCTTGCATTGTCATCTACTGCCACAAACTTTAACTGCTTGTGCTCACAGAAGATGGAAGAAAACGGACTCCAGTTTAAGGCTATAATTCTGGGCATGGCTATCAAGGAACAAACACACTGTATTCATCAGGATTTACTTCAGACTAAAAATACAAAAGACTTAGTTGCACACTTGCAATCCCAAGCATAATATTTATGCAAGGGTCAGCAAAATGTTTGGGGAAAAAAATTTTTATTGACAATGTCTGGAGACCCATGAGCACAACAACTTGCTGCTTGCTTAGGTATGCTGAAAGTACTTGTAGGCCAAAATATTGCCAAAAGAGTAGCCATGTACTTTTATCCTGCATCATGGAGTGGATAGAGTGATGGACTGTCTCTGGAGACCAAGGTTTGGATCCCCACTTGGCTATAGGGAATTTCCAGGAAATGATCCAGAATCTGGAACTGGTAAAATCATTCTTTAAATTTCTTAGCTACCTTGAAAGTCTTATTAGGGTTGTTATTAGGCAGTTCCAACTTGGTGGTGCATAACTAATGAGCTACATACAAGTTTGTTCAACCAAAGTAATAAAAATCTGGTGGCAAACGGAAGACAGAAGCTTTCATTAGGACTGTCACTAGGATAGGGCAAAGGAGCCTTGCCAAGGGTATCAAATGTGTCCATACCCCAATTTCCCAAAATTGACCATCTACCACAAGAGGCAAACAAGTAGACCAGACCTCTGACAGTTTTTTTTTTAGTAGACTACTAGGTGGTGCAGAAGACAATTGGTAGACTGAGCCTGCCTGAGGGAGCCTGCTGACCTGGTTTGGAGGAGGGGGCATTCAGATTGATGGATGGGCTAAGAAAGGGATTCTCAACCTGTGGCCCATGGGCCAGATGCAGCCCATGACACCATTTCATGTGGCCCACTACCACCACCACACCCAGAAGTGCCATGTGGTGGAGGAAGGGCAAAATGGTCATCCTTCGAGAGTGCCGCCGCCACCGTTGCTGAACTGGTCTCGCCTTTTTGGTTGGAGGCAGGTTGTACAGGATGTCCGGGAGGATCTCAAAAACTGCCGTTGCTGTTGCCCCGCCAGGGCCCCTTCCCCGTTGTGTCTGGGCTTCTCTATGGTTCATTGAGGTAGTTGAGCCTTGGTCTCTGACCCCTGGACCTATAGCGATGGCACTGCTGTAAGGGCCGCTGTATTGGGGTTTGTTGTATTTGGTATTTAATATTGTAATTTTTATATTTATATTTTCTATGATATTTTGTGTGTATTATGTATTGTTTAATTATATATATATATATATATATATATATATATATATATATATATATATATATATATATATATATATATATATATATATATATATATATATATATATATATATATATATATATATATATATATATATATATATATATATATATATATATATACATACATACATACACACACACACACACACACACACACACTGTTAAATTTTTCTTGTTGTAATTTTGCTGCTTTGGGTCTCCCTCGGGAGAGGAAAACGGGGTATAAATTGATGTATATTATTATTATTATTATTATTATTATTATTATTATTATTATTATTATTATTATTATTATTATTATTATTATTATTATTATTATTATTATTATTATTATTATTATTATTATATCCTGCCTCTGAAGCTGTCTGAGGCAGTGTGACCTGTCTCCTGGCTTTAAAAGTCTAAGGAAACTAGCCTCTCTGTCAGTGGACCTGTCTACCTGGAGCTCAGTCAAGTAGGTCCATTCTTGGATGAGGTGGAAACGGCAGAAAGAAAGCTGCTCTACCCAGAACATGGCAAAACCATAATTACTGTACTTTGTCAGAGGGCCAATATACCTCAAGCTTGGTCAAACATGCCTCTGGCTCAGACAAGGAGAAATCCAGTTGGACAGCTAGTCAACACAGATTTCCAGACTGTTAATGCAGGGTATGGAAGACATTGCCTCTGACCTGGACATGACAATAAAATCAGCTTATTAATATATGGTATGCTAAACAACATTTGTGTTTATTTAGTGTAAGGGACCAAAGACAATGAAACAGCCGAAGGGTTGGCTTAACACAGGTTTATTGCATGATGATCCGGAGGAACATGTGGTAATGGCGGATGAGTAGCTCAATATATACAGCTGGCTATACATTTGAATGTGGCTCTTCGACAGACTATTGGTTGCTGCCTGCGTGACGTCGTAGGAGGTCACGCCCTTCTTGACCAGGTGTGGAGGTCGCGGGGAATCTTCCCGCGCTGCTGAACCAGGTGACTATGATCCGTGAGAGCTGGACGCTCGCTACTGCCCTCTGGTGGTCACTAGCTCGGGTCCCCTTATTAGGTTACATTGATACAGCTGGTGGTTATAATGTTGCACACAGAAAGGTTACATTGGTAACACATGGCAAAGGTACATTGTTAAAGGCACAGCTTTACAGAACACAACATCCCTCCCCCCTAGGATGAGACGAAGTGTCTCAGCCAAGATGGCTTGTTGCATGTCCGTTTGGGCCGTGAAGAGGGCTGCCCCCCCCGGGGCGTTATTGCTTCTTTGTTCCCTGGTCCCTTGTCCTGAAATGGGAGAGGGAGACTTGTTAGTGGCTTGCCGCTGTCTGGCGGCCTTAGGGGAAGGGAAAAACTCCATTGTGGGCAGACCGGGGGCCGTCGGGGCTAACGAAAAACCCCTCTTCTCGCTTGGACGGGTGGGGGACCACTCCGAAAACCCCCCCCGGTTCTGAAAATCAAAATCTAACTTGGTAGGGGTACCCGCATTTGTGGGGACTTTCCGCGAGATATGTATGGGGTCGGGTTCCTCCTCCTCGGAAAGATCCCCTAGGATATCTACGAGAACATCCTCCTCCCCCCTTGGTGGGGGCCCGCGGTCCCCTTTCCCTCCCCCTTGGGCTGAACGGGTGGGGGAGAACCCTAACGTTGACTGACTCCCTGCTTGATCTGTGCCCTGCTCATCGGAGACCCTGCATTGGAGCTGGTCCGCGTGCCGCCTCCACAGGAGCCCTGTGCTGGTTTCCACTCGGTACGACACGGGGCCGGTTTGCTCCACAACTATGCCCGGCACCCAGGCTGGGCCCGTGCTGGCGTAATTCCTGCAATGCACGGGGGCGCCTATACTGAAACTCTTTGTAGCCTCTAGCCCGATGTTCCTTCCTTTGTCCTCTACCCTCGTGGGGTCTAGCCTAGTAAGGATGGTGGTCAGCTTCCTGCGCATTAAGAGCTCTGCGGGGGAGTATCCTGATGCCAATGGGGTCACCCTGTACCCTAGCAGAAACTGACACACCTGTAGGTTCAGATCCCCTGGGCCCATGCGCCGCAACGCGTCCTTCGTGGTGCGGACGAGGCGCTCTACTTGGCCGTTGGTGGCCGGGTGAAAAGGGGGGGAGGTGATATGCCGAACGGCGTTAATCTCCATGAATGCCCTAAACTCAGAGGACGTGAAACAACTAGCGTTATCGCTAATTAACATGTCGGGTATGCCGAACGTGGAAAAGAGCCTCCGCAAATGCCTAATGGTCTGGGCCGAGGAGGTGCTCGTGACTGGGATAACCTCCAACCATTTGGAGAAAGCGTCCACTACAAGGAGGAACAGGGTGCCTCTGAACGGGCCCGCGAAATCAACGTGCACCCGGGACCACGGCCCCTTAGCCGCGTCCCATTCCCTGTGGGGAAGGCGGGCCTCCTCTGGTCTGGAGCATTGGCAACTCTCACAGGTGCCGACCATGTGCTCGATGTCGGCGTCTAGCTGGGGCCACCAGAAGTAACTCCGGGCCAGCGCCTTGGATCGCACGATGCCGGGGTGGCTGACGTGCAGCAGTTTGAGCACCCGCGGCCGAAGGGAGGTGGGAATCACCACCCGCTGCCCCCACGAGACACCCCCTCTCTAGGGACAGTTCTAGCTTTTTTCTGAAAAATGGAGCGAACTCCTCCGCTGGGGAGGACGCGGGCCACCCTTTCTGCAGCCAGGAGCTGACTGTCGCTAATGTTTTGTCCTTCTCTGTTGCTTTGGCAATGTCGGCGGGCACTACGGGGGGCGAATCCAGCACCTCTATCATGAGAACCTGATGGTCCCGCTCCCCCATGCTCACCTGGCTGGGCGTTAGGGGGAGGGGAGACCTAGATAGGGTGTCCGCATGGCTGATCTCTTTCCCGGGCCGGTAGATCAACGCGTGCTGATACGCGTTGAGAAAAATGGCCCACCTGAGCATCCTCGGAGACAGGATCTGTGGGGTGGGCTTATCAGCGGTGAAAATGCCTAGCAAGGGCTTGTGGTCTGTTACAATGGTGAAGGGGCGGCCGTACAGAAAATCGTGAAATTTTTTCGTCCCCGCGACTATTGCTAGTGCCTCCCTGTCCGTCTGTGCGTAGTTCCTCTCTGCTTGGGACAGGGACCTGGAATAAAATGCTATCGGGGCCTCCCTTCCGTTTTCCAACACGTGGCACAGCACCGCCCCCACCCCCACTGGAGAAGCATCACAGATCAGAACTACTGGGCGCTTGGGTTTGAAATGGGTCAGTATAGCGTCGGACGCCAGGAGGCTTTTTAGCTCGCTAAATGCCCTTTCTTGGTCATCGCCCTTCTTCCATGCCTGGTCTTTCTTTAGCAGTTTGTGTAGCGGTTCAGCCACCGCTGCCTTTCGGGGAAGGAAGGAGTGGTAGAAGTTGAGCAGCCCTAGGAACGACTGCAACTCGGGCTTGGAGGTGGGGCGGGGGGCTTTTTTAATGGCTGCCACTTTGGACATGGATGGTTTTATTCCCTCAGGAGCCACACAAAACCCTAGGAACTCAACCTCGGTTGCGAAGAAGACGCATTTGTCCTTTCGTAACCTCAGCCCCGCCTTTTCGAATATCGTCAGGACCTTCCCCAACCTTTTGGCCAATTCAGCCCGACTCCCCCCCGTTATTAACACGTCATCAAAATAAGGCAACACCCCCTCCAATCCCTTCAGGAGGCGTTCCACGAGTGACTGGAAAATTCCAGGCGCCGAATTCACGCTGAACTGGAGGCGCGTCACCTGGAACGCCCCCTTATGGGTGACTATGGTCTGCGCAGCAGCTGCGGCAGGGGACACCGTGAGCTGCTGGTAGGCCTGTGCTAAGTCGAGCTTAGCGAAACACTTTCCCCCATGTAACCTGGCCAGCAGATGGCTGACTACTGGCACTGGATATGCATTCAGGCGGATCGCCTTGTTGATGGTGCACTTGTAGTCGGTGCATATGCGGACCTCCCCATTGGCCTTTAGAGCGGTTACAATTGGAGTTTCCCACTCCGCAGAATCTACAGGCACAAGGATCCCCTGGCCCACCAACTTGTCCAGTTCCGCCTCTATCTTGTCCTTGAGTGCAAACGGCACCCGGCGTGGTTTTAGGCGAATTGGGCGGACCTCCGGGTCCAGGTCGAAAGTCACTGGGGGCCCCATGAATTTCCCCAGTCCCTTTTTGAAGTCTTCGGGGTGCGCCTCGCACATCTCCTGAATTGGATCAGTCCCAACGGCGTGCATCCCAACGGCGTGCACCCCCCCAATAAACAACCCCAGGGGCTGGAACCATTGAGTCCCGAGGAGGCTGCAATTTCCTCCTTTGAGCACGACTAGGGGAAGGGACGCGGCGTGCTCCTTGAATTTGACCTGAAATTCTCCAACCCCCAACACTGGAATACTGTTCCCTTGCACGTCCCGTAGTGTGGACCTCAATGCTTTGAGCTTGGGTCGCTTGTGGGGGGCAATTCCCAAAAACTCCCTCTGGGAAATGATTGAATATGAGGACCCCGAGTCAATTTCCATCCTAATGGGGACCCCTTGGACCAGTACCTCAACAAAGTAGCGGGGGTGTCTAGTAGACACGCTGAACACTGGGGCGTCGTCCTCGCTGCCGTCGGCGATGCGGCCCACGCCGTCCTGCTTCCGTGTGGCCTGGGCGCCATCCTTGGGTCTCGTTGGGCGGTCTTGTCCCGTGGAACGGTCTGCGGAGCTCCTCCGGGTTTCGCGCTTCTTCCTGCACACCTTGGCGATGTGCCCGCGGCGGCCGCAGTTGTGGCACTCAGCCTTCCGGAAGGGGCATTTCACGCGGTCGTGGGCCGCTCCACAGCCGTCGCATCGCCGGCTCTCCTTCTGGACCCTCTGGACGTCCTCGTCGTCGCTGCTCTCTGTGGACGACCTCGAAGTTTGCCGGGCCGCCTGTACCGGAGCCTCTGCTTTGCTCGCCTTTGGCCGCCAGTCCTGAAGTTCTTGGACCCCGGCCTTCGTAGCTTCTGTGGCCTGGGCCGCTCTGACGACCTCCTGCAACGTGGGAGCCGCTCTTGGTTCATTAACGTGCGCTGGGTTTCGGCGTCGTTCAGGCCGCACAGCACACAGTCTCGGAGGGTGATTTCGGCATTCTCCCATTTTCACGGGCCGGCCGCCAGCCGCAGGGCCGCCACGAATGCGGCGACCGTCTCCCCGGGCGCTTGGACTCGCCTCCAAAACGCACTCCGAGCGGGAAACATCGCTGTGGCGGGCCGGACGTGCTCACGCAGCATCTGCATGAGTTCCTTGGCCTTGAATTCGCTCACCCTTCTCGGTGCAATCAGGTCCACCAAGGTCCTTTTTGTTTCTTGTCCGAGCATTCTGGTGAAGATGGCTCTTTTCTTCGCCTCTTCTGTGACTTCGGACTCGATCAGTGCGGCCTGGAAGTCCATCTCGAAGATCTCCCAGTCGCCCAGTTTCCTGATTTCGAAACCGGCGCATGTCTTGGTCCCGTGGGCTGCCATTATCCCATCCTCGTCGCCAGTTTAGTGTAAGGCACCAAAGACAATGAAACAGCCGAAGGGTTGGCTTAACACAGGTTTATTGCATGATGATCCGGAGGAACATGTGGTAATGGCGGATGAGTAGCTCAATATATACAGCTGGCTATACATTTAAATGTGGCTCTTCGACAGACTATTGGTTGCTGCCTGCGTGACGTCGTAGGAGGTCACGCCCTTCTTGACCAGGTGCGGAGGTCGCGGGGAATCTTCCCGCGCTGCTGAACCAGGTGACTATGATCCATGAGAGCTGGACGCTCGCTACTGCCCTCTGGTGGTCACTAGCTCGCGTCCCCTTATTAGGTTACATTGATACAGCTGGTGGTTATAATGTTGCACACAGAAAGGTTACATTGGTAACACATGGCAAAGGTACATTGTTAAAGGCACAGCTTTACAGAACACAACAGTTTATGTACTATTCTTCTTTTTGTAGCTTTGGCAATGCAGCTAGTACTCTGCAGAAGGGTGAGATGCTGGCTGTTCACTGCTATAATTAACTCTTGCATTACTTTCACATCACAAAGTTGATTTGAGTGCTGCTTGCCCTAATTGCCAAAATGGCTAACTATAGCTCTGGCTTTCATGACTGTAGCCCACTTTATGAATTTAAAAAAACATATAAAGCATATGATTAATAAAAATTATTAGTCTGCAAAATGTCACAGTGTGGTGTAGGGATAGAGTTACAGATTAGAATTCAGGTTTGAATTCCCACTCAGCATGGAAGCTCACTAGAATTGTGGAGCTGGTAAAGCCACTCTTCAAGATATCTCACCTTGAAAAGGCTATTAGAATCATTAGAAGTCAGTTCAGACTTGACAGCAGAGAGCATAAGATACCACAATGTTCTTTGTAGTCTTTGCCAATCTGTGGGTACATGTTTGGAAGAGAGGATCATACAAAACTAGGTAGCTTGTTGGGGGTAAAGCTTATTCCCTGGTGTGCTATTTTCTTGTGTGCTGGAACTTTCTTGTTGAAGGTATTCAATAAGAAGAAAGAGAGAGAGAATCCAAAATTTTGGGGGGAAAGTATTGGCCCATAAATATTTGTTATTATTCCTTGAGTCTGTTACCTTGTCCTGTTGCACTCTTTGGGATTCATTTTAAGCCATAGAGGATATTTTTTTTGTTATTATAAAAATTTATCATTAGATTCACAGTTGAAGATTGGTATTTAACTAGCAGTTCGGGACCCAACCAAGGGCCTAAGAACAGTTACAGTAACATCTAGGTATATAGGCAGGTCCTAGTAACTTTTTCCCCCTAGAGTTAACATGTTCAAGTGTAATAAATCCAAAATTTCCAAATATCTAGGGAGTACTTTAGGTGTTGCTCCAAGGGCTCCGAACACTATGGGTACAACAACAGATTTCCTCCTCCTCCTCCTTATTATTATTATTGTTATTGTTGTTGTTGTTGTTGTTGTTGTTGTTGTTGTTGTTGTTGTTGTTGTTATAATAAAAATACAAAATCAACCATTTGGTTCACAGTCAAGGACTGGATTAAAATTAACAGTTTAAAACCTAACCAAGGACCTAAGAAATGTTAAGGAAACATCTGAGTATATATGCAGTTCCTAGTAGAGTCGTTTTTGGACCACCACCATCACCAATAATACTAATACTAATACTAATACTGATACTAATAATATTTCGTGTCAGACATTATTCTGGGTTGAAGGGATTTTTACAGAAGAAACTCCGCATAAGGAACACCCAGATCAGGCTCCCAGATCAGAGCTGGGACCGAGGCGGGCGCTCAATTCGTCATGCCGGGTCTCGAACTGCCAACTTGTTAGCAATAATAATAATAATAATAATAATAATAATAATAATAATAATAATAATAATAATAATAATAATAATAATAATAATAATAATAATAATAATAATAATAATAATAATAATAATAATAATAATAATAATAATAATACTATCCCCCAGAAGACTCAGCCGGCATTTCTGAGTTATTCTGGGAGTGCTCCGAAAGCGCGAGGGAAGAGAGCAGGACGCCGAGGTAGTCCACCCAAGCCCAGAAGCTCAGCCTCCCTCTCCCGCGTAGGCTAAAAGGGGAGCGAAGCCGAGAGAAGCGTCTCGCCGGGGCTCCAACTCCCCACGTGCGCGCTCGGCTCGGCTCGCTCTGACAGGATTCCCTTCAGCAGCTTCCCAATTGGGCGAGAGCGCGCTCTCCCTCCCTCCGCCCCGCCCCGGTCCCAGGCGCCCAGAGCCGCGCTTATTGCCCTCCCGCCGGCAGGGTCAGGGAGGAGAGGAGCCAAGTGGGCGCAGCGCAGCGGCGCCGATGCCTGGCTCCCAGCAGAGCCCAACCGCGGCTGGAGCGCTTTCCCGCCCCTTCCTCCGTCCCGGGCTTGCCGGCTTCTGTAGCTTGCGGAGCGAACATGCTGAGCGGCGCTGCCGGTAAGTTGGCTCTGCGTGCGTCTTCATCTCCCCCCCCCACTCCCCTCCCCTCCCCTCCCCTCCTGTAGGATCTCTCTCCTCCTCCTCCGCCGCCTCTTTCCAAACGCGGCGTCCCGAGGCGCCCCGGCGGGAGGCAGGGCGGAGGGGAGGGCGCCGGCGGCGGAGCGGCTGCTGGGGCGAGGCGAGCCCAGTCCCAGTTCCAGGCGCCCGGTGTGGCCCCCGCCCCGCTTCCGCCGCCGACGCTTTCAGGGCTTTGGAGGAGCCGGGGCGGGGCAGGTGGCGCGAGGTGGGGAGCGAGGGCGCCGGGAATAAGGGGGGTGGGGGGGCTCTCCGTTCGCCCCCTCGGCCGCGAGGAACTCCCTCCCTCCCTCCCTCCCTCCACGCGGAGCCGCCTCCCCTTTCCTTCCTCGCTCCGAATGTTTGGGCCAGAGGAAATGGAAAGGCCAACCTTGTTCTGCCTTTTAGTAGTCACGGTGCCGTTTTTACGCTCGCCTCGCTTGGGACAAGCCTCGCCGTCGGGCTCTCTCGGGCCACACAGGTGGATTGGGAGGTGGGTTGCGCACCTCTTGGGTGTAAACGGGCTAACTAGGCAGAGCGGAGGAGTCGCGCTTGAAAAGAGCGGGGAGAAAGAGGAAAGGGGTGTCAGGTAATAATAATAATAATAATAATAATAATAATAATAATAATAATAATAATAATAATAATAATAATAATAATAATAATAATAATAATAATAATAATAATAATAATAATGGGAGTGCTGGAGAAACTCTGCTCAGGGGACGCCCAAATGAAGCTCCTTTCATGTCCCCAAGATCTTTTCCCACAGAAGGGGTCCCTATTTATCTACTTGCAATTTCTTGCTTTTGAACTGCTAGTTTGGCAAGAGCTGCGAATAGAGGCGGGCGCTCAATCCGTCTTGCAGTACCCGGGTCTCGAACTGCCGTTTTGCCGGCCTTCCAGCTAACAAGGGAAGTTTCTTAACCACTGAGCCACCGTAGTGTCAGGTGAGGCATCCGCTTTGGGTGGAATGGTCTGCTTTGGTAGCAGAGAGGGTGACGGTGTGACTCTCCTTGTTTGAGGCGAGGGACTTCTTTGACTTCGGTATTCTTTTATGCTTCTACTTGTGAGTAATTATTTTTAATTATTTTTATTTTTCTTCAAACAGTAACAACACAGACTATAAAAATCATACTAATAAAAAGACTAACAATGTAAATCTAACCATGATAACAACTATAAAGTAGAAAAGCATAGAAAATAAAAGCACAACAATAAGAATAATAAAAATATCGAGTAAATCCCCTTGAATGGGAACATCTTCCAGAAGAGTAGTTGAAGGGTAAGGTAAAGGTAAAGGTTTCACTTGCTCGAAAGCCAGTCATATCTGACTCTAGGGCTCAGTGCTCATCTCTGTTTCAAAGCCAAAGAGCCAGTGCTGTCTGCATCTGTAGACGTTTCCGTGGTCATGTGATAGGCATAACTAGACACCGGAGTGCTGTTTACCTTCCCACCGAAGTACTCCCTATTTATCTACTTGCAATGTCTTGCTTTTGAACTGCTAGGTTGGCAGGAGCTGGGACAAAGACGGGAGCTCATTCCGTCCTGCAGTACTCGGGAATCGAACTGCTGACCCCCCACCTTCCAGTCAGCGTCTTAGCCACTTGAGCCACTGAAGTTGTCAAATAATATTTATTTTGACATAAACCTTTCTGGACAAGATAGGCCACTTCCGGAGTGAAATGTTACTCCTCGTTGAAAGGTGTGTCTGCAATAACCTGCAGAGACAGAGGGAGAGTAGTCTGTGTTTTGAGACCCAGGAGCAACCTAGACAGGATGGTTCAGGTGGGCTGGTTTGAGTGCCGTTGGTCTCACAAGATCTCCCACAACTGAAGATTTTTGGAAATGAGCATGAGATAAGAACAGCCGAACTACTCCTGTGAAGCGTTATGTTTGCTGGTAACAAACTTTGGTTGGTAATAGTAGTAGAACATTCAGGGAGAAGAAGGTGCGGTAGATTGAGAATGCAGATTAAAATTGCCTGGGTGTGGAAGGGAAGTGGGATGTTGTTTACTAGCACTTGTGAGCATAATGTTCCCTGCTAGAAGTGAAGGAGAGCAGCTTTAATAGTATACTATTATGCTGGTATACAGAAGTAGCACATCCCTATAATAAAACAAAACGTGGTGATGAATCCTGGCAATGGAAGTCTTGTTTTACTTCAAGCAGAACGGCCCCTTTAAGGGTGCCACAGTATATAATTCAGAGTGAATACCTAATAAGAAATGCGCACTGCCTCACAGCATTCGAGAAGATGAACTTCCAAAGAAATATGAACAAAAT
Organism: Bradypodion pumilum; assembly: GCA_035047305.1. Classification (NCBI taxonomy): domain Eukaryota; kingdom Metazoa; phylum Chordata; class Lepidosauria; order Squamata; family Chamaeleonidae; genus Bradypodion; species Bradypodion pumilum. The sequence continues at coordinate 405,534,049 of JAWDJD010000001.1, forward strand.
TTTCTACAGCGCTTGTTGATGCATTCTTTAGTAGGCTTTCTGTCAGCATACTGTACTCCTTTGTCAGACATACTTTATGCTGTGTTAAATGGAGCATCTACTTAAGGAGGTGCAGTTCTTTGCTGTGGGATGGGGCTGAAACGATTCTTGTAAGTGCCTCTGAATTCCACTTGGGTTTGGCCTCACTTACTGCATTATGTGGGGAAAAAATGGCTTTGTATCTTATGACAGAGTCATCTTCCTCCTCCTAAGTGCTATTCTGTTTTATGGCAGGTAGCTTCCTATTTTCGGTTTGCATTGGCTTCATGTGTCTATTAATCTAAACTGCCTTCACACTAACCTGTACATCATTTTTTTAAAAAAAAAACCCTTTAAATGTAAAAGCTTACTTCTTCACAAATTAAGTATTTGCAAGCATATCTGATAAAACAGAGCAGCAACAAATGTTGTGGCAGCTTAAAGACTAACTCCTGTACAGTATTTGTATTTAACTGTGAGCTTTCGTGGACCAAGTCCACTTCACCAGACTGTCTTTTTTTGCTGTTCCGTTTTATTTACTCTCAGATATGTATTTAAAGCATGCAATTTTGGTATTGCTGCAGTTGAGCATTGTAAGATTCAAACAAGTACAGAAAGTGTGGACTTCTGCATTCCTATCTTCATATTATCTCAAGAGATTACTTTTTTTCTCATCGGGTCACTTCATTCATACAGCAATTCTCAAATTCCACATTTGTCAGCTTTTCTTATTCTGAACGCTGTTTCTGCCCCATTTGACTTTGAGGTTCAACAGAAGTATATCCAAGAAATTTTACCTTTAAATAGGCACCAGAAGGCATGTACAAAATGTCTGCTCTTTTCTATTGTTTCTTAATGTTATTTTCTTCAATACTGTCTGTACTGTACTATTTCAGTAGTGCATCCATTTTCAGGTCTCAGCACTTTGGTCATCTGTCCAAACTGCTGTTTATTTTGTATACTGCAAAGAAAGCATAGATTATTATCCTTCATCAGTTGTGCGGCAGGTGGTACTTCCTTTATGCTTGCCAGTTACATAAATAACATCTGCTGACAGTCTGTTTTTAAAAAAACCACCAAATAAGGTTAAGAACAGCTGTTTGAGTAGGGGGCTGTTATTGAACCCACCCCCTTCCATGGCTTCTGGGAAAAAGTCATAGTATAATCAGCTCTAAAAAGAGAATTTGTTCATTTGAACAATATTGCTTTCCCTTCCAAAATTCATACCACACATAACTAATTTTCTGGTCACTTTTCCTTCCTAAATTGATTGTCTAATAATTGATTTGCAATAATAATTTAGTCTCAGGGCTTTTTCAATATAAGTTGTTTTGCAGATGACAAGAATGTGATATATTGGTGTGATCTTCAAAATTCTGGGGTGGCTCTCCTTCATTTATAACTGAACTGTGATCATCTTGGGGATGATTAGATAGCGCTCCGGTAGTACCTGTCCCAGTTTTGAAGGGTATTTTAGTATTGATTATTGTTTTGTTAATTGTATTTATATTGAAAGTGTTCTTGCATGCAAACTATAAGATCCTCCATGTCTAGGCAGAGCAGAACTATTAGGATGCTATTTTATCTTTACACTATTAATTTAAATTGAACATAAGGTATTCACATTCTTATCCACTATCAAATTAACTTTTTAAAAATTAGGTGACGACAATTCTGGTACGGAGGTAGGATTAGGTTCCAAATGTTTGCTGCATTGAAGGACATTTTGGGATCAGTACATATGCAAGCACAACTTAAACAGTAACCTTTTCAGGTCATGGTATCTGTTAATAGTGAAGGCCTAAATAAACTAGTCTTGCCCTATATTATCACATACATATAGCCTATGTATGCTGTAATACTGGGTGGCAGTCTGAAGAAGGCTTAAGCATATTTAGCTCCCTCCATAGGAATGAGAAACCTAATTGATCAGGATCTATTCTAGGTCCTTGTATTGTCCTCATTTTGTAAGAATGATTGCAAAATCTGCTAGTTAAGGAACTGATACAGGTGTTGCCATCCAGTAGACAGGACTACTCTGTATATTTTCATAAGCCTTTTCTGGCGTTCGGATGTCTTCTTTCTAAACACAATGACTTAATATCCAAATGAGATATGAAGCAACATGGGGAAAGAATGTGGTTTCACATACGTTCTAAAATTGCAGTATTAAACAATTGTCAAATAGTTCTTCAGACTATGGTGTCACAACTAAATGCTCTGAATACAGAAAGTCACACGTTCAATTCTTGGCTGGGAAAAATGTACAGTACAGTACTTGAAACCCTAGAGATTTTTTGCCAGACAGTTTTTGGCAATTCAGAACTTCCTGTGTTTTTGCTTGAAAGCAACTTAATTTTAGAATAGAAGCATTTTCCTAAAATAGTGCTCTGATCCTAATGAAGCATGCATAACCTTGTGCTCAGAATTGTACTCAAATGAGCTTAACTTTTATAATATTATTTTAGCTTGGCTAAATGGTGTTCCTTTAAGAACATTTGGCTTTCAAATTCCCTGTGAGTAACTCTGAATATTTTGGGCCCACTGTCACATGTTGTAGGTATAATCTAGCCAAAATTAAGCAGTTTAAGGTCTTTTTGATTTCTGTGCCAAGATATATGTGTTGCTATATTGTGTCAAGTCATTTCCAATTTATTGAATTTTAAGGTAGATTAGTTATTCATGGGATCAGTTGCTATTGTTACATCTCAGTGGATTTCCATGTTTGAATGGGCATTTGTACTCTGATGTCCTGAATCCTAGTCCAACACTTTCTCTACTTTGTTACTCTAGACCTCATCTTTTTCTTCTGCCGTATCCGAATCAAAATATTGCAATCCTCATGGCGATCAGCCATGAAGACTGTCTTGAGACTATAGTGCAGTGACCTTTCATCTGCTTTCTGCATCGCAGCATGACACCTGTACCACTGATCCAGTTCTGCGAGTCATTTTCTGGTCCTGAGCCCTTTTGGCATGCAAGGTCTTCATTGGCCCCAGGCCAGTATTGATGAAGCTGCTGCCCTTCATCAAGATGGATTCAAGTGGGATTTGATTCAAGGGACCATCTCCCTTCCCTGTGGACTTCAGCACCCGAGGACATTAGTCCTCAGGGTTGTCAGGTTAGTTAACCGCCTTCTGACATTCAGTGTTGAATCATTGGCAGTATGGTCTACTTTATTTCCATAGCAGAATAACCTGGCCAGAGATCTCTAAAGATACATATATACTTAATGAAAACAGGAGGATTTTATTTAACTGAAAGGCATGCACACCTTTCCTTAAAGTATGCATTAAAATTTGCTTGTGCACTTAAGATGCTAAGCATTTATGGGCATATGAATATCATAAATAAATCTTTGCAAATATATACATACTAAAATACATTAAATGGAAGCCATGTCTTGCAGTATATTGTTGTGAGATATGCCATTTCTAATCAATCATAATTTTCCACTGTACAATGTATGAAGTGGCCTTTGGTGTTTAAATCCAGAAAAAAAAAACACTTTGTAAAAAGAAAATTGAACTAATAATTTAAATGTGTACTTAGAATTATAATTAAGCATCTTGAATCTGATTGCTGAGCTATCACCCAGAACATATTATGGGCTGGGTTTGGTTTCATTCTTTTGCAGAGTACTGCTATGGCTGTCAACCCCTTAGATTGCAACCTGGCACAAGTTTGAGCAGTGACCAGCAAATATTTACAACACATCCAGCTTGCTAGGAAAAATTGTAACTCCCAGCGAATCAATGAGACTATGAATCAGTGAGTGGAGTACTGTATCACATAGTGCATAGCATCACCAAAGCTGATCAATCCGGTGGGCCTCAACATGATTTACCAATGTGTGAAAATTTTGCCTTACATTTTAGAACTAAAGTTGAGGCCATCCAAAGGGACCTTGATGCCTTGCTTAATACATGAGATATCTAGTACACCATCTGGTCTGGCTTCATGGGATCAGGTTCAACTTTTCACATCTGAGGAAGCAGACAAGGCGCTTGCACATTGTAGGGCCACCACATCCTCATTTGATCCTTGCTCTTCTTGGCTAGTAAAAGCTTCCAATTAAGTGACTCAGGAATAGACATTCCAAATGATTAATTCCATGTTGTGGAAACAGTCTTCAGTCCATTTCCAGAAAGGCAAACAACTAGAGATGTAAAATTTCTGGAAATTTTGAAGGTCAGGAAAAAAAACTTTCCCCCCCCTGGGGAAAAAATGAAAATTTTTGGGAAAATTGAAAATAATCTGATACCATACATATTTTTTTTTAGAAATGATTTATAACATATTTGAACCCGGCCTTATCTTAAAATATTTTATTCATCATGTTAAAATAAAGCATTCCATAATATATTTTTATTTTTTCAATTTTTTCAGTTTTTAGGGGGGAAAAACAAAAAAGGCTTCAGAAAAAAAGGGGGAAAACCGATTTCCCCCAAATTTTCTCATCCCCCCCCCAGGCCTTCATATCTCTAAATAGAACTACAGATGACTTGAACAACCATAGACTTGTGGTCAATATGCCTTTTATGGACAAAGTAATTGAGGAGGTGGTAGCAGACTAATTGCATAGGTTCTTAGATGGAGCCAATTGCCTGGACCCAGTCCAATCAGGGTTCAGGCCTTGCTGTGTTACCAAATTGCACTGGTTACTCTGCATGATGATCTTATTTGGGAAGTTTATGAGAGGGCATCATTCTTCGTAGTGCTCCTGCATCTTTCAAGAGCCTGAACCATGAAATCATTTTAGAGTGGCTATCATGGTTGGGCATTGGAGGTATTGTTTTGCAGTGAATCCATTCTTTCCTTGACAGCAATACTCACAGTACTCATTCAGGGAGATAGTTTTGACTCCATGAACACTTTATTGTGGAGTGCCATTGGGGTGATCATCTCCCCACTGTTATTTCACACCCATGTAAAGCTGCTGAGGGGTATCAGCCAGAGATTTGCAGTGCAGTGTCATCAATACGCTAATGGCACAAAGCCCTGTATCTCCTCTACATCTTCTGCAGTGGAAGAAGTCTGGTGCTGGGAGGAATGCCTGGCTTCAAACATGAAAGAGAAAAGAGCAAACAAGTTGAAACTGAATACTGACAAGGCAGAGGTCTTGCTGTTGAGAGCTTCTTTAGCTTAAACCAGTGTTTCCCAATCTTTGATTTTTGGACTTCAATTCCCAGAAGCCTAAGTCAGAACATTGGCTGATCAGTGCTTTGGGGAATTGACTTAGGCTTCTGGGAATTGAAGTCCAAAAACCAAACACTGGTCTAAATGGATGACCTGTCCCATGCCTTGGCCAGAGTTGTCCTTCCTTGGATGTTATTATAGATTCAGTTAGAATATAAAATTGTGGCTGTCTCCAAATCTGCATTTTTCCAACTTCAGCAAATTGCCCAGCTGTGTCCAGGTTTGGCCAGATGCTTCCTGACAACACTGGTCCATGCATTGGCAGTCTCAAGGATTATCTGCTGTATAATGCTCTCTATCCTTAATTCAGAAATTGCAGCAAGTCTAGAATGCTGCGGCCAGATTAATATCAGAGGTGAAGAAATACAACCATATCATCCCCAGTCCTGGCCCAGCTGCATTGGCTCCATTTCCCTTCTGTACTAATACAGAAGGTCCTGATGAAGACATTCAAATGGTTTAGGACCTTGTTATCTGGCAGAATCTCTCAAATGTCATCTGCCCACACCACTAGTCTTCACAGGTGGCACAGCTTCAGTTGCTGACACTGAGAGTGGCAACAATGGTTTTGATGAGAAAATGGACCTTGCTGGTGGCGGCACCTACAATATGGAACACCATTATCTGCAGAGCTCTTGACAAGTCCCATCCCTGGACATATTTAAGAAACACCTCAGAACCTTAATGTTTAGACCCTTGGTTCCTAATGTGGGACACATGCCCTAAAAGGGGGTAATTTTATTTTTAGTGGGGGGCAATTCAAGAATAAGTTATTAACAGTGAATAATCTGTTAGGCTCCCTCCATGTCAATGAGAGTTTACTTTTTGAATAAAAAGCATTATATGTCATGGTGGATCAGGGTTTTAGAGATGCTTTGTTGGAGCATGGACAAAAAAAAGTTGGGAACCACTGGTTTAGACCTTCTTCTAATGGTCAGTTAGCTTATCAATAGTTGCTTAGCTTTTTTAGTTTAACTTATATTATTTTGTATTTATGCTTTTTGTTTAACTGGAAACTGCCTGGAGTGGGAAAATCTCCTAGGTAGGCAGTATAAAAATGCAATGCATGCATACATAATATTCTCAAGCACATACCTGTTTAGTATGTTTACTTTACATTCTAATGCAGCAGATAACTTAACTTTCTTTGCAGTTGGCACCCCAGCCTATAATCACAGCCAAGAAGCAACTTGAGCATGGGATCTAAGTGGCATTCTCATGACTAGAGATGACCAATCTTGTTCACAGTTGAGACTCATGGGAACTGAAAAATTATTATTGCAATTCTGAACACTTACCAGTGATTTATTTTGATGCTTTCTCTACTGCTTACAGTAGCCCATAGAACAGTGTCTTACTTGTTTGGATTTTTAATGTATAGAAATGAGACTTGGAGAGCTTGGTTTTAGAAGATGGTAAGATCTAATTAACAAGGTAAAATATTGTTATCTTGGCAGAAAAGGCTGTATAAATATCCTGTTGCCCTTACAGGCTCAGCCACTTAGTAATTGTAGAGAGAGAAATGTGTCTTGTGTGCAGAAACAAATTATAAGCAACATTTATTCAAATTTATGAAGAATAGCTTATAGGCATGTATGGCTAGGCCCTTACATTACAAACCCTCTCTCTTGTTCATGCCTGTTGCTGCATTTATTTCTCCGCATGAACTTTTATGAAGCTAGACTTTGCAAAAACTGTTGGAGAAATACAGAATCTCTTTAATGCAGCTAATTACGGATCAGAGTTGTACATACAGAAACATCCAGCTTTGGGTCCAGTAGAGTCTTCTTTAATTTGCTCTGCACTCCTGGGCCCTGCCAGCCATTGCTCAGGTTAGGAGGCTCCAGTTTTATCTCTCTAATCTTGACTCTAGCTGGGAGAGTCTGTTCAAAGAGTAAAAAGGAAGGAAGAGAGGTGTGTTGTGCCTTGCAGGGGTCTTTTCATGAACATGCAGTGCTTGTGCCAAAAAGCATAGAGCTTATAATGTTAAGCTAACTGAATAACTGTTGACTTTTTAGAGAGCACTTGTTACCTACATTGATTGATTATATTGTGGCTTATATTCATGTGAGCATTCATATATTCAACCTAAATGCATGTGTGGGATCTTTAGTGGTTCAGCCAGTTATTGCCACTGAGAATTGATCTATCTTTTGCAAGCGTAAAAGAACTGAAAATAAGGACACCACCATCAATTAATAACAGGAGTTTAAACACAGGAGGCATAACAGTTTATTCATAGTTTTCAGATCATTTCAATGAAAACTGGCATTTTTATTATTTTAAAAAAGACTAAAAGCACCATCGATGCTAGTAATTCGAACAAATGTATGTTAAAGGTGGCTTCTCAAAATCAACTAACTGACCACTTTATGGAATAAATTTTATGCTGGCCTGATCCAATACAGCTGTTCTCCTGCCGTCATTGACTGCAACTCAAGAATGCATTTTTTCCCTGAAGCAGGAAAAATGTCACTGGCATGAGTTTGTTTAAGGTGGATCCCAGCTTGCCATGAAGTGACCCACACACTAGGAGTTATTTTATTATTTTATTATTATATTTATATACTGCCTTTCTTACCCTAACGGGCAACCATTATGATCTTGGAGCAATCACTCGCAGCACACATGAAGCGTGACATGCAAGATTTAACACCAGGACTGCAATGGACTGCCGCTGCCTTGAGGATATGGACAAGGTGCGCCTTCACAGCCAGTCCATCTGGCATGGTCTCCATGACCGTAGGGAATCAGAGTTCCTCCTCCACTCATTTTGACATTGAGCCAATAGGTGGTGGGCAGTGGTGGCTGTTACTGGCATATAAGTTGTACTTTGTATTTTAAGTGGGGAGTGCATCTTATACATCGGCAAATACGGTACTTCACTTCCATCCCTGGATTCAAAATCTATCTTTAAACTGCGTTTCAGTTTGTAGGTCAGAAGATCCTCTCAAAGTGTTAAATTCATGCTAGGCTATTTGATTATGACCCAATCTGGTGAATGGAACTTTACCTTGGAACCTATTTCCCTGCCCCTTCCTAGTATAATTCTATTTTTAAAATCCTGTAAAAGCAAACAGCTGATGCATAGCCTTTGTAAGTCTGGATAACTCTGGTTGTGAAATAATAATTGTTCTCTCAATCTACATCTGAATAAAGTTGAGATCTTTATTTGAGTAGTATGTTTACTTTATCTTGACTTCTGCCCTAGTTCATTTTTATCACTTTATCCTTATCTTTAGGTAGGGAATAAAAGATCTGGTGCCATTCTTCTTAAACTGAGAGAACAATCAATTTTCTTAGTCTGTATATTGTCATAGCAGTTGAGTTCACCTTTATGGTACAGAGTTTTCACTAGGCAAAATGTTTTGTGGAAACACTGTCCTGACTTCAAACAAACATTTGCACTTTTTTCTCTGTTTAATGTATGGCTCCTGTATTGTGGCCACACTGCATTCTCCTATAAATGGCAAATCATGCTTGTTAAAAAAATTGAGGTACTGGCATAAATAACAATTAGCCAAATTCACTTGATGTTGCTCATTTTCCTTTTTTAGAGGATTAGCAATAGAGCATACCATAGTTACTTTGTAAATCTCTAGCCGCCTTGGGTATGAATAAGGGCTTGAAAATGCATGGGCTATATTTAGTAAAGACCAGGAAGTTAAAATGTTCTAGCCTCGTGGACTTCTGCTTTGTCTCTTTTTGCCTCATAACAACACTTATATTTGTTTCACTTGGAAACTTTTGTTCCCTCCTTTTTAAAAAGTTATTTTAAAAAATGAGACTGAAAACAAAATACAACACAACAACAACATCTAGAAAAATATAAATATTACAATATAACCCCCTATGTGCATCTGCCACCCATGGAACTTGTAAACCTTCCCCATTAAGTGTTATCATCATTGTCATTACATTTTTATATTTGTCTCCTCATTCTAAAAAGACAATGCATCTTGCTCTGGCTTTATACCTTTTCCTTTCACCAATACATAATCTAATACTGTATCCTGCTTTAAAAAAATGTGGTGGTGGTGGCACTAGTTCCTTCCAAGGATGCATCTCTAGGGAAAATGTACAAAAACATATAATTTTTGCAAATTGTCACATTTATCTTGTGTCTATAAATAGTGGTGATTCCCTATTGGTTCCCTTTTTCCTGGCACAGAACTGGTGTCTTGAGTAAAGTAGGATTTACCAACATGCTTAAGTGGGGGTTGCTAGTCGACAACAACATGCTGTGTAAATGTAGAGAGATACAGAATCTGACTCATTTAGTGGTCTGCCGATTACTGCCTTGCTATCTGTCGGAGCATCTCTCCCTCAGAACAACTCCCCACATCACCCATTCATTACAGTCGACACAGCTCCAGGTGCCGACCCCCAGGTTGGCTCAAAAGTCTTTAACTAGAAATATCGCCTTCTCTGTGGTGGCACTATACCAGTAGAGCTGTGCCAGGCACCATCACTGGCTATTTCTAAAAAGCAATTTAAAACTCTCTTCTTCAAGGAGGATTTTCAGGGTGTTGTCCCTTTAGTGATAAATTAGTCAGTCAGGTTGAGTCCCTATGCCCTCAGACGACAGTTACTGTACTTTATTTTAGTTTGTGACGTATTTGTTGTTTGTTCGTTTTGATTTGAATAATTCCTTTTGAATAATAATAATAATAATAATAATAATAATAATAATAATAATAATAATAATAATAATAATAATAATAATAATAATAATAATAATAATAATTATTATTATTATTATTATTATTATTATTATTATTATTATTATTATTATTATTATTATTATTATTATTATTATTATTATTATTATTATTATTATTATTATCTCAAATAATTTTTATGAGACATTTTCCCTCGTTTTATCACACAGCTCAGACACATGTATAGTGATCTATTCCTGTTTCTTACTTAAACATAAGCACACATACACAGAATAAATTTGCTGTTTCACCAGTGCACATATAAAAGGCAGGGCTGAATAACAAAGAAAATTTTGAAGTAGGCTTGCAAAATTGCTGGATTATGGAATTGAAGCCAACATGGAAGTGAGAGGTTTGAAACAATCTTTTGCTGCCAGGATGTGTGGGTGAGAGAGAGAAACAAGTGAATTCCTTGGGCTAACTGGTTGAAGATAAAACCTACTCAGACTTTTTAAACCTGCAGATTATTTCTTAGTTGTTTGTCTTCCAGAATTAATCTATCAATCAGTGTGTATATATGCATTCATGCGTGAGAGAATGGGGGGGAAACCAAACATATTTTGAGATTTTGACATGTGTTTTGTGGATCATTGCAAGAAATATATGATTTATAAATGAGTCATTAACTAAAGGCATCTCTAGATCAGATATTTACTTTGTATCTAGAAGCAGTGCCTGCTAAATATGTGACTCACACGCAAAAAAAGTTGATGTTGCAGTTAATGAAGCCATGCGTATAGTGACAGGATGCCTCAAACCTGCACCAGTTGAGAAAATATACCCTCTTGTTGCCATCGCTCCACCTAAGACAAGGAGAGAAGTAGCAGTGGATGCCGAAAGAACTAAGCAAGGGAATGACCCTCAACACCCTCTGAATGGATATGAGCCTCCCATCCACTAGCTCAGATCCAGGAAGATTTTTATGTCAAGAACAAATATTATTGAGGATAAGGTAAAGGTTTCCCTTGCTTGAAAGCCAGTTGTATCCGACTCTAGGGTTCAGTGCTCATCTTTGTTTCAAAGCCGAAGTGCCAGCACTGTCTGCTTCTGCAGACGTTTCTGTGGTCATGTGGCAGGCATGATTAGACACCGGAGCACACGGAACACTGTTTACCTTCCCACTGAAGTGCTCCCTATTTATCTACTTGCAATTTCTTGCTTTCGAACTGCTAGGTTGGCAGGAGCTGGGACAAAGACGGGAGCTCATTCCATCCTGCATTATTCGGGTAGCGAACTGCTGACCTGCCGCCTTCCAGTCAGCGTCTTAGCCAATTGAGCCACTGCAGTCCTGCAGGGTACACAGGAACAAAACCAAATTAGAAGATGGAGGAAGGAGGACAAGGAACATCATTAAAGGAGGATATAGCTGAGGAACCTAACCTCCCCTATGTCACTTGGAGGACAATGAATAGGTTGAGGGTTGGATCCTCTAAATGCAAAACCACCATGCTCAAGTGGGCTGCTGGTCAACAACAACACGCTGTGTGAATGTGGAGAGATACAGAATCTGTCTCATTTACTGGTCGATTGCTGCCAGAAACATGCACCAATTGTGACTTAAGTTTGTCCAGTGACAAAGCCAAGAAAATGGCTTCATTTTGGCAGTCCAGAGTTTGATCAGGACATGAAAGAAGAATATGTGACTGGAATATTACTACATCTGCTGGCATAAGTCTTCTGGGGTAAGCAACAATGGTGGTATGCGACTAGTCTGTTAGTTGAGACTTTTATTCCTATTCGTGTACAAGCTGTATAACATGGTATGTTATAGGGAATACAAGCCTGACTTCTTAACCATTTGATTTTACTCCAGCATAGGGTAAATAATAGGATTCTGGCCTGTTTTCTAAGTGAGGTTGCCTTACTCCACAATTTGCAAATTAACCTGCTTTTGTTTTGTAACTGGTTCCCCTGGGAAATTATTTGCATGTCACCATGCATGCCTGAAGGAAAGAGCAGGAAATTAATGTGTAATCTGGCCCTCATCCTCAACCACAATTGTATTGAATTTGATATAAAGATTGATCAGTGAAACTCTGCTCTTGCAACAAAGCTTTTTTTGGTACTGCTTCCATTTAGCGCGTGAACACACACATATGCTTTTCTCACAGGCCTTCTGGAGAATCACAACGTTCTCTGGAAAGGTCTCCTGTTTGTGCTTTCCTAACTGATACTTCAATATTTTTGGTTGATGTGAGGTATGACACATGTTTTGCTAGTTATGACATCTCTTATCCTCTCTGACTTAGCCTTTATTTTATGAAGGTGAAAAACATTCTCTCAGATTGTTTTTTTTATAACTTGTCTGAAACAGTTTTGATAATATTTTATTTATTCACTCCTTCACATTCTTGCAGTAAAAAGAGACTTGAAAGACTCCTGCCTCAAACGGTTTCTCTCTCTCATCTGAACTGCTAAATAGTAGTACAGTAAAACCCCTACTTACGCAAAAAAGTCTATTCCATAGGCTTTTGCTTAAATCGGCTTTTTATGTAACTCGAAGCAAACCCATAGGAAAAAATATTTTTGCATGTAACTTGAAGCAAACCCATAGGGAAAATGAAATTTTTATGTAAATCGAAGCAAACCCATATGTTATGTATTCAGGCAGAATTGCAAGTTGGTCAAGCAACGCCTTGCAAAGACAAAATGGTGATTTCCTGCCATCAGAATTAGGAGCTAGATTTGGCGCGCAATCACCCCTGCAGGGCACGCTCATTATGATAATTAGAGTTCTGTGATTGGGTACAACTTTGGATCCTGTTCCTGATTGGTTAATACTTGTATATCATGTTATGATTGGTTAGTTATAATTGTCCATCGGGTTACTACATTGTAGCAAGGAGTCACCACCGGGGAGACACTATATAAGCCCCACAGATAAACAAAGGGTGGGGCCGGGCAGGATCTATGCTTCCCATTACCGCTGCAGGTTAAGCCACGGAGGGCTAACCTGGGGTCTTCTCTATACGCACACCCACAGGGTGTAGCTCAGTGCATTGCTTTCTATGGTGGAATTCAGAGAGACCGATTACATGGGGCTTGTGTAGCCATCTGATGTCCGGATAGCCTTGTAAGAGTAATCAGAAGGACTTTACAATAAACCCTTGTTGTTCTGTTCATCGCTGCCTGGGCTATTCTTTCCAAGGGCCAAACATGACACCATAGGAAATTGTGTTACATAAATTTATGTAGATTGGGACATTTATGTAAATCGGGACATGGTTTTAGCACAAAAATCATTATGTAAGTCAAATTTTATGTAACTTGGGGCATTTGTAAGTCAGGGTTTTACTGTATTCTCCTTTTAACACCCCCCCCCAATACCAGGGATTCTCAACTTGTGGCCTGTGGGACAGATGCGGCATGAGGCACCATTTCATGTCCCCCCCCCCACTACCTCCACTACACCAGGAAGTGCCATTTGATGGAGGAAGGGCAAAATGGCCTTCCGGCCCCTGGAGCTGTCTGAGGGAGCGTGACCCGGCCCCCAGCTTTAAAAGGTTGAGAACTCTTGCCCTATACAATTATTACTACCTAGTACTGTGAGGATGTGGTTGGTAGATACACCTTACTTCCTTTTTCTAAATTCTCGATTCTGTTGTTATCTCAGTGGAATTCAGACCACTGTGCCTGAAGTTCATATTGCAAAATAACTATTTGCAATGGGTCAGTATTTTACAATATTTGTTGTTAATGTTGTCCCGATCTGTATCAGGACTATAACAGGAAATGTTGAAACTGTTGTGCCAGGATCTCAGCCTATATTAGAACCATGACTTTTTTTCTTAGAATAAAATGTGTGTGGGAGGGGAACATAAGTACAGTACTAGTCTGAAAATAAATGTCTCTTTTGGCCCTCAGTCTGCGCCCACAGAGAATGGAACAGATGGATACAAAAGGCTAGAAAATATACATAATGGAATAAAATTCTTCTAGTTGCTAAGTGGCTTGAACCATTCTCATCAAACCTTCTCCTATAGATTTTCCTGACCATTCCTGAAGCCTCTGTTTGCAAGATCATCCTAAAATTTGAGATATTGTATCAGTTTCCTTCCATGCAGATGCTCCTTCTGTCTGCTGTAGAGAAATGAAGTGGAATTCATACAAACAGTGCCAACTTTGTAGATTGCTAAGGACAACCATAAACTGGTTGTTTGTGTTCCTCCATTATTCATGAAGCTTCAGTGCCATGAAATTTGATGGCCAACATTGTTTGTGCAGTATTTTAAACATCTGGCTTCCTGTCTAAAAAAACTAATTGAATGATTTATTTTATAAATAGATGGTTCACATTTTACTGTAGTTATGAAGCTTCTGAATTAGAAATGCATGTCCATAGCCTTTGGATTCGACTGATGTTAAACTTTTTAATATGAAGGAAAGATATTTTGTAGGGAAGGGAAGAGAGAGGGTTTTGTATGTATTGAGTGGCTGTGCAAAATACATCACAATTAAAAGGGGTTGGGATTATATATGACAAAGGAGTGGAATTTAAAGCAGAACTAAAAAATAATAATTTGTACTGTCATTTGAAATTTGGGCAGCCACTTTTACCCCATTAGCAGTAAAAAAATATCAGCCCCTGGCAAACAGTCCAGAAAAAACTGCGTTATATCAAGACCCTTTTGCCTTGACAGATTCTGAGCAGCACAAGATACTCAAGCTTCAAGAGATAACTTTTTTTTTGCTCTCTCTATTCAGTAACATCTCCTTTTGCTTTAGGGGAGGAACACAATGGAAAAGATCTTATTATTGGATAGTCAGATGCTTTAACCACTCTATGAGATTTCTGCGGCTGAGAGTACAAAGCATATAGGCACAGGGTTAACTGCATTTGTACAGTGAGTGTAAAGAAATTAGCTGCTGACATTCTAGCCAAGGGCAAGGTACTTGCTGTGCTTAAACATTAAATTTGCTGTCCTATATTTTTATTGTTAGGCACATTGTTATGTTGAGGTCAGAAATGTAATTGAAAGCATATTTTTCTGCCATGAATGGCAGATCCTTAAGGGCATTTTTATGAAGATGCTAAAAGTCCCATGCTGCGTTTCAGTGCAGGAACATTTTCTGCACTTTATAGAACTGGAAAATCCCTTGTGCTCTTTAAGAATTTTTGAAGAATATTCTGGCAAAAGCAATCCCTTGTGAACTGGGCAGACTCACAAGAACTCTGATGACTTAATGCAGGGGTGCCCAAACTTTTTGGGCCATGGGTCGGTCATGTGGTTCAGCAGACTGGTCACGTGGTTCCTCTCACCAGAAGCGGAAGTAAAACACGCCTTGCAATCTGTTTTGCAACAGGGTGACATAGATTTTAAGCTGCCATTTTCTCTGCTTAAACCTGGGGTGCCCAAACTACAGCCAGTGGGCCAGATCCAGCCCCCAATGCCAATTCATCCAGCCCATGCCATTGTTGTCGCTCCTGGAAGCAGAGGTAAAATATGCCCATATGGACACCCATATGGGTGATTTTTATTTCCGCTTCTGGGAGCAACAAGGACGGCGCTGGCCAGATGAATTGATCTCAGGGGCTGGATCTGGCCCACAAGCCGTAGTTTGGACACCCCTGACTTAATGGATCCAAAGAGCAAAGCTCCTGGCCACTTAGCATAAAGCAGTTCTGCTTGGTACATAATGAAACAATGTTATCATGAGATAGAACATGATAGAGAACTGTTTTGAATTAGAGTACTGTATTTTATTACAATTACCTTGCCTTTTCACTGCAAAGTAGTATGCAAAGTGGCATAAATACTTTATTAAATAATTTTTAAAAAGTAAAAGCAAATTTAATCATAAACTCCAAGCAAAGCCAATCATAAAAAAGCATCCAATTTAATTGAGTACTGTAGATTAAAAGAATTAAAGTCAAATCAACATAACAGTTTAACCTGCCCTGCTATATAGTTTTTAATATAACATGACTGTTTGAAGCAGGGATTTTTTTATTTATATTTATTTATATTTAAACTTATATACCACTTTCCTTTGTCAACGACAAACTCAAAGCGGTTAACAACATATTCAAAAAAACAACAAAACAGAAACACAGTACATCATCAAAATTACAAAACAAAAACAATGCAAAAATACATTTGAATATTCAAAAAAACAAAATCAATATAGTACAGTAAAATACAACAAAACAAAAATTCAAAAATAGACATCATAATGCAATATCATACAAATTTCAAAGCAATAAACAATACATATTTCAAAATCAAACAGTACACAGTTCAAAGCAATACAGTGCGCAAACATACACAGTAAATACATTGCAGAGACTCAATCCACTTCCTTCCAGGCTAAAGACACCCAAGGAACTGGCAACAGTTCCTTCTTTCCTCCAGACTAAGCCAGCCAAGGGGAAAGTCCGGTGGCATCGGCATCGGCTTGGGCGGATTTATGGCCTTTGATCCTCCCAAGCCACAGCTGAGGCTGGTCTTCCTGGCTGCCTGCTGGCAAGCAAAAGTCCATCTGTCATGGCGGCGGCAACGGAGGAGGAGGGCGGCTCTTGTAGCAATCCGTGGCCACAGCTGAGGCTGGTCTTCCTGGGATTCTCCACTTGTGACCCATGGGCCAGATGCAACCCGCGACACCATTTCATGTGGGTCTCCACGACACCAGGAAGTGCGATGTGGTAGAGGAAGGGCAAAATGGCCATCAGGCCCCAAAAGCTATCTGAGGGAGCATGACCCGCCCCCAGCTTTAGAAGGTTTAAAGGATATGTTTTACTTCTTTCTTAAAAGTGGTTAGAGTGGAAACCGACTGCAAGTCTGAAGGTAGTATATTCCACAGTTTGGGTGGCCCACAGGAGAAAGCCATCTCTTGTGTGCCTGTTGGGTGGGCCTCTGAAACTGTTGGCATTCTTAAAAGGAAAATCTTGACATAGAGAGAGGCAAGGTGAAGTTCCTTAGATAATCAAATCCCACACTGTTTAAGGCTTTAAAAGTTAAAACTGACATTTTGAATTGCTCCCAATAAACAGCTTTATAAGAACATAAGAACAGCCTTGCTGGAACAGGCCACAACCCATCCAGTCCAGCATTCTGTCTCACACAGTGGCTCACCATTTGCTTCAGGGTATTCCCAAGCAGATGCCTTCAGCTGCTTAGGATTCCCTGGAAATGGCATTGAGAGATATCCTGCCTATCTCTCCAACCTGGAGGTTTTCCTTAGGTGTCCATAATTATAGCCATTGAGACCCTTGCCCTCCATGAACTTGTCTAATCCTTTGAAGCTGTCAGGACTGACAGCTGTCACCACTTTTTCTGGCAGGGAGTTCCATAGACCAGTGATCCTCTGGGTGAAAAAGTACCTTCCCTTATTTGTTTGAGAACTAGTACCCAAAAGTTTCATGGAGTGTCCCCTAGTTCTTGTGTTGTGCGATAGGGGAAACAGTTTTTCCTTATCTACTTTGTCCACACCGTGCATGATTTTATAAACTTCAATCAGGTCACCTCTTAGACGCCGTCGTTCAAGAGTGAAGAGGCCCAACCATTGCAGCCTCAGATGGTAAGGAAGGTGTTCCAGTCCCTTAATCATTTTGGTTGCCCTCCTCTGCACTTTTCCAGCTCCATAATATCCTTCTGGAGGTATGGTGACCAGAACTGTACACAGTATTTCAGATGGGGCCTCACCAAAGATTTATAAAGAGGCAAAATGACACTTGCTGACTTATTTTCTATACCCTTCCTAATGATCCCTAGCATTGAGTTTGCTTTTTTCACTGCTGAGGCACACTGGGTTGACACCTTCATTGAGCTGTCCACCAGGACACCAAGGTCCCTTTCCTGGTTTGTTGCAGAGAGTTCAGACCCTATCAGTTTATAAATGTAATTGGGGTTTTTTTTTTGCCCCAACGTGCATCACTCTGCACTTACTAGTGTTGAAACTCATTTGCCACTGGTTGTGCCCACTTCCCCAGTGTCAAGAGATCCCTCTGGAGCACCTCACAATCTCTCACAGTTTTCACTACCCTGTATAATTTAGTGTCATCAGCAAATTTGGCTACCTTGCTATTTACTCCTACTTCTAGATCATTTATGAAGAGGTTGAAAAGCAGGGGTCCCAGTACTGAACCTTGGGGGACCCCACTCTTTACTTCCCTCCACTTGGAGAACTGTCCATTTAGTGCTACCCTCTGTTTCCTGTCCCTTAGCCAGTTGCTGATCCAGGACAAGACCTGTCCCTTTATTCCATGACTGGTAAGTTTATTCAAGAGCCTTTGGTGTGGGACCTTGTCAAAAGCCTTCTGAAAGTCCAGATAAACAATGTCATCTGGATCCCCCTCAGCCACATGCTTGTTGACACTCTCAAAAAATTCCAACAGAATAGTGAGCCATGATTTGCCCTTGCAAAAGCCATGTTGGCTCTCCTTTAGCAGCGCCTTCTCTTCTATGTGCCTATTAATACTATCTTTTAGAATGGTTTCCATCACTTTACCTGGGACACATGTCAAACTGACAGGTCGGTAATTTCCTGGATCACCCCTGGATCCTTTTTTGAAAATTGGTGTTACATTCGCTACCTTCCAGTCATCAGGCACAAAGCCTGATTTGAGGGAAAGATTATATATTTTGGCTAGGAGATCAGCAATTTCATCTTTAAGTTCCCTGAGAACTTGTGGATGGATGCCATCTGGTCCTGGTGATTTGTTAGCATTTAGTTTAACAAGACATGCAAGGACCTCCTCCCTGGTTATTTCTATCTGGCTTGTTAAACGTGTTAAATAATATATAGACGTATTAAATAATATATAGGTCATGGTATCAAACAGTGCTCATCCAACACCATACATCCTGATATCAAGTTCAGAATCATTGCAGTAAAGTGCCCTTTACTATCCCAGGGAACTGTGGCCAGTGATTATAAATGCCACCAACATATCGAGAAGAACTAATAAAAGTGTATCCCCTTATGCAGATCTCTGTGTAGGCCATCTACCAAAGTAACCAACCAATTACCTAACTATGCTGCTGTGCCAAAAGAGAAATAAGCAGTCCTCAGTGAGTTCTTGAGAATTCTTTTAGTTACCATTGTGGATTAGATATGGTCTGTAGGCCACTATGTAGCCCACTCCTTGGGTTAAAAGACTACTCCAGAGGCTTCATGTGTATTCAACAGGCTTATATTCAGGCTGGTGTATCTTATGAAAACAGTGAAATAATAGCAGTGAAAGAATAATGTTGTTAAGAAACTAGTCTCTCATTGATGTGTGTTGAGCTTGTTCCTGAAAGAGACAGATTGGAATTTTGCCATAAATACATTGACTTTTTGCTCTGTATTTGCCAGAATCCTATTAGGATTTTACTCTGGATTAAAGAGACATGGTGTAGTGTGTGACAGAAAATTACATCTGCTTAATAGAGTGCAAAGCTACATGATTGTTATTTATCCAGGATCACATTTTGAATTTTGCATCCAGACATTGAGATGAAATTATCCTACTTTTTAAGTTCTCGCTCTCTCTGTCTGTCTCTCACTCACTCACTCACTCACTCACTCACACATGCACACACACAAGCATGTACACACACAAACACCCCTTCTAAAATACAGGTTTGCTCCAGTTCACCTGCTTGACTTTCATTGAACTTTGTTAATGACTTCAAAGTGTCTTCTCTCTCTGTAGAACTGATGTGGAACCACAGTAATGATTGCTCCATTATTTCAAGAGATACAAAACAATTTACTCACAACTTATTATCATTTTAAAACTACTTTCAAGTTGTAGTTTGATATGAGGTAACATAACACAAATCCTGCCCTTCTGTTTGACAGGTCATTTTTCAGGTGACTACTCTGAGTACACATTTAAATGGAGAGGTAAAACTGATACTGTAGTTTCATAAAGGAGAGTGAGTAAACTGTGGATTTTATTCTGTGGGATCATGTGACCTGCTAAACAGATTACTGTTTTATTTATTTTATTTTTTAAAAAAACAGTTTACTATGTTGCCAATTATAGGCACTGTTGGGAGCCATCAAACATATACAGTAAAACCCTGGGTTACATCCGCCTCGGTTTAAGTTTGCTGTGGTTTACAACAGCAAATCCTATGGAAATGCCATCCTAGTTTACAAATTTCTAATGATTTTTTTTTGTTTACAACCATCAATTCAGGACCATTTTTAAAAAATTTTTTAATGCATCCCTGTAGATATTTCACTTTACAATTTTTTTGGGTTACAATGGAGGCTGTTAGAACGGACCTCCATCATAACCCAGGGTTTTATTGTACTTGATCACTGGTTGATTTTTTTTGATCTTTTTTCTTCTCTGAAAGACCAATTTCTCGACCAAACAACCACCCAAAGATGATTGCCTGATCTGTCAAAGATTGTACATAGATAGACAACAGATCTCCAGATATTTCATAACATACCTGAAAATCAAGTTTTTAAAAAACTCTTGCCCATAGCAAGTAACACCCATTTCCAACCCACTACACCACAAGACATGAGCACAAATTCTCACAAAAAGGAGAAAGATGCCATCCCTCGCAAAAAGAAAGACAATATTTATGTTTGCGTAAGAGAGAAGGAGTTGAGAGAGAGAGAGGAGGTGTTTCCATTTATTTTCCCAATGCTTACCTGTAGGTTTTGGTGCCTGGAGCAAAGCCTTGGTTGCCTTACCCTCGTTGCAGCCCTGGTTTTGTCTGTCCTGAATTTAAAGTAGGTTGAGAAGTCTCTCCTGGCTTTTTGTTTTGTTTTGTCTGGCTGCAGATTCATGATGTGTTAAATATGTTGCTCCTGGACAAGGAGGAAGCAGGCTAAAAGAGAATGCAGTTTGAAACCCTTTCCGCAACGTGTAAAGTTAATTGCACTTCTCTACTGGCCATCAGTTTGAGCAACACAGTTGAGACAGACCAATTTGGGGCCACTACTTTCTGGATGCATAAAGCAGGACATTGAATGTCATCCTGTTGTGGTACATAAAGTAGTTGCATTCTATATGCTGTAGTTAGTGTGGGTTATTTTTTGCAGTGCCAAGGTGCAAAGTTGGCAGGAAAAAATAAAAACCCTTCTTATGGCTTAGCGGTATAATTCTGTAGTTCCTTTCGCCTGACCTAGTGTGAGAAAGATTAGCTGGCAACACAAATTTGCTGTTACCAGGATATGCCCGATTGTGGTTCAAAGCTACCACTAACTGAAAGCTGCACTCTAAAAGGTTACCATTTCTTAAATTATTCTAAGTTCAACATGAGTCATGATGTGCATATATACCTGTACCTTACTTCTTGGGTGAGGGATTACTTAGAAGTACAGTAGCTAGTTGTTTTTAGCCAGTTATAAGTGCAAAATTGGACATTGACAGATTAGTTCAAGGAAGTAGGAGAACTCAAAACAAGTTAAGTAGTATGTGTAAGTTTTTAAGGGTGGACTCTGCACAGCAGTGTATTTTTGTAACACTTGAGTGTACATCATACTTGTTTTGAAAAGATACTCTTGATCAATCATTCCATACAAAGTTATGCCAACCCTTCTACTCATCTATCCCCTTACCAGCTGACACAGTACTGTATGTCATGATCCTGCTAAACTACTGAAAACTATGGATTAGATTCTCAGAGTGGAAATACCAGCCATATGTGATGATGAGCAGAAATGCTCAGAGATATGCGTTGAACGATCAATGAGGATAGAACTGAAGGCTATTCTGTGTGACTGAGACTGAGTCTAGAGAGTCTCTGTCTGGGAAATGTAAACATATTTGGTCTGCTGTACTTGCATGTATGTTGCCATTATGTAGCCTGCTTTGAGACTATATAAGATCATTGCATTTTCTCTTGTATTTCGACCTCTGTGTATGCATATCATCAGGGCACTAATCCACTTTAGTACCAAGGACTGACAGTGTTGACACACTGAACTTCCTTGATGACTTGTCAACACAACCTTTGGAAAATAAAAGCTTCACCATGTCCTAATTAGATGATGACCTGGTTTGGATATCAGCCTTGCCTTGGAGGCATACTCATTAAGAAGCTTGCTAGTCCATCAAATCCAACCTTTTAACCTGGCAATGACTAATGTTCAACATGCAGTAGCAAAGCTATGTTCACATCAACAAAGGTGAACAACCTGACAGTGCTATGGGAATTATTCAGAAGCCAGTGCTTCTCAGGCTGCAAGAGTGTGTGAGCCTGACATCCATTTGCACCCTGCTCGTCATGATCCACAGTGAATGAACATCTGAATCAGCCCTGTGCTGCAGAAACTTTATTACCCTTTTCCTAGCTATAAAGGCTAGGGCAGGGGTTTTCACCGTTTTCATGCTGTGGGCAGGACCACACCCCCTCAGAGAGCTGAGTAGGCCAAACACGTGGTTCCCCCATGCTGTTAACACTGCTGTAAAACGCGTCGGCGGCTCTCATAAATGCATTTATAACAGCCATGGGTGTAGTTATGGTGCATATTTGGGTGTTTTCACCACTTATGCCGCTTCTGCTGGCAGCGGGCCACATGAAATGGTGCTGCGGGCCAGGGTCGGCCCACAGGCCATAGGTTGCAAGCCCCTGGGCTAGGGTCTGGCCAGGTTATCCTGCTATGGTAATAGAGTAGACCTTACTGCCAGCAACTCAACGCTGAGTGTCAAGCGGTGGTTAACTAACCTGACAACCCTTGGGTGTCGAAGTCCACAGGAAAGGGTGATGGTCTCCAAGTGGATTAAATCTCACTCAAATCCATTTTGATGGAGGGCAGAAGCTTCATCAATACTGCCCTAGGGCTGATGAGGACTTTGTGTGCCAAAAGGGCTCAAGACCAGAAAGTGACTCATGGAACTGGATTAGTGGTACGAGGGTCATGCTGTGATGTGGAAGGCAGATGAAAGGCCGCTGCATTATATTCTCATGACAGTCTTCATGGCTGATTGCCATGAGGATCGCCAATATTTGGGTTTGGATACAGCAGCAACAACAGAAGAAGAAAGAGGCACAGAGATTCTGGTTTGGAAGGGAGACGTTCTGATTAGAATTATAAAATATGATTTTGACCAGCAACATAGGGCAAAGTTTCCCCAAACAAAACATTTTATTCTTCTACCATCAACATTTAATATTTTCAAGGCTTATGAATTGACACTAAGTTTATGTTAAGAAACAAGTGAACTGGTTGTAGCAGGCAGTCATGTGACTACAGCCTATGGCCTGATTTCGCTCTCCATATCCTTATTTAAGGTTTATTACAAATGCTTGACTTCTTTTCTTGCAGCAGAAAACAGTAGATGCATTGTAAACTGCTGATAATCACAGAAAAGCAGAAAATTATTTATTTTTATGATTTGGTCACAATTGTCTCCCGTGTTGGAGCTTTGTTGAAAGGTTAAGAACCAAACCTATAATGAGGTGTATAATTGTTCATTTTGGTATTACCTAAGCATTGGAAACAGATATAAACATCCGTCAGATAACTGTACACAGCTTACTGAGCTGAATATTTAGATGTTTTCTAGATTAAAATAAAATGAGCATTTATTGACATAAATTGAAGTGGGTATTACAACATTGTAATGGTGGTTGCAAAACAAACCATCTGTACCTAGACTGTCATTATACCCTGAACCTCTGAACATATTAATCAGGAATGTGTAGAGTAGGAATAAAAAAAAACCCTCATATGACTTGTGACTGTAGAAGGAGAAGGTTGAAACATTTGCCTTCTTGTTTGTAATTTACAGAGGTATTTGCATTGCTGATGAGATCCTGTTCTAGAAAAAAGAATTGTCAGTGAAAAAAGAAGTGACAGTAAGTTGTGCTTTCTCTTCTCTCCTGGAATATGCAGTTCTTCTTCTTTATCTAGGCCAGACGTGAAGCTGCCAAAATGAAGCCACCTTTTGGTGAGTTCATTCTACAGTTCCTTTCGCCTCACCTAGTGTGAGAAAGATTAGCCGGCACAAAGTGAACGTTGCCTGGGGTATGCCCAATTGTGGTTCAAAATTACCACAAACTTCAATCTAGGTCTAGAAGCAGATGCATTTTCGTATTGGGATGCGTGTGTAATTTATGATTCTCCTATTTTACTTGCTACTGTAAAGTAAGGTACATAAAGATTATGTCAACATTTGCTGAAATGAACCCTTACTTTAATTATTGCTTTTGTTGGGGTCCTTAGCAGTTGTGGGGCATTAATGGGAAAACGGCCCCAGCCTGTTGGCTCATCTCCAGTTAGTGTCCAGTTAGTGTCCCTCCCTCTGTGTTGTTGTATCCCTCCTATTCCCTTTTATTCTTTTTAAATGGGGTGGGGGTAGTAGGGTGGGTAAGTGGGTGGGTGATTTGGGATTTTTAATCTGTTTTTATATGTTTTTAATTGCTGTAGGCCGCCCTGAGTCAGGTTCGCCTGAGTGGGCGGCATAAAAATTTAAAAATTAAATTAAATTAAATTATATGGCCTAATTCTATCACCACACTCACAGCCAACTGCTACTAAAATAGATTTTTCTTCCTCGTCCCTTCCTCTGTAACCTTCTCTGCTAACTGGAAGTCTGTTATGGAGGGTTCCCCAGCCCTCTAGAACAGCTTTCATAATGCCTGGCAATTTGTGCAAGGGAAGAGGGGGGCAACCACCTCATGATTCTTCTGACACAAAGAGTTCCATCAGTGGAATAAATTCATTGGCTCATGGCCCATTTATATATTTAAAAATGTTTTTAGGACATCTTCCACCTCCCAGTATCATTCCATGTTGCACATTTTAGTACAGTATTACAGAATATGTTTTAGTGCAACAACAGGTTTTTCTGTTGGTAAAAATTACACAACCAATGACTAAATTTCTCGGTACAGTACAGTAATAGGATTTCTCTGCATCAAGAAGAGTGGCACAAAATGCTCAAAGTGAATCACTGGTTGTGAATGATTTGGAATGAAAAACGTTTTGTGAATCTTAGGTAGCAACACTTGGTAAAGGAGGAGGAGGAACAGAGTTAAGCTGTTTGATTTCTAAATATAGTTCTCTCAATTATTTCAAAAAGTAAAAACTGTATTATTAATTTTTTCAGGAGGGGTGAGAATTTTTCAGGAGGGGCAACAATGTCACACTCACATATATAACACTAGCATTTTTGTGTGTGTTGGTGGTTGGGGTGGTTTTGGAGGGTACACACACATACAACACAACCACACACACACACACACACACATGCACCACACACACACAGGGAGAGAGAGGGGGGTGGAACTCCGCATTCTGCCCTCTCCCCGCTACCCTGCCGGGAGAGGAGGGGCTCCCTCCTCCCCCCGAAACCACAGCGAGGCCGCTGCCAGCCTTCGGGGTGGTGGGGAGACTATGGGCTCTCCCCGCGGAAGCCGTGTGGGGAGAGGAGGGGCTTCCTCCTCCCCCTGAAGCAACAGCAAGGCCGGCGCTGGCCTTCAAGGTGGCGGGGAGACTATGGGGTCTCCTCGCCGAAGCCATGCAGGGAGAGGAGTGGCTCCCTCCCCCCAAAGCCACAGCGAGGCCGGCGTCGTCCTTCGGGGTGGCGGGGAGATGATGGCTTACCTCTGGAAGTCGAAGGCCTAGAATGGAGCACCGTTCTTGGCCTTTGTCTTCCAGACATGTCGGCTATGGCTTTTTTTTTAACGTGCGTGCCGGCTGCCCCGCACCCTCTGTGCTCGCACCCTTCAGCCTGATTGGCTGAGGGGTTGTGTGGCGTGGAGGATGCTGGGACGGGTAGTTCTCTTTCTTTTGTATTTGTGGGGCGGTTGCCCCACTCTCAATAACCGGACCCTTGCGTTGACACTCGGATGGTCTAAAGGTAAGTGTGGCTGGCTCGGTATGGGATGGTTGGGCTGGGTGTGGCTGCTAATGCCGGATACATACCACCCTACCCCCTTCTTATAGGTAAGAAGGGGTATCCCCCTTGGATACCACCCTGCTTGGAATATAGAAAGTCCGAGCAGCTGCATTTGTAATAGTTTGAGATAGAGCAGAGGTTGAAATCCTGTTGCTTAGAGTTTAAACTGCCAAACGGAAGCCACCCTCCTGGCTTTGTCATTGGCCACATTTAAATGCTCATTGGTACATGTTTCTGCCAGTAATTGGCAGACCAGCAAATGGTTCTGTATCTCTCCACATTCACACAGTGTGTTGTTGTCCACCAGCAGCCCCAACACTTGAACCTGTTGGTCTTACATTTAGACCCTCTGACCTTCATCCTATTCAGGATCCTCCAAGTGACGTAGAGGAGGTCGGGTTTCTCAGCTATATCCTCCTTTAATGTTGCTTAGAGTAATAACCTGCAACTAGGGTGCACTCACTGAATCAGTAGAACTCATGGAGGAATTGATTCATGAAATCCACACTGATTCTTTGGGCCTAATCTAATTATGATGTATTATGCTAAGTGACAGGATTTCACCCAGAATGTTATCTAATAAGAGTTTACATTGACTTGGATTTTAAGTGTAACTTGTTCTTATCTGACCTACTTTTACTGGTATTAATGTTATATGCTTACTAAGTGTTAGAGAATGCCAGGTAGGTTTGAATTTGGAATGTAAAGGTTTTGTTGCCACCTATTTCCTGAGTTGACTTGCCTTATTATTAATTAAGATTCCAACATTCTTCCCCATTCTCCAAGATGTTTACAGCTATGGACACATCTGAAATTATACAGCACAAGTTATGTGTAGCAATAATGCAAGCGCGGCGCCAAAATGGCCGCCGCGCCCTTTGCGGGCCCCCCCCCACAGGACAGAGAATCCGGGTAGTTAGGGGCGTGGCCAGCTCCCTTATAAAAGGGGTGGCCACGAGGCAGCCGAGCTGCCATTTTACCTCAGCGACGGAGCGGAGAAGTTTTTTCCCCCGTCGCTCTGTCGGACCCCTGTGGCTCAGGGGATTAAGATCCTGATCTCGCTGCCTGGAGGGTCGGAGTTTGATTCCTACTGCAAATGCTCTCGTGCTCCGGCTTTCCAGTCAGTGGGTGCTGAGCCCTGGATAGGGATCGGGTTGCTCTATACTCCTTGAATGGCTGGTGAGTGTAAAAATAAAGCGACGGTGAGGAGGAGTTTTTTCCGTCGCTTTATTCCCTTCTGCCGCTTTGCAAGAGGCTTGAGTTGCCAGCCTTTGTTCGAGGCTTCCTTTCGGCTTTCCAGCCTATTGCCTTCAGAGCGCGGGGGAGCAGAGAAGTTTGCTCCGTCGCTCACTGATTTTTCCAACTTAGGGGTGCCCAAACTTTAAGTAGGACTGCAGTGTATCCAGTGCTACAGAAGCTGACTGGGTTGTTTAAGGACAGGATGAGCTCCCGTGCCGTGCCGTTTTCAACCCCAGGCCGGCCCTGCGGGGGATGCGGCCCTTGGCCCACGGCGGCCCGCCAGGGGCCGGGACAATTGGGGGGAGGGCCTGGTGCTGCCTCACAGCATGTTTTTGCCAATTAGGGGCTGGAATTTTGGGGCATGGCTTATTCGGGCACAGGCTCTGAATTCAGGGCCTCTGGCACACTTCCCGTCGGGCTGTCCGGCCCGCCTGGCCCACCTGCTGGGGGTTTACTGTGGCTGGGGGTGCCTGGTTGGCACGTTTGGCTGTACTGGAGGCATCCTTAGCAATCCAGTGGGTGGGGGGTCCTTTTCCGATCTACCGGGCCCTCCTGTCCGCCGGCTACTTCCACCGCTGTCACTCTGTAACAGGCGGCCGGCTGGGTCGGGCTTATGGAGACAGTCCAGCCTGTGCCTGCCGCTGCCTCGCAGCTCCCTGTTTGTCCGGTACAGCGATTGGAATGCGTTGGAGGTCGTCCTAGAGCTCGATTTCGGTCGCGAGCTCCGACGCCCACGGTGTGCCGGAACCCCCAGTGGGGGCGGCTCACGGGGGTGCAACTAGTGAGTATGGGGTCAAGTTGAATACGCCCACATCTCAGTCCACTTTCAGCGGGGTGGTTCAGTGCTCTTCGCCTTGCCAATTAGAGGCTAGTGGGGCATCACTTGTCATTCTATCCCAGTGCCCTTGGTTGCATTATGGCACGACCCTGGGGGTGGGGATTTCTGCCCCAGGGCAGTATGTGGCACTGCATGGGCTATCCAGGTCCCGCTGCGCATGCCTGGTCTACATTTTGTACCGACAACGGCCTTCCCGATGATTGGCTAGCCACCACGCACGTCGTGGTTGGCTTATGGAAAAAAAGAATTCCGTACAAGAGTGCCCCTACACCCGGAGATGAAGTGGGATGAGCCCTGTCAGAAGCTGTGGCTTCTGTACATGACCCCACGCGCACTGCGCCTAGGGAGATGTATCATTGTGGAATTGCGGTCCAGCGAGCTGCTCCAGCGCAGGCACCCCGCCAAGTGGCGGGGCAGGGGGTTACAGCCCGCCTGCTGTGCTGGACCTTCTCGGACAATGGCTCCTGCAATGGGAAGAATTGCAAATACAGACAGGAGTGTCCCACCTGTGTTGGCCCCCACGCGGCCTCTGCCTGTCCCAGGCCTAGAGGGATGCGGGGCAGAGGGTGGGGCAGACAGGGGGCTGGCAAGACTGCCGCAGATGGATCTAGTCCACCGAAGGGCTCCCTCCCCAATTAAGGTGGACGTGTGGGAGAGTTGGCTCACATTGTACCCGAAGGGAGAGGATGCGGGTTATCTCCTTCAGGGTTCTAGGCAGGGGTTCCGGATCCCTTTCATGGGTAATAGGTCCCCTCAGGATGCCCCCAGTCTTTTATCCCTTAGGGGGAGGGAGGAGGTGGCTGCTGCCAGCTTTCACAAGAGGGTCTATGCGGGCAGGGTCGTTGGACCTGTCCCTGCACCCCCGTCCTGGGGAGCATATTATTTCAATGATGCCATGCCTTTTGGCTAGTCCATGGGGGCTCGGTATTCGAGCGTTTCACCACTTTCCTAGAGTGGGCTTTTGTCCGCAGGTCAGGGTCCCGGTCTGTAGCCCATTCCCTGGATGGTTTTATTCGGGGCTGAACGGGGCTGGGACACGTATACACGTCTCCTCAACACATTTCAGACGCTAATGGAGGAACTTGGTGTCCCTTTAGCGCCCGAAAAGACCGAGGGCCCATCTCCACAGCTAGTAGTCCTGGGGTGGAGAGTTACACGGTAGCGCAGGATTCTAGGTTGCAGCGGGATAAGGTGTCAAGGCTAGTGGCCCTTGTCTTGGTCTTGCTGGCCGAGCGCGTGGCATCACTGAGGGAACTTCTGGTGCTACATGGTCACCCCAGCTTTGCTGGCAGGGCCGTCGCACCGGGCAGGGCATTTGCTCTGCGCTGGTGCGACGCCATGGCGGGATTATCCAGGCCCCACCACAGGCTCAGATTTACCCGGGGTATCGGGGCAGACGTGCTTGTCTGGCCATGGGTCCAGAGGTAGTTCAACGGGGTGTCATTTTGGGGTCTGATCTCCTGGCTCCCCCTTGCTTTCAGATGCAGTCCGATACCTTAGGATTCCTGGGTTTATGGATGTACTTCCATTGGAAGTGGGCCTATGGTGGGTGGCCACCATCCTGGGCAGGCAAGGGTCGCCTGCAGGGTCTCACGTATCTGGAATGTTTACCTACCCTGGGTGCTTTGATGCTATGGGGCAAGGAGTGGGCCAACTCGGTTGTGCAATTTCGGCATGGCAACGCGGCTGTTGTCCGCATCGTCACTCCACAGATTTCCAAATCGCCCGGGGTCATGGAGCTGGTTTGTGTTATGCAACCTGCGCCTCAACGTTCCCTTCAGGGCCAGGCATGTCCCAAGGGTTGATAATGATATTACTGCTGCTTTGTCCTACCTGCAGATCTCCCGGTTCCATGCCTCGGCCCCCGGATGCGGAGGAATTTCCCTCGCCACTCCCGGACGAGAGATGGAATGTTGGCAAGTAGAGGTGAACCGGGCGGTTAGCCTGTCAATAGCGCCATGCATAGTAAGGCGTATCACCACGCATTTAGTTCCTTCAGAGTATTATGTACCCGATTTCGATTGCCAGGAACCTGGCCGAGCCCAGTAACCCATGTTCTGCGGTTCATGGTTTACCTGTATGCCCAGGGCCTTGCACCACGCACCATAGCATCTCAGCTGTCGGGTTGGCTTTATGGCCAAAGTGGGAGGTTGTGTGACAGCACCAATGACTTCCGGGTGAGACATGTTGGGAGGGGTGGGTGCGCGTGCGCGGGCGTTTCCCGGGCGACCGCCACCCCATTTACCCAGGGGTTTTTTACCCAAGTGGCCCGGGGCTGGCCTGGCCTCTGTTTTGATAGATGAGGCAGCCCATTTCATGCGGCTACTACGGTGGCCTTTTTGGAGGCGCTCCGCATCAGCGAGCTTGAGATGCTGAATAAGGCGGATGCAAGATTTTACCGGGGTTTTACCCAATTGGCCCGGGGCTGGCCTGGCCTCAGTTTTGATAAATGAGGCAGCCCACTTCATGCGGCTACAACGGTGGCCTTTTTGGAGCCCTCCGCATCGGCGAGCTTGAGATGCTGAGTAAGGCGGATGCAAGATTTTCCCAGGGTTTTCACCCAATTGGCCCGGGGCTGGCCTGGCCTCTGTTTTGGAAATGAGGCAGCCCACTTCATGCGGCTACAACGGTGGCCTTTTTGGAGCGCTCCGCGTCAGCGAACTCGTGATGCTGTCTAAGGCGGATGCAAGTGGTAGGGCACTGGAGCTCGAAGATGTCTACGTAGCCAAAGACTGGGCCCAGTTGAGGATACGCTCCTCTAAAACAGATCAGCATGGCGTAGGCAGTGGTGTAAGACTGCTACGTTGTTCTTTGGCAGACATCTGTCCGGTTGGTGCCCTACAGGAATTCCTGGCACTGCGTGGCATGCACCACGGCCCGTTTTTCTGTCACCAAGATGGGTCTCCCCTTACTAAATTTCAGTTTTGGAAGGTGACAGCCAGAGCCCTCACCAGGGTGGGCCTACCAGGTGCCCGTTATGGCGCACATTCGTTCCGGATTGGTGCAGCCTCTACAGCAGCTGCTTTTGGGTACTCTGGGGCTGACATACGCAGCATGGGGAGGTGGGGCTCGCAATGTTTTCAGTTTTATGTGCGCCCACTCCCGCCATGAGTACCAATCCAGTCACCTTACCGCCTTTTTCTCAATTTTCTTACAGACCCTGGGTGTCGTATTACACCGGTGACAGTATGGCTGGTGGGCCACAGCTATGTGCGCAGGGCAGCGCGTTACGCTGCGGCGACAGAGTGGACCCCGACTGGGACTGGGTGACCACGCCAGTCTCGCAGGGCATGGTAAGCCTGGGATGTTATGGCGGGAGCTGCGGCCTTTCCTTTTTTCTGGCCTGGGTGCTGACCCGCCTGACATTCTAATCATACGCCTGGGGGGCAATGATTTGGGCCAGGTCACCGGCTTGTCGCTCAAGCATGCGATTTGCGAGGAACTCGCCTACTTGCATTATGTCTGGCCTGCCACAACCCTGGTTTGGTCGGACATTGTCCCGTGCCATTCTTACAGAGGGGGCGTTAACCTCCTGGCCCTTGACCGCGCTAGGTGCGCGGTCAATAAGGCGGTGGCGCGTTTTCTTACCACCAGGGCTTGGGGACGGGTCAGTCATCACCCCGATATTAGTCTACAAAATTATGACTTATACGCAGGGGATGGGGTCCATCTGTCGCGAGGAGGTATGGACCTCCTGTTGGGCGATTGGCGAGCAGGCCTGTTGACCGAGCTGACGGTCTGGGGGGGGGGCGTCAGGTCTTCTTTGAAGCCCCTCCGTGTGGCGGGTAGCACTGGTAAGGTAAACAGTATGACCCACAAGTATCCGGCAGGTTCGCAATTGACTGGACAACACTAGACAGGAATAAATTAGTTAAACGTTGTCCGGTCAACGACGAACCAGGCGATGGGGTGATGACGATTGCTAACCAGCATGCATCACCCCTGTGATTTCACGGATACGCGTCAGAGGGTGGGGTCATGAGTTAGTTATTGACTACGGTCAATAATTTGTTTGTTGTCAACAAACAAATTGATACAAATCGATACATTGTAACCAATTGCCGTTGGCAATTTTGGGGTGGTACCTTACCAGTGTTACTTCGGCCTGCTTGCCTTAGGAATTATGATTGGTCGTTTTACCAATACAAATTTATAATTCGGACTAGGGCATTGAATCAATAAATGTGGCCCTATGCTGTTATCCACTTTCAATGTTGTCTGTGTCCGTTATTGGGGGGGTGCGCCTGCAATGCAAGCGCGGCGCCAAAATGGCCGCCGCGCCCTTTGCGGGCCCCCCCCCACAGGACAGAGAATCCGGGTAGTTAGGGGCGTGGCCAGCTCCCTTATAAAAGGGGTGGCCACGAGGCAGCCGAGCTGCCATTTTACCTCAGTGACGGAGCGGAGAAGTTTTTTCCCCTCCACCCCCTCCCTAGTTAACAGTGTGATATTATGGTCGCTTCGGGGCCGGGTGGGAATTTTTGGTTGGGACCCATATTGGCTTCCGGGTCCTGGCTTTTTTGCCCATCCCACACTGTTGCTATGGTTTGATATAGGGGTCTTTCTGTGTTCCTACTGTTGACTTTGGTCACATTGGCGGGTAGCACTGGTAAGGTAAACAGTATGACCCACAAGTATCCGGCAGGTTCGCAATTGACTGGACAACACTAGACAGGAATAAATTAGTTAAACGTTGTCCGGTCAACGACGAACCAGGCGATGGGGTGATGACGATTGCTAACCAGCATGCATCACCCCTGTGATTTCACGGATACGCGTCAGAGGGTGGGGTCATGAGTTAGTTATTGACTACGGTCAATAATTTGTTTGTTGTCAACAAACAAATTGATACAAATCGATACATTGTAACCAATTGCCGTTGGCAATTTTGGGGTGGTACCTTACCAGTGTTACTTCGGCCTGCTTGCCTTAGGAATTATGATTGGTCGTTTTACCAATACAAATTTATAATTCGGACTAGGGCATTGAATCAATAAATGTGGCCCTATGCTGTTATCCACTTTCAATGTTGTCTGTGTCCGTTATTGGGGGGGTGCGCCTGCAATAGCAATTATACTTATATACCACCCTACAGCATTTAGAGCACTCTCTGGGAAATTCACAGTGTAATTAGCATTTTTGCCCCCAATAAACTGGGTACTCATTTTATGACCTTGGAAGGATCGAAGGCTGAGTCAACCTTGAGTCCTTGCCAGGATTGAACTCACAACGTAAGCAGTTTTTACTATAATACTACAGTTTAACCACTGAGCCACAAGGGGTCCTTATGGTATAATCTGAATCCTTTTGGATTTTGGTTAGATGAAGTGGGCTGGAGGAAATGAGGAACTCATAAAGTCGTGGCAAGGAGGGCTTTTGCACAACTTCATGTCATATGTCTGTTACGCCTGCTCCTAGATTGGGACTCCTTGCTCATGGTCACACATGCTCTGATCACCTCCAGACTGGACTATTGTAATGCGCTCTACATGGGGCTGCCCTTGATGACCATTTGGAGGCTGCAACTGGCCCAGAATGTGGCTGCCCGGGTGGTGTTTGGGTGCGGGCGTTATACCCATGCCGCTCCACTGCTTCGGGAGCTACACTGACTACTGGTATGCCTCCGGGTGCAATTCAAGGTGCTGGTAATTACCTTTAAAGCCCTACATGGTAGTGGGCCAGGATACTTAAGAGACCATGTCACCCCAAGAGCATCTGTCCGTCCCACCAGAGAGACCGGAGAGGCTCTCTTATTGTGCCATCTTCTAGAGTGGCTGCCCTTCAGGAAAGAACTAAAAACCTGGCTGGCAAAGCAGGTGTGGGGCACTGGGGATGTGGTGACCCCCGCCTGCTGGCTGATATAATAATATAATTCCCTCGCTCTTTTTAGCTGTTGGGGTAATTTCTTATTGTATTTTTAATTGGTTTTTTTACCGATTTTAAGTTTTTAGATTGTAGTACTGATTTTAATGTTGTAAGCCACCCAGAGTCATTCTGAGTTGGGCAGCTATATAAATTGGAAAATTAAATTAAATTAAAGTTAAAATAAAGATCCTCTGATTCTAAAGTACTTGGTGCCCCTCCCAGTTTGGTACCATCTGTAGTATCATGATTAGTATCATTTCCATGTCATAATCCTGTTGAACACTAATGAGAACTCTTTGGGTATGGTCTGTCACTCACCCGAACAGTGACGATCCACCTAACTAGCATCATCTACTTCAGTTTTTACAGCTTGGCTAAAAGATATTTTGAAACATTTTGATGATCAGGAGAAGTTGTAGCCTCAGCATTCTACTTAGTTACCAAGCTTGTGAATCTTATGGGGGGAGGGGGGGAGGAATTGGGATTAGTCTGATTTAAGTAACTCATGTTAGGCCTTAAAAATCACAATAATCTTTTCTAAGGTTTCACAGGCTGACTATTTAATAATTTGCTCTAGAATTATTCCTGGTATTGATGTCAAACTACCTGATAGCTGCCTGAAACTTCTCCCCTTCCTCCCCTTTTAATGATATTTTCTTGCCTTCAGTGACCACATCTGTTATTTTGAATGCTCAGATTAAAGATAGAATCCCTTGAGATTACATATACTGTACATAGATATAAAATTTTAAATTAAAAATCAAGCAAAAAATCAAGCACCATCTCCTTTTCCAGCAGCACTGACATTCCAAACTTTTACAATAAAAACATTTTAAGAGAATTCCAATAGTTTACTGGAATGAGGCGACAAATGGATTTTAGCTGCAAGAGAGTTCTAGGTGCCACTATAGAAAAGGTCCTACCCTTGCCACTAGGACTCAGGTTTCATGTATCAGTGACATGTATCATGTATCAGTGATCAGCAGTAATGAATTGGCTGTTGTTTGTATTTCCCATAGCTGATTCATAACTTTCTTAGTTGTGCCTCTTTGAAGAGTGAAGAATAGAAAGCTTTCCTGCTTCCAGGTTCAGAAGCAAGAGGAGAACATAAAGAGGAACTTCCTGTTTGTGCAAGGTTTTTTTTAAAAAAAGTTCCTCTTTTATGTTAACTGCCTTAGTGTGGGTGTTGAAGCATCTTGAAAGACTAGATTCAACTGCAGGTGGAAGAAATGGATTGCATGGCTGGACCTGTCATCTCTTTGTTAGTGCCAGACTTGCTTTTGATAACTGTTTAGGAATGTTGCAGACACTTCTGATTACGGCAAACTACTGCTTGAGCAACATTGATCATAGTGTCCACTTGTATTGCTGTGCATGCTGTTTCAATTCCTACCCAAAGTACCACCAGTGTAGCTGGTTTTCTATGGTACACCACATCCTTTAAGGTCCCCCATAGGTAGAAGTCAAGGTGTGTTAAGTCAGAAGAACCACACTTCTTCATCCTGGCAAATTTCCATCAAGATAAGCTTTAACATCTCATGTTTCTTTGACTGTCCTGACATCATACTATACACTGTTACCATAATTCAATTCAACTTCAAAAAGTAAGACATAGGTAACATCTCTTTAAATGTGTATACATTTTGGCACCCTCTGTATATGCAAAGCAAATTATTGATGCTTCTAATTTTTGAACTAATTAGAAATATCAATATAGAGAACCAAAATATGCTGCTTCTATCAGAATATGGTGAATCTTAGTATTGAAAACATTATTTTGGAAGGAACAAGGTTAGATAATCCTATGTGTTGACAGGTATTTTATTTCCCTGATTAACTGTCTCGTAAAGTGAGAGGGAAAGACAGCCAGAATGAGACTCCAGAGACTTGCATTCAAATCTCTTCCAAGCCATGGAAACGTTTGGTGTGTGTCAGTAGTAAACTACCTCTTGCACTTTTCACATACCTTAACTGTGACAACACATAAAACCACAAAATAAGAGGGAGAAGAATGTATGATCACAGGGAGTTGTTCTCGTATATATAATGTGCCATATCTGAGATTAAACAAAACAGAACAGGAAAAAAAAGACAAAAAATGCCACAACATTTTTTGTTTTCTTCCTTTTTTTGCTGCTCTGTTTTGTTTAATCTCAGGCATGCTTGCACAGAATAATACGGCTGCCACTTTAAACATTTCAATAATATGCCATGATATTCTTGATTGTGAGAGATGCGGCCCATGGCACCATTTCATGTGGTCCACCACCACCTCCACAACACCACGAAGTGTCATGTGGTAGAGGAAAGGCAAAATGTCTGTCCGGCCCTCGAAGCTGTCTGAGGGAGCGTGACCTGGCCCCTGGCTTATAAAGGTTGAGAACTCCTGCCTGAGGAGAAGCCAGGTTGCCTTCCACATTCTCTCAAATTTAAAGCCTTCTTCTGATTTGCTATACACATGTCATAGAGTCATGTTTTTCTTTCTCAGGCCTTTACAAATTTAAGCTTGGCACAAAACCTTTGGTCTCTCTTCCCCTTCCAGAAAGGTCACTATGGTGATGAAAGGTAGCCAACCTGATGGTTTTAATTTCTCTTACACTGCAATGAAATGGGATGTGGCGGCTTGTTGTTTCTGAGCTAGCATTCTGTCCTTGCAATATAGTGATATCCAGACCCTTCAAGTTTGTTACTAGAGCTTCTGGTTCTAAAAGATAGTCAGAGCAGAGCAATGATACGGGAAGTTGGAAGTACGCCCGGCTATGTTCAATGGGAATCACTCCAAGTACGTTTAGACAGAGTCAAAGCCCCATCTGATTAAAATCTGTTGACTAGTGAAGCAAATTTTGATTGATGAGACAATGCCACAGGTACAGGCTACTAAATATCTTAAAGTTCTGCTAGCATATTAATATGAGACCCTTCTGCCAGTGCAAGTGTTGCAGTTTGCAAGTGGAAAATAGGTGAAGAACATCATGAAGATCTCAGGAGGAATTTTTGCTAAACTTGTAATTTGAAGCTACATACAGCAACTACTCAGTATTTACAAATACAGTCCCATTGTACTAGTCCCAAGAAGCTGTTCTTATGCCTCTAAATTATTGAATTTGCCAACTCCTTAGCATATCTTACCACTATTGCAGCAGGAGGGATATATTGCTTTACCAGGACTCTGTTTTCAAACATCAGAGCTACTATTGGTGTATCTTTAATATAAAAACAACTATCCTTTGATATTCTAGCATTGTTTGGTTACTTGGAGCAATTTATTTCTGCAGCTAGTTACAATTCACCTGTGCAAATCTTCTGCAAATCTTGATAGTACTTTCTGTGAGAGCCATGATACAAGAGAAACTTAATTCAGCATAAAAGGGCATTGCATAGCCTTCCTGTAAACATGAAGGCAATTTTAAAACTTTTCAAATTAAAACTGGCTTTAGTTCGCCTAACTCTGCGTCCTGGATACAATCTGAAGCAAACACAGGAAATAAATGGAAGAGCAAATGCTTAGTTTTTGTAATAAGAAATCAGAGCACCACACAGGGACACGTTTCAGTAGCACTGACAATATTCCAAAAATACAACATGGGAAAAACATTATGTCTAGGAATTAAACTAATAGATTTAAAATTACTGTAAGTGAGCCAGCACTGTATTAATCACTGGAAGATAACATCCTACAAAAATACTTTAGGGCTTACCTAAAGATCTCTGAGAGCACAGTGATTTTGCCTAGGTTAAAATTAGGAATATTTTTACTCTGTATTTAGAGAAAAACATATGTATGCAGTTTCCCAAACCAGAAGATACAATGTTCCTTGTAAACGTGGATACCACAGGGAACGCTTAGGCTGGAGACAGGCTATTCCAGCCATTATGCAATGATTCAGTCTGTTGGCTGTAACATATACTCACAGACTAATATCTTTAACTCCTTGGTGATGTTATAATTCAATAATCCATCTCCCCACAGACACCCCAAGACTACACTTGTTGCTGAGATGGTACCATAATTTTCTGGGGCTCACTTCACATTTTATTGGCATACATATTACATCCTAGTACACAGTAGTGGCATTTCTCATGATAAAGTGGTTTAGTTCAGCTGTGGACTCTACATGGTACCCCCTTGGTATTTTCCAGCACATAATCCAATACTTTAAAAAGGGGTTGCTCAGTGTCCTTTTCAGCCATATGTTGGGAAATAGGCTCCATATTTAGGGACTGCAGTGGCTTAGTGGTTAAGACACTGAACTTGATGACCGTCTCTGTTCTAGCTGCTGTCAATCTAGCAGTTTGGAAGCAAGAAATTACAAGTAGATAAATAGGTACCACTTCAATGGGAAGGTAAACAGCGTTCCGTGCATTTGGGTGTCTAGTCATGCCTACCACAAATCCACGGAAATGTCTGCTATAAACAGAGATGAGCACTGAACCTTAGAGTCAGATATGACTGACTTTCCCACAAGGGCAACCTTTAGCTTTACCTAGGCTTCATATTCCCTGATTTTTATAAAATTGCCACTGGAGGGAGTTAGGATGAAATTTCAGTTAGATTTTTTCTTACACTCATTTGAGAGAAACATGTTGTGGCATCTTTTGTAGAATATAACTCTTCCATTAAAACCAGTTTTTAAAAAAAACAAATTAACCTTTTTTGGCTGAACTGTTTTTCAGCTCTTTTCTACTTGGAGAGAGCGGCTTTAGGATTATCAGAAAGTCTGAAAATTGGCCCGCTGTCCCCACTGAGGTCCCTCACCCCTAACTTAGATATACATTTTAGTGAGACTAGGTCACCTTTTCACCCATACTCTACAATGCAATTAGGAGGTTTGTTTATCTTCACCTCTGTCCAAAATAAAATTATGATTAGTTTAAACAAGCAGACTTCAGAAACCTTATCAAGGTTGATAAAAAAATTCCCCTGACAGCTTAACTGTCAGCACCCCAAAAATAATTAAAATTTGGATTTCCTGTGACATTAGTGGTGCCAAGTGCAGTTGCTTACTTGTATTAATAGCATTTTCATGACAATATATATTAGTAAAGTTGGTGTGGGGAGAGCTCTTTTTGAATTAGACCAAAAGTCCACTTAATTCAACATCTGTTTATTATTTTTTATTTAAAACATGCATAGCCCACTCTAAGTATACCAGATCTCTGAGCAGATTAAAAAGCTAAATTTAAAATATATTAAAAAAAACAATTTAGAATTAAACAGTTTCAAAACACATACAATTGAACCATTAAAATATTAAAACCTGTGCAGGCCAAGATTCTCAGTACCCAAAGGTTCTAATAAATAGAATGTTTTGACTTGGTGGCACAATGATGCCAATGTTGGTGCCTCTCCAACATTCTCATATCAGTTGCCCTGCTTTGTCCTCAAGAAGGATATAAAATAAAAGCAATAATGTCTGTCCAACTCTGGTATCCAGCACCCAATGTTCAGGCTTCAAACTGCTTCTGCTGCTGGAGGGTATTTGTTGTAGCCCAAATGAGGCTGGGACAAAAGTCTTTTACACAACAGGTGAAAGGATATGACCCATTTACTAGAGAGCCCAAACTGCTTTGTCATTAAGCCCTTTCATTCTCTACTGGGTTCTGTCTAACTTCAGAATAGGTCCATGTACCCCATCACCATTCATCAAAAAAGTTCACAAAAGGATCTGTTGAAGCCAGAGGTATGTCTACAGTACATTACTTTTCTAAATGTGAGGCAAGAGAAAGTTCGGTTTCACTTACCAGTGATAACTTTCGTTCTTCGAGTATATAGTTTGTGAATACACACTCATGGGGTTATGCGCCTGCGCAGAACGGCCGATCGGAGGCTTGAAAA
The DNA here is from genome assembly GCA_035047305.1 of Bradypodion pumilum. NCBI lineage: Eukaryota > Metazoa > Chordata > Lepidosauria > Squamata > Chamaeleonidae > Bradypodion > Bradypodion pumilum. The sequence goes on from JAWDJD010000001.1 coordinate 405,573,561, forward strand.
GCTATTGGTCAAAAGTTTTGGCGGTAAGACCGCCCACCGTACCGCCCACCCTGAGGCGCCCACGCGCCATTTTACCTCAGTTCCATACTTAAGCCAAGCACAGGATAAACCAACTGATCTCATCCGTGCAGCTCAAGAGGGGAGGCAGGGTGGGTAGTGTGTATTCACAAACTATATACTCGAAGAACGAAAGTTATCACTGGTAAGTGAAACCGAACTTTCTCCTTCGTATAGTTTGTGAATCCACACTCATGGGAGATTAGCAAGCTCACACTTACTTGGTCGGTGGGCAGTCGGATGAGATGATCCCACGATGAGCTGAAGATCCTCTAGGTGGACCCGTCAGGGGTGTTGAGTCCGGAGCCCTCTGGTGAGGACGACACGGCCAAGCCTGGCGTCCGCAGTGGCTCTGGTGTCCACCCTGTAGTGCTGGACAAATGTGGAAGGTCTGGACCAGGTGGCAGCCTTACATATGTCCTCAAGCGGTGTGCCCTCCAGAAAGGCAGTGGATGTGGCAACCGCCCTGGTGGAATGCGCCCTGACATGCGGTGGAGGTGGCAGTGAGGCTGACTCGTAGGCCAGGTAGATGGTAGAGGTGATCCATTTGGAGAACCTTTGAGCAGAGATGGGTTCACCCTTGGACTTTCCCCCATAAGCCACAAAGAGGCGTTGCGACTTCCTGAACTCTCTAGTCCTGCTGGTGTAAAACAATAAAGCTCGTTTCACATCCAGTGTGTGCCAAGTCCTTTCTTGGGCGTTAGTGGGGCTCTGGAAGAAGGTTGGCAAGGAGATAGTTTGTGCCATGTGAAACTTGGAGACCACCTTGGGTAGGAAGGTGATGTCCGCTTGGAGGACGACGCGGTCGTTGAAGAACTGGAGAAAAGGTGCGTCTGCTCGCAGGGCAACCAGTTCACCAGCTCGACGTGCAGACGTGATGGCCACCAGGAATGCCGTCTTCCATGTGAGGAGACGAACATCGGCGGTAGCCATGGGCTCGAAGGGGGTCCTGGTGAGCGCGTTGAGAACGGTGGACAGTGACCATTGAGCCGTCGGTGTCCGGGCCGGCGGAAAAGCGTTCCTTAGCCCCTTGAGGAAGCGCTTTACCGTTTGGTCACGGAAGGCCCCAGAAGCGGGCGAGCCAGCAGGAGAGTGCGCTACTACTGCTGCGAGATGCACTCGGATGGAGGTGATGCTAAGGCCAGACTCCGCCAGCTGGAGGAGGTAGGTTAAAATGTCCTGCAGTCCCACCTGCGGGGGGGGGCGTTTGCCGGGAGGCCAGGAAAGCACAAAAACGCCTGTATTTGGAAGCGTAGGACTTCCTTGTGGAAGGGCGCCGCGCTAATTCAAGGATCCTGGACAGTCTGGGGTTATCCTCCACGCGGTGAGGTGGAGGCTGGGCAGGTCCGAATGGTGCAGCTGGCCGTGCTCCATTTGGAGGAGCGTCGGTGACTCCGGCAGTGTGCGATACTGCGACGACATGCGCAACAGTAGCGGAAACCAGGGTTGGCGTGGCCATGCTGGCGCCACCAGAATTGCATTGGTTCTGTGTTGGTACATCCTGGTGAGTACTTTCTGGACCAGAGGAAACGGAGGAAAGGCATAGAGATAGTCCTGATCCCACCGTTTCATGAAGGCATCGCCTTCGGAGTTCAGTCCGATGCCTGCTCTGGAGCAGTACCTGCTGAGCTTCCTGTTGGACTCCGATGCAAAGAGGTCGATGCTCGGCGTCCCCCAGGCCTCACAAAGCGACTGGAACACTCCATCGTCCAGCTCCCATTCGTGGGTCGTCGAAGTGAGACGGCTCAGGTGGTCTGCCAGGACATTCAGTGTGCCCTGAATGTGCACTCCAATTGGGAAAATGTGCCTCTCCAGGCACCATTCCCACAACTGCACTGCCAGGTACAGGAGGGTGGTGGACCGTGTTCCTCCCTGCTTGTTGAGGTACGCCACCACCGTGGTATTGTCCGAGGCCACTTGAACCGCCTTGCCGGTGAGCAGAGTCTCGAAGGAACGCAGGGCCTTCCAAATGGCCAGCAGCTCCAAGTAATTTATGTGGTGCACCGTTTCGTGCGGTGTCCAGGTGTCGTTGACCGTGAGAGTCCCGCAAGCAGCGCCCCAGCCGAGGTTGCTTGCGTCGGTCAGTATCTGCAACGAGGGTTGCGGGGGGTAGAAACTCTTCCCCGTGGCCACGTTGAGTGGTGTAGACCACCACAGCAGTTGGTCCCTCAGTTCTGGAGATGGGGTCAACCGTTTGGACTGGCTCTCCCGAAGTGCGTCGAACCCGTGAAGGAGCCACGATTGCAGGGACCTGAATTTCAACTTGGCATGGGGAATCACTGCCATCGTTGAGGCCATCAGGCCTAGAAGTCTCTGAGCCTTCTTCGCCCGGATGCACGGTTTGGTGCGCAGTTCGCTCACCCCCTGCGCAATATCCTGTAAGCGTTTCTGGGGGGCGTAGGCTCTCGTAGCAAGCGAGTCGAGTACCGCTCCGATGTACTCGACGCGTTGGGAGGGGATCAACTTCGATTTGGTGAAGTTGATCCTGAGGCCGAGACTCTCCATGAGGTGGACCGTGTATTGTGTGTTCCGAACGGCCGACGATTTGGTGGGGGAGACGATCAACCAGTCGTCGATGTACGGGAAGACCCTGATGCTCCGTTGGCGGAGGTATGTGGCCACCGGAGCCATGCATTTGGTGAAGACCCGCGGTGCCGTGGCCAGACCGAACGGTAGGCATCGGTACTGGTACACGGAATTGTCGATGCGGAAGCGGAGAAACCGTCTGTGTTCCTCGAGGATGGAGACGTGGAAGTAGGCATCCTTGAGGTCTATGACTGTGAACCAGTCCCCTTTGTTGATGAGGGGGAGGACGGTCTGTAGGGTCACCATCCGGAACTTCCTGGTGTGGATGCATTTGTTCAGGCGGCGCAGGTCCAGGATAGGGCGAAGGCCTCCGTCCTTCTTCTGGACCACGAAGTACCTCGAGTAGAAGCCGTTGTCCCAGTCGGACGGTGTTACCCGCTCGATGGCTCCCTTGGAGAGAAGGGTTGATATTTCTTCCTCCAAATGGGGGGACGAGGTGGTGAGACGATGTCTTCCTACCCGAGGCACCCGCACGAACTCGATGGCGTAGCCAGAGGACAAGATCTTTAAGACCCACTGGTCGTCCGTGATGCCCGACCATACCTGGAGGAAGTTCCGGAGGGGGAGGTACGGGATGTGGAGCGAGAGAGACTCGGCCGTCGCAGCTTCAAACGCGGGGCTTGGGCCTCGCGCCCGAACGTTTGTCCTGTCCGTAGGGTCGGTAGCGGGGTTTGTGCTGCCGCCGCTGTTTGTAGGAGCTGGATCTAGGCTGCTCCGTCGGTCCCTGCTGCTGTGGGTTGCCCTGGAACCGCCGTGTGAAGGGCTGGAACCTCGGCCTGGCGGGCGGAGCCGGCGTGGTGAGCCCCAGGAACTTTGCCGTGGAATTGGTCTGGCGCATCTCATTCAGGACCTTGTCGGTGTCCTGACCGAAGAGGCCCTGCCCGTCGAAGGGAAACTCCTCGATGAGCTTCTTCATAGCGTCATCGAGGGAAGTGTCCCTGAGCCAAGCATGGCGACGGAGGTAGATTGCGGAGGCCATGTCCTTCGCCGCATAGTCGTTGATATGCCGGGCAGTGCGCATCAGCTTCTCTGCGATGAAGTCCCCCTCGGTGGCCAGCACGTCAATGCGCTTTTGGGCGTCGGAGGGCAGTTTCACTATCTCAACCTTCACCTGCTCCCAGAGGTGAGATTGATGCAGGCCCATGGCGGCCGAGTAGTTGGCGGCACGGAAGAATAGGGAGCCGGTGGCGTAGAACTTACGCCCCACCGCGTCCAGTTTCTTTCCCTCCGGCGTCGACGGGACCGGGAACCCGCTGGTGGCCGTCCTGTGCTGGAAGGCCTTGACCACCAGGGAATTCGGCAGGGGGTGAGCCTGCAAGAACTCGACGTTCTCGTCCAGGACCCGGTACATGTTGTTGAGCCTGGACGAAACGGAGTGCGCCGCCAAAGGTTTCCTCCATGTCGCCCTCGCCGAAGTCATCATGGAGGGGAGCATGGTTATGTGGACCGGCCGCACAGCCCGTCTGTCGAGCTTCGCGGTCATCTGATCCTCACCCTCCAACGGCGGTTGATCGACCTTAAGGTTGAGTGCGGTGCCCAGCCTTGTGAGCATGGCGGTCAGTGAGCGTTGGTCCTCACCACGCGGTGGGTCCACCGAGGCGATAGCCTGCTCCGGCGTGCGCTCGGCGTCGACGTCTCCCTCGTCCTCCTCCGACGACGAGCTGGACTCATCGGAGGACGAGGGAGGCAGCCTTTCATCCACGTCGGGACCGCGCCAGTACGGCCTGGGCGGGCCCGCGGGATGGGAGTCCACCGCATCAACGTCCGGACCACACCATGACGGGTTGGGTGGGCCGGCGGAGTGGGCACTCGACCCACGGGAGGTCGGTGGGGCCACGGCAGGGCCGGGATGCCCGGGGCTTGCGGTGGTCGGGACCGGAGCCGCAGAGGCCGCAGGCATGGAGGCCTGGAACTTGGTCGCAAACGACGCCATGACCTGGAACATTTCTCGGACGAGGGCCATCTGAGATCCGTCCGAGTCCGCTGATGGTGGCGCCCCGGTAGCCGGCGGGATGGTGGCCCACGAAACGGTGGGCGTCGAAACGGTGGCCGATGTCGGTGTCGGCGAAACGGTCGTCGGAACGTTGACGACCGCGTCGTCTGTCGGCGTCCTGGGCCTTGGGGAGACGGAGGCCTGCCTCAGCGAGGGGTTTCTTCCCCGAGAAGGAGAGGGGAGCACCTGAAGTGGGCGAGCTGGAGCCCCAGCCCTGCGTCCTTTATCAGGTGAACCGGAAGACGACCATCCTCCCCAGATGGAGGATCCCAGAGAAGGACATCGGGCAGTCGAGAACGGCGGCGAAGGCCCGGGAGAGGCGGGTGTGCGCGGGGTGGGAGGAAGCGACCGTCTCTTCTCCGACCCACGCTTGCGCTTCTTCTCACCGTTCCTGTCCTTCTTTTTCTTCTTCCTCATCGGAAGCACGGAGGAAGAGGCCGGCGGCGGCTGGGCGGCAGCGGCGGATGTGGAAGCGGACGCGGCGGGAGCCAGAGCGAGCTCCATCAGATGAGCCTTGAGGCGATTGCTTCGGTTCTGCACCGCGAGGCGCGTAAACTTTTTGCAATGCGGGCAAGACTGGCTCTGATGCGACTCTCCCAAGCAAAAAAGGCACAGGCTGTGTCCGTCGGAAGCCGGGAACTTCTTAAGGCAAGCCGTGCACTGTTTAAACGCTGCAGCCATCAACCGCGGAAAAATTCTTCCAGTGGAAGTTTCTGGAGGCAAGTACCCCGAAGGGCGGACCAGCCGCCACCCCCTTGAGGGGGGAGACGGTGATCGATGCGAAAAAATTGGCTACTGAATCCACTCGAGAGAAGAGACAGAGCCGGGGTGGCGATCCTGCCCGGAGGACAAGATCACCGAGAAAAATTGTTGAAATTTGCCAAAAGACTTTCCCTCAGAAGGGCGAAAAAATTGAGGAAGCTCTCAACGATCGTCCTGCTGCTACGGCGGAAAGAAGAGAACTGAGGTAAAATGGCGCGCGGGCGCCTCAGGGTGGGCGGTCCGGTGGGCGGTCTTACCGCCAAAACTTTTGACCAATAGCTTTTCAAGCCTCCGATCGGCCGTTCTGCGCAGGCGCATAACCCCATGAGTGTGGATTCACAAACTATACGAAGGAGAAATTAACTTCTTAGAACCGTTGCTGACTACATTATAGTGCTTTGCTTACTATGTTGTAAACACTACCTCAAGCAGAAAATTCACATTTCCTTCCTTCCTTTTACTCTTTCACTCTTTCATTCATTCTTTCTTTCACTATTTCATTCATTCATTCTTTCTTTCTTTGATTCTTTCACTCTTTCTTTCTTTCACTCTTTCCTTTCCTTAAAAGAAAGCTAATCTGAGGATATGCCAAAGAATATAATTTATAGGGACCCTTCAATGGCTGTTCATAATACTGTATTAGTTCAAATTTAGTTCTTAAAATCTCAGTCATTCCTACTGGGAGCACCTGTATAATAGGATATAACAGTGTCTTGTCCCCACCATCACTTCTCTAAAGAATATGTAACCCTGTGGACATTTTGGTTCAGCCAGTGGGTGGGAAATCATAAGAAGTGGCTAAGATTCAGGATTTGAGTTAAAAAGAATGGGCTAACTGGTGAGGCAAGAGCTGGTGTTCCCGTGGAGGAAGATAAGGCTCTTACCAACTTGCTTCAAGTAGTAGAGTTTCAATATGTTTGTACAGGAGGTGCCATAGAAGAGTGAATACATATACAGTAGTGATATTATGGACTTGCATTTGCATTTTATTTTAGGGTTTTAGAGACTGTTTATGTGGAGCTGATTCCTAGATAACATGGATATCTTACTTCAGTTGATAAATATATCTTGGACTTTGTTCTCATTTGGTTTTGAATAGATGTTTGAACTCTTTATTTCTTCAAGCAATTCTTGCTCTGGTGTTGGTGAAAAGAACTTGTGGTATATAAGTTGTAGCATCCAGTTTTATTACATCACTCCTGTTGCTTGTTAAATAAGAAAAAAATATTTTGTTAAGTTTGTTCACAATACTCATTTAAGATAGACAGACAGAACCAGAGAGTGTTAGAAATGTTCACATGGGACACCCTTATAGGGGTGAGTGTTCTAGGCTGCAGTGGGATAAGCCTTTATGCACCTTCCATATTTGTTTAAGGTCTGCCTTCCTTCTAATTCCTTCTGATTCACAGATGGACACTTGGAAAGGGGATGCACTGAAACATGGGACATATACACAGGCTTCTTATCGCTTCTGAGGATGCTGAATTATAGAGCATATTAATCCTACAAAGCAAGGAAAAAGTTTTGTTATGTCTTCTAATAATTTCTCAATTGCAGGCAGTATTCTGCTGTTAGATCAGACTTGTGTTTGTACTAAACTCATTGCATTGAGCTATTTATGGGGTGTACAGATTTTTAGTGCATGCAATAAATTGTAAGTTGCTTTTGCAAACTATTGCACTATTAATTTATTTGCTTCTACTTTCTGAACTGCAAATCCAAGCACAGTGAAGTTTTAAGTTCATGGAATCTAAGATTCAGTTTAAATGCAGTTAATAACATTAAGAAAGAGACAAGAGTTGTATTGAACAGGTGGCAACAGGAAGTCTTTTAGGAAGAAGAAAGTTCCCCACCATTGAGAAGTAGATTATGTTCTGTCAAGTGCCATAAAAAATTAAAATGTCCCGCAACAGTGAGAGGGGGTTTAATAATTATAATTTATTGCAAATTGGATGAGATTTTACTCACTGCCTGTGAATTCTTAAATGCCTTCTTTGGTACTCTTGTATAGTGGTATATCAGAAAACAAAAACACTGCAGCACTTTAAAGACTTAACTGCTATATTTTTAATGTGAGCTTTAATGGATCAAGTCTACCTCATCAGACATAAGAGTGAGACTTCAAGGCATGAACTTATATACACCAGATACAGAGTCACAGAGTGATTAATCAGAATGACAGATAAGGGTTGTGGTACTGAAAGAGGACGTAAGGAATGTTAGGGTTACTTAATCCAGTCCTTATGTGTGGTATAGTGAGTACTCTGTCTAGGCGATCAACAGCACGAAGATAACAATAATTTAATGGAAAAGTGATAAGACAAGTTTGGCATACGACTAAAATGCTACATATCATTTGGAGTTTGTATAAAAACACATCCTGCAAGAATATTTGTGTCACAGGAGCATACCTGTCAAGTTTTGGATTTGGAAATAAGGGAAATTTCCTGGCAAATAAGGGATACTTGACAGCTATGCTTATCCTGTGCTGCCCTCCAATGGCAGCAATAGGGCATTGCAGTCTAATTAATAAGGGATGATGGCGGGAAAGAGTGTAAAATAAGGGGTTTTCCCGGCCAATAAGGGATACTTGACAGCTATAAACAGGAGACCTTTTAAAATGTGCTGACTTTGCAATGCTTGAGAGAAACTCCATGGTCCCTTATAAATTTGTTTGTTTGTTTGTTGGATTTATATAACCTACCTTTTGACCTTAGTGTCCCAGGGCGGCTCACAATGTCAGTTAAAAACTATACCCAATGCTAATTAAAACTGAATACTATAGAACTATCTAAAAATATTTATAAAACTCCCCAATTCCCTTACAAAGGACACCCAGGCAGGAGTAAATAAGAACCCTGGGCAGGGCTAAATAGGCCTAAATAAATGCTTGTAGAAGAGGTTTGCTTTTCATGACCTTTTGTGGTCTGCAGGTTGTTCTTGTGTTAATTGCACGTCTTAATGTTGTAAAGGGATTTGAATGTGTCAGTGAAGCTGAGAGCAATGTTGGCAGAAGGTCAGACTCCATTAGGAACCTGGATTCCTAGCAGAGTCACCCAAGGTGGAATAGTCACAGTTGAGAAAATCACCAAAAACCCATCATGTCAAAGAACATCATTAGAACATATTGGTTTGTCTAGTTTTTTTAAAATATATATATATAGCCAGATAGTAAACTTGGACATATCAAACAAACGGACTGTTTGTTACAAACCATGAGTAAATGATTTGACTAGACTTTGTCCTTACTTAAACAATATTCCAAAAGTTGTTAAATTATAACCATACTGCTCACATAGAGCAGCTCAATGGGAGAGAAAGAGACAGTTTACCTTTGTGAAGGAGGACTGTAAAATTATTGCTACTTTCTGTGCGATGGTTTTGGCAGCAGCATGGTCTGCTTAGGAGCTGTGTGATTAATGGTTTTGTGGGCAGGCCGTTTGAATAGACAAGAGATGGAAAAAGTTAAGGTGATCCTTAGCTCTTGTTTGCTTTTCTTTTGTTGAAAAAGCTGAAGGGAAGGAATACAATTTAGCAGTTTCTGTTTATTTATATGCTCATTGAAGTAAATATATAAGATGGAAATAATTCATATACTGTACAGCACTGGACCCTAGAGTCAGATACGACTGGCTTTCGAGCAAGGAAACCTTTACCTTCATAACCCATAGAATGCATTTGGATGATAAATTGAATGTTGAGAATTCCAGTTTTCTTCATTTAAATGTTACTGCCCAAAATCGTACTGCCAATTTAGGCTTGTGTAAGGAAGCTGTATATGTTTTGGTGCCAAATAGCTGTTCATTTGTGAGGTGGTGGTTGTGTGTATGAGCATCCCATGCCCAGGAATAAAATCAGCACATCATATCTGAGAGACCATTTCCCACTAATACTTGGATGGTTTTCTTTATGCAAGCATAGATCTATCCGTTATGGTTATGGCTTTCTTCAAGTAAGAAAAATATTGGGGGGAAATATGATCAAAATTGCATCTGATTCACTGTTTTAAAGTCAAATGTTTTGAAAACCATGCCTTAGGAAATAAGAGTTGTTGAAGCTGAGCATTCATTGGATAATCAATATTAGTCTGGCCAGGTTATCCTGCTATGGCAATAGAGTAGATCATACTGCCAATGACTCAGTGTTGATTGTCAGGCAGTGGTTAACTAAAGACTAATGGCCTTGGGTGGCAAAGTCCACAGGGAAGGGTGATGGTCCCTGTGGATTCAATCCCACTTGAATCCATCTTGATGGAAGGCAGCAGTTTCATAAATACTGGCCTGGAACCAAGGAGTTTTGTGTGTCAAAATGGCTCAGGACAAGAAAATGACTCACAGAACTGGATCAGTGGTATGGATTTCACACTGTGATGTAGAAGGTAAATGGAAGACTACTGTATTATATTGTCCCCAGGACAATCTTCATGGCTGATCAGCATGAAGATAGCCAATATTATGAATCGGATATGGCACTTGGAGAAGAAGAAGGACAATCAGTGTTTTATTTGGAAATTCTGCTTTATAGAGCACAATTTGAGTGTGTGTGTGTGTGTGTGTGTGTGTCATCTCTATAGTATAGTTGTAGTGTGTAATTACAAAACTGTTTTGACAGTGGACTATTTTGTTCAGCTAGTTCTGTAAGTTATTCTTGTCTGCTCTGCACTGTATCCAGCTACCTTCTTAACTTGTAGTTTGTAAGGATTTGAATCTTGTTCTTAGATGGTACTAACTTGACCTTTCTGTCTCTTCCTAGATGTTACATGCTTGGGAAAACCTGATAGCATCTTTCAGACAAACTTCAGCTTAAGAACATGCCATTAGGATACTCCACTTTCTCTTCTCAGAACATGGGGGAAAACAATAATGAAAAGAATAGCCAAGCTGGCCAAATGTTTGAAAACTTTGTCCAAGCCTCTACATGTAAAGGTACAATTCAAGCCTTTAATATCTTTACTCGTCAACTTGAACTAGATCCTTTGGACAACAGAAACTTTTATACAAAGCTCAAATCAAAGGTGACCAGTTGGAAGGCCAAAGCCTTGTGGAACAAGCTAGATAAAAAAGCAAGCCATAAGGAGTATAAGCGTGGAAAAGCTTGCACAAATACAAAGGTAAGGCAATTTGTTTGGGTTTGTTTTGCAGCTGGGTCATTGGATCTTTTACTCTATTAAGTAGCAGATCCTAATTTCTTCTTACCTTGCGTACCTTGGAGTAATTATTTCAGCGAGGAGTCCACGCATTGGTAGGCATCTCCGCGACAACATTCCGCACATGCAAATTCATAATGTCTTCTTACCAAAACAAAAACAGCAACAAGTTATTTGACTAATATATATTATTTGACATAAGATTATGTGACTCAGAACCACTTCATAAAACACCAGCTGATGGACTTCCATTGTATATGGCTAAACGTCTGCCTTCTGTACAAAAATGTAAATGTTTGGTGGCTTAGCTTGTTAGAGAAAAACAGAAAGCATTTTAAACACTCTATTTGGCATGTATTTTCATGGATACAACACACCATATTTAATGAAGTGGCTTGCAGTCATAAAAGCTTGTGTGAAATAAAAATTGTTAATCTTTAAGACACAACAAGATTTTTTTTGTTGGTTTTGTTGTAGACTAACATGGCTATCTCCTAGAAATGTTTTTTGCATCATTGATGGACATTCTTAGTTGGGAAGGATTCAAAGAAATGGGCTCCTGCAGGGCAGTGTGCTAGCCCCCACCATACCTGTCAACCCGTGGCTCTGGAAAAACAGGACCTGCGCACATTGCTTGTGCGCAGGTCGCTTTCCACGCATGCGTGGAAGGGTTTTACCCCTTCCACGCATGCGTGGAAGCACTACGCCACTTGCACAGCTCCCGCTCCACTCCGCCCTCATCCCGAGGAATGTCCAAGCAGACGACGAACGGGCACCGCCACGACGGGGTGGTGGTGGCATCTCTCTCTCTCTCTCTCTCTGCCTGGGCCTTTTGGAGCCAGTGGGGCTGACTGTTGGCGGAGGGCACTGACCGACCTTCCCTCTTTCGGCCTGCCATCCCCCCCTGTCTCAAACACACACACACCCTTTGCAGGCACCTGGCAGCCGTAGAGCTGCCCCAGCTGCTCCACGACCCACTCTTCCAGCACCAGCCTCATCCACAGCTCCTTGCGGTCATACTTGACGGTCACTTTGCCCTGCGGGTGGTGCCTTGGCGGCTGCGGCACCAGCACCAGCACCGGCAGGGCCACCGAGTGGTCCTCCTCCTCCTCCTGGGATGCGCCTCTGCCCCCGCAAGGGCTCAGTCTCTGGAAGAAAACCCGGCGGTTGCCTCCGCCGCCGCCACCCACGGGAGCTGCCGTACCCCCGGCAGCGGGGCCAGGCTCACTGCTCCTGGCCACCACCGACATGGTCCTGGCGCGGCGGGCAGGACAGGGGGCTTGGCCACTAGTAGGGCTGCCTGAGAAGCCGCCTCTCCTCCCCCTTCCTCTCCCAGGCAAATGCGCACTCCCCCCCGAGGTGGCGTGGAGCAGCTGGGGCAACTCTACGGCTGCCAGGTGCCCGCAAAGGGTGTGTGTGTGTTTGAGATGGGGTGTGTGGATGGCGAGCCGAGAGAGGGAGGGTCGGTCGGTGCCCTCTGCCAACAGTCAGCCCCACCAGCTCTGAAAGGCCCGGGCAGAGAGAGAGGGGGGGTAAAACCTTTCCACGCATGCGCGGAAAGCGCTATGCCGCTTGCATAGGGGCTGCACAAGTGGCGTAGCGCTTCCGCACATGCGCGGAAAATGTTTCCCCCTCCCCCGCTGCCAAATTACGGGGTTTTGGCAGCGCAGGGCAGGTTATGACATCAATCGACATCAAATTACGGGGTTTTCCCGGCCAAATCAGGAAGGTTGACAGGTATGGCCCCCACACTGTTTAACTTATATACTAATGATCAACATAAACAATCTGAGATATGCAGACGATACCACCCTAATGGCAGAAAGTGAGGAAGACCTAAAGAACCTCTTGATTGGGCTGAAGGAGGAGAGTGCAAAAGCTGGTTTGAGACTCAATATCAAGAAAACCAAGGTAATGGCAACAGGCCCAATCAGTTCCTGGAAAATAGATGGGGAAGAAGTAGAAGCAGTGACAGATTTTACTTTCCTGGGATCAAAGATCACGGCAGATGGGGATTGCAGCCATGAAATAAAAAGGCGACTGATTCTTGGGAGACAAGCCATGAGAAACCTGGGGAACATAGTGAAAAGCAGAGACATCACATTGCAAACAAAAATTAGAATAGTCAAAGCAATGGTATTCCCAGTAGTAATGTACGGATGTGAGAGCTGGACAATTAGGAAAGCTGAACGCAGAAGAATAGATGCCTTTGAAATGTGGTGTTGGAGGAGAGTTTTGAGAGTACCCTGGACAGCGAGGAGAACAAATAGGTCAATCTTAGAAGAAATCAACATTGACTGCTCATTGGAAGGGCTAATAGTAAAGACGAAGCTAAAGTATTTTGGACATCAAATGAGAAGGGAGGATTCACTTGAGAAGGCCCTGATGTTGGGAAAGGTGGAGGGCAAAAGAAGAAGGGGGAGGCCAAAGATGAGATGGCTAGATGGTATTGTAGACACAATGGGCACAGAACTGGGAGTGCTGAGGGGGATGGTGGAGGACAGAGATGCCTGGAGAAAAATGGTCCATAGGGTCGCAAAGGGTCGGAACCGACTGTGCGACTGAACAACAACAACAACAACAACAATGATCAACTACTGCTGGAAGCCACTAGGAGCTTTCTTTACGCCAATGACCTGGCAATTGCCGCACAGTGCACAACCTTTGAGGCTGTTGAGAAAAATCTGACTGAGGCCTTGAATTTAATGGCTATACAGTAAAACCCCTACTTATGAAAAAAAAGTCCATTCTGTAGGCTTTTGCTTAAATCGGTTTTTTATGTAACTGGAAGCAAACCCATAGGAAATTTTTTTTTATGTAACTCAAAGCAAACCTATTGGAAAAAGAATCTTTATGTAACTCAAAGCAAACCCATAGGAAATCATGTAAATCAGGACATGGTTTACGCACAAAATCATTACGTAAGTCAAATTTTATGTAACTCAAGGCATATGTAAGTTGGGGTTTTACTGTATATTGTAGGGATAACTAACCAAAGCCAAACTGCCTAAAAACTCAACTCTGTGATTTTCATCTGAAAAACCATGAGGCATCAAGAAGCTTGCAGGTGAATTGGAATGGCACCAGGCTTGAACACTGCATCACCCCTCAATACCTGGCAGTTACTCTGGATCAAACTCTCACTTTCAAGACACACTGCCTTAATACCAAACCACACACATTAAGAACTTCTGCACTAGCTTTATGTTACTCTGCAAGACAGTATGCTAGTCCTGTGTGGTGCAGATCAAAGCATGCAGGGCAGGTGGATGTGGCCCTATATGAAACAGCAAGATTATTCACAGGATGCCCAAAACTAACCCTGATACAAAAAGTCCATTAAAATTCTGTTGAGAAAGTGCTACTCAGAAAGAGTGGGTCAAAGCAAATTCCTCAGAAACACACCTGCTATTTGATCACCAACCACCAAAGCAGAGACTAAAATCAAGGCATAGCTTCCTCACAACTTCTGTCCCTCCGAACAACCAGCCCCCGCAGACTGCCTTAGAAGGTGAGTGAGGAACTGCCCAAAAACTGGGCAGAACAACATGACTCTATCCACCTGGTCAAGAACAACCATGGCCTGTGTGGAAAGCTTTAAAGAGACTGCATTCAAGGGTAGGAAGATCAAGGGCTAATCTGAGAACGTGTAGATGACAACCTGTGTGAATGCAGAGAAGTACAAAATATCTTCCATATGATACAATGCACACGATGCCCCTCAACGTGCACTGAGGAGGACCTTATATTGGCAAGAGGAAATGCTATTGAAGTGGCCCGATATTGGTCGGATGTCATCTAGCCTTTTTAATTCTATTTTGTTTTTAGATGTGTTAATTTTAGCTTTGTATGTTGTTATATGCTGGTGGTGCATCTGACACGAATAAAGAAAGAATAGTTGGGAAGCAGTGACATTCACAGTTGCCGCTTGCAAAAATGTATTTGGTGGTCAGCATCTGTAAAATTATCAGTCTTTCATACTTCTGATGATGATGCTTAATTTCCCTGTCTATTACAGTTTTAGTTTCCATTGCTCACCACCAGACAGACACTATGTGACAATACAAGGGTTGTGTGAACTTGCCTTCTATTACCAGCAGGTTAGATTTGTTTCCTTCCCCTTACTTTAATCTTTGAAATGGCTGGATGAAAAGTAACCACAAGGACGTAACTGTTGAGCCAGCATATCAGCATATTTCACACCATTAGAGTTCAAAGACAGGAAAGGAAACAGTATGGGAAACACATTTGGTGGGTTAAGAAATGATAGCAGCTTTGCAGTTTCCATTGCAAAGTTCTTGAACAGGAAGCTGTCAGTGAATGATCATTGCCTAAGGGAAACATCTTGTCAAAAGGCTTGAGCCTATGAATGAGGGAAAGGATTGGATATGTGTGAAATTGACTTCATTTGCCAGGGCAGTATTCCTGAAATAATTAGGTCGCTCTTGCTCGAAAGCCAGTCGTATCCGACTCTACGGTTCAGTTCTCATCTCTGTTTATAGTCAAAGAGCCAGCGCTGCATGAGTCTGGAGATATTTCCATGGACATGTGGCAGACATGCCTCAACCCCCAAGTGCACAGAACCCTGTTTACCTTCCCACCAAAGTGTCCCTATTTATCTACTTGCAATGTTTTGCTTTCGAACTGCTAGGTTGGCAGGATTAGGATAGGATGATGTAAAACACACAAGTAAAATTCTTGGCATATATCTTCAGATTTAAAGAATTTGAGTGGCTGTTTTGTTATTGTTATTATTTGGTTGGGAATTTTTTAAAAAATTATATTTGTGTTTTCCTGTTTAAAATACAGCAGAAATTATAGGGCTGTCCTATTTATATTGCAAATAACAGCATCACCTGATAAAAATAAGAGCCATGCATAAAAGAGCCAAAATTGTTTTTTTACTACACTGCTATCAGAGTAAGCAGACTACATGTATAACACTCCTTAATGAAAACATTGACTGTGGACTGCAAGCTTACCGTGGCTATCAAGCAAGCATTCCTTTCTTATGATTCATAGTCTGCTGTGAAAATATATCTATGACATATGAGTGATAGGAAGCACATCCAGACAAGAACAACAACCCACTTATTACTTTGACGTAATGGTGGTCCTGGGAGCTAAATGTACCAACTTGTCAACTTGCAGCTAGTAGATTAGTACAGGAAAAATAAACCGGGGGGGGGGATGTCATGATTTTCAACTCGGTGTCCGGTTGTGCAAAATGAGGATGCTCAAGCCTTCAATATTTGCTGTTCTGTTCCTAATGGCCAAGAGGTAGTCTATAATATTAATATTCATTGTTTGCACAGCAGCAGTGGACAAGATTTATTTAAGCACCCATAGGGAATCCTACAAAGAAAGGCACCCAATTGGTGTTGGATCGCTATATTTGTGCCTTTGTCCTCCACCCTGGAGGGATCCAATCTGTCCAGCAAGGATGACAGTTTCCTTTGCTGGCACAATTCAGCAGGGGACAGTCCTGAGGCAAGGGGGTGTGTGAGCCTATATGTGAAAAGAAACTGGCATATCTGGAGCTCCAAATCCCCTTCACCCATACGCCGAAGCGCATCTTTAGTTGTGCGCACCTGCTGCTCCACCGGGCCATTGGTGGCTGGGTGGAATGGGGTGGCAGTGATGTGCCTAATTGCATTCCTTTCCATGAAGGATTGGAATTCTGCAGATGTGGATGTGTTGTCAGACACCAGCACATCTGGAAGTCCAAATGCTGCAAACAGCCTTCTCAGGTGCATTATCATGGTGGCTGAAGTGGTATTAGGCACCCTAATCACCTCCAGCCACTTAGAGAATGAGTCTACAACTAACAAGAATAGGGCACCCCTTAATGGACCTGCAAAATCTATATGCAACCTGGATCACAGGCCCCTAGCAGAATCCCATTCCCGAGCAAGAAGGTGGGATTGCTCTGGGCGAGAGGATTGACAACTGGCACAAGTGCGGACCATTTGTTCTATGTCTTGGTCCAGTTGAGGCCACCAAAAGTAGCTATGGGCAAGGGCTTTAGAATGTACAATTCCCGGGTGACTAGTGTGAAGTAAATGTAGAACCTTTTTCCTGAGAGTGACAGGAATGACCACCCCCTGGCCCCATAGAAGGCAACCTCGTTCCACTGACAGTTCCAAACGCTTGTGGTGGAATGTTCTGAATTCCTCGGCTAGAGGAGAGACAGGCCAGCCTTTTGTACCCAAGACATTACTTTAGTCAATGTTACATCCTTGGCCATAGCCTTGGCTATATCTGAGGGGACGACCAGGGGCGAGTCAAATGCCTCAATCGTGAGGACCTGGTGGTCGCTTTTGATCTCGCACTCGGCTTCTCCGACCCCTGGCAGTGGAGAACGTGACAGTGCATCAGCGTGGCTCATGTCCTTGCTGGTCCTATGCACCAAAGTAAAATCATATGCATTTAGGAAAATTGCCCAACGCAACATCCTAGAGGACAGAATTTGAGGCTGGGCTTCCCATTCACAAAGATTCAAAGCAGGGGCTTGTGGTCAGTTACAATGGTAAAAGATCTTCTGTAAAGGTAATTGTGGAATTTCTTAGTGCCTGTCACGATTGTCAATGCCTCCCTGTCTGTCTGAGCATAATTTTTCCCAGGCTTTGAGAGTGAACGGGAATAGAATGCTACATGGGTTTCCCTCCAGTCATTTAGTACATGGCATAACACAGCTCCCACCCCCACAGGGGATGCATCACACACAACTTCCTTGTTAGGATCAAAATGAGTTAATACAGCATCCGAAGATAGCAGCCTTTTAGGTTCTAGGAACGCTTTCTCCTGGCAATGGCCCCAGTGCCAAACAGTATCTTTCTTAAGAAGCCGATGTAATGGTTCGGCAACTAAGGCTTTGCAATGGAGGAAAGCGTGATAGAAACTTAAGAATCTTAGAAATGATTGCAATTTGGCTTTGCATTTTGACCTGGGTGCATTTCGCACGGCTGCCACCTTGGAGTCAGAGGACATGATACCTTGGGGTGTAATCCGGTACCCCAGGAACTCCACTTCCTGTGCCAAAAACACACATTTGTCTCTTCTGAGACGTAGACCGGCCCTCTTGAAATGTGAGAGGACTCGATCGAGCCTGGCCGCTAGTTTGACAGTGTCCTTAGTGGTGATCAGGACATCGTCAAAATATGGCAGGACACCGGGCAAACCTTTTAAAATACTTCTACAAGAGATTGAAATATTCCGGGGGCCGCATTCACCCTGAATGGTATTCGAGTCACCTTAAATGCCCCCCTATACATTACTATGGTTTGAGCTATGGCAGCAGCAGGAGACACAGTTAATTGTTGGTAAGCCTGGGCAAGGTCAAGTTTTGCAAAGCAATTTCCTCCATGCAAGGAAGCAAGATAGTGGCTTACCATGGTCACAGGGTATGCATTCTGGCAAATAACTTTATTGATGGAACACTTGTAGTCAGCGCATATCCTGACCTCCACGTTACTTTTCAAAGCAGTCACAATTGGTGTCTCCCACTCTGCGGAGTCCACTGGCACTAGGATGCTCTGCCCCACCAGTTTGTCCAGCTCGGCTTCTATCTTCTCCTTTAAAGCAAAGGGTAGCCGGTGTGGCTTCATCCGGATGGGCCGGATGGTTGGGTCAAGCTCAAAGTCCACCGGGGGTCCTTTGTATAAAACTAAACCATTTTTGAATACCTCAGGATGTGCAGCACAAACGTCCCAGATTGGGTCAGCATCTATTGCGTGAATGCCAGAAAGCCTCATTCCCAGGGGCCTAAACCATTGGGTCCTAATAAGACAGTTAGTGCCCTGCTTAACTACATCCAATGGCAAGGAGGTGTGGATGTTTTTGAATTTAACCAAGAAATTACCTACCCCCAGGACCGGAATCTGGCAACCTTGCACATCCCAGAGGGAAGTTTTAAAGGATTTGAGCTTGGGCCGAGAGGCAGGGGGAATTAGCAAAAAAAAAACCGCTGTGGGATTATGGAAAAGGTAGTTCCTGAATCCACCTCCATCTTGAAGAGGATGTCCTGCATGCTCAGGTCTGCAAAGAAATGCTCACTGACGATGCCCACTTGGCATGGCTCAAGCTCGGGTGACACTTTGGCGATGGACGTTTGTGGTGATGACTCTTCTTGGACTCAGGTGCTGGAGTTCTTTGCTTTCGCTGTCGGCACACTTTAGCAATATGCCCTCTTCGCCCGCAGTTGTGGCATTCTGCGGTGCAGAAGGGGCACTTCCTGCGGTCATGCCGGGCTCTGCTGCCATCACACTTGTGAAGGAATTTGTTCTCCCGATCATCACGGTGCTCTCGGTGCTTTCGTTGGACTGCTCGGACTTCTCCCTCTGCGTCACTGGACTCCGATGAAGAGGTGGAACTAGGCAGTGCTGAGGAGGATGAAGATGAATTTTGCTGAGCTTGCACAGCTGAGTCGGTGGCACTGGTTGTGAAGTGGCGATGCCGGAAAAGCTTGATGCTGGACCGTGCGGCCTCAGATACTACCGCCTCTTCTAGGACAGCCTTGAAGATTAGCGTCTTCCTGATCATGAGATGACATTGTGCATCTTCATCCCTCATGCCAGCCAGCAGATGGTCCCGGAGTGCTTCTTCAATGTTGTCCCACTTGCACGGGGCGGCAGCAATGCGCAGCACAGCGGCATAGTCTGCAATAGATTCACTGGCTCGCTGCTCTCTTCTGAGGAAGGCTACCCTGGCCGGGAAGATTGAGATACTGGCCGCAGGTGCCCCCTCAGTGTGGACATGATTTCTGCGAGCGGCACCACATCCACGTCCCCTGGGAGAACAAGGTGGGTTGCCAGCTCAAGTGTCTCAGAACCGCACTGAGTGAGGAAACAGGAGCGGCTTTGGTTTCCATCAGTGTCATTGCATGGCAGAACCAGTATTGGTATGTTGCCCATTTCTCTGGATGTGCTGGGTCGAATGGGCCAATGTTGCTGCCATGTGGGGACGCCATCCCACCTTCATCGCCAGTTTAGTGTTCAAGGAATGAAGAAGCAGACGAATGAAGTAGTGAAATTCAGCTCTTTATTAGTGGTGTTTGAACACTGTTTAGATGGGGCAAAACTCGGACTTATATACACTATAAACAGTAACAGTAACAATAATACAACAAGCCCATTGGCTAACAGAGTGTGCACATTTTTCGATCCACTTATTTGCATAAGAATAGATACATGAGAAAAGATACATGCCACTCCTGTCAGATAACACAGTTAACATACATAACAATGTCCATATAAGGAACATAGATCTGTCTGACATAATGCAGGCCTCAAATTTGTAGGTTGAGCCAAGGTACTGTAATTTACAAAACCTAATACAGTATTGTAGTTAGAGGTTTTTCAGAATTTATATTGGGGAAAGAAAATATATGCAAATGTAGAAATACTGCTTGGAAGATGAGTGATTCTCATTAAAAACTGCTACTGAAGAATGGCTGAAATGACCAGGTCCTAGTCTGAGGGTACAAGATTGCAACTGCTTTGTTGAAGCTAACTGATCTAGGTCTAGTCAGTCCTTGGATGGGAGAGCATCTGGGAAAGCCCATAGACGTCTTCTACGTTTTATGGTAGGAGAATGTACAGAATTAACTATGGAAAGATCATTTCTGCAATTCTGAATCTTAGAGTCTGGTTCATTTGGTATTCCTCCTTCTCTTACACATATTTTCCCCTCCTTGTGTAGATCCTCAGGTGCATATGTTGCATAGAGGGACACATCCCTTGTGAATTTGCTGTATCCACTGTATCCTGGTTTATACACAGTTCCATGTTCAAAGAGTTGTAGACTTTAGTCTTCCTTGAGGCATTTTTGAGGGAAATGAAGAGCACAGTGTGAATGGGCTCATGTATGCTGCTAGTTGTTCATGCAGCTTTTTATGAGTTTAGGATTGCTTGAAATATTTGTATTCAAGATAGTGGGAAGCATTGAGTTCTTGAGTTGGCCAAATTCAGCTTAAAGGCCATAGGTACAAGTTGGACCCTCCCCCTCCCCATTCCGAAGTAAGCATTACAGATGTTGGGCTTTAACCCTGCCTGATAGAGTCTGGTAGAACCTGCCCTATTCAATCTTTGAGAATGGAATGTTGAGAGCATTGTGGCTTGTTAACAAATCTGGGGCCTCTGTGCTTACACATAGTGACCTCATCTGGATTAGATTCCATATTCTTAGTATTGAACATGAAAATAGATATAACTCTTAGCTTCATCACTAAAGCATTATATAGTTTGACCCTGAGAACATCTACCATCTGGTGAAAAGATTCTTTCAGCAAAAATACATGGACAACTTTAGTAACCAAACAAGGCTGCAAGCAGTATGGGTGAAACTTACTCATCCCTGATAGTACAGTTAATTCTCTGCTGATCTCACAGTATCCCCCACTCCCATATTACTCAGACAGTTTTATCATCTTGAACAATTAGAACTGCTGCCAGATAGAGTGGGGGAAATGGCTGTTTTGTTTCATTCCTGCTTCTGTAGAGTTCACTGCTTGTCAAGAAGTAGATGAACAATGGTCTCGCCACATGAGTGGTCCTTCCGTTCACACTCAGAATGTTTCTTCCCCTGTGATAAGAGTTCAGACAGGTCTTTAGATTGTTCTATTTTGTTCCCCATTTGATTATTCTGACTTTCTGTAGAGCAGGGGTTCTCAACCTACTCAGCCCACAGCACCATTTCATGTGGCCTGCGTCGGCACCGTAAGCGGACATGTTTACGACAGCTGCGGACACGTTTTATGGCAGCATTTACAGTGGGGGAACCACCAGTCCTGCCCTCTCAGCTGTCTGAGAGGTCATGGTCCAGCCCACGGCTTGAAAAGATTGAGAACCTCTGCTGTAGAGAAATGTATTTAAAGTTGTCTCCCTTCTACCAACCTCATCTTCTCTGAGAAATCTTTTCATGTGCTCGAAGCAGATTTGTGACTCTGTCTGATGAGTTGGATGCTCAAGTTAAACTTCTGTTTGTTATATTTGTCTTTTCCTCTTGTAAAACTGCTGTGTGTGTATAAGTTTGTGTGAAATAGGGGGTTATGCGCCTGTGAGAGCCTTTTTTGTGTAGGCAACCTGGATGTGGTGACTCCACCTATTTGTTGTTGTTGTTGAATAAACCAACTGACATAGTGGTACTACAGTGCATCTACCTAGCAGTGATGTACATAGATAGAAAATATGGTGAAGAATTGACTACGCTAGTTCTGACTTCAGCCTGCTGTATCAGGCTTTTGTAATGTGAACAGAGATTACTCTTTTATTTCTGTAAGAATTGCTAGCACAAAACCATAGCTCAACGTCACAGGAAATGTAAAGTCAGTTGACTTTAAAAATGTTGACTGATTCATTTTCTGCTCAAGGGGAGAAATGACATTGTGACTTGTTCAAACCAAACAGATGATAATAAAGAAGAGTAAGATGTTTTGATAACTACTGTGGAGCTAGCTGATTTGTGGGAATATTTGTGGTCATTTGATTTTTAAAAATCAGCATAATGTTTATCATAGGAAAGTTTTTTTCCTTCTTACAGTGTGAATAAAGTGGGATATCTCTCTACATTCTAGGCTTGTTATTGTGCTCTAATTAAACAGAAAATTGGAGACCTGTTAATAATGAGAGGTGGTGTTTCTTTTAAAATTTTGAATGTTAAATGGTATAAGGAAGTTTGGGATCTACCAATAAATGATAAATTGACATGCAATATTAAAACAAAGGATTCATGAGAGAAAATGTATTTGGGTTTTTCTTCTTCTTGGTGTCTAGGCCAGACGTGAACCTGCCAAATGAAGGCACCTTTTGGTGAGTTCATTCCACAGTTCCTTTCACCTGACCTAGTATGAGAAAGATTAGCCGGCAACATAAGGTTGCTATTACCAGGGTACGCCCAATTGTGGCTCAAGAATATCACAATCTTTTAAGAAGTTTTTTAAGAATTTATGTTGGGGAAAGAAAAGGGTGATGGCTCAAGCAAAATGTTATGTTCTTCTGGAAGTAGTAAGGGCAATGTAAATCATGAAATAGAAATACAGTGGTACCTCGCATAACAAACGCATTGATAGCGAAAAATTCGCACAACAAAGCGTTCGTTATGCAATGGCAATACCCTGCATAACGAATTTTCCCCCGTTATGCGGGGCATCTCCCATAGGGAACCGCATAGCGGGAAAACCCGCATAGTGAAGAGCTCCGTTGAACGGAGTTGTTTGGGGTTTTTTGTTATGCGGGTTTCTACTGTACTGGTATCTCTGTTGATCTTTGTGCTAAGTGCACTAGTTTATTTTATGTTAAGAAAATTATAATAGTGCACATGTTTTGTACTTTTTAATTGATTGTTTTTAGTTTTAGTTTTCATTTTTATATCTATATTTTCTTATTTCTTATTTCAGCTTATATTAAATAATTAAATAAATAAAATTTTAAATATATTAGTGTGGAGTAGAGGGCAGATGACTGGGATCTAAAGATCTTTCAAACTTAAGGCCAAGGCAGTTCTCCTCCCCTCCATTGATGGTTTCTAATGCAAGTTTAAAATCTTTATGAAAATGAGGAATGAGTCAAAAGTTTCCTGAGAGATCAGACCCGTAGACACTATAGCTTTTGAAATGAGAAGCATCTCTTCTGTTCTGATTCATATGGCTTCACAGATGCAACATACAGTACTCTGCACTTGGTAGTCCTTGATATGCAGTTTTCAAAGGAGCTTAGCAGCTTTTAAAATTAATAAAAACATACCTGTTTGCTTAGAATGTCATTCAGACCAAGAATGCTAATGGCATTGGCAAATTGTTTCAGTGACAGCTAGGAGCTCAAGAGCACGGTACGTCACTTAGGTGGAATCAGAACCACAGTGATTGATGTGTGATGGTAAATATAAAACATTAGTCAGCAGGAGTAAGCCAGGAATTTTCCTGAAGCATGTCAGGCAGCAAGAAGCCATTACCAGCCAATTTCTAAAAAGGGAGATTCTGTGGAAAATGACAAATAACAGAACAAATTGTGCTTAGAGAGCAAGCAAGGTGAAACAGGCATGGCCAGCATAAAGTAAAAAGTCATAATTTGCTCTTTATTCTGTAACACAATTGTGCTGGAAAAGATTCAGGCTTTGAGACCCTTTGAAGTGTGCCCTGTTGACAAATATAGGCTGAATATTTCTGGACTTGGCGGGATGCATGCTTTGTAAATTTAGAGACCAGGATTAAAATCTAGCAGCACCTGATAAAACCTATGTGAGAGGAATTTCTATTACTGTACTTCATAATTTAGGACAGGGGTGCTGAGATTATATCTGAAGAGAAAGGAAAATGCTTAGAAACTCCTTTTGTCTTGGTGGTTAATACATAGAAGGGTCATTAAGACATTGAGATAAGATTGCTTGCAGAGGTAAAGCATATCGCATACACTTTTTAATGTGTATCTTGGCTTGTGTCTTGGTATCTGGATGCTCAAGTTTTATTTTAGTAACTAATGCTTGTTTAAGCAAGCATGGCTGATGAAAATATGCATGATGTGGTTATTACATGCCAACAAATCATCTCTGATTTATTGTGTCCCTATGAATGAAAAATCTCTAAAATATCCTGTCCTCAACAGCCCTGTGCAGCTCTTGAAAACCCAATCTATCTCATGTTTGGCCTTCCCTTATCTATCTTTCTGTCTCTGTGTATCTGTCTGTCCATCTGTCCGTCTGTCTATATATCTATATCTATATCTATCTATCTATATCTATATCTATATCTATATCTATACTAGCAAGGGTTGCCCGGCGTTGCCGGGCTTTCTCCCCCGTGTGTTTTAATAAAAAATGAACCAATTTTATTTTTGCAATAGTTTTACATTGTGTTGGAAGATTAAATTGTGTTAATTTTTTTAAAAAATTGCTTAGTCTGTAATTTTAATTTTTTAAATGTTTATTTATGTAAAAAAATTTTGGCTTGGCTGTTATTAACTGTGATCTGCTTTTTTGGGTTTTTTTGAGGATTAATAAAAGAAGAAAGTATGATATAATTTTTTCAAATTGTTTTATGTAAGCTAATAATGTTTTAGTTTTTTGATTTTTTTAATTAGTTGTACCGTAGGTAATAATTTAAATAATTTAAAAGTAAATGTTTTTTACATTCAATGTTTTTAAAATGTGTTTAGATGTTTTGAGTTTAAATTTGAGTTATAACTCAGCACAGGATTTTTAAAAGTTTCTATTGTATTTTATTGACATATATTTGTGATTTGTGTTAAAGTGTGTTTATTGTAAAAAAAAATTACTTGTTTTTATTGGTGTGACCTTTTGGGTAAAATTGTGAATTTGTGTTATGTTTTTGATTTGTTTTTACTCTTCTGGCCTTTTGTTCGGGGCTGTTGCGTGTTTTTGAATTGTTTTTACTATTGTGGCCAGCAGGTGGTGCTGGTAGGGGTTATTGTATTTTGATTTTCTTTTTTCTCCTGGCCTCTGGGTGGAGCTTCTTCTGGTAAGTAGTGTCTTTCTTTATTCATTTCTTTTCCAGTCCTGGTTGAGGTAGCACCTGTTTTGGTAAGTTTGCTTGTTTTCTTTCCTTTGTGTGTGTGTGTGGGCGGGGGGGGGGAGGGGGGTTGGAGTTTGTGTTTTTTGTCTGTTTGTTTTGTTTTTGATTGTGTCTTTGTTTACTTCGTATTGTTTTTGGTGTTTTTGTTTTTGTGTATTTTTGGATGTGTTTGAGTGTTTTTAGTAATTTTTAAAAAATTATTTATTTGGTGGTGGGGAAGGTACGTGGTCATTGGGGGTTAGGAAGGGTGGGCTAGGTGGTGGGGAGGGGGCATGGTCGTTGGGGGTTAGGAAGGGTGGGCTAGGTGGTGGGGAGGGGGGCATGGTCGTTGGGGTTAGGAAGGGTGAGCTAGGTGGTGGGGAGGGGGCATGGTCGTTGGGGTTAGGAAGGGTGGGCTAGGTGGTGGGGAGGGGGCATGGTCGTTGGGGGTTAGGAAGGGTGGGCTAGGTGGTGGGGAGGGGGGCATGGTCATTGGGGGTTAGGAAGGGTGGGCTAGGTGGTGGGGAGGGGGCATGGTCGTTGGGGTTAGGAAGGGTGGGCTAGGTGGTGGGGAGGGGGGCATGGTCATTGGGGTTAGGAAGGGTGAGCTAGGTGGTGGGGAGGGGGCATGGTTGTTGGGGTTAGGAAGGGTGGGCTAGGTGGTGGGGAGGGGGCATGGTCGTTGGGGTTAGGAAGGGTGGGCTAGGTGGTGGGGAGGGGGCATGGTCGTTGGGGTTAGGAAGGGTGGGCTAGGTGGTGGGGAGGGGGGCATGGTCATTGGGGTTAGGAAGGGTGAGCTAGGTGGTGGGGAGGGGGCATGGTCGTTGGGGTTAGGAAGGGTGGGCTAGGTGGTGGGGAGGGGGGAATGGTCATTGGGGTTAGGAAGGGTGGGCTAGGTGGTGGGGAGTGGGGCATGGTCATTGGGGTTAGGAAGGGTGAGCTAGGTGGTGGGGAGGGGGCATGGTCGTTGGGGTTAGGAAGGGTGGGCTAGGTGGTGGGGAGGGGGGAATGGTCATTGGGGTTAGGAAGGGTGGGCTAGGTGGTGGGGAGTGGGGCATGGTCGTTAGGGTTAGGAAGGGTGGGCTAGGTGGTGGGGAGGGGGGCTTTAGTGTGTTATGGTGCTTTGTGTGGAGACGTGAAAGTAGATCGGGTTTCCCCTTTAATATCAGTGGGTGAGCGGATCGATTCCCTCCCCCCCTTCTTAAAACAACTCCGTTTTTAAAGAGAAGAAAAGACGGAGTTGTTTTAAGGAGGAGGGTGGGAATCGATCCCGTCTCCCTGGTGTCCTGAGTCCAGAAGGGTTTGGGAAACATACCCCTTTTGTTCCCACAAACCTCCCAACCCTAGGGGAGCTAGGGAAGAGGGGGATCGCAACCCCCACCCACTGATATTAAAGGGGAAACTCCAGTCGGGACCTTCAGGCGCCGTGGGTGAGGGAAAGAAAGGCAGCTGGTGTTTGCTTGGCTGTGAGTTGTTTTTCTTTTTAATTTTTCAGGCGCCGGTTTCCTCAGCGTTCTGCGCGGGCGCGCAGGACGCTGGGGCTTGTAGTTATGGGTTGGTGCTTTGTGTTTTTGCTGCGTTTTTTTAAAATGCTTTTCTTTTGATTGGCTGCGGCGCGTTTCCGAACGCTGCGCCGTGCGAGAGCCTCTCAGCCTGATTTGCTCTGGTGCGACGCAAGGAATGTTGGGAAGTGAAGTTGTTTCCCTTTCTTACGTTTGTGGGGCTGTTGCCCCACTGCCGTTTTTCTAAATCCTTCGTTGACCTGTGTACCCAGATCGGCCGTGTGCACGAAGGGTGAGTGCAGGCAAGTAGGGCGAGGCATAGCAACCTATAGCCAGTTCCAACGGTTAACCCTTGGATTTATAGGTTAAGATATCTATATATCTATATCTATATCTATCTATCTATCTATCTATCTATCTATCTATAGATAGATAGATAGATAGATAGATAGATAGATAGATAGATAGATAGATATAGATATAGACAGATATATATATATATATATATATATATATATATATGACTTATATCCCACCCATCTGGGATGAACTCCCACTCTGAGCAGCTTACACTATTAAAAAAGTGAAACAAACACCACTAAGACAATAAACAACCTCCACCCACCTAATCAAAATCAGAACCGAGGACCCCAAATTTTTGTGACAGAAAGGCAATGAGAGGATCTCCTATTTCTTCTCCTTTTTACGGTTCCTAGCATTAGTCTGCTTTCTAGAGACTCTTGCCTTCTCATGATGTGCCTGAAGTAATACAGCTACAGCTTCAACATTTTTGTCTCAACAATAGTTAAGGTTTTATATACTCAAGATCAGAGGTGCCCAAACTTTTCGGGTTGCTGGCCAGTCACATGGTTCAGGGGTGCTCAAACTACAAACTGGGGGCCGAATCCGGGCCCTGGCATCAATTCATCCGGCCCATGCCACCATATGGGCACATTTTACTTCCGCTTCTGGGAGCGATGAGGATGGCGCAGGCTGGATGAATTGGCATCAGGGGCCAAATCCGGCCCCAGGCTTTAATTTGGGCACCCCTGCTCTAGATTGTTGCCATCTAGGCTTGTATTGTCTGATTATTGTCTTTTGTTGTTTGTTTTAATGGTCTATATATATTATTAACTGTTTCTTTTGTTTAATTTTACTGCATTGAATTTCTTCTCCTTTGCTTTTGTAAGCCACCCGGAGTAGTGTTTATACCAGTTATTGGAGGGGTTGCATGCACACACGTGTGTACATGCACACACATGTGTATGTGTGTGTGTGTGCACGCGCGCCACTTCTTTGTCTTTCTGACAGTCCAGTGTGTCTGCAGAGTTCTCCTCCAGCACTGTATTTGAAATGTTTTGGAATAGTAGCCATGTTAGCCTGTGTTTCAGGCATATCAGAGAATAATAAATAAAAAAACCAAATACAAACTCTGTAGCACTTTAAAGACTAATTGTTATATTTCAGTGTAAGCTTTCATGGATCAAGTCCACATCATCAGTCTATTTCTGTACAGTATTTGAAATGAATCATTTCCCCCTAGTCAACTTTCTTTTTGTTTGTTGTTGTTCAGTCGCACAGTCGGTTCCGACCCTTTGCGACCCCATGGACCACCGCCCTCCAGGCGCCTCTGTCCTCCACCATCCCCCTCAGCCCTCCCAGCTCTGTGCCCATTGTGTCCACAATGCCATCTAGCCATCTCATCCTTGGCCTCCCCCTTCTTCTTTTGCCTTCCACCTTTCCCAACATCAGTGCCTTCTCAAGTGAGTCCTCCCTTCTCATTTGATGTCCAAAGTATTTTAGCTTCATCTTTACTATTTGACCTTCCAGTGAGCAATCCGGGTTAATTTCTTCTAGGATTGACCTATTTGTTCTCCTCGCTGTCCAGGGCACTCTCAAAACCCTCCTCCAACACCACATTTCAAAGGCATCTATTCTTCTGCGTTCAGCCTTCCTAATTGTCCAGCTCTCACATCCATACATTACTACTGGGAAAACCATTGCTTTGACTATTCTAATTTTTGTTTTCAGTGTGATGTCTCTGCTTTTCACTATGTTCCCCAGGTTTCTCATTGCTTGTCTCCCAAGAATCAGTCTCCTTTTTATTTCATGGCTGCAATCCCCATCTGCAGTGATCTTGGATCCTAAGAAAGTAAAATCTGTCACTGCTTCTACTTCTTCCCCATCTATCTTCCAGGAGCTGATTGGGCCTGTTGCCATTATCTTGGTTTTCTTGATATTTAGTCTCAAACCAGCTTTTGCACTCTCCTCCTTCAGCCCAATCAAGAGATTCTTTAGGTCTTCCTCACTTTCTGCCATTAGGGTGGTATCGTCTGCATATCTCAGATGTAAACTTTCTTTACCCATCCAGTTTTCACATCTATACATGGTGATCAGGAAGATACAAGTGTGGTTGATGTGGGACTTGGTCACCAGTGACACATCTTTGATGATCTTTTCTAATTACTTCATTACTGCTCTTCTGAATCTTAGTCTGCATTCTTTATTTGAGACAGCATTCTCTGAAAAAAGAATTACATGTTTGACTCTTGGGTCATCTTGGTGTTTTTTAAAATAATTTTTATTAATTTTTATAAAATAACAAAAATATAATAAACAATACAAAATATAAAAGAAAGAAAAAAGGTACATAAAAATTAATACATTAATTACTTATACTCTATTATAATGGCATTGTGAACAATACCAATTCTTGAACCTCATTTATATCATACCTTCTTACAACATATACCCCACAACTTTTGTCTTTTCATGAATATCTATACTATATATCGCTTGTCAACAATTATGTTCTCATTATTTCATTATTTCTAATTATGTATTTAACATTCCAAAAATTTATAAGGTTCAATCTAATATATTACAAAATAAAATTTATAATACCCAGTGGTATATACAAGCCATGAGGATCAGATTTCTAATGTAATCTTTCCAGAAACTCATATGCTGAGGTACTGGTTTGTCTCCTTTATCCCATATTAAAACATGCTCCTCAAATGGCCTCCATATTTCCCAGAACTTGTTCTCTTTCAAAATATCTTTCTTCACATTCAATTCACATGTCAATTTATCATTCAAGGCAATTTCCCACATTTCCTTATACCATTCATCCATTTTCAACACTAAATCACTTTTCCATTTTCTTGCTATACATAATCTTGCAGCTGTTAACATTATGGATAACAATTCTTTTTTATTTATAGTCATATTAATATCTAATTCTGTCAATAAGGTGATACTTGACTCAAGGTCATCTTGTTTTAAAGATTAAAATAGACTAAATTACCTTAGTGAGAGCTAAGACTTTTTGGTGTTTGATTATTACCCAGTGGTGTAACTAGCATTCCATTTTTTCCCCAGAAGGTTCAGCTTACTTCCAGAGGATTTTGCAGAATCAGTGAAAGTGCTTTTTTGTAGAACTTTCTTTAAACATCTCTTTGGCAACACCACTGTTCTTAGAAGGGGTCATAGTGTACTCTGTTCAGGTGCCAAATGAGAACTAAATAGCTGGTTATAGGGGAAATATAGAAAAGTTCAGGCTTAGGTTATGGACTTCAAAGAGAAGTGTCTCAGTGGATCAAGATGGGGAGGATGGTCACGTCTTAGAGAAAGGTATAGCCAAAAGGCAGAGATGCACCCTGAATTCTTATGTTATTGGGTGGAGCAGAAAAATTATGAAGTGGCCCAAAAATGTTGGTGTGTCTGGGAAAATGGAATAAATTAGCACTATCGGTTGAGAAAAGAGAGTAGGAGAGAGCCACGAAAGAGAAGCACCTTACATGCTTAAGCTGCAGAAGAACTGGTAACATTAAGTGTCCTGGAATTCACATAGGGTGTGGCTAGTCATACATGAGTGTGCTTCATATATTCATATAGTTGCTGGAAAAATAACTAATTAAACCTGGCTGAATCAAGGCATCAGGACTAGGTTCACCACTCTAAATGGGACTGTCTGGGGTTTGCTTAAAGATGTTTTTAATTAAGCTATATATTATGTTGACTGTAAGCCACCCTGAGTTGCTGTTGCGAGTGGGTGGCGATATAAATATAATAATAAAATAAAATAAATAGGTTTTCTGTTTTAACCACCATATAATATAACCCTGAGCCAATCTTACCTGATTTTGGGAACTGTTTCTGGCTTATTATTTTTAGGGTCTCCAGTCAGAAAAAACATCCCATTAAGAACCCTGGAGAGCTGCTGCCTGTCAGGGTTGACAGTAATAGGATGAATAGATCTGACTTAGTACAAGGCAACTTCCTATGTTCTCCAGCAAAAATCCTTTCAACCCAGAGTAATTTCTGACTCGAAATGTATTTAACTTCCTATGTTCCTCCTCCTTGTTAGTGTTCTTGCTTTTTTTAAGTGTTGAAGTGAAAAACTGTAAGAATAAACAACTACTGATAATTATCCTGGTTTCACGGAGGTATTTCTGATTTGTGCAAGACAAGGACCTCTTTTATACAAAGAATGTGTCAGCTGGGATGCTTTTTGTATTATATGGTTCCATTGCTATTAGCATGTTCTTCTCCAGCACCTCATAAGATAGGTAGATCTAATTAAGGGCTTCAGAAATGAAAACAGATGAATATATTGGGATAAAGGCCTTCTGTCAGCACACAGTATCTTAATGAGTTCTGAGGTGTCAAGCAGTCATGTGTCCTGTTTGAAACAGATGCCATTTGCAGATCCAAAGAGAGAACACCACAGACTTTGTTAGGTACATTTGAAATCCTGATTCAGAGTGTCTTCCTTAGGTATACTGTATTTGGAAATCCTGGATAATGTCTCTTGGTTTACATAGAACAGAATTGGTGGAGCCTTGAATTTTGAACAGAGTGAGCTCCTGTCTCTGCCCCAGCTGCCAACCTAGCAGTTTGAAAGCAAGACATTGCAAGTTGATAAATAGTGAAGCAATAGTGGAGCCACTTTGGTGGGAAGGTAAACAGCATTCCGTACACTCCGGTGTTGAGGCATGCCTGCCACATGTCCATGGAAACATCTGCAGATGCAGACAGCACTGGCTCATTGGCTATAAACAGAGATGAGCACTGAACCCTAGAGTCGGATACGACTGGCTCAAGGAATCAAGGAAAATTCAGAATGGAAGTGCTATTTTTCAGTCACAAAACAAAATGACAAAGCGATGGAACACATTACTGTTTGACCTCTGTTTGTTTTTTGGAAGTATACCGTGTAGGTGGGAAAGGAGAGCAAGAGCTGTGTATCATCAGCATAGTGGTGAAAGCAGACTCCAGATATCCTGATGACCTCCTCCAGCAGCCTCATATAGATGTTGAATAGCATCAGGAGATTGCAGACCCCTGAGGCACCTCGTACTGTTGCATGCAGGGATCAGACGAATTCTCCCCAAGCTGTACTCTCTGAACAGGTTTTTCCAGGAAGGATTGGAGCCCTGCCAAAGCATGGATCCTAATACCTATCCCTGCAAGCTTGTCTAGGAGTATCAAAGTTGATGATTTTGAATGCTGTTGACAGATCTAAGAGAAACAACAGAGAGGACTCCCCCCGTCAGCCGCCTTCAGAAGGTGATTGAGAAGGGCAGCCAATACCATCTTGGTACCATGGCAAGGCCTGAATTCAGGCTGGTGTAGATTGAGGCAGTCAGTATTCTCCAGGAATAATCTCAACTAGTCTGCAACCATGCTCTCCACCACCTTGCCCTTAAAGGGGATGGTGGTGACTGGATGATTGTTGTTCTGATCGTCTGTTGGCAATTTGGATTTCTTCAGGATAGGCCTTATAATCATCTCCTTCAATAGGGATGGTAAACTACCCTCCCAGAGATAGGAGTTAATCTCTTCAACCTCCACTTTGCATACATCAGCTTTGGCCCCGAGTGTCTCCACAGCAGAGTATGCTGCTCCAATATTGATGCCGTCTATTATTGCTTGTATTTATTTCTGGCAAACATGGACTTTCTAGTTGGAAAGCACTTGTAAAGTGCATTGGCAGCAGTTGTAACTCTGTGTGGAATAGATTTGGTCTCCCCCACTTCCAGTTGGATTATATACTTGAATTATTTTGCTTTCTGATACAGTACCTTAATCATTACTTGAAACACTGTTATCTGCTGATGACTCTAATTAAAATAGCTGGAGTTTATGATGTCTTGAGGAAAGGTTGACAAATAGCTCCTATAACTTTTCCGTGAAAAGTAGATTGTCTGTATTTCTCTTTCTACAGTACTGTAAAATATATATTTGGTTTAGTGTACAGTATGTTGCCTCATGCTTATTTGTGGTCAAACCAAGATTGGCTTGTGTAGTAAAATAGAAGCTTTGACTGAGATAGAAGTATCTGCTAATATATATATATATATATATATATATATATATATATATATATATATATATATATATATATATATATATATATATATATATATATATATATATATATATATATATATATATATATATAGAGAGAGAGAGAGAGAGAGAGAGAGAGAGAGAGAGAGAGAGAAGAAAATTGTCTACTTTTGGCAAAAAGTTCTTTTTCATGTAGAGTTAAAATATGATAAGAAAAACTGTGAAAGGCAGACATTAGAGATGTCTCACTAAAGCATTGCTTAGTTGCCTGCTTTTAGATGCTTTTACTATTTGCAGACAAATTGGATTAATTCCATGGAAATAATCTGTAATTATCCTGTGAAGTAATTGCTTTTTTATTGTGACTGTGTCTATGTAACTATGTGGTTATGCTGAGAATCTTACCAGATAGTGTTTGGCCAAATGCATGTATTCTACTACAGTATACTTGAGTATACAAGCTTATAATTGGTTTGCTGTCTATGTGTTCTGGACTTGTGAGGTCTGAAATAACAAAAATAATAATAATACAGGATTATCTTGATGGATATAAAAAAATCTCAACAGTACAATTATCAAGTAGAAAAATAGTTCTCAATATAGTTTCCACGTCTCTTTGCAGTCAAATGTTTAGAAATTTCTTTACCAGTATAACAAATGGGATGGTGAAGTTTGTACAGGTGATAAGATTCTTAGTTTATATGAAAGTCTGGAATACTCAGAAGAGACTCTTTCTGAGACCATAACTTCAGGTTAATTCAGTAAAAATTATGTATTACCTGTAATTTTTTAGAGCAGTACTGTATTTCTTAACTTTCATGTTCAGGGAATGAAGAAGCAGACGAGTAAAGTAGTGAAATTCAGCTCTTTATTAGTGGGGTTTGAACACAGTTGGGATGGGGCAAAACTCTGACTTATATTGGACTCTATTGTATCTTGTTCTTTGCTATATTGTATTTGCTATTGTATTTTGTTTTTGCTGTACTGTATCTTTGTTTTGATGGGTTGTGAGCCGCCCTGAGTTGGTGTATGCTGAGGAGGGTGGCATGCAAATCAAATAAACATAAACAAACAAACATATACACTATAAACAGTAACAGTAACAATAATATAACAATCCCATTGGCTAACAGTGTGTGAACATTTTTCGATCCACTTATTTGCATAAGAATAGATACATGAGAAAAGATACATTCCACTCCTAGTAACAGTAACAATAATACAACAAGCCCATTGGTTAACAGTGTGCACATTTTCAATCCACTTATTTGCATAGGAAAAGATACATGAGAAAAGATATATTCTGCTCCTGTCAGAAAACACAGTTAACATACATAACATTCTCCCCCCCCACCCCCCACCCAGATAAAAACAAAATCATTTAACCAGGATGGCATTCTAGTTTCCCTTCTGGGTCGGAGGCTTGGCTGAGCCGGCTCAAGGGCTTGTAGGATGGGTGAACCGACTGGAGTGAGGGATTGACTAGAGGGGAAGGATTGTAAACCCAAATTAAAGCCCTGTTTGTCAGATGGAGGAGCAGGGGATCGCTCAAAACCAAAATCTTATTCTGTGGATGAATAAGACAACTCAGGGTCCCTCCTGTGTGTACTAAGAGTGGAGGGCGACTCCAAACAAAATTGGTCATCATCAATAAAGGAATCCAGAGTGCTAGGCTGGGACAGTGTAGGGGTACACATGGCCGGAGAAGGAAAGCATTCCATAATTCCACTTGAAATCGGTTCCTAGAAGACACTTCTGGGTCAATGTTGGCTGGCTGCTGACTATTACCTCTGCCCCCTGGGTTTAAATGGGTGGGGGCCAACCCTAGCGTTGAGTGTCTGTATTCGTCTTGTGGGTCCAGTACTCTGGGTCTCAATTGATATGCGTGCCTCCTCCAGATCAGACCAGTGGCTGTTTCGATTCTGTAAGAAACAGGACCAGTTTGATCGATCACAAACCCAGGCACCCATGTAGGGCCACCAGCTGCATATTTGCAGCAATGTACAGAGTGTCCGGACGAGAAACCCTTCTGGCGTTGGATTGCTATATTTGTGCCTAGAGGGATCAAATCTGCCCAACAAGGATGACAGTTTCTTTTACTGGAGCAATTCAGCAGGGGACAGCCCTGAGGCAAGGGGGTGAGCCTATATGTGAAAAGAAACTGGCATAAATGGAGCTCCAAATCCCCTTCACCCATACGCCGAAGTGCAGACCATTTGTTCTATGTCTTGGTCCAGATGAGGCCACCAAAAGTAGCTACGGGCAAGGGCTTTGGAATGGACAATTTTCCGGGTAACTTGTGTGAAGTAGATGTAACACCTTTTTCCTGAGAGTGACAGGAATGACCACCCGCTGGCCCCATAGAAGGCAACCTCGTTCCACTGACAGTTCCAAATGTTTTGAATTCTTTGGCTAGAGGAGAGACAGGCCAGCCTTTTTGTACCCAAGACATTACTTTAGTCAATGTTACATCCTTGGCCGTAGCTTTGGCTTTATCTGAGAGGATGACTGGGGGTGAGTTGAAAGCCTCAATCATAAGGACCTGGTGGTCACTTTCGATCGGCTTCCCCGACCCCTGGCAGTGGAGAACGTGACAGGGCATCAGCGTGGCTGATGTTCTTGCTGGGCCTGTGCACCAAAGTAAAATCGTCTGCATTTAGGAAAATTGCCCAACACAACATCCTTGGGGACAGAATTTGAGGCGTGGGCTTCCTGTTCACAAAGATTCCAAGGAGGGGCTTGTGGTCAGTTACGATGGTAAAAGGTCTTCCATAAAGGTAATCATGGAATTTCTTAGTGCCAGCCATGATTGCCAACGCCTCCCTGTCTGTCTGAGCGTAATTTTTCTCAGGCTTTGAGAGTGAACAGGAATAGAATGCTACGGGGGCTTCCCTCCCGTCATTTAGTACATGGCACAACACAGCTCCCACCCCCACAGGGGATGCATCACACACAAGTACAACTTCCTCATTAGGATCAAAATGAGTTAATACAGCATCCGAAGATAGCAACCTTTTAAGTTCTAGGAACGCTTTCTCCTGGCAATGGCCCCAGTGCCAAACAGTATCTTTCTTAAGAAGCCAATGTAATGGTTCGGCAACTGAGGCTTTGCGATGGAGAAAAGCATGATAGAAGTTTAACAATCCTAGAAATGATTATAATTTGGCTTTACATTTTGGCCTGGGTGCATTTCGCACGGCCGCTACCTTGGAGTCAGAGGACATGATACCTTGGGGTGTAATTCGGTACCCCAGGAACACCACTTCCTGTGCCAAAAACACACATTTGTCTCTTCTGAGATGTAGACTGGCCCTCTCGAAACGTGAGAGGACTCAATCGAGCCTGACCACTAGTTTGACGGTGTCCTTAGCGGTGATCAGAACATTGTCAAAATATGGCAGGACACTGGGCAAACCTTTTAAAATACGTTCTACAAGAGATTGAAATATTCCGGGGGCCGCATTCACCCTGAATGGTAGTCGAGTCACCTTAAATGCCCCCCTATGCATTACTATGGTTTGAGCTATGGCAGCAGCAGGAGACACAGTTAATTGTTGGTAAGCCTGGGCAAGGTCAAGTTTTGCAAAGCAATTTCCTCCATGCAAGGAAGCTGTACAACTTCCTTGTTAGGATCAAAATGAGTTAATACAGCATCCGAAGATAGCAGCCTTTTAGGTTCTAGGAACGCTTTCTCCTGGCAATGGCCCCAGTGCCAAACAGTATCTTTCTTAAGAAGCCGATGTAATGGTTCAGCAACTAAGGCTTTGTGATGGAGGAAAGCGTGATAGAAATTTAAGAATCTTAAGCCTGGGCAAGGTCAAGTTTTGAGAAGCAATTTCCTCCATGCAAGGAGGCAAGAAGGTGGCTTACCACGGGCACAGGATATGCGTTCAGGCAAATAGCTTTATTGATGGTACATTTGTAGTTAGTGCATATCCTGACCTCCCCGTTACTTTTCAAAGCAGTCACTATTGGTGTCTCCCACTTTGCGGCGTCCACTGGCACTAGGATGCCCTGCCCCACCAGTTTGTCCAGCTCGGCTTCTATCTTCTCCTTTAAAGCAAAGGGTACCCGGCGTGGCTTCATCTGGATGGGCCGGACAGTTGGGTCAAGCTCAAAGTCCACAGGGGGTCCTTTGTATAACCCTAAACCCTTTTTGAATACCTCAGGATGTGCAGCACAAACATCCTGGATTGGGTCAGCATCTATTGCGTGAATGCCATAAAGCCGGATTCTCAGGGGCCTAAACCATTGGATCCCAATAAGACAGTTAGTGCCCTGCTTAACTACAACCAATGGCAAGGAGGTGCAAATGTTTTTGAATATGACCAAGAAATTTCCCACCCCCAGGACCGGAACTTGTCAACCTTGCACATCCCGGAGGGAAGTTTTAAAGGATTTGAGCTTGGGCCGAGAGGCAGGGGGAATTCTCAAAAACTACCGCTGTGGGATTATGGAAAAAGGTAGTACCTGAATCCACCTCCATCTTAAAGGGGACGTCCTGCTGGCTCAGGTCTGTGAAGAAATGCTCGCTGACGATGCCCACTTGGCACGGCTCAGGCTCTGGTGACACTTTAGTGGTGGACGTTTTGTGGTGATGACTCTTCTTGGACTCAGGTGCTGGAGTTCTTTGCTTTTGCTGTTGGCATACTTTAGCAATGTGCCCTCGTCACCCGCAGCTGTGGCATTCTGCGGTGTGGAAGGGGCACTTCCTGCGGTCATGCCGGGCTCCACAGCCATCACACTTGCAAAGGAATTTCTTCTCCCATTCTTCACGGTGCTTTCGTCGGACCGCTCGGACTTCTCCCTCTGCGTCGCTGGACTCTGATGAAGAGGTAGAATCAGGCAATGCTGAGGAAGATGAAGATGAATTTTGCTGATCTTGCACAGCTGAGTTGGTGGCACTGGTGGTGGAGTGGCGATGCCGGAAAAGCTTGATGCCAGATCGTGCGGCCTCAGACGCTACCGTCTCTTCTAGGACAGCCTTGAAAGTTAGTGTCTTCCTGACCATGAGGCGACATTGAGCATTTACGTCCCTCATGCCGGCCAGCAGACGGTCCCGGAGTGCTTCTTTGATGTTGTCCCATTTGCACGGGGTGCAAATGTGCAAAGCGGCGGCGTAGTCTGCAACGAACTCCCTAGGTCTCTGCTCCCTTCTGTGGAAGGCCACTCTGGCGGGGAAGATTGAGATCTCTGGCTGCAGGTGTTTCCTCAGTGTGGACATGATTTCTGCGAGCGGCACCACATCCACGTCCCTTGGGAGAACGAGGTGGGTTGCTAGCTCAAGCATCTCAGAACCGCACTGAGCGAGGAAACAGGAGCACTTCTGGTCTTCGTCGGTGATCCTCTGCCAGGCCATTGCGTGGCGGAATCGGCGTTCGCATGTTGCCCATTTCTCTGGACGCGCTGGGTCAAATCGGCCAATGTTGCTGCCATGTGGGGATGCCATCCCATCCTTGTCACCAGTTTCGTGTTCAGGGAATGAAGAAGCAGACAAATGAAGTAGTCAAATTCAGCTCTTTATTAGTGGGGTTTGAAAACAGTTTGGATGGGGCAAAACTTGGACTTATATACACTATAAACAGTAACAGTAACAATAATACAACAAGCCCATTGGCTAACAGCGTGTGCACATTTTCGATCCACTTATTTGCATAAGAATAGATACATGAGAAAAGATACATTCTGCTCCTGTCAGAAAACACAGTTAATATACATAACATTAACCTTCTTTCAACCAAGTACCCTGTTAATAAACAGAAAAAACTGATGCCTGCAATGCCTTTAGATATTACAGAAAGAGGCTTTTTCCAGATTGGAAGATTGAGAGGGTGGGTGGATTTGGCCTTTCCCATATTTAGTCTCGAATTACCAGGTGAACGTTAGTGTTTTGGCATTGGAGGAGTGGTGGATTTGGGACATCTTTAAGGTCGGCATGCACTGACATAATCTATATACAAACGACCTCTATGCTATCCGGAAATCAAGAAAATTTAAGGAGCAATACTTATTTATTTACAATTACATCCAAAAAGAATGGGTGTGCTTGTTTTTGTTGTGATCTGCCTTCAAGTCAAAATGGGTTCGTAGCAAACCTAATATAGGGTTTGAGAAAAGCGAGATACTTTAAGGAGTGGTTTTATCAGTTCCACACATACACTCCACTATCACTCTGGATTAAAATTGCAACAGTGTTAAATTATTTCGTCCAGAGCAAGGCCAGGCTACATTTTTAATTATTTATTAAATTTGGAACAAAGAGGAAAGGTTTGTGCTGTGTGTTGTCAATTTGGAAGAATTTGATTTGCTTTGACATGGCTTTATTTCAATATATAGATTGTATCTAGCTGAACAAGTATGTATTAGAATCTTAAAAAAACCACACACAGAGAAAATACTTTA
Organism: Bradypodion pumilum; assembly: GCA_035047305.1. NCBI lineage: Eukaryota > Metazoa > Chordata > Lepidosauria > Squamata > Chamaeleonidae > Bradypodion > Bradypodion pumilum. The sequence continues at coordinate 405,612,866 of JAWDJD010000001.1, forward strand.
TAGTATTTTGGTGTATTTATTATGTATAATGCTATTGTATTTTTGAATTGTATTTCTTGGACTTTTGGCATTTTATTGTCTATTTATTTATTTTGTATATTGATATGGGTATTGGTATATTGGTATGGATTGTATTGTATTCTGCTTATGTACATGGTTTACTAAGTTTGTATTGATTTGCAATTGTATACTATTGTGTTTTTCATTTCATTTTGTGTGTTTATATTGTTTTCTCTTGTTATATTGTATTTAATTTACTTGTTGTAAGCTGCCCTGAGTTGGCCCTGGCCAAGTAGGGCGGGTTATAAATCGAATAAATGAATTGAATGAATGAAAATGTTCTTTCACTTCTTACCAAGCTTCGAAGAGAAAAAAACAATGTGATTCCCTGATTTATCCCTGCACTTCCATTGGGAAATCTGCTTCTATGCCTCATACAGTGAAAACTGTGCCCCACCCTCTCGTACTTGTGGAGGTCAAAGCAATGATCATAAAAGCATTGGCAATCCACCCGCCAACTCATAAGGCCCCTTGTTGGCAGCTGACTAATGTTTTGAAGTACATTTGTGCATAAAAAGCCACACATAAACTTACCAGAGAAAGAACAGCTAAAAGTCAACATTTATTCTGGATGAAAATATTTTGTACTGGGCCTAATTCTAGAAGTATATTGCTTGAAGCATGAACCTGAATATTTGAGAGCGCTACTGAATTATGCAAAAGTAAGCAGGCTTGTAAGTGATGAATATAGGATGAACCTTAATTGAAACATCGTTCATAAGGACTTGCCAATATAATTAATGTTTATTGCTTTATCTTTGACTAAACTTAAAAGCTATTGTCCCAAATCCAAGAAAATATTTACACCTGTATTGGTGTAACTGACAGTGGCAAGTAGCCAGTAATTAATGAGTCATGATTGAATTCATTGTAGCAGTCATGTGATTAAGAATTTGATCAGGCATGCATTAATGAGAGGGCATTTTGCTGAGTTAAGACAACACATTTATGCTGGAGTAAGTAGTCATTTGGATTTTGGACAATATCCAAGACAGGTATTGTCCCTTATTAAAATGATAATTATGTGTATAATAATATTGTTCCTTATTAAAACAATTCTTCCTCTCAACAAGTCCAGTCTTGCATGTAGCCAATCAGAGACAGAAGGAACTTATCCATAAAGATAGTGTACAGTGGTGCAGAAGACCTCTTTTTGCAGTAACGTTCAGCCCTGTATCTCCAGAACACCCACTTCTTCACAAATTGGCAAGAAGTGGAAGAATGAATCTTGGAACTTTTGGTCCTGTCCAGGAGGAGCAGAAAAACAGCCCAAGTCCTCACTTCTTAATAATGTTGTTCTCTTTTCTTTGTAGAAACCTAAGCAATATTGAGGGGATACCCAGTGTGACATAATAAATCGAGTGATGGATTAGAACAAGGTGGGATCAATTCCCCACCCAGCCTTATTAGAGTCACTATAAGTTGGTCCCCTCTTGATTGGACACAACAATAACAATTAAGAAATATAAATATGTTTGTTCAACTAGAATTTTGAAAGGTTTCATATGATGATTTGGAGGCAGCAAGAGGAGCTTTCCTTTTTGTCCTGTTACTACAAGAAAGAACCAGAGTTTATGGGGCGAAGGAATTGTTCCTTTGAAAGCAATGTGAATGAATCTTCTCTTCAGATGGTGTCACAATAGAAACTCACTTTATTTATTTATTTATTTATTTATTTATTTTATATGCCACCTTCCTCGCCCTGGGGTGACTCAAGGCGGTTTACAATTCATAAGATATACACAGGGCGACAGGGCCCCAACGGCTCCTCTTCTTTATCTCTAATGAGTTCTGTTATGCTCTCCTGCTCACACCTCACTCTCTGCCCACTCCTTCTGGACACGCACCAATGTTACCTTAACATTACCTAGCACTAAACCCCCTCCGCCTCAGTCCTCTCCTTGTCCCCTCCTGGGTCTCCCATACACAGGCAGCTCCAATTTGGGACTACTGAGACACCGAGCAGTTTTCCATGGATGGCTGGTCCAGCAAAATATTACCTTTTGCTGCAACCTGGAAGATCCACTCTAAAAGTGATCCCCAGAAAATATTTAAAAGGAGAGTATGGTAGCGGTGTGGCCTCTCCTGGCTTAAGCTGGCTTTACTCTGTCCTACTCCCTTAAATAAACAACAATTTATAAAAAGAATTTAGGTTTATTTCTCATGAAGGATATTAAAAATACATTGTTTACAAAATAAGTAATTAAATACTATATACATCACTACTCAAAGATTCAGGAAAATCAATACTTAGGTTTCCCCCCACAACATAAAATATCTCACACTCTGACTTATTCTAAATCTTCTGAGAAAGCAGGTTTTCCTTCCTTTATTATTCTTCTGATTCTCTTCTCAATCTCTTTAGATTTACCTCAGAATGGTTCCTCAGCTTCACTCTGAGAATTTACCTCAGAAAGTTTTTTTTAAGTTCTTTAGAATATCCCTGAAGTTCTCTCTCTGAATCTCCTCAGAAATTCTCCTTCAAAATTCTAAACTGAATCACCTTCTAAATTCCTTTTCAAAAGTTCCTCTCAGAAAACTTTCTCTAAGCCAGTTCTCTCCCTGACTTTATTTCATTTTCCTTTCTCTGCTCTCCCTCTTTCTTTTAAAACACCCTCTCTCTGCCTTTTAATACCTAACCATCCCCCTCCTGCCTTACCTCCTTTCCATGAGCCAATCAGATACCCCCCTGTATCCTTCATGTATTCTGCCTGGCAACAGGGTGTTAGAGTCCAGCAAAGAGAGATAACAAAGCCTAACTTATGGACTTTTAATTACATTTGGTGTAACTAGTGAGCCCATGGTAAGATCTACCATGACAGGGGCAACCCCCCTTATGAGTCCCCCTTTGACTCCGCGCACGGACGTCCCTCCCCGCCCCCTGCCATCGGGCGGGGAGTTTAAGAGGGCTCCCCGTGGCTCTGAAGAGCCGAAGACGCCGCCGCCGCGCACGGACGTCCCTCCCCGCCCCCTGCCATTGGGCAGGGAGTTTAAGAGGGCTCCCCGTGGCTCTGAAGAGCCGAAGACGCCGCCGCCGCGCACGGACGTCCCTCCCCGCCCCCTGCCATCGGGCGGGGAGTTTAAGAGGGCTCCCCGTGGCTCTGAAGAGCCGAAGACGCCGCCGCCGCGCACGGACGTCCCTCCCCGCCCCCTGCCATCGGGCGGGGAGTTTAAGAGGGCTCCCCGTGGCTCTGAAGAGCCGAAGACGCCGCCGCCACACACGGACGTCCCTCCCCGCCCCCTGCCATCGGGCGGGGAGTTTAAGAGGGCTCCCCGTGGCTCTGAAGAGCCGAAGACGCCGCCGCGGCGCACGGACGTCCCTCCCCGCCCCCTGCCATCGGGCGGGGAGTTTAAAGGGGCTCCCCGTGGCTCTAGCGAGCCGAAGACGCTGCCGCCACGCACGGACGTCCCCCCCTGCCCCCTGCCTCCGCCCTTCCCACCTGGGGGGAAGAAGAAGGAGATGTCGATGCCGGGACTTGCCAGCGCTCCCTGCTCGTTCCGGGAGCCCATGCATGTTGCTGGAACCAGGGGGGGATTGTGGATGGGGTGGGAAGAGAGAGAGTTGGTCCTGCCAGCCAGGAAGGAGGGGCAGCATTTCATCTAGGGAGGTTCCAGGGATCCATATAGGTGTTGTGACGGGCATGGGGCGGTATGGCGGGTACCGTGGGGCGGGCCGCACTCGGGGAATGCGGGCCCGATGTTTAAGTGTGGTCCCTCATTCCAGCCCTGCAGGTACATCTCTGGGCCCTGAGCAGCAGATCCACAGTGACCCCACCCTTAGGCTGCTGCTGGTGAATGCCAGATCGGTATGTAATAAGGCCCCCCTGATTCAAGATGCTATCCAGGAGGGGCTGGCCGACCTGGCATGCATCACCGAAACCTGGCTGACACCTGAAGATGGAGTACCACTTTCGGATATGTGTCCAGCTGGGTTCGGTATCTGGCACCAGCCTAGAGGTGAGGGGAAGGGCGGTGGTGTCGCCATTGTTGCCAGGGAGTCCTTGGGAATTGCTAGGGCCACTGCTCCACAAGTGTCTGGTAATGAGGCCCTGCTTCTACGGTTGGGCCCCAAGGGTCAGTTGGGGATCTTACTCCTGTACCTGCCCCCTTGCAGGGTAAGGGATGCCCTGCCTGAGCTCCTCGAAGCCGCCTCGATGCTGGCGTTGGAGTTCCCGAGGCTTATGGTTCTGGGGGACTTCAACTTGCCATCGTTGGGGATGGCTTCTGAGGTGGCAAGGGAGTTCACGGCTTCCATGGCAGCCATGGGCCTGACTCAGGTAGTGCGGAGTCCGACCAGGGGCAGTGGTCACATGCCAGACTTAGTTTTCTTGTCGGAGCAGTGGCAGAGTGACCTGAGATTACAGGATTTAGCCATCTCACCTGTGCCATGGTCAGATCACTATCTGGTGACTCTTGACTTCCTGGGGGCGACGCTTCATCGTAGGGAGGCAGGGCCTATTAAAATGGCCCGCCCTCAGCGACTAATGGATCCAGATGGATTCCAGAGGGAACTAGGGGATGTTCCTCTGGATCGGCTCCACGATTCACCCGAGGCACTTGTCGACCTGTGGAACAGGACGGCAACAGCAGCCTTGGATGAAATCGCGCCACTGCGGCCTCTCCGCGCCCGTGGGGTTAGGTCATCCTCATGGTTCACAGATGAACTGCGGGATCTCAAACGGGCAAAGAGACGCCTAGAGCGCCGCTGGGTGAAGACCCGGGATGACTCCGATTGGACACTGGCTAGAGCTGCTATTAGGGCCTACCTAGTGGCGATGGGGGTGGTGAGGCATCAATACTTCACCACCCTTATTGCCTCCACTGATAATCGCCCAGCCGCTCTGTTCCGGGTAACCAGGTCCCTCCTCGGTAGGGGGAGATCGGTGCCCGGTTGGCAGGGTTCGGCTGAGGACTTTGCTGACCATCTGGTGGAGAAAATCGATCGGATTCGTTCAGGACTGAGTCCCGGCGTGGATGGGGAGGGTCGGGGGGCTGCCGGAGCACAGTCTTGCTGTACGATCTGGGATCAGTTTGATCCTGTTGTCCCTGATGAAGTGGACAGGCTCCTTGCAGCTGTACGTGCCACTACATGTCCTTTGGACCCCTGTCCCACCTGGTTGGTGAAAGCCTCCAGGGTGGGGACAGGTGGCTGGGTTGGGGCGATAATAAATGCATCCTTACGGGAGGGGGTATTTCCTGCACCATTAAAACATGCTTTGGTGCACCCCCTCCTGAAGAAAATATCCCTTGACCCAGCTGTCCTTAACAATTACAGGCCGGTTTCCAACCTGCCCTTTTTGGGTAAGGTTTTGGAGAAGGCGGTGGCGCACCAGCTGCAGAGTGTCCTGGAGGAAGCGGATTATCTAGACCCCTTTCAATCAGGATTCAGGCCCGGGTATGGTACAGAGACGGCATTGGTCGCACTAATGGATGATCTCTGGCGGGAGCGGGACGGGGGTTATCCATCCGTCCTTGCTCTTCTTGACCTCTCAGCGGCCTTCGATACCGTCGACCACGGTATCCTTCTGGAACGGCTCAAAGGATTGGGGATCCAGGGCACTGTGTTGTCCTGGTTTTCCTCTTTTCTGGAGGGCCGTACCCAGTCGGTGTGGTTAGAGAGTGAGAGGTCCAGCCCTAGGTCCCTCAAGTATGGGGTTCCTCAGGGCTCGGTGCTTTCTCCCCTCTTATTTAACATCTACATGAAGCCACTGGGTGAGATCATTCGTTCCCACGGGGTGCGGTACCATCAGTACGCGGATGACACCCAGTTGTATATCTCGGCCCGTGGGGACCCCAGTGATGCTGTTGAAATCCTATCCGGATGCCTGGAGGCCATTGGGGTCTGGATGGGGGCCAATGGGCTTCGGCTGAATCCCAGCAAGACAGAGTGGCTGTGGATAAGGGGCCCCGTGTTATCCAGGGAGTTACCACCTTTGGTACTGGATGGGGCGGTTTTGCCCCAGACAGACCCAGTGCGCAACTTGGGGGTCCTTCTGGATTCATGGCTGCTGCTGGAAGAACAAGTGGCGGCTGTGGCCAGGAGGGCTTTTGCCCAACTTCGGGTGATTCGCCAATTGCGCACGCTCCTGGACCGGGGCTCCTTGCTTATGGTCACCCATGCTCTGGTTACTTCCCGACTAGATTATTGTAATGCGCTCTACATGGGGCTGCCCTTGATGACCATTCGGAGGCTGCAGCTGGTCCAGAATGCAGCAGCCCGGGTGGTGATGGGATGTGGGCGATATGCCCATGCCTCACCTCTACTTCGGGAGCTGCACTGGTTACCAGTTTGTCTCCGGGTGCAATTCAAGGTGCTGGTTTTGACCTTTAAAGCCCTATATGGCAGTGGGCCAGGATACCTTAGAGACCGCATCGTCCCAAGAGTGTCTGCCCGTCCAACTAGAGTGGACCGGAGGGGCTCTCTAATGGTGCCATCAGTTAGGGGTGCACATTTGTCTAGCACCCGAAGGAGGGCCTTCTCCGTGGCCGCACCAACTCTCTGGAACCTCCTGCCAACAGATCTAAGACTTCAAAGAGAATTGCTGCCCTTCAGGAAAGGATTGAAGACCTGGCTGGCAGGGCAGGTGTGGGGCCCGAATGGGATCACGGTCCCCGCCTGCTGGCTTACGTAAAGAATTAAGAACTCTCTCTTCCTTTTTTAGAGTGGGTGGGATGGATGGGTAGAATAAGGGGTTTTTAAAGTGTTTTTATATGTTTTTAGAATTTGTTGTAATGCCGCCCTGAGTAGGGTTCTGCCTGAGTGGGCGGCATATATAAATACGACTAAATAAATAAATAATAAATAAATAAATGTGGCCTCAGGCTCAGCGTTACACTGCAGGCGGTTTTGCCCGGTTCTAGAGAACCGGTAGCAGAACCGGCTGACCACGCCCCCTCCCCCCCTCTCCCCACACTCCAGGTGCAGCTGGGAGCCAGGAGGAGGAGGAGGAAGCATGTGCCCACCCACCACCACCACCGCTTGCCTGGACCAGCGTGGGTGGGGGAACTCACCATGGTGGTCATGCTTCCTTCTACGTACGTCCTGTGTGCCTCCTGGGTGAGGTGCATGGGGGCGTTGCTGAAGGAAGCGTGCCCAGCATGGTGAGTCCCCCAAACACACACACATGCTGCTTTGGGCAAGCAGTGGCAGCAGCGGGTGGGCATGTGCTTCCTCCTCCTCCTCCCGGTGCAGGACGAATGGAGGCCAGCGGCAGCTTCAGCTCCTCGTCATGGCCCTCCTGAACTGCACCTTCTGGTGAGTCTCCTCTATCTGTGGGGGGGGATGGAGGGGGAGGCAGATGTGGGGAAACCCCGGGCTGGGCTGCACGGAGGAGGATGCCCCACAGATAAGGTGAGTGCCATGGGGGGGGGGCTGACTAGCCAGCACGTGGGGGGCCCTCTGTGCAGCCCAGCCAGGCGGCTCCATCCACATGTCTCCCGCCACCATGGCCTGCATCTCCAAGGCAGCAAGTGAGGAGCACTGCCTGCAAGCGGAGGGGTCGGGCTCACTCACTCACTCCATAGTGATAGCCTGCCTTTGGCTCTCTGCTTCTCAGTGCTGCCAAGGGCTGCTCAAAGCCGAGGAGGAAGGAAGGAGAGCCAGGTCTTCCCCACCATTGCTCTCCTTCCTCCTCTCAGCTTTGAGCAGCCCTCGGCAGTGCTGAGAAGCAGTGAGCCAAAGGCGGGCTATCGCTGTGGAGCATAAAAAAGGAGCAAGCGAGTGAGTGAGCCCGACTCCTCCGCTTGCAGACAATGCGTAGAAAAGTCCCTGGGTTTCTTTTTTTTGGGGGGGGGGGGGATGAGGCCATGCCCACACAGTTGGCCACGCCCACACCCACAGAGTAGGTAGTAATTTTTTTGCAGTGCATCACTACTCAGGCTAGTGAAAGTGTGCAGGGCTCAGATTAGGTAGTGTAACCTGGCCTGCTTTGTGTGGTCCAGTTAGCCCCTTATCCCAATGCAATAGACACAAAGGATCTATATTTTATGAATTTTATTAAAGTGAAATAAAGACATAAATATAGCATTGGAAATCAGAGTTACAGTCTAGTCATTCAAAGTACACAAGAAAATATGAAAATTTAACTTGGTTCGGTCCTTATGGCCCTTCAGGAAAGGATTGAAGACCTGGCTGGCAGGGCAGGTGTGGGGCCCGAATGGGAACACGGTCCCCGCCTGCTGGCTTATGTAAACAATTAAGAACTCTCTCTTCTTCTTTTTATAGTGGGTGGGATGGGTGGGTGGGATATGGGTTTTTTAAAGTGGGTGGGATATGGTTTTTTTAAAGTGTTTTTATGTGTTTTTAGAACTTGTTGTAATGCCGCCCTGAGTCGGGTTCTGCCTGAGTGGGCGGCATATATAAATATGACTATTAAATTAAATTTAAATTAAATTTTATGCACTACTCCATTCATGAGGCTCCCCCACTGCGTTCCACGGTGAAAAAGAAAGTACATTCCTCACCCTCTCCTTTTATTCTTTTGATATCAGCCTTTCCACATGTGGGATCTCATCCAATCGCAATTACCTGTAGTTTCATTTTAGGGGTACATTCCATTCCCATGGTAATTTGGTGGGCAAAATCACAGGGAAAAGTACGAGCTCAGGATTGGACTTTTTCATAACAGATAGGTTTGTGCTTCATGCTGTGATTGCTTTGATCCAGAGACACACACACTTGGTTCTGTGACCGTTTCCCAATTTCAGTCAAAGTGCAAGTTTTTCATACTTTCTGCCTCCTATGCTTTTTGGCATTATTAAAGATAGCCATGAAAAATTGAGGGTTCCTTTGCTGTTGCAGTTGTATTTCTAGCTCTGTTGATCAGAATGACAGCTATCTATTCTCACAAAGAATGTGCTTAGTAGGTTTAGTTGATATGTAAGTTTTCAATAAGCTTTGTTAACCAACCTTCTCATATTTTAACACTAGGAACAAGGTTTTATGTTTAAAATTCTTTATTTCTATCGTGGAACTTAAACTGGTTGCATGAAAGGGGTCCTCAATTTCCCCCCAACCTTTAGACAATGTTTTAGGACTATTGTTCTTTACAGAGTGTCTTTAAGGTTCTGAATTTCAAGTCCAACACAAAGCAGTTGTCCGTTGGCTTCACTGTGTAGCCAAAGGTTCTGATCAGCATTACTTGAGATAGCTGTTTTTAATATGCCAGCTCCATCTTGTAGTGGTGGGATTAAAATAGTGCTTAGATTTGATTCACTACATTTTAAAAGACATCCTCTGAACAGATATGAGCCTCAAATCCACTGGCTCAGATCTAGGAAGAACTTGATGGCAAGAACAAACATTCAAGAGCAAAGTCAAATTAGGAGATGGAGGAAGGAGCTCACTGGACAAGGAGGATATAGCTAAGGAACCCAACCTCTCCTACATCTCTTGGAGGAATCTGGATAGGCTAAGGGTTGGAGTGCCTAAATGTAAGACCAACATGTTCAAGTGGGGGCTGCTAGTGGATAACAACACACTGTGTGAATGTGGAGAAATACAGAATCAGGCTGATTTACTGGTATGCCGATTACTGCCAGAAACATGCACCAATGAGGACTCAGGTTTGGCCAATGGCAAAGCCAAGAAAGTGGTTTCATTTTGGCAGTCCTGGGTTTGATTGGGACACGAAAGAAGAAGAAGAAGACTAAGTTCTAAAAGCGGACAAGCCTTGTAGGGAAGGCAACAGATCTTGAACACATCTTTGAACTGATGGACTAGCTTTTGAGAAAATGTATTTAGGTCTGAGGTGTTAACTACTTCTTCCCCCTGTTACTCCTGCACACATGTGACTGAATCTTCTCCAAATGTTGCAGAAGACCTACTTCTTTATCAGCTTACTGTAAAACATGTCAACATTTAAAATCTGTTTCTGCTGGTTGTGTTACAATGAATGTTTCTATGTTTCTTTCTGCAGTGTCTAATAGTTGGAGGAGGTCCATGTGGTTTGAGAACTGCCATAGAACTTGCTTTTCTAGGAGCCAAAGTTGTTGTCGTAGAGAAGCGAGACACGTTTTCAAGAAACAATGTGCTTCACCTTTGGCCTTATACTATTCATGATCTTCGAAGTCTGGGAGCAAAAAAGTTTTATGGGAAGTTCTGTGCAGGATCCATTGATCATATAAGTAAGTATTGCAGACAGTAAGAAATAATGGCAAAATTGTTTTTCTTCATGAAAAAATGCATATTTCATGAAAGTTCATAGTTAATATTGTTGTGGTGATAGGGCCAAAACATTACTCTGCTGTCTGCTGACACATTTGGTTGAGATCAGTTGTGCTTGTGTGGAGTCACAACTCCTGTCTTGATAAGATTTGCTAGTTCATTTCAACAGATTAAAATGCTAAAATCAATACCCACAACAAAAAACAGTCCGTGCCATGCATTTTTGGACGAAAGAAATGCTTTGGTAGATAGTTAATAGAATGCTGCATTCCACTTCTTCATAGTCTGCGTTTCCTATCAGTATTTTTCGCTTAAACCTTTTGTTTTGGCTTTGCAGGTAATTTTAAAGAAAATGTCAGGTAGCTGTTTGTCTTGTGTGTGAGTGTTTGAAGAGCCAGTGTAGAATAGTAGTTAAACTGGGACTTCATGGGTTATAAGTCCCTAGTGAGCCATAAAACATATTATGTGACCTTAGGTCACTCATTCTTTCACCTGCCTCACCTGACATGTTTTAGGGAAGATGACATTAGGTAGGAAAAACCCATGTTACATAACCTTGAATTGATAGATGGATAGGTGGTATACAAATATCAAACTGTCCTAAACATGCATCTTTGTAAGTACAGTATATAATAGCTATTATTTAGTATAGTAAGATGCAACTTATGTAGGCCCACTTAATCACTAGAGATTGGATGAGTCAACTCGCCTATAAATTTCATTGTTTTGATGGACAAATTACACTAAACAATGGAAGTACTGTACAGCCAAAGCATTCTTTCACATTGCTGCGAAGCAAGATAGTAAACCATCTAGTTCATTTTTAGCAAAAAAAATTCTTATGAAGAAAATGAAAACGCAGATCAACTGCTTCTATAGGAAATAGCAACAAAGATGTGCATTATTTCTGAGGAGTTTCCATTGAATTAAGAAAATATTTTTCCACCTTAATATCATTTAATGGGAAGAATTTGAATGTGTATTCTTAAAAGGAGGATGAGCTATATTGTATTGTTTCTGTTTCTCTAGGTATTAGGCAGCTTCAACTTATCCTTTTCAAGATTGCACTGATGTTGGGAGTTGAAATCCATGTAAATTTAGAGTTTGTGAAAGTTCTGGAGCCTACTGAAGATCAAGAAAATCAAAGTATGTCATTGTACTTAATTAAGAAAGAAATGTACAGAAAATAAGCTGATCTTTTAAAATCTTTCCAAAAATTGTGAGATAGCATGTTTGCCCTAAGAAGAAAGGGAGGGCCATAGAAACACTTGAATATTTGATTATATAAAGGCCCTTTCAAAGCAGCGCTTCTGTGCTGTATTAGGTAGCAACACTAAAAAAGAAATGAAAACCTTCTTCTCACTTCCCTTCCACAGGTGAGCATCTAGGAGATTTTCAGTTTCTCAGAATCATTAAGAGGCTTAGGCAAAACATGAAGGAGACAGGAGGAGGAGTTTTCTCATTTTTGTTTTCTTTTCTGTTAAAAGGAAAAAAGATTGGTTTAGATCATGCTAAGCAGGGTCATGAGGTGTGGCATGGTAGATCATTGCATGTGGATGCATGGGTTGCCCCCCAAATGACATATCATGTGACATGATGTGTTACCTGTAATTCTCTAGAGCAGTGTTTCTTAACCTTCTTTCAACCATATATCCTGTCGACCATATATCCTGTCGATTTCTTCATGGGATGTTTTCTGAGATACACGGAGTAGTTTCAGTATGCAGATATGTAAATGTACACATTCAGGGAAAGGAACTTTTTTTCCATTTCCCTTCCAACTACCAATGAAACTTAAAATGAGTAAGACTTTTTATTGTTTCAATTGGCACAATATTCTTTAGTATTTTTGTTTATTTATTTATGTGTATTTTCAATCTGAATTCAGCAAAAAATGAATAAATGTAGAAGAAATGGAAACCTGGATTAGGCCAACCCTCATAGGGATTAATAGATTTCTGTGTCATGTTTGATAGGAATTTGCTAATTAGAACATCACATCCAGTTTTCTATAATTAAAATACAAAAAACTTTTTAAAAAATTGTACATACTTTCCCTTAAAACCCATTTTTAGAATATTTCCCCCATAAAATAGCACAAAATATTTCTGTAGACATTTCCCCATGATATATGTATTTTCTTCAGGTTTTTGTGTGCCTAGAACTAAATCTCAACAATTGATAAGCGTGTATAGCAAAGGGTAACTGCATTCTAATACAGTACATGTATTAATCCTGGAAGTATACATTACTTAAACAAAAAGAAATTGTTCTCCTTTTGTCGAAGGGAGGCTGTACTGAATCTTCTTAACAAGGTTCAAGACATTCCCCTGAATGACAAGCTTGTTGCTTTCAGAAATAGGCTGGCGGGCTGAATTTCTTCCAATGGATCATCCTTTGTCGGAATTTGAATTTGATGTCATAATTGGTGCTGATGGCCGCAGAAACACTTTGGAAGGTAGGTTATACATGCTAAAATGCAACTCTGGAGGGAGCTTGAGGGAAGAAAACCTCCCTGTATTTCATTTCATGATAAACACCAGCCTGGATTATACCTAGTTCTTAAATTATAACTTTCTAGTCTTAGAAAAAAAGCTAGCAAACTGTAATTTTCTGACTGATCTGAAGAATGTTCAGTGTCATGCACTTGTAAATGTTTCATTAAAATAAAACTTGACGTTGAGCTTGCAGTGTTTTATGACAAATCTGGTTAGCAAGGGTAGTTTGAGTCGTATCCATTTTTACTTTCACAGCAATATTTCTTCAGTTATGTGCATCAGCAGTTTGACTTATTAAACAAGTCCTTGTTTATCTTCTACTGACCAATCACAAAACGAGCATGCTAAATTCAGGATACATAGGTGAGGAGAATTCAAAGACATTGCTCACCTGTTGATGCACCAGTTGAAGAAGTATATCTTCAAAAAACATGCTAGATGTATCATCCAGTTTAACCCATGTTCCTTCAATATATATAAGTATAAGTTTACTTATTGATCTGTCTGTCCGAATGACTGACTCACTGTCTGTCTGTCTAATCTATGAGACAAATATTAGTAATATTGGTAATGGTCTATTTTTTTGTAAGGCTTTAAGAGGAAGGAGTTCCGTGGAAAGCTGGCTATTGCTATTACTGCTAACTTTATAAATAGAAATACAACCGCAGAAGCTAAGGTGGAGGAGATCAGTGGTGTTGCTTTCATTTTCAATCAAAAATTCTTCCAAGATCTGAAAGAAGAAACAGGTAGGTTATCTTTTCACTTTACAAGAATGGGAAACTAAGATGAGTCATTGAATCTTACTCTATAGCAGGTATATAATGATGATGAAGCTAAAGGGTATTTTACTCATTTTTTTTCAGTGTCATGGAAACATTCAGTTTATAATGTGGGCATTGGAGGACCAGTATTTTTTTACAGGTGAAACTGTATAGAATTAGAATATCGTGCAAATGTCCATTCATTACACTTAAAAGGTGAAACAAATATATGAGATAGACTTACTACATGCAAAGTAAGATATATCATGCCTTAATTCGTCATAATTGTGATGATCATGGCGTACAGCATACATGAGATTATGTGATGATTATGGGGTACATGAGAATGGGGAGTTGGGGTTTTCATAAGCTGTAAACCATAAGCATCAATATAACAAAGTAAGGCTTGAACTACAGTGTAACTCCGGATAACGACGGTACCGGATAACACCAAATCCGCATAATGCATTCATTATGCACCACATGATGCTGTTACAGAATTCAGCATACGGAGAACTTTTTTAGAAATGGGTGGGTTGGTTTCTTTTTTTATGTGGGTGGTTTTTATCTGTTTTTAATTGTTGTTTTTTTTTTTAATTTTATTTTCATGCTTGTGTTTTTTAGATTGTTGTAATGCCTCCCTGAGTCGGGCTTGCTTGAGTGGGTGGCGCATAAATCTAAAAATTAAATTAAATTAAACTATGATGCTGCTAATTGTGTGGACACACACACACACACACACACACACACACACACACACACCTCCCGTTTAGTGCTCAGTGTATTCAAGTCTGAATAGGGCTTGTTTGATTGCATGAAGCATTCAAAATTTCATTCTGAGCTACTATCGGCCCTGGGACTGGGACAATTTTACCTCTTTGTAACTTCTCAAATCTCATATGAAGAAGCGTTGATTCCCGAGTACTGCAGAATGGAATGAGCTCCCGTCTTTGTCCCAGCTCCTGCCAACCTAGCAGTTCGAAAGCAAGAAATTGCAAGTAGATCAATAGGGACCACTTCGGTGGGAAGGTAACATTGTTCCGTGCGCTCCGGTGTCTAGTCATGCCTGCCACATGACCACAGAAACATCTGCAGAAGCAGACAGCGCTGGCTCTTCGGCTTTGAAACAGATGAGCACTGAACCCTAGAGTCGGATACGAATGGCTTTCGAGCAAGGGAAACCTTTACCTTTTACTAATGGATAAGAAATGTAGTCATTTCTACAAATGGATAATACTCCATTGGTAGAAGGACAAGTTCGTATGTCATCCTAAAAATGTAGTATAATATAAATGTTTGTGGACTAGAATTGAAATCTACACTACAATTATGTCTTAGTCCTAACCATAATTATTGTGTTGCAAATTATTTCTAGCTGGCTGGATAGCTCAGTGAGTCAGGTATATGGCTGTGGAGCCAGATACCTAACTGTGCATCCCAGAAAAGCCAATGTGTTTAATCTTGGGCAAGTTGCACAATCACAGAATGGACCCAAAAGAAGAGAGTTGTAAGCTACTTTTGAGTACTGTCTATCTAGAAAACACTTAAAACGTCACCATAAATCAGAATTGACTTGATGTAATGTAATTAATTAATTTCAATCTAAATTTTATTGTGTCATAATCAGTTTGTTAGGCTTTAAGTTGCCAGAAGATCACTGTATTTTTGTCCTCGTTATAATTTTCTTACTTGTGCAGTTCTGAATATTTGGATATGAACAAATTCCAACAAGTGAAAGATTTGTATAAGTGGAAACATTACTTTGATAGCTTAGGAAACTTAATGTCTCAACACAATTGGAAAATCATTTTCAATCACAATCTGCTTTTTAATTTCTATGAGGTAAAATTTAACTGTGTCAAATTGACTGAATCATAATGTAGTAATACACCCCTGTTTTCTTCATTTTCCTGTTCTTATTTGTTTGTCTTTACAACAAAATCTATTTTCCCTCCCTAGGAATTGACTTGGAGAATATTGTTTACTATAAAGATAGCACTCACTATTTTGTGATGACTGCAAAAAAACAGAGTCTTCTGGACAAAGGAGTCATTATTAATGTATGTATCTAAATATAGGCTGTGGTCTTTTTGTCTAAATGTTATTTAGATATTGATTTCTGATCTTTGAGAAATCCTGAAACTTTCCATATGTATGTTTCAGAACATTGCTGTTGCACAGTACATTAAAGATACACTACTGAAATCCAGCAGTGTAATTTATGCTGTGTAAGGTTGACGTCATCATTAGCAGTGGTGGATATTTTAGAAATTAAAATTTCCAATTCCTTCACCACAGCCCAAAGCTCCCTTGCAATCTCTTTCATTATAAGGGAGCCATTGGGGAGCAAAGGCAGGGGGGGGCAACTTTAATTTCAAAAAAATCAGTTCTTCAGCCCTGTGAGTCTTTCTTTGTCATATAATATATCCTGAGGCTTTACTTTTTATTGTTTAATTTCTGAAAAACTTCTACATCTGATGACATCATTAAACTTACATGGTATAAATTACATTGCTGCTCTAAAGACTGTTCTTTTTCTGGTCCAGAGTTAGTATACATGGCCACAGTCCAAATAAGGACTGGTGTTCATGTCTGCGGGATGCTGTGTTTAAAAGTTTATCTATCTGGTATTCATTTTAAAATTCATTGTTTCCCTACTTGGCTTTCAAACATACCCTTCTTGGGTGCCAGTAGAATTTTGTTTTTGTTTTTTCTTGAACCTCCATTCTCCTGTGGGGAGGGAACCATTTAAATTTGAAAAGATAGTGCTGATGTAAACATTTGTTAACCGAATGAATTGACCCAAATCTTCATTAGGGTGTGTGTACTGACTCATAAAGTGGAAAAGTGGGTGGACTCAGATTGCACGGTGCATATAGAAATAGGTGGGAGGTTTGCAACCAATTGGGTGTGGCAGGAATGAGCTGGCCCATGGATCATCCCCAGGCCCATAAAACAGACAGGAATGATTGCATTCCTTTACAGTCACACACATTTTAATGTTATGTGTTGCATCACAGGTACCTGTGCAAGTATATACCTGTGTTTTCATGTTTTGCACTAAAAAGAGCAGGGAAGCACCCCAAGAGTAACTTTTGTGCCACAGAAGGAAAAGTAAAATTCAGTGAAACCGGATTCCTTAGAATATTATGAGTAAAATTTGTAGTAATATAACAACTTTTGATTTATACTTTTGTTCAAGTATAATAACTGCTTTGTCTCTTGTTATAAAGAATGCATGTGTTGCATTTGACTTTTTTTTAGAAGTCCTGTTTTGGAGATGAAAGTAAAAATTTACAGTTCAGTTTGTTGCTTATTTTATTGAAATTTGTGAAGTGTTAGCCGTTTTACTCCTTGCAAGCATCTCAGAGAGTAAAGAAATAAAGAAAACAACAACAAAAAGGCAAAAATGTTGTGGCACTTTAAAGATTAACTCGTGTATTTAAATATAGGCTTTCGTGGATCAAGTACACTTCATCAGACTTATTTTATTGACTTTCTCCAAACCTGTGTACCATGTAGCATTGAATAAGTAGTTTTCTTGATATAAGCTAATAAATAATTATTCAAAATGAATATTATTATCTTGTTCTATTCAGGCTGCTCTTCTTTGCATATAGAATGAGATAGGTATTTCCATGACAGTTACATAAAATAGACTAATGATACAGGTTTGTTTTTCCATTTAGGATTATATTGACACTGAGATGCTGCTCTGTTCAGAAAATGTAGACCAAGACAACCTGCTCTCCTATGCAAGAGAAGCTGCTGACTTTGCAACTGATTACCAATTGCCTGCCTTGGACTTTGCAATTAATCACTACGGGCAGCCAGATGTTGCCATGTTTGATTTCACTTCCATGTATGCTTCTGAAAATGCTGCATTGGTACGAGAGAGGCACAGACATCAACTGTTGGTCGCTCTTGTTGGAGACAGTCTGTTAGAGGTAGAGTGTGTTTGTGTGTGTTTCAAAAGACCGCTTAAACACCAGGCACATTGTTTTTTTAGTGATAAAAAAATCTGAGTTTTTACCCATTGTGTATTAAAACATTTGTGATGGTACATGAGAGTTGCAGATTTTCTGTCAGAAGTCTATGGTCTGTGCAAAGCATGCAGGATTAATTTAGTCATTGGCTCCAAGTTACTTGATCTCAACTGCAGTAAAGGGTTTTGCTGGTTGTAATTATTATACAGAGCTAAATATACATTCTATTCGAGAGAGATAATTTAGGACCTGAATTAGATACAGTACCTATTTCAACTTGCCTAAATGAAACAGGGTTGTAGCAGTGGTCTATTAGGTTGCCCTTGCACGAAAGCCAGTTGTATCCAACTCTGGGGTTCAGTGCTCACCTCTGTTTCATAGCCAAAGAGCCAGCGCTGTCTGCATTTGCAGACATTTCCATGGACATGTGGCTGTTTACCTTCCCACCGAAGTGGCCCCTATTTATCTACTTGTAGTTTCTTGCTTTCGAACTGCTAGGTTGGCAGGAGCTGGGACAAAGACGGGAGCTCACTTTCATTGTGCAGTTCTCGGGTATTGAACCCTGACCTTCCAGTCTTCAGGCTCAGCGTCTTAACCACTAAGCCACTGCACTCCCCAGTGGTCTATTACTTCTATACTTCATAAATTACAATTACAATCTCCTTACCAATGAATAATATTCTGGATCTTCAGTGCTTACCAGCTAACTCCATCACTTTGGGTAGGAATGTGTCATTATGCCACCATTCATAGGTTAGAGTGGATGCTCTCTTAGACTTAAGACTAATGAATGAGCTGTTGATGCTTAGTATGTAAGCAAGATAATACTTTCTTCTCTTCTGAAGAAAGCAAGCCTTGAGAGATGATGATGCCTTGAGAGTACAAATGCATTTGGATGTTAATGTGTAAATACTCCTTTGCAGCCATTCTGGCCAATGGGCACTGGTTGTGCAAGAGGGTTCCTGGCCGCATTTGACACGGCATGGATGGTGAAGAGCTGGGCACAAGGGAAGCCTCCACTTGATATTCTTGCGGAGAGGTAAGGATGCCTGCTGTTTCTCCCAGTCGTGGAGAAAAAAAACAAACTCTGCTTTTCCATTCAAAGAAATAACCTTCATGGGCCACCATTTTAGCTAAATGGGAACAGCCAGCTGCTGTATATTTTCCTTCTGTCCCTGATTAGGGGCCATGTTAAAGCACATACTGTATTCAAAAATGTGTGGATGATTTTACAAAATCATGATTAAAATATAGTTTGCTACTTAATTATTGTGACAAAACATAATAGTCCTCAGCTTAAGCCCTCTTCAAGCATTCTGTGACACAAGGGGATAGTTGATGGCCATTGAGCCACTGCTTGTGTTCCCTGTTGAGGTCCCATAACTCTCCTGAACTATCACTTTTATGGGTTGAATAGGGACATCCAGGCTGAGAAATCCTACCCAGATAGATCTCTCCAGGGGATGGAGTTGTCTGGGGCCAGCTTTTGAATGTTTTGTTCATATGCCTTTATAGTTTTATGTTTTTGCACAGCTATCAGAACATGGAGTAGATAAATGCAAAATATTATATATGCAGAACTAGATTTCCTCCTGCTGCTGCTTGTCTTTAAAACATGTTTAACTGTTGACGTTGTGGTTTATTGTGAAATGTGGAAGCTGGCTCTTTGCATCCTGTTTGACTATTGTGGTCGCAAAACCTAATGAGCATATTCTGCTAGCGTGAGTTCTAGCAGATGAACCAAAAAGGGTAAGAGAAAAGCAGAACATATTGGCATGTGTATAAAACTCAGTTCACATGACATTAGATTCCACTCAAGAGCAGTTTCCTTTAATGGTGTCAATTTTAAAAAAATCAGTAATACATCATTTTCAAATAATTTACCGAAAGGTATCAAAAGCAGTCTCTTGAGCCATGATGGCGAATGTTTGCACTCCAGATTCATTCATTCATTCATTTATTCGATTTATACCCCGCCCTACTCGACCAGGGCCGACTCTGGGCGGCTTACAACAAGTAAATCAAATACAGTATACAAAAATTACAAATGGTACAGTGTTGCAATACAGCAAATCAACAATAAATATTAGAAATACAAGATCCATAAAACACAGTATAACAGCAATAGCAACAATGTGATCAATATAATCAAAGGATATAATTTCAAAAATACCAAAAAATACAGAAATGCAATAAAGACATAAGCAGCAATAGTAATACAATAATTAATCAAAAAATACAGTTAAAACGATCAATACAAAAATACAAACATAGGCCAGAGGGCACGAAAGGAAAGTCCTCAATTCCAACTGCACAACAGTTGCAAGTAGCCTAAAAACCCCAGAACAGTGTAAGAGTTCCAGGGTAGGCAGGAATCCCTCCTCGCACCGTCATCTCCACCGGCGGGGAGAGCGCAGCTGCGGCTCCGGCGGCGCTCTCGGAGCCTCCCGGGCCACGGGAGGCTCCCTTTATCCCCCCCGCCGGTGGTGGGGGCGGGGAGAGCGCGGCTGCGGCTCCGGCGGCATTTTCGGAGCCTCCCGGGCCACGGGAGGCTCCCTTTATCTCCCCGCCGCTGGTGGGGGCGGGGAGAGCGCGGCTGCGGCTCCGGCGGCGTTTTCGGGGCCTCCCGGGCCACGGGAGGCTCCCTTTATCTCCCCGCCGGTGGTGGGGGCGGGGAGAGCACGGCTGCGGCTCCGGCGGCGTTTTCGGAGCCTCCCGGGCCACGGGAGGCTCCCTTTATCCCCCCGCCGGTGGTGGGGGCGGGGAGAGCGCGGCTGCGGCTCCGGCGGCGTTTTCGGAGCCTCCCGGGCCACGGGAGGCTCCCTTTATCTCCCCGCCGGTGGTGGGGGCGGGGAGAGCGCGGCTGCGGCTCCGGCGGCGTTTTCGGAGCCTCCCGGGCCACGGGAGGCTCCCTTTATCCCCCCGCCGGTGGTGGGGGCGGGGAGAGCGCGGCTGCGGCTCCGGCGGCGTTTTCGGAGCCTCCCGGGCCACGGGAGGCTCCCTTTATCCCCCCGCCGGTGGTGGGGGCGGGGAGAGCGCGGCTGCGGCTCCGGCGCACCCGTACGGAGGAAGGGTTAACCTGGAAGAGTCTTTGCCATACAGGCGCGTTTTACTTCCGCTTCTGGGAGCGACGAGGGCAGTGTGGGCCGGATGAATCACAGTAAACCCATTTGTGTAGATTCACAGGGGGCTTGGGCTTCTGGGAATTGAAGTCAAAGAACATCTAGAGTGCCAAGGTTCACCATCATGGCTCTAGAGCAATCACTACTACAATACTTTCTCTTGGATAAGGTGCCCTGTAGCTCCATCCCTTCCTTTTTGTACCTCCACATTATTTTTAACTAATGTCTCTCTTTTTTACTATCCCACTTCTGGGTTTTGCCACATTCACATTTTCGTCTCCCCACCTTGCCACTCTGCAACTTCATTTACAGTGTTTGTCCCTTCCTGTGGCAGGGGATAGAGCATCTGAGGATTGTATGGGATGCCATTGTTTGTGGTAGTGATGAAGTCAAGAGTTGGTCTTGGGGTGGGTGGGAAGTTTCATATAAGGGCTGAAAAAGCATGTCTGTGGATGACAGTAAGCCCTATAAAGTCACAAATTGAAGTCTGGCTGAGTAATAATAGTTGGGTGACTGTTTTCAGTGCTGTTATGTGGTTAAAGGGGTTGTTCTGTGTGGCAAGAAAAAAAATCAAAGCCAGATGATTTTGGATGATGTAATTTCATTTCTTCATAGTTATTTTTGTGCCTCAGGCAGGCATACTTATGTCTTTCTCTCTTCCCAGCTCAAATGTTTATTTTTGCTCAAGCAGAGTGTTCATAGGTACCAAAGTTCTAAACAGAGGCAGGAACATGTAAAGTGAGGACAGAGCTTTGAATATTTGCCTTATGCTACTTCAACTCCCAGGATCCTTCAAATAGATTATAGACCAGGGGTTCCCAACCTTTTCAAGCTGGGAGCTGGGTCACACTCTCTCAATCAGGTTTGAGAGCAGGACAGCCATTTTGCACTGCCTGCACGATGGGGGTGGCCATTTTGTCCTAACAGCTTCAAAGGGGTGGCCATTTTGTTTCTCAAATGCCCTTGGAGGGGAGGGCACATGAAATGACACCATGGGCCCTATCCAACCTGTGGGCCGCAGGTTGAGAATCCCTGTTCTATACTCTGCAGTCCCAGAAAGTAACTTTTTCCATTATTTTTTTTTGGGTGGGTAAAAAAAAGAGAACACATATATTTATTTAAAAAAACCTACACAAAACTCTTTCTACCTTCCAGGGAAAGCCTTTATAGACTACTACCCCAGACAACTCCTGAAAATATAGCTAAGAACTTTGACCTATACACCATTGACCCTGCCACTCGTTATCCAAACTTGAACTCAAGCTGCGTTCGTCCACATCAGGTGAGCTGAAACATGAATTTTAAACTAGATGATGCAATGAAACAGTGGGCTTCTGTACAAAAAGAAGAGCAACCTCATATTGTTGAGTTTTGAATTCCTAAGAAAAAGTGGCTTGCATATGCTAAATCTAACTTTGGAGACAATAGTTATTTTGAATAAACAGGCTGTTTCACTTTATTTCCTTATAGTGGAATCGAAGGGTAGATAAAGATTTTACCCAAACCTATTAACTGATAGGTTGGTCCTATTTGGAATGTAAGTAATTGGAGAGTTTGACCTTTATCATGAAAACCAGACCTTGGAATTGTACTTTCTTAGATTACAACTCCTAGAATATTGGTTGGAGTACTTTGGGAATTGTAGTCCAAAAAGTAAGTTTCTCCAGCTCTGTTGAAGATATATTGGATTCAGTTGGTGCTTATTTTATCATTGTCTTCCTTCAGGTGAAGCACTTGTACATCACAAATGAATTGCAGCCTTGCCTCGTAGAAAGAGCAACCTCCATTAGAAGATCAATTGGGCTTTCAAGACAAGGTCTGGAATGAATATCCTGTTATTAGCTTGCTTTTTACCATTTTTGACAGGGTTTTTCATTTAAAACAAGTGAACATAACTTTTTAAAATTACTCTTTTATTTCAGGATCAGGCATGAGGCCAAACAAACTTTTAACCTGGTGCCAGAAACAAACAGAAGATTACAGAAATGTTTCTGTTACAGATCTCACTAGTTCATGGAGGAGTGGTCTTGCTTTATGTGCCATTATACATCATTTCAGGCCTGATCTCATGTAAGTTTTTATGTATGTGTAATGCTTGGTAATTGTAGGATATGCCAGCTTCCTTATAAAAGTATAGATTACTTCCTTATAAAAGTATAGTCCCCCCCCCCTCCGCCGCCCTTTAGCATCTGTTTTTGCAACTGTATGCATGTCTTTGTTCAACTTCCCCACTAGATGTTCTTGGCCCAGTTCTAAAACTGTATGGTATACTTGTAGTCTTCCTTTAGTTTAGACTTTTCACCCAAGGGTTTCTTAAAAATATTTTTGAAATAGAAAATTATTAAAGAGCCAAAAAGGTGTTAAAATGTATAAAGAATGTTCACTGTTTTTTTTAAACCCCAAGTGACTTTGGCTCACTGAATGAAGAAGATGCTATCAGAAACAACCAGCTGGCGTTCGACATTACAGAACGAGAGTTTGGAATTCCTCCCGTCACTACTGGAGAAGAGATGGTGTCTGGTGATGAGCCTGATAAACTCAGTATGGTCATGTACCTCTCAAAATTCTATGAGCTATTTAGAGGAACACCTCTGAGAGCAGTGGGTAAGTTGGCCTAGGTTGCTCTTATGCTTAAAAGTAAAGTTAGGCTTTGTTTTAGAGCCAGTATGATTAACTGAGGTTGAGCCAAAGTTTGTCTTCCAAGTCCATTATAATTGCTCTGGAATGTTCAATTTTGTTTAGCTGTACATCATACTTGTCCCAGATGGTGTTTCCTTAAATTATTTTGGACAGCAACATGACACGGTTGGCAGTATTTTTCTTTATTCAGTAAGCCATTGTAGTGGATTGGTTCTGGGACTGTTGGGGTGTTCCATCCAAAGGGAAATGCAGAAATTGCAAGATGGCATGAAACTGAGATTTTCATAAATAGGAAACAGATAAATTATTTTAGCTTAAAGCATTTTTTGAGATTAAAACATATATCCTGTCAAGCAAATTCTGATTTATGACTATCAGGGACATAGGGGGAGGAACATGCCTCACAAAGGCTCCGATGGGCACCCAGAATTTTCTTTGGGAACACCCGGCAGGGCGGACCTTAAGATCCAGCATCCTGCTGCCTTAATGAGCACTCCTTTCCCTAGCCCGATTCGCTGGGGTCAGGGACAGAGCAGCCTTCTGCATATGGCAGGTAATAATAATCACTTGGCAGAAGCTAGGCTTCTTAGTGCTGCTACTCCTCCCCTCCCTTTACAGACAGAGCAATTACTCTTACTTCCTTCCAGGTTTCAAAGCGATGAGGACAAATTGAAGCCACTTCTGCTATGCTGGTTTTCCTTCTTCTTCTTTACAAAGGCAGGCAACACACGACTGGCTTTTGAAGATTTATTGAAGGAACACAATACAGGATACAGATCTTAAAATTATCTACACTATAAAACACAATCTAATAAAACAAATAAATGAAATAAAATCTTGCTAGTTCCCTAGCAGGTTCAGCTTCTTACGTTTAGGGGTGGTTCTGCCCTGCACGGCATAGCTTTAGCCCTGAAGAGTCATTTTGGGGAGCTGTCAGACAGGGACACCTGTTGAAATCAAGATTGTGTTGATAAGAGACAAGGGTTTCCCCTTGTCTCAGGAATGGCTCCCGAATGCCCAAATTGGCCTCCTTTTTATAGAGAACAAGAGCTTTGGAATGTGTTGATCTAATGAGAAAGTACCTTTGGTTACCATGAGAAAGAGTGATGTCTCCAAGGACCTTTGCAGGTGCAGGTGCCATCTGCTTAGCATGTGGCCCCACCTTTGCTTTCTCTGGGAAAGTTCTGTTCTAACAGGTGTCCTGGCAATTAGTTTGATTGACAGGAATGGAGGCGCCATCACCCTCGTGGTGTAGTCAGCTGACCTAGCTGTCACTCTGTTCCCTCGTGGGGACTGCAGGTGTTTCATTTGAATGTGTCCAGTCCTGGACAATCACTTTTCCCTCCTCCCTTTGGGGAAGGCATCTATTCTAACTATACATCATTGTCATGTCAGACTAACAGCCCGGCATTGCAATGTGTTTTAAAAAGAATTCTGGCTTTCTAAGCCTAAGAAAACTACAAAATGTGACTTAACACTACATGAATCAAATGTCACCTTAAAATTAAGACGTCGCATGTGGAAACCATGACAATGACTACCCAGGGTTTTCTAGGTAGAAAATACACAGAAGTGGTTTACCATTGCCCTTCTTCTAGGGGTGTTCTGGGGCTTTGCATTTTGTTCAGGAATACTATAGACTGGCTTTTCTCCCAGGAGGCACAGTGGGGAATTGAACTACCAACCATTGAACTATCTAGCCATCCAGTATGTATCCAGGATTGGTACATTCATTTTTGTCATCTTTATGTAGCAAGAAAAACTTTGTATTTATTTTTACTTAATTTTTATTACATTTTTGTGCTTATTTCTAATTTTAAATTACAGATTATTATTTTTTAAAAAGAGGGTTAGATGGTAGTAAATGAGAGGTGCAAGGTTTTCTAAATAAAAAGGGGTACTGAAAAGTTTGGAAACTACTGCTGTAGTACTACAGAGAAGGTTGTTGGTTCCATTCTTGTTCAGTCACAGTTTTTTGGTCATCTGCATTCTTTCCATGGAAACAATTAGTCTGTGTTGTCTGCATTTTAGTCTGTGTTGTCTGTGCTGGGCAAAAGCCGTTTCCCCACTGTGCTGTAGTATTTTAAAAACCTGCACATCTCAAGTGCTTTATGCCTTGCATGGAGCCCTTTTTGCATATTACCGTATTTTCTGGTGTATAAGACACATCAGAATATAAGATGCATCCTGTTATTACCAAAATATCCCACTATAGACCACGATATACAGCACAAGACACACTCCATTTTCCCAGTGTATTTTAAGAGGGGGTAGTGGGTCTTTTACACCAGCAAGTATGAGACTATGGCTAATTGAAGGCAAGGTAAATTCAGACACAAGTAAGATAAATTTAAGATTCTCCCCCAAAAAACATTTAGTAAAATCTGGATCAGAGAAGAGATTTCAGGACCAAAATGGAATGAATTGAACATTTCACATTGCTGGTGTTTGCATTTCCAATGTAGGAACATAACATTGCATTTTGGTGATTTTGAAGAAAAGGGCCCTGTAAGGGTTGACATCTTTCTGGGGAAAAGTGAGAGGCAAAATAAATTATACTCTAATTTAGCTTGATTAGCATTTTTAATTTTCCATCTCGAATTCTAATCTTTGTGGATGTCAGTATTTCCCCCCATACCTAGGCTTTTCCACTTTATTGCCCCACCCTTTTATTTAATAAAGTAACTTTTCAAAAGTCATCAGGCTCAGTGAGCACTCAAGGTAACTATCTCCAGGCCTTGGCTCCAAGGCTTAGCTGGAGTCTCAGGGAGCAAGTTGTTGCTCAGGTCAGTGACCTAGAAGGAGGAACAAGTGGAACTTTGTCCAAGTGAGCCTTCTTTTTCTTGAGGCACACTTCAGCTAGAGGGTGGAGGTATGGGTAGAATGGAGAGAGTCCCATGGCAGAGATGCACAGGCAGCCCAAAGACTGTGGAGTCTCTTGACAGTGATGTAATTAGTCAGGTTATCAATTCAATGACTTTCTAGACCAGGGGTTCCCAACTTTTTCAAGCTGAAGGCTGGCTCATGCTCTCTCAGTCAGCTTTGAGTGCCAGAAGGCCATTTTGCCACACCTGCATGATGGGGGTGGCCATGTTGTCCTGACAGCTTCAAAGGGATGGCCATTTTGTTTCTCGAATGCCTTTGGAGGGGTGGGGGGGCACATGAAATGGCACCAGGGGCCAGATCTGGCCCACGGACCTTAGTTTGGGAACCCCTGTTCTAGGCAATTGTTTTGTATAGGACTTTAGCTAATACTTCAAATTAGGCATGGATAAATTGTGCTGCTCAAACACGAAGTATTTTTAAGTTTTTTATAAATATGTAGAATTTTTGCATGTTAGGATTCCAATCTAGTTGCATAAAGGAATTGTTTAAAAGGCCTAATGTGTATTTTCCAGCCAGTTTTCTTAATTTCCTTTATTTATTTTAATCTTTGAACAGGTACTGCGGAGGAGCAAAATGGTGAAAGAAATGATAATTGTTCTGCTAAATCAACCAACTTCATCTTTAACAACTACATCAATTTAACGTTTCCAAGGAAGAGAGTGCCTAAAGTAAAATTCTTATATCTTTACTCCCCTCACCCTTATTTTTTAAGATAGTTTAAGTGTTCATACTTATCCTATTTAATGTGAATTAATATAAATAGTGGAATTTATTGCGAGAGAAAATGGATGAGAACTGGAAAATAATATTGATAGAGGTTAGCTACTGGTTTTGAAGTAGGATCTCATGTTCAGAAATATTGCATCTTTTATTAGAGTCAGAGTCAGAAAGTATTGTAGAGAATGGCTACTTCCATCATGTCTTGCTTGTGAATTTCCATGGCATATGTGGCTGAAGATGAGAGTGAATTACTAGATATCACAAAGGACCCTTCAGTTTGATTGAGGGGATGGAATTATTCAAAGAAGATAGTTGGTTGATCAGTATCTTTGGAGCAGGAGTTCTCAACCTTTTTAAGCCGGGGTCCGGGTCACACTCCCTCAGCTTCAGGGGCTGGATGGCCATTTTGCCCTTCCTCCACCACATTGCACTTCCAGGGGTGGTGGAGGTGGGGGGGAGCATATGAAATGGTGCTGTGGGCCATCTCTGGCCCACAGGCCGCAGGTTGAGAATCCCTGCTTTATAGTATATATGTGGGTAAAATGTGTTTTGCCACTCATCATACTTGCTCTGGAAAAACTAAGAAAACAAACTGCCATCTCAGTGGTTGACTACTGGTGTCTGCCGTATTTTTCTTTCACAGTTCCAAGTTGAACAGCATAAAAGTAGCATGCTGAGATATCTGACTTCATGTTTTTCTTGAATCACAGTTTAGCTGTTAGAATAGTTTGTTGCTTCATAATGACTGAAAATCTATACTGGCATAGGATAGATAAAAGCATATGCATTTTATATAATTTTAAGAGGTACCTCAGTTAAGCAAGGAAAGGCTGGAAATGATGAAAGCACAGAATTTTAAAGTTGCATCTTTGCATACTTAAAGCTCAGAGCAACCCTTCTTAACACAAAGTATAAGATCATTTGTGTGCTTCCAGTTCTATAAATACCATTCCCGAATCATATGAATGTTCAACTACCAACCAGTAACTTCATGCCCATTTTAGGAAACAGCATTGCTCTCAGCCTTGCAAACAAAACAGAGGTGACGTGTTAACTCAACAGAAGCCCGACTGACCAAAATCAAATTTTCCAGAAAACATGCGCAAACTCATCCCAAATCTTTCAGCTTTGTTTAAAAAGTTCCAATGGAGTATATTTGAAGGCATCACTTACAACATTTTTGGTTGGAAATGATAATATCAGCATTCATTTATTACTAGGTTATGTAATTCCTAAACATGTGCCCTCTTTTATGTTAGTGCTTTTATGTTAGTGCTGTAAAGTTGGTCAGAAAAGCATTTTAAACTTACTTACTTCTTCATTTTAAAAATGTATTTTTGCCCAGGATCAGAAAAACAAAAAAGAAACCATGTATTACTTCTATATATACAACTATCCAACACTCTAAATTAAAAATTACAAACAAAGGAATTTAATTAAAACTTCTCATGGGTACAATTCTGTTTATAAAACAGTCCCTTAGCCACCCTACCTACCCATTTCTTCTTCTTATACCAGGATAGCTAATGGCTAGGATTTCTGGGATTTGTAGTCTAAGAACATGGGGCTGTGGGGGTGGGGTCATGACTGCAAACCACTGCTCCAGAGGGTTGCAAAGTTCTTCTGTACAGCATACAGTACAGTCATGGCATCATGATGGTTCAGGAGGGAAAGGGTGCACTGACTAAAATCCCCTCCCTATTGTTCCACAAGCCCCAAGGCAATTTTGGATCTAAGCCTCTGCCTCTTGATCTAGAATAAACCCCAAAGGAAATAAAAACCTTGACTTTTAAGATGCACATTTTTGGGCCTGAGCATTTCAGTTTTGTCTACAGTGACACATAATGTGGACATTCATAAACAAGACATGAAGATAGCCATTCCCAATGAGTCATCACCACATGGTCTTAGTAAAATATGTTGTTTTCTCCTATCATTGAGTCTCAGTGCAATACTGCATTTTAAAAATGTTGGTTCTCATCTGTGGGATGTTTATTTGACACAATAGGTGTGCAGCTCCATATGGGCAATAGGAATGATGTTATCAGCAGTGGCAACTTGCTGCTAATAAATGGCTGGGTGGGTGGCTTAGTTAATTGATATCTGACCAAAAGGCCAAAGGCTGGAAGTCCATTGTGTCTGTTGGGGGAACAGAAACATGTTTAGCCTGGGCAGTGTCCCAGGATTCCTGCATAAAAATGAAATGGTATAGCACTGCTGTGCATTTTGTACCTTGAAAAGGTTGGCATGAGTTGGAATTGACACAATGGCACATCATTATTATTAAAAGCTTCCTTTGGTAATTTTTGTGGTGCCTGTAACTTCATGTGATTGTGTGCATGTCACGTCCCCCACAAAATCACCAAAGGAAGCCTTTGATCAGCAGCTATTTATTACTGATGATGACATGATTCCCACTGAGTATGCAGAGCTGCACAGCAGGAGTTTAGTCAGTGTAAGAGCTTTCTGTGGCTTATCTGTTAACAACAGCTGTGTCTTAGTTTGTATAAATCCTGCATTTTCTTTTCTGTCTATCGTATTCACCAGGGTGTAAGACTTGCCACAAGTATTCAGTGGGTTGGGGAGGACGGCAGCATTTATAAAACAATATAAGACAAGCTTCAATTGAAAACAATTAAGTGTCTGGTATCCTTTTATTTGAAAAGGAAAATAAATCACAAACAACTCCTGTTTAAGCTCTTGAAAGGCCAAGGTACTTGTTGTGTCTTCTTGTCCAGGTGAGGTAGTGGCGGGAATCTTCCCGCGGCTGTAGGTATTTGGGGAATTGGAACCATGTGAGCTAGGCACTCGCTATTGCTCTTTAGTGGTCACTAGCTCGCGTCCTCATACAGAAGGTTACAGTGTTACTGTTGGTGATTGTTACATCCACTCATTCGAGTGTTACATTACTTAAAGGCACATTACTCCAAACACAACATCACTATTGTGCTGTGAGAGGGAACGCATGAACTCTAGTAGAACAGTTTGTGCCACCACGTTGTTTAGTCTTCTCAACCAGGCTAAGCCTTACACAGGACACACTAGCCAAAGTCAGTACTTGGAAGGCCTAGTGTTTTAACATTCTGTCATCTGTTTCTTTTGGTACTGGCCCAAAAGTTAGGGTTGGGATAATGCCTGTTCCCTCCCTGATAATTTATTATAAGCAGTGAAAATATAAAAGGAAGTGTGTGTTTCTTTGATCTTGCTTTCTGTTTGTAATGTTGGCACTGTAGACTTACAAGACTGTGACATGTGAGTGATCTTGACAATTTGCAGAGAAGATATGGGCAGATCTGACAATGTCCAGGAGGACAAAAAGGGCTTAAATATTATTATTCATATTTGCTTGAAACTAATCAGTCTATTTATGGTAATCTTACCCAGAGGCCACGATGTGCTTGATGGGTGTTAAATCACTAATACTTAACAGATAACTTCTAAAATCCCATGACTATGAGTGGAATTTTTTGAGTCTTGTAGACCCTAAATCAGGCTGTAGTGTGCTTTCGCTCTTATGATATATTGCTATGTCAACCAAAATATTATGCACCTACAAATATATACAATTCAGTATTTTCATGTCATAAGGCCCTAAGACAGGACTTTCTAATACAGTAATACCTCGCATAACGAACGCTTTGTATAACGAAAAAATTGCATAACGAAGCATTCGTTAGGCAATGGAGATACCCCGCATAACAAATTATTTTTCGTTATGCGGGTTTTTTTGGTAACCGGGGTATACCCAGTCAATGGGAACCCTGGATAACAAACATTTTTTGTTTGTTATCCAGGGCATCTGCCATTAGCTTTGCGTAACGAAAAAGCCCGCATAGCGAAGAGCTCCATGGAATGGAGTTTTTTCATTATGCAGGGTTCTACTGTATTTTGTAACTTGTTGGATGCTGAGGATTTTACAAGTATTCATTAGCAAGGCCATAACTACCCTCTTTGGCAGTTTGGGCAAGTACACCATCTCTAACCTACGCCACTCTGACTCATGAATGTGAGCCCTCCATTGAAGAGGAGGAGTAGGGGATTGTGATGTTCCCCAGAGGAAAGAGGACTTTTAAACTTCAAAGAAAAAGAAAGTGGAGAGGGCCAGGAAGTATTGTCCTAATATCAACTGACTCTCTACATTTTGGAGCCCCCATTACATTGGAACCACAGTTGTTTCATTAGATACAAGCTTGCTGGGAAGTGTTGCTGGTTATTTTCCTGATACTTTCAAGTCAATTTGCTTCCAAATTTGACACCCTCTAAATTTTGGTACCTTGAAATGTTACCCTAGTTACCCTGCCCAGGTTGTAGCTCTATTTGTTAGTATGAAAAAACAACCCACAGTTATGTCTATGGGTTAAATTTTAAAAAAACTAGTCTCCAGTAGAATAGATCTGTTGAAATCAATGGGATTTCTGTTACTGGTGGCTAACAAGTTTCATTCATTTTAGTGAGCTTTCTCTAACATGAGATATAAACCATTATGACTCCATAGAAATAGCTCTTGGCCTTGAGTGAAACGAATATGCTGGGCATAACTAAGAGGATTTTGGCCACAATGTGTGAATGTGACAGATGGATTAAAGAGATATAGCTACTTCATCAGGTCTGGCTTCATTCCTAGATAATGGAATTTGCTGAGAGAAGAAATTTATGGAATGGAGAAAAATAATTTCATCTAATTTTTATGGTTACTGAATTAGAGTTAGTTGAGCAGATCTTTATCAGTGAAAAAATTTACAGGAGTAATTAACTAGATAAAGGCTACTTACTGCCCAGCCTTCTTTTTCCTCTGTCATCCCTCATTACATTTGATAATAGATTGGAAATTTTATGTGTTACCTTATTTAACAGCCTTAATGACTAGGTCAATAGATTCTAGATGTGTATGAAATTATGAAATGTTTCTCCTTGATTTTAGGCAGAAGAAAATGAAACTAGTAAAAGGCGGCGTAAAAGTCTCATAAATTTTGAAGAGGTTGGTAATTACAATCACTAAGGTTTTTTTGTGTGTAGCATATAATAAAAAAAAAATTCTACAACAAAGGTGAAGTAAAGCTTTCATGTTTAAGCTTTTACGCTATCAATTCTATCAAAACAGCATTCTTGTAAACATTGGGACTGTACAAAGGAAACACAGTTTTATTGGAACAAACTTTGGTTAAACTTCAGTTTTTTTAAACTCTTAGCTAAACCCTCACTTTGTGTATTTCCCGACTGAATGACAATGAGTTAAAGGAATTGCATATTTCCTCCAATTAATCAATTTCCCCTTTAACAGCAGAAGTTTATTGGCAGCTAGTTTAAGGAAAACATGTATTCTTCTCAGTTAGTCTAATCTTCCTCTGAGAACAGAATTTCTTCAGAGAGGCATGGCTTAGGAATCAAACTAAGCTAATGTTTATCTTCCATTAACCAATCAAAAACTAAATGGGCTAAATGCAAAATATTTTGATGTACAATACTTTGTACTGTGACAGCAACTGTCTCTTATCACATGAGGAAACAGCTCTCATATATGCATGGCATTTAGAAACACAACCCTAAGCCTTGGGAATAAAATATGATTCCTTAAAAATATTAGTATGGTCATTTTTCTGCATCAGAACAACCATCTTTCTCTAGTTTTTGAAAGATAAGAATAGAAGGAACTGCTATTGAGTGGTCGTCAAGATGAAGAATGTCAACAGCGATCACATTTTCTTGCTTTTATTCATTGTAGGTGTCAGGTTCTTTTGATCAGAGAATAAGTTCTGGTAATCAAATAGAATTGAAAGAAGCAATAAATCAAAACAAAGTGAAGTCTATGGCAACCCAACTTCTAGCCAAGTTTGAGGAAACTGCACCTACTGGTTCGCTACGAAGGCAGGTGGGTGAAAAAAAAGATAAAATTATTTTTTGGAAATGAAAGGAAGTATTCCTAAGGGATAATCGGCTATTTTATTTTGAATGCAAAGCCATTTGGTTTGAATTGTTGCAAGTCGATCTTTGTGAGTAGCCATGGTTTCCTTTGAGATCCAACTGTTTGGGGAAAATTGGTAAGTCTGAGCAGCATTTTTTATAGTTAACAGCTTGGTTTATTTTTACAATCGCTTTAAACAAATTATTTTACCTTAATTTCTTTTACCCACATTGATGTCTTTGTTTCACTACATTTTAAAAAGCAAGAAAACTCCCCAAACAGGAAAAGACTCTTCATTTTAAAGTAGAAAGTAATGCTGTTGAAAGTAAAATATATACTGCATATATCTAGATCACAGATAAGCAAACCCCAGCAAAATGGAGACACAATAATACATCCTTCTTTTTCCTTAATTTTTACTCTAAGTAATCACTACCACATAATCTCATTTGCCATTCTGTGCCCTATATTGTGCATCTCTAGTGGCATGGGACAGGCATTAAAAGTGTAAACATTTACAGCCAGATTTGTAGTATACTCCTATCCACAGTTACATCCTCTTTACTTGACCAGTCCTATTGATCCACATGTGGGAGAAAGAAGTCTTGTTATGTTTAATGAGCTTATCCCTAAAGAACGTGGTTTGTTTAGTTCTCTTCAGGAAACCAAAGAGTAGGGTTCGCCCCCTATATTTTCACACAGTAGAAATTAAGACATGGAGGGTGCTTAAGCATACCTGTCAAGTATCCCAGATTGGCTGGGAAATCCCGTATTTTGGCGCTCGTTCCTCCCCTTTCCCTCTGCTGCCCCGTATTTTGAACGGCGGGGAAAGGGGTTACTGCACATGCGCAGAAATTTCCCGTATTTTTGGGAGCCACGCTTGACGGGTATGGCTTAAGTAAACCCATGTGTTGAATTGATTTGAAGTGTTGATCTGTGGTTTTAATTTCTTGATTTGGGGAAAACATGGTTGACCATAACATTTTTCACTAAAATAGTGGCTTGTGAATTTTTGTATTTTAAATATCGTTATGGTTCCATATTTCAAACTTTGAACATTGTGTTTTCTTGAACTCCATCTATCTCTTGTGACTGTGCTGTTGAGCTTCAGCCTTTTCTACTTCTAACCTGTAATGCCTTTCAGTCCTGCTCTTCTACTTCATAAAATATTCCTTTCTTTCCTTGGACTATTCTCCTTTCCACATATAAGGAACCAATAGCTAAACCAGCTTTGCCCCTTCCTTCTGAATCTCCTGTAAACCCTCGCTTTGCTAAACCCAAGGAGGCAACCTGTAACCCATCATTTCTACCAAAAAGTCAGGTAGGCATTCATAAGAACATCAGCATGTTTTACCGATATTGCTTTCTAAGTGCTTGATAGTGCGGAGCATGTTAGATGATGCCTAGTTACTTTTCAAAATGGAGATTTTTTTAAAAAAAGAGAGTTACATTGAGATTCATGGTGGCTTACCTGATTGCAATGCTGCTGTTTTTTGGATTGTAATGAAATGTCAGGGCCTGGATCACATAATCCTTTTACTGGCTAGTACAGTGATGGGCAGTCTTGGCCCTCCAGCTGTTCTTGAACTTCCCAGAGGCCATGATCAGCAGGAGTGCTGATTTGGGCTTCTGGGAATTGAAGTTCAAGAACAGCTGGAGGGCCAAGACTGCCCATCACTGGGCTAGTATGTGGTTTGACATCTCCATTGTAAAGCCATTTCTAAACTACAGTGAGCATTTGCTAAGGGATCTGTGGTCCTCCAGAGGTTGTTAGGTTTTATGCCCACCAAACTCCAGCCAGCATGGCCAGTGAAAAATGATAAGCATCTTAGTACAACACCATTTGAAACAGCACAGGTTCTCTCAACCTCTTAAATGTATCATTCTAAAAGGCCGCCAGATGAAGACAAAAGATGGATTCTACAGAAACAGTGCAGAGCAGGAAAGGGCAAAGTCTATGGTTCCTAACAAAGCAGAGCTAACCTAAGGGTAGGATTCAGCATAAGTGAAAATGCCTCTATGTGATATTTCTATCTTCTAGAGAATGCCAAGAGATATGGAATATTCCTGAGTACACTGTTTCTTAGAATATTTAGGAAATTGGAATCTTTGATCCACTAGATGTTGTCTTTTGGATAGTTAGATTATTAAAACCATTGACAGGTCTAGAGTATACCTTCAGGATATATTTAGTATCAAACACAATTATCCAGAATTTTCAAAAGTGCCTGGACGTTTCCTGTGTACTCCAGCTTACCATTAAGTCTCCCATATCTAAATTATGCTGTTGCCATTGGCATATGCTAAAAAAAAAAAACAGGGTTAGCCTGCTAGGGAAATGGAGCTGAATTTGTGGATTTTGCCACTTCTCCATAAAGAGGGAAGGCAGATTTTCTTGAAACTACATAAATGCTTTGATATGAAAATTGGTTGTGGACGTATGATCCCTACTTTTTTCCTTTACTTCGTCTTATTGACTGAATGCAAAAAGATCATTGATTTTATATCCAATAAATTACTGTAGTGTTCTTTACTCTCTGGCTTACAGTTTAAAGAGAGGGAAGTTTGCATCAAAAGCAGTCAATATCATTAATAATTATAACTTGGGTGATGTTCTCTAGCGGTTATTTCCTCTTTACTATGGTAGCGATTACAGACCTTATTGTGCTTTTTGTAGCAATATGTTCTTCTCTAGACATAGGTAACTGATTTCCTTTGAGGAACCTGATGATCATGCTATTGGACATTTATGCAGTATTTGTGATTTACATCATTTCAGAAACACAATCTCAGTGATCCTTGTAGCATCTCTGCATAAATGCTGCTATTAGTCTCTCACCAGTGCAAGTTGAGATGAAGTTGAAAGCTGAGGGAGAGAAAGGGGACTTGCTTATTCTCTGAATTAGACAACGGGCCCCTGAACTCCTAAGCTATGGAAGGCTGCATGCTACAGTCCACAGCATGAGTTATGTGCTGTCCTGCCTTGTATCTTGAAAATAAAATCAACCTTGTGGAAAACAGGGCCCCTCTGCAGAAGGTGCATGTTGCAGTCTGGTTACTGCATGTTCTAGCCAGCCAGTATAGGCTCTGCTTCAACAGATCCTCTTTTTTTCATTCTAAGTGTTTTCACAGTTTCAGGCAATAGCTAGGGTTGAGCAGCCGGCCAAGGAGCCCATGCAATCTTTCCCTGCTGCTCCTCCAATTGTCAGGCATTTGGGCTGTATAGAACGAACTGAGCTGAAGTCCAACCTTTCTGAAACCCTTGCATCATCCTGTCCTGCTGCCTTTGCATTGTCTGGGTTGCTTCAACGCCTTCAGCACGTGGAAGAGAAAATAAACCAGGTGACACTCTATTTCTCTATTTTTCTCTGCACCCTGCTTCCCTTCCTGGCTTATTTTTTTATTCTTTTGCAAAAACTAGGACAGCGGTGAATCAGCCTTTGGGCCAACTCTGAGCAATGTCGATACAGGCAATAGGTGGCAAGGCACATTTTGTCATTGCTCAATCTCATTCACCTTTCCTGTATTTTGTATGGAGAGGGTGATTCTGCAGGATTCCAGCAAGAAAAGGTTAAGAAAATTAATGGATTAAAAAAATTAAAGTATTTTGTAGTTTCAAGGCATCTCACTTTATCGACCTATACAAAATTGGGGGGGGGGGGACCCCAATGCCTCAATGAAGAACACTTCCTAGAAATCAGCAAAAATGATTTTCCAACTCTTTTTCCTTTTCCTCCATTTTTAAAAATAAAATTTGGGAGAGAAGTAAAGGATGGAATATAAATATGTAAATTTTCTTCTCGTATGTTTTAAATTAAGAGAAGTATGGGTCTTTTGTCTGAAGCACTGGTGAGGAGCAAGGCATAGACTAGGTGGGAGCTGAAAGCCAACTTAACATGTTAAAGTTAATATATTATTAAGCTGAAATCAATTTCAAGAGATGTGATTAGATAAGTTCTCCTTCATGTAGTCTGTGAATGCACACTTTGGGTTCTGCACCTGCGTGGGAGCAATTTTGGAGCTTTAAAGCTAATTGGATAAAAGTTGAAATTAAGGACCGCCCACCATCTCCACCTGCCTTTGGCGCCATTTTGCGCTCTTTCCCTCAGTTCTCTTTTTTCCTCTGCCGTAGCAGGATCCTTTTGAGAGAGCTAAAGAATTTTTCTAGGCCTTTGGATAGCCACTTTCAACAATTTTTCTTAGGCCTGGGGGGGACCGCATCCGCTTGGTCCATATATTTAAAAAAATTCTCCTTGTATTTTCGTTTGAGCAATCTGATTCCACATGACAGCCAAACAATTTTTTCTTCCACCTGGGGAGGGTTCCCCTTCTCGGGCATTCTCCTTATTACATAGCCTCCTCAGCGGCCTTCAAGTAGTGCCCTTCCTATAACAACAAGTTCCCAAGCACCAATGGCCACGACAAGTGCCTTCTTTGCCTGGCTGAAAGTCACCCGGTGCACTCATGCCCCGTCTGCCACAGTTTCACTAAGTTAGCACTGAAGAATCACCTTAACCGACTTAAGGTCCATCTCATGGCATTGGCTCTATCTCCACACCTGGAGACCTCTCAGAAGATGCAAACTGAGGAACCCGCTGCATCTCGTCAAAAATCTACCACTGCTGAACTTTTTTGGAAGAAGAAAAAGGGCCAGAAAGGGGAGGAGAAAAGACTAAAACTCATCATTCTCTTCCACCTACTCAAGGCCGATTCAGTCACCTCCACCTTCACCCACTGTGCAGCAATCTTCATTAGGGTTACTTCATCCGAAGCCCCTTCCTCCTCTCCAGCACCCACGATTTTGCCAAAGAAGCCCAAGTCTCAAAACCACCTCATGAGTCGCCTCCGACTCCTCCGACTCATGGAGCTTCCCTGAGACCACCTCAAGGAATTCCACACTGACAGGGGGTTTGCCTCGAGGCATCCTAACAGCCCATTCTATAGCAACCTTTTCATGTCAGCCTTCTCACACCATTGTTTGAGAATATGGCCAAGCAGATCGGTGATCATCTTATGGGTCTCGTTCCAGCCCCAGTTCAGCCTATACTAGAATAAACACAGCCGGAACAGCCCTCGAGGAAGCGCATGGCGAACATACCTCCCAAGCTGCCTGCCAAGAAGTTTCAACAGGACAGGGCACCAGCCCCCATCACCCAGAGGCCTCCGTCACGATCTCCTGGGTCTTCCCCAGACACGAAATGGGAAAACGGCTGGGGTGTAGATACAAGTGAGGTAAGGTAAATCTGGAAGCTGTAGGCAAACCTCGGGACAGAAATAAGATGGAAATCTTCATGAAGATCTGTCTTTATTCATAACCAAAGACTCCAAACCAAACTTTATCATAAACCAACTGACCGGTTTGGCTATCTTCAGTTTAATTCCTTTTATCCCCATCACTTAAAGGCAAACATTCATTCTAGTCTTTTGATAAGGGCCAAATGCAACTCTTTGCAGGATCATGACTACTCCACTGCTGCGAACAAGATCTCTACTCATTTACGTAATAGGGGCTATCCTGTGAGAATCATTGATACAGCACGAAACAAAGTGAGCGCACGCCCCAGCAGAGTTCTGTTTGCTCCTAGGGATAGACCTTCCCATTCTAACTTGTTTTGGTCATTGAACTATACCCCGTGGGCCAATAAGATCAAAAATACGATCCTCAAACATTGGCATGTCCTTGATACCATACCAGGATGTCAGGAACAACCCACTATAGGGTACCGCAAAACTAACACTATAGCCAGTTTAGTCTCCCAAGCCGACATCATTCCGAGGCAAGCCGTCTCCTCAGGGTTGCCAGTGGGACATCATTCTTGCGGACACTGCAAGTATTGTACATATATGTGGTGCACCAAAGTTGTACAAATACCGGGTAGCAATTTCACTCTTGACCTAACTACGTTTTCGAACTGTGAGACACAAGATGCAGTATATATGATTCTCTGCACTTGTCAGAAAGCATATATCGGTCAATCGAGATGGCCCATCAAGATAAGGCTAGGGGAACATCAGTCCCGCATCAGAAACCAAGTCAGCACTGCCCCGATGGTCGCCCATTTCATCCAGCAAGAACACACACTGAGGGATATGAAAATTGTAGTGTTGGAAACTTATCACCCTAATAAGTATCAGATTATTGATGTAGAACGCTTCCTCTTACAGAGGGAAGCGTTCTACATACATAGGTTTGGAACGTTAACTCTGCAGGGCTTAAATACAGATCCTGATCTCTCGGCATTTCTGTGAATTCATCTGTTTGTACACAGCTCGATCGTACCTTTGACTCTGCACATTAAGTGTCTATGTCTTTAAATTTTTCAGGTTTGAGCTACAGAATTTGGTTAATCAAGGGTTATAGAATGCACATGCATTGATCATAAGAACATAGGTATTTATACTCCAGCTTCACCTGATTGTAGTAATGCTCTAACCCAATATGAATAACACCATGGAGGTTTTGTGTGCGCTATGAAAATATTCTAGTTATGTTTTCGTGGTAACAATATTTGATTTTATCGATAATTATGTGTTGTATGTTGTCCTTTGTCATGTTCTCACCAGTGGCTTGCCATAGTATAGCTGCATTGTTGTTATCTTACAGACTCTTGAAAAAGGCTCGCGAAATGTCCACTTACCAGATGGATATCGAGACCTAGTGCCCCACACCCGCTCCTCCTCCTGCATATATTATTGACCTTATTACTCTCCCTGCCGGTGTTCTTCGTGAAGATTTCCATCTTATTTCTGTCCCGAGGTTTGCCTACAGCTTCCAGATTTTTAACGGACTGAGCCATGCCTTACATCGCTCTTACGAACTTTACCATGTTGACCTATGGGGAGGCTGCGGAGATTTAGCTTAGATTATTGCAGGCACGGGGCGGGTTTGTTGGTGTTTGTTGTTGTTTGAACTTTATGTCTGTATATCTCAGCAACCTGTTCATTTATTATTACATATTAAACACTTATTAAGTTTTCATATATATGAGTAGATTAAAGTTAATTTCGTGGATTAGATTTGATTTGTTTCCTTTTGGGTGTGTTACCTTACCTCACTTCTTCCCCAGACACGGCATCAAGGACAGCCAGGCAGTACTGGACTGACTCAGATCCAAAGGCCTATGTCTCACCCCCCACTGTCTCAGAGGGGTTGGACCATTCTCCGGATTCCTCTGATGGTGAGGAAGAGTCGTTCGTCCAAGCCAAAAAAACTCCTGAGGACCAAATTGAGGAAAAGTAAGAAAAGTAGCCGGAGGATCAACGGACCTTCATGGCTTTACTTACCAGACTGGGGTCAACACTCAACATCTAGGCAGAACTCCAACCTCTGCCCGTTGTGGACGAGGTTTGTGGCATTGCGGACGAAGGTCAAATCAGGCCAGTCCATCTAGGACTTCTTCCAACGTTCTCCCACTCTGCTAAAGCTGTTTGGAAGAAGCCAGTTTTGGCTCACACCGTTTCGGCGCGGGTCGATGGACTTTACAAGATCTTGGGAGATGAGGCAGAGTTTCTCCAAATCTACCCCATGCCGAATTCGAGGGTTGTTAAGGCTTCTCGGGGTAAGACCCCAGCCAGTGGTTTCCCCATTCCAGAGAGAAAGAAGTTGAATTCCCTGGGATGGAAAATCTACGCTAATGCTTCCCTCTCTCTCCGGGCTGCTAATTACTTTGCTGCCATGGGGTCTTACACTTACAAACTTTGGTCGGAGGTGCAGCACTTTTCTTCCAAACTTCCTGCTGACTTACATTCAGACTTTGAGATACTTTGTAAAGAAGGTACTCAAGTTGGCCAGCAGCAAATTAGAACTGTGAGACACATTTGTGAGTATTGCAAAAAACATAGTGTCGGACATCCACCTCTATAGGCATTCCTGGCTGTGATCTGCCAACTTACAAAATGATGTGAAGAAACTGGTGGAGGAGATGCTGTTTGACAGTCAAGGTCTCTTATTCTCCAAAATGGACACAGTCCTCAACGAGTTGCACCGTGATAAGATGACTGTGAACAAGCTGCGATTAGGACTTAACAGTGCCTGTCAACAAAGACCCAGATATAGGCAAAGCTACCAACTGCCATATTCATCCTACCAGATGAGTTTTCCTCAGCGTCCATATGGAA
Organism: Bradypodion pumilum; assembly: GCA_035047305.1. NCBI lineage: Eukaryota > Metazoa > Chordata > Lepidosauria > Squamata > Chamaeleonidae > Bradypodion > Bradypodion pumilum. The sequence continues at coordinate 405,653,724 of JAWDJD010000001.1, forward strand.
AACAGCAGGAGTACAACAGGCAAGGTTTTTACAAACCACGCCACCAACAGACTCGGCCACCGTATCTGCAACAACAGCACTTGTCAAAACGTACCAATAAAAAACATGTTTGACTTCTTGCTGACTGAGGATCCTCCAGTTTCTACCCCATATGTAGCACTGAGAACTTTCCTTGCGACATGGCAGACCATCACCACCGACAAGTGGGCTTTGAATATCTTAAGATTTGGCTACAGTATAGAATTCAAGAGACGACCTCCACTTGGATGCCTCCAGACCACCTCTTCCTTGTCTACTCTTCAGGAAGAAGTCACAACCCTGCTCAAGAAAGGAGCCATCAAACTCATAGATTCTGCCAACTCGTCCAATGGCTTCTACTCGAGGTACTTCGTAATCAACAAGAAGGACTCATCAACAAGGGAGATTGGTTTGTAGTGATAGATCTGAAGGATGCTTACTTTCATATATCTGTTCACCCCTCGCATCAAAAGTTCCTGTGGTTCAAGATCCAAAATCAAATATATCAGTATACTTGCCTGCCATTCGGTCTCTCCACCACACCGAGAATGTTCACCAAGTGCATGGCACCAGTAGCAGCGTTCCTTCATCTTCACGGAATCAAGATCTTCCCATACATAGACAATTGGTTGATTTGCTCCCCGACAGAACAACAGGCAAGAGATGATATGGCCTTCACCCTGCATCTCATGGAGGATCTCGGTCTCAGGGTCAACACAAAGAAGTCCCACCTCATTCCAAGTTGTACGGTGGATTACATAGGAGCTCATCTGGACTCCATGAAGACACGAGCATTCGCCCCCAAACAATGACTAGAAGACATCTTTGAAATGGTCCGGTTCTACAAAACCCGTCCGTACGAGTTAGGCATGCCCAGACTCCTCGGCCTGATGGCATCCTCCACGGTGGCCATCCCACATGCAATGCTCAAAATGAGATCACTCCAGTCCTGGTTGATGGCCCATTTCTGTCCTCTGAGAGATCCGCAAAGCAAGCATATCGTCCCAACTCGAGAACTCAAGAAACAGCTCACCTGGTGGATGCTGAGAGAGTATGTCGAAATGGGGAAGTCCTTCTACCACCCCATACCGACCATACAAATAGTCACAGACGCAAGCACAAAATGCTGGGGGGCCTGTCTCAAAGGATTCAGAATCAACAATGTGTGGTCACCACAAGAGAGACAACACCACATCAATTACCAAGAACTACTGGCTATTTGGAAAGCCATGAAGATGTTTTAATCGGAGCTAAATGGACGAATAGTTCAGGTTACCTCAGACAATTCCACAGTGATTGCCTACCTCAACAAACAGAGAAGGGACCAGATCTCAAAGTCTCCTTCACCTCGCCATCAAGTTGTGGGAATGGTGCCTATTCTCCCGTATTTTTCCGATCAGAATCCACATCAAGGGAGAGCTGAACACAACAACAGACCTCCTCAGCAGGAAGACCACGTCTACCCACAAGTGGGAACTCGACCAGGAGGTTTTCCTGACCATTTGCAGGAGGTGGGGAGTCCCAGACATAGATCTGTTTGCAACTCCAGAAAACACCAAATTTATTTATTTATTTATTTATTTATTTTATTTATATTCAAATTTATATGCCGCCCAATCAGGTAAAACCAACTCTGGGCAGCTCACAACAAGTTAAAACACACATAAAACAATACAACCAATTAAAACCCAACATACCCACCCACCTACCCCATTCCTCTTAAAAACCCACATTAAAAACTGGCTTCATTGACAATATAAAAGAAATGGGGGCTTAATTTATAAGCCAACAGGTGGGGGCCACTCTTCCATCTGGGCCCCACACCTGCCCCGCCAACCAGTTTTTTAGGTCTTTTCTGAAAGGTAGCAGCTCCATCTGCTCCCGCAACTCTACAGGCAGGACATTCTGTTCAATAGCAGGCATGAGCCAACATTTGCAAGGAGATGTCTTCATGGTTCCATGGGATTATGAGCTGGTGTACGCCTTCCCTCCATTTCCCCTGTTCCAGAAGGTACTCCTACAATTCCAGCACCAGAGAGCACGGGGAATTCTTATCGTCCCCCACCTGGCCATAACAGCTTTGGTTCATGACACTATGGCAGATCGCAGTGGACTTCCTGACCCTCCCAACCAAACCGTCTCTACTCCAGCTGGAGAAGGGCCTGCTCTTCTACGCCAAACTCCCCAGCCTTCATTTGAAGGTGGGTTACATAGTAAGAGACTCTTAGAAATCATCAAGAACAGCAGGAAGACTTCCACGATGAAATTGTACATTGCCAAGTTTGCACGATTTCGTCAATTCGCTGCTGATAAAGGACAAAACCTACCTGTGGCTTCAATGGAGTTCCTCATGACTTACCTTCTCCACCTGGCTCAGTCGATCACCCTACCAACCTTTTCCCCCTCACCAACCTCTGAACAAGAGAGGGCCTGGCATCCTTTAGATGTTAAAAGAGCACTGGTTTTTTTTTTTACACAAGACGGACAACAGAATTCAGAAAATCAAACTGTTTATTTATACAGTATGGGGGAAAGCAAAAGGAAACGCACTTTCTTCATAAAGGTTCTCGAAATGGATCTCCAACACGATCTATCTGGTTTATGACGTTTCTTCCATGAAACTTCTGCCACATGTGAGGGCTCATTCAACCAAGGCTACTGCCACGTCAATGGCTTTTCTGGAAGGCATTCCGATAGAAGATATTTGTAAGGCAGCCACTTGATCTAGACCGATGACCTTCACCAGACACTACAGACTGGACACTTGGGCTACCCCTGATACTAGGCTGGGCAGAGTTGTCTTGCCGGCTGGCCTTCGCTCTTCTTCCTCTACAACGATGACATCTCACCTATAATCTGTGATGCACTCTTTGGATTCATCTCCTCCATGGGTGCCCACCGTCCAAGTAAGTGAGCTTACTAATCTCCCAGAGTGTGCATTCACAGACTACTCAAAGGAGAAGGACATGTTTCACTTACTAGTAACTGTCGTTCTTCGAGTATGTAGTCTGTGAATTCATACTACCCACCCGTCCTTCCCCTCTAGCTGCGTGGAGGAGATATTTCTCTATCCTACATACAGCTTAAGTATTAACTGAGGGAAAGAGCGCAAAATGGCACCAAAGGCAGGTGGAGATGATGGGCAGTCCCTAACTTCAACTTTTATCCAATTAGATTTAAAGCTCCAATTAGCTTTAAAGCTCCAAAATGGCTGCCGCGCAGGCGCAGAACCCAGAGTATGAATTCACAGACTACATACTCAAAGAACGACAGTTACTGGTAAGTGAAACCTGTCCTTTTTATTCTTTAAAACCCATACATCCCAAAGGGGAATACAGTGGTACATCACTTAAAGAACATAATGTGTTCCATGGGATTGCTCTTTAAGCGAGTTGCTCTTTAAGCGAAACACTTGGAAAAAGTGCCGCTGCTGCCATTGTAAGTGACCGATTGTGAATTCTGGCGCATGGGGGGGGGGGGATTGCGAACCCCGATTTGGTTGTTAAGCGAGTTTTTGGTTGTTTTTAGTTGTTAAGTGAGGGCGGCCATTCAGAGAAAATTCTGATCTTTAAGCGAGTTAGTCTCTAAGCAAGGCGCTCCTTATGCGAGGTTTTACTGTATAATGACAAACTGAAGACCAATCACAAAATGAAACAAGCACACATATAACTGCCAATTTAGAATTTCCCCTTTTCCAGTGACAGCTTACCAGTAATTTATACTTTGTGTTGAATCTGAGAGGTAATACATCAGAATATGAGCTACGCATTTTGAAATAATCCAATTTGTAACTAAAATTAAGAACCTGCTGTGACTTCTCTTCAACTACAAAATGTGGCTTGATATATACACAGTGACAGAATACTGAAGCATGAAAACACATGTACTCACACCCCTTTACTTCTCACTGCCAGCATTGTTTTCTCTTTTCTTTCTGCTTTTAATGCTTTTCTTCTAATCAACTATATTTCTAAACAGTACTATTTCTTTCCTTTCTTGATAACCAAAATCCTTTTTTCTGTTTCCTTTCTCTTTCCTGTTGCTGCAGAGGAGAGCTCAGTCCATAGCAAATAGAGAATTTCATAAAAAGAGCATTAAGGAAAAAGCAGCTCATCTTGCCTCAATGTTTGGTTATGTCGACATCCCAAAGGTGAATACTGTGTTTGCTTTGCAGATGCAGAGGGATTAAGTGTGTGGGTGGGGGGTGGGGAGTGCTGTTTTCTTTCATCTCAAATAGAAAAGTACTGCTTTGCGACTAATACGTTTTTGTTTCATTTTATTAAACAGAAGTAGAAAAGTGAGGAAATAAATGAGAAGTTAATATGCAATCTAATACAAAGTGATGCCAGCTGAATTCCCGCTGAAAGCACTTAACTTTATATTAGATTGTGGCTGAAGTCTTTTGCTTAATGCATTGTGCTAAAGTGCCATTATTTTAACACCTGTTAATATGAAAATCATCTGAGGTAATTCTGCTCTTTCTGCTCTGTACAGAATAAAATTGCCACTAAAGATCTATCCTATTTTCAACTCCCATCTCCCTCTTGCCCTCCATCTCATGATTCAACTGCTTCCTCTTCATCCATTGGCTCTGCTTTCCCTGCTGTTCACTCTAAAAAGGTATTCCTCCTTAAGAGGTGTCCATGTGTGATTTACTAACAAAACAAATCTATGGAAAATTGACTTTGATTATTCAGATTTAGCTTTGCACAGAGGATAGTTGTATTATGCTGTTCAGATCGTCCCCTCTTATTTGCAGGTAATACATTCCAAGACCTACCATGGATACATGAAACTATGGAAAACAGCAAATTTTATATTTACAACAGGAGTACCCAAACCTTTTTTGGCTGTGGTCCGGTCATGAGGTTCAGTGGGCCAGGCATGTGGTTCCTCCCACTGGAAGTGGAAGTAAAATGCACCCATGCATGTGCAAAAACACTGCCGTAAATGTGCCTGCAGCTGTCATAAACACATTTATGACAGCTGCAGGTACATACATGCGTGGGTGCGTTTTACTTCTGCTTCCAGGAGTGGTGTGGGCAGCATGGGCCAGATGATTTGGCACAGTGGGCTGGATCCGGCCTGTGGTCCATAGTTTGGACACCCCTGATTTATAAATTAGACAATGGCCTCTACTGGCCAGTTCTCGTCATGTATCATAGAAATACATACACATTTCAAGGATTTTTATTTGATTTTTTAAAAGACCTTCAGATAACTGAAACTGCATATACTGAACCTGCTGATTTGACTGTGACTTATATTTCAATAGAATAAGGCTGGATCTTGTTGCATGCTAGCAAATATAAAAGGAATGGGAGTAATCCCTGAGCTAAAGAGAATTAATTATACAAGTCCCCTTTATTTCTGCCTTTAGAAACATGAAATGTAGCAATATGTTCAACATATTTCTTTTAAAATTATTTAAATTAGAAATCAAGGAACTTTTTTCACTGCATTAAATAACCAGAAGATGTTGATTGTGGAACTAACTGCTGAACATAGACAATAATATCAAAAACAATATTTCAAACTACATCTCCCAGAATGCTTCAGCCAACATGACTATGGTAATACTGGTTTGCTTGGGAGTCCAAAGAAGTAATGGTTGAAATCTTGTTGTCCTGCTGCAAGGTGACTTGATGGCAAGTGACAGCAACAAATGTGTTAATGCTGAATCAAAGCTATTAGCTTCTGAAATTGTGCTTTTAAAAGCCAAAGAAAGCCCTAGCTCACCTGAAATAAGGTTACAATAGTACCTTTTCTAATGTGGCCAGCATAATAATGAGAGATCACACTGTTTGTATAAGTGTTGCCTTTGTATGAGTAGAAGTTGGATTTTCTCCATGGACATCATAGCATGCAGAGGCATAACACTGCCTGTACAAGAGGCACAATGCCATGTTACTGCATTGGTAGGAACTCATGTCATTGCATTATGCCCATCCACTGTACTCTGGAAATACTACTCAGTGCCCATCATCTAACTTTTTAAAGTTTGTGCAATACTTCATTAATGTCAGGTAATTTTTCACAGGAACATGTTGTTCCCAGATTCTTCTAGCCAGTTACATTTTCTTCCAGATATTTCATCTCTTGAAAAGCCCTTACATTACTGCTTGCCTTTTCAGTTCTCATGTTTGCTTGCTTCCCCCTTTTGTCTATTTGGGGCTCTGGAACTTATACCGTCCTTCCTTTTTCAAAAAGAAATGCCTGCCTTCTTGACTTTAACTTGCTCAGCTCAAGTTAATTAGCTGTTATATTAATCTATAGTATATCATTGGCAATAATTATAGTTGGAACTCGGAGCTCATGTTAGTTCCCCTTTTTATTTATTTATTTTATTTATTTATTTTTCACGCTTATATACCGCCCACTCAGGTACAACCCAACTCAGGGCGGTTTACATAGCGGACAGTAAATACATAAAAGACACATGATAAAAAAGTTAAAAGTTTAAAACAAAACACCCCTAAAAGGTGCGCAAGAACCGAAGGGACCTTGTGGGAAGGCACACTTCTCTATACCAACCACCCAACAGTACCCCCATCCCCACCCACACCCCAAACTTGGCCCGCCAGCCAGGTCTTTAGTTCCTTCCTAAAGGGCAACAACTCCGTCTGGAGACGCAGTTCCACAGGCAGGAGGTTCCAAAGGGCCGGTGCGGACACGGAGAAGGCCCTCCTCCTTGTGCCAGAGAGGCGAGCCCCCCTGGCTGATGGCACAATTAGAGAGCCCCTCCGGCCCGCTCTGGTTGGACGGACAAACGTCCTTAGGGCGATGCGGTCTCTAAGATACCCTGGCCCACTACCATGTAGGGCTTTAAAGGTCAAAACCAGCACCTTGAATTGCACCCGGAGACAAACTGGTAACCAGTGCAGCCCCCGAAGCAGTGGTGAGGCATGGGCATAACGTCCACACCCCATCACCACCTGGGCCGCGGCATTCTGGACCAGCTGCAGCCTCCGAATGGTCATCAAGGGCAGCCCCATGTAGAGCACATTACAGTAGTCTAGTCTGGAGGTCACCAGAGCGTGAGTGACCATGAGCAAAGAGTCCCGGTCCAGGAGCGGGCGCAACTGGCGAATCACCCGAAGTTGGGCGAAGGCCCTCCTGGCCACAGCCGCCACCTGTTCTTCTTCTAGCAGCAGCCGCGAATCCAGGAGGACCCCCAAGTTGCGCACCGGGTTGGTCTGGAGCAAAACAGCCCCATCCAAAACCAAAGATGGCAGCTCCCGGGATAACGCAGGACCCCCTATCCATAGCCACTCAGTCTTGCTAGGATTCAGCTGTAGCCCATTTGCCCCCATCCAGACCCCAACAGTCTCCAGACAGCTGGAAAGGACTTTGACTGCATCACTGGGGTCCCCACGGGCCGAGATGTACAACTGTGTGTCATCCGCATACTGGTGGTACCGCACCCCATGGGAACGGATGATCTCACCCAGCGGCTTCATGTAGATGTTAAATAGGAGAGGAGAGAGTACCGAGCCCTGAGGCACCCCATATTTTAGGGGCCTAGGACTCGACCTCTCACTCTCCAACCACACCAACTGGGTCCGGCCCCTCAGAAATGAGGAAAACCAGGACCATACCGTACCCTGGATCCCCAATCCTCGGAGCCATTCCAGAAGGATACCGTGGTCAACGGTATCGAAGGCTGCTGAGAGGTCAAGAAGAGCAAGGACGGACGGATGACTGCCATCCCGCTCTCGCCAGAGATTATCCATCAGCGCGACCAATGCAGTCTCAGTACCATATCCAGGTCTGAATCCTGACTGGAATGGGTCCAGATATTCCGCTTCATCCAGTACCCCCTGCAGCTGACGTGCCACTGCCTTCTCCAGAACCTTCCCCAAAAAAGGAAGGTTGGAGACAGGTCTGTAGTTGGTTAGGATTGCTGGATCGAGGGATGGCTTCTTCAGGAGGGGGCGCACAAGAGCATGTTTCAGCAGTGCAGGAAACATCCCCTCTCGAAAAGACGTGTTAATTATAGCCCCGACCCAGCCACCTGTCACCGTCTTAGAGGCTTTTACCAGCCAGGCGGGACAGGGATCCAATGGACAATTAGTGGCATGGACCGCTGCAAGGAGCCTGTCCACTTCATCCGGGGCAACTGGATCAAACCGATCCCAGGTAACACCGCAAGACTGCGCACTGGCTCCCCCCGGACCCTCCCCGTCCACGCCAAGTTTGAACTCCGAACGGATCCGATCGATTTTCTCCACCCGATGGTCAGCAAAGTCCTCAGCCGATCCCTGCCAACCAGGCACAGGCCCCTCCCTACCCAGGAGGGACCTGGTCACCCGAAACAGGGTGGCTGGGCGATTATCAGTGGAGGCAATAAGGGAGGTGAAGTACTGCCTCCTCACCACCCCCATCGCCACTAGGTAGGCCCTAATAGCGGCTCTAGCTAGTGTCCAATCGGAATCGCTCTGGGTCTTCACCCAGCGGCGCTCAAGGCGTCTCTTTGCCCGTTTGAGCTCCCATAGTTCTTCAGTGAACCACGGGGATGACCTAGCTCCATGGGCTCTGAGAGGCCGTAGTGGAGCGATTACATCCAAGGCAGATGTCGTCGACCCATACCACAGGTCAACAATTGCCTCAGGTGAATCGTGTCGCCGATCCAGAAGAAATTCCCCCAGTTCCCTCTGGAATCCATCTGGATCCATCAGTTGTCGGGGGCGGGCCACTTTAATCGACCCTGCCTCCTTACGATGAAGTGTCACCCCCCAGAAAGTCTAGAGCCACCAGATAGTGATCTGACCATGGCACAGGTGTTATGTCTCTGATAGAGGCACCCCATCCTCAGGTCTCAGCCAGGTCTCAGTGATGCAGGCTAGAACTGAGAAAACTCAAATGTTAATACTTCTGTTTCAGTAGAGCACTGAAACATAAGCTTACATTAATATATTGATAGAAAATCTGTTTGTTACTGTATTCCATTGCCATTTGGTTCCTAGCTCCTCTGCCAGTTGTAAAGCTTGCTAATCTACATGCATGTGAAAGGACTCTGTCTGGCTCCTAGCAGTGTTGCTTCCAGGCACCCAAGTTTGCTCTCAGGCTGCCTTCCACCTCCAGCCAGGGGGAAAGTTCTCCACCCTTCATGCTCCCATCTGCTCTGTGCTTGGAACACAGCCCCTAAAAACAGAAGGACTCCAAGACTCGGTCTTATCTACACCTGCCCTTCCTTACAGGTAGCTGAGCCAAGCATTGGCTGTTCTCCATTTGCATCTAGATGTTTAGGAATCAGGAACTGGACCTAGCACCCCAGAAAGCTTAGGGCAGTGGCGGCTAACCTTGTGGAACGCATGCCACAGAGGGCACAGAGAAGCCTGTCTGTTGGCACACCTGTGTTGTCCCAGCACAGAGTTTGCCCCACCCAGCAGCCCAATGGGAGCACTTCCTTCCCCCAACACAAAGCTCATCCCGCCCCTCTGTTTGGGCACTCGGTCTCTAAAAGGTTCACCATCACTGGCTTAAGAGATGTTTTAGCTCCAAAATGGGGGGGGGGGAGAGGGATTGGGAAAAACGTTATTGATTGAAAACAAAACAAGGTAGCAAAAGATGGTGCCACATCCACCCAAATGAAATGGACTTTCAGCCACATACAGACTCTGGGGTGGGAAATAAAGTCGCCAAATCATAAGCCAGAATCTCCCCAACTTAAAAGGGAGCAAAAGAAAGACACCTTAACAGGCTTGCAGGACTGATTGGATCAGGCCAGCATGTCAGTCTTTCCTCTTGCTATTGCTCAACTCCTTTTTTTCTGTGCTCCACGGGACAACTCTTGGAGGAAGCTCCTCAGACAGCTGTAATAAAGTCCCAAGGGATAAAGGTGGCTGTCTCCTAACACATCTGGGTACAATTGTATCACCTTATTGTTAAGGTTGGTCTTGACAAAGACCTTTTTGGGTGAATTTCTGCCTTTTGATATCATCATTAACCCTTGACTGGCAAGTTTTTCACAACACAGACTTTCAAAACCAAGGTGTGATTTTCACAGTGGCAAATTAGCAGATCAACCTGTTGTTTCTGAGTTATGCAATTTCAGGTTACAGATGGGCAATACAACTCTCCCCCCCCCCATTCTCTTCCAAAATTTAATTTTCTATTAAAAAACAAAGAATGTTCAAATTATCGAACAATCGCGCTCATCCCACATACCAGCAAGGTGATGCTCAAGATAATACAGGACAGACTTCAGCAGCATGTGGAGAGAGAATTACCAGAGGTGCAGGCTGGTTTCAGAAGAGGCAGGGGGACTAGAGACCACATCGCCAACATAAGCTGGATCATGGAGAAAACAAAGGAATACCAGAAACAAGTTTACTTTTGTTTTATTGACTACACTAAGGCATTTGACTGTGTGGACCACAACAAGATGTGGCAAGTAATTAAAGAGATGGGAATACCAGAGCACCTCATATGCCTCCTGAGAAATCTGTACATGAACCAAGAAGCAACAGTTAGGACAGAACATGGAATAACAGAGTGGTTTGGAATAGGAAAAGGAGTAAGACAAGGCTGCATTTTGTCAGCATGCTTATTCAACCTATACACAGAGCACATAATGCGCAGTGCAGGGATGGAGGAATCACAATATGGGATTAAAATCGCTGGGAGAAACATCAATAATCTGAGATATGCAGACGATACCACCCTAATGCCAGAAAGTGAGGAAGACCTAAAGAATCTCTTGATTGGGCTGAAGGAGGAGAGTGCAAAAGCTGGCTTGAGACTCAATATCAAGAAAACCAAGATAATGGCAACAGGCCCCATCAGTTCCTGGAAAATAGACGGGGAAGAAGTAGAAGCAGTGACAGATTTTACTTTCTTAGGATCAAAGATCACTGCAGATGGGGATTGCAGCCATGAAATAAAAAGGCGACTGATTCTTGGGAGACAAGCGATGAGAAACCTGGGGAACATAGTGAAAAGCAGAGACATTACATTGCAAACAAAAATTAGAATAGTCAAAGCAATGGTTTTCCCAGTAGTAATGTATGGATGTGAGAGCTGGACAATTAGGAAGGCTGAACGCAGAAGAATAGATGCCTTTGAAATGTGGTGTTGGAGGAGGGTTTTGAGAGTCCCCTGGACAGCGAGGAGAACAAATAGGTCAATCTTAGAAGAAATCAATCCTGACTGCTCATTGGAAGGTCAAATAGTAAAGATGAAGCTAAAATACTTTGGACATCAAATGGGAAGGGAGGATTCACTTGAGAAGGCATTGATGTTGGGAAAGGTGGAGGGCAAAAGAAGAATGCGGAGGCCAAGGATGAGATGGCTAGATGGTATTATAGACACAATGGGCACAGAGCTGGGAGGGCTGAGGGGGATGGTAGAGGACAGAGGCGCCTGGAGGAAAATGGTCCATGGGGTCGCAAAGGGTCGGAGTCGACTGTGCGACTGAACAACAACAACAAATTAAAAACACAGACACACAAACTGCTATGAGATATGTATTCATATAGTACATTCTGCAATTTAAAGAAACCTTGAGTAAAATGAGGCAAGGCTAGGCTGCAAGCTTTATGCTATCAATGTTTCAATGGAATCCTCTATCTTAACTAAAAATTTACAACCCCAGGCTTTGTTATATCCGGATTACTAAGTAGCTATGTAAAAGTATGATCTTTACCACAAAAAAATCATTAATGTCAGTTGGTCCCAGTCTATTAACTTGCAGTCTAAATCTAATTGTAGTGTTTTAAAACCAAAGCTAATTTGGCCTGCTATTTTAATAAGCCTAGGCATGCTGTTCTACTGCCTGCTGTCATGATTAATGAAAAGTTGAAATTGATTGTTTGGGTGGAGTAGTGAATTGACCTCAAAGGATGGAAATTAGCTTATGTAGCCCTTCTTAAATTTAATCATGCATGTTTTCTGGATATTTGCTTAAACAAATTTAGCAGAAAATCTTACCTTGGATGACATTTCTTGCTTTCTTCCTAATACAGTGTAATATTGTGACCTTTTCCTTTAAACTTTTTTTCATTTTGGGAACTTATGGGAAACTATTCAAAGCCAAACTTGCTTTATAAGTGACATCTATCTGATACTGTGACATAGTAATTATAAAGATAGTTATGGATTAACCTACTGGGCATAAAAATAAAGACATTATTGCTATTGCAGAATAGAATCATGGAAAGTAATATTGTGTATAAGGCCTATATTTAGTAAGCAGGCTGAGAATTGCATAGAAATTTTGGACTATTTTGTTTTTGTTATCTCCATCTGTTCAGATTTTAGGTTCTAAATAATGTTAAAATTGGTGCAGATTGGATTTAACATGCATTTTGACAGTAGGAATGCAATTGTAAGATTTTATGCTATATAAAAAGAAAGTGGAATCTGAATTGTATGCTAACTAATGACAAGAACAAACAATTTCTTAAAAATTGGGGGAAATTTATTCCAGTGAAAACAATGGTTTAATGGGCTATGCTATATACAGTAAGGCTGACAAATTTAATCAAAGTTCAAGACAAACAATGACATAACCATCTCTATTTATAATAATCTCTATTCATGCTGTCAAAAATCCAGGATAAAATTGAGCCACATCAGTTGTTGAATAGGATGTGGTAGAAATCCAGGAAGAGAGGGAAGTGAAGAAAAATGTGACATATGACTTACGTGGTGATATGTTGTACTTATGTTACATTAAAAGCCTTTTTCTGTCTGCTGTAAGCAGAATTCATTCAGTCATGGTTTCCTAACATTGACATAATGTCAGGCATAGTTTATACATATATAAACATAAATAAGCACACAGACACACTTTCAATTCAAAATGTAACACTTTCCCAATCTGTGTTACCAAATATATTTTAAGAATGCAACTGTAAATGGCTAAACAAGCTGATTTCCACAATTCTGCCTTCCTCAAGATATACTGGGCTACAAATCCCATAATTCACAGCAAGTTTAGACATTGACTTACTGGTTAGGGTAATGGGAATTGTACAGAATGAAAGCCTTTACTTGTCTAAGGTTGCAAGCCAATCTATGGTGTGCCCTGTGTTCTGAGATACATTTCCCCATATTATCAATAAACATTTTTTTCTTAGTTACTAAATACTTTCAATAGCACAGGGATGATGGTAGGAGCTGAGAGATGTGTGATTTGTAGTTCATGAAATAGTTTGAAACTCATTTTGCTAGTTCCGTGTCTACATTTAGACTTGTTGATCACTGCTTTGTTATGTAGCATTCTGTGGTCTGCTTGTCATATAACATCAGCCATATTCTCAAAAAGAAAATTTCTCCATTCTCTACCTTTTCTCTCTTCCCTCTTCCCCCACTCTCTGCTGGAGGACAGATGACAGTAGGGAAGGTATCAAGCTCTGTAGGTGCTGCGGTGCAAGTTCTTGTCAATCTGTACATGAACGATCACAGGCCCAGCCCATTGCATGCATCCTTGCAACTGGTAAGGCTTAAAATGGCAAATATTGAAAATGGGATTTTAAATGGAAACAGTAGCATTTCTAAGAACTTATTAAAGTGTGTAACTCTTTTACACTCGGCCACATTAAGGCTGCCTTGCAATGAAGATGCACATTTTCTTCCTGATCTTTGTTGCTAGTGGTAGATATCCAGCAGAGGCTTCTGTTAAATGTAGATTCTAGACTCCTAGTAGTCTCAAATAACTTCTCAATGTGCTTGGGAGGATCCACTTTAAAAATTAGCTACCCGTCAAAACAGGTAGGGGGAGGGGGAGCAGCTGTTCTGTATGACAAGGAACTAGGCCCACTGAATGTCTTTAGCCTACATGTACACACCAATGTGCTACACATACATTTTATAGTTACAAATTACTCTAGAACAGTGATGGCAAACCTTTTTGAGACAGAGTACCCAAACTGTAACCCCAAACCCACTTATTTATCACAAAGTGCCAACACAGCAACAGGGGAGGAAGGAAACACTCCCATTGGGCTGCTGGGCAGAGGGACGGGTTGAACTCTGTGCTGGAGGGGGAGTGCTCCCATTGGGCTGCTGAGCAGTGGGACAGGGCAAACTGCATGGGGTGACTGCATGGGTGCCCACAGAGAGTGCTCCGAGTGCCACCTCTGGCATGCGTGCCATAGGTTCGCAACCACTGTTCTAGAATATAGTTGTGCAAATTAATAAAAACATTCTGTTGGAATGAACTTGTTACTGATTTTGTTCTTCAGAATCAGACAGAGGATGGAGCTCCTGCTGCTGCGTCTTTCCCTACTTCTTCTTCTTCTTCTTCTTCTCAAGCTTTTCCTTCTACTGCTCAAAAATGCCAGGTATCGATCAGACATGCGTTAAAGCAGTTATCACCATGAGAGATGCTGTTATTTGTGTGTTTTGCATAGGTTTCAGAAAGAAGAGCAAGAGCAGACAATGTATTATGGCACAAAGTGTTGTGTTCTGATGGTTTTATTGTACACATGGATTACAATGTATCTGAGCCAATGTAACCTTGCTTATAGCAACAATGTAACCTTCAGCTGTATCATATAAACTCTGTAATAGGACGCGAGCTAATGACCACCAGCTGGCAGCAGCGAGCGTCCAAGCTCTCTTGGTCCAACTCATCAAAGGCAACAGCGCGGGAAGTTTTCCCGCCACCACCTACACCTGGACAAGAAGGGCGTGACCTGAAATGACGTCACGCAGACAGTAGCCAATGGGCTACCATGGCACCACGTTCAAATGTATTACTGCTGTATATAAAGAGCTATCGATCCGCCATTACCTCATGTTCCCTCTGCCCACGATGCAATAAACCTGAGTTAACCCAGCCCGAGGCTGTGTCCTGTGTCTTGGTTTGCATACACCAAATTGGCGACGAGGATGGGATATGGATCCCCACGGAACAGCCAGGGCACAGAGCGGTTTCAACATCACCAAACCGCAAGACTGGGAGCTGCTGGAGATGGATTTCCAGGCGGCCCTGGTGGAACTCAGAGTCAAGGGAGAAGATGAGGAGAGGAAGAGGGCCATCCTCACCAGAATGCTCGGGATGGAAACCAAGCGGACGCTGGTGGGCATAATCGCTCCGAAGAAGGTGAGCGACTTTAAGGCGAGCGACATCATGAAACTGCTGCGAGAGCGGTTCTGCCCCTCGAGGGCAATGTTTCCCGCTCGGAGCGCGTTTTGGAGGCGAGTCCAAGCGCCGGATGAGTCGGTTGAGGCATTCGTGGCCGCCATGAGGATAGCCGCCGCCCCCTGTAAATGGGGCGATATCCTGGAGTTGGTCCTCAGGGACGGCGTGTTGTGTGGCCTGAAAGACAAGGAGGTACAGCGCAGCTTGATGAATAAGGAGCCGCCACCCACGCTGGCAGAGGTCATAGAGGCCGCGGAAGCCGCAGAGTCCACGAATGCCGGAGTGGACGAGATGCACCAGTGGCGTGAGTGGCGTCCTAGATCCGGCAAGGCGGAAAATTCGGTGCACGGGAAGACCGGACAGTCGGTGCACGCGACTCGACGGGCCTCAAAGTCGTCTACGGAATGCAGCGACGGCGAGGAGGTCCAGAAGGTCCGGAAGGGTGGTCGACGCTGCGAGGGTTGCGGAGCGGCCCACGAGCGCGCGAGATGCCCGTTCAGGAAGGCCGAGTGTTACACCTGCGGCCGTCGGGGGCACATCGCCAAGGCGTGCCGAAAGCGGAAAGAGGGCCGGAGGCAGTCACAAGACCGCGCGGCCAGACCGGACCGTCCAGCGAGGCCCAAAGATGGCGCCCAGACCACGAGGAAGCAGGACGGCGTGGGCCGCGTCTCGGACGGCAGCGAGGACGACGCCTCAGTGTTCAGCGTGTCCGCGGGACAGTCCCATTACTTCGTTGAGGTATTAGTACAAGGGGCCCCTATTAAGATGGAAATTGACTCGGGGTCCTCCTATTCCATAATTCCCCAGAAAGAGTTCCTGAAAATCGACCCCCACGTGCGGCCCAAGCTTAAAGCGTTGAGGTCCACACTTCGGGACGTACAGGGAAACAGCATTCCGGTGTTGGGGGTCGGGAAATTTCGGGTCAATTTTAAGAGACATTCTGCGGTACTGCCCCTAGTTGTCCTCAAAGGGGGAAGCTGTAGCCTCCTAGGGACACAGTGGTTTCAGCCCTTAGGTTTGTTCATAGGGGGGGTGCATACCGTGGGGGGGGACCCAATACAAGCGGTTTGCGATGCGCATCCCGCCGTTTTTAAGAAAGGACTCGGAAAGTTCAAGGGACCCCCTGTAGCTTTCGACATAGACCCGGAGGTCCGCCCGATAAGACTCAAACCACGCAGGGTGCCGTTCGCACTCAAGGACAAGATAGAGGCGGAACTGGACAAACTGGTGGGCCAGGGGATTCTTATTCCTGTTGATTCCGCGGAGTGGGAAACTCCAATTGTAACGGCTCTAAAGGCTAACGGGGAGGTGCGCATTTGCGCTGATTATAAGTGTACAATTAACAAGGCGATCCGCCCTAATGCATACCCGGTGCCGGTGATCAGCCACCTTTTGGCCAGGCTAAATGGGGGAAAGTGTTTCGCTAAGCTCGATTTGGCACAAGCCTATCAGCAACTTCCAGTGACCCCCGCCACGGCCGCGGCACAAACGATAGTTACACATAAGGGAGCGTTCCAGGTGTCGCGGTTACAGTTCGGCGTGAACTCGGCACCCGGCCTTTTTCAATCGCTCATGGAACGCCTCCTAAAGGGCCTGGAGGGGGTGTTGCCTTATTTTGATGACGTGTTGATAACAGGGGGGAGTGAGGCTGAACTGGCGAAAAGGTTGGACAAAGTACTGACCGTGTTCGAGAAAGCGGGGCTGAGATTGAGGAAGGACAAATGTGTTTTTTTCGAAACCGAGGTCGAGTTTTTAGGGTTCCGGATCACACCCGAGGGGATTAAGCCGTCTAAATCCAAAGTAGCAGCCATTAAAAAGGCCCCTCGCCCCACATCCAAAACCGAGCTACAGTCTTTCCTGGGGCTCCTCAATTTTTACCATACATTCCTCCCGCGGAAGGCGTCCGTGGCCGAACCGCTCCATCGGTTACTTAAAAAGGAGGAGCCATGGATGTGGGGTGATGAGCACGAGAGGGCGTTCAAGGAGCTAAAGCAACTCCTAACATCTGAGGCAATCCTGACGCACTTCGACCCCAAACGGCCAGTGGTCCTAGTCTGTGATGCATCCCCGGTGGGGGTGGGGGCGGTGCTTTGCCACGTGTTGGAGGACGGAAGGGAGGCCCCGGTAGCGTTTTACTCAAGGTCCCTGTCCCAAGCGGAGCGAAATTACGCACAAACCGACAGGGAAGCGTTAGCAATAGTAGCGGGGACCAAAAAATTTCACGATTTTTTGTATGGCCGCCCGTTCAAAATCGTGACCGATCACAAGCCGCTGTTAGGGATTTTCACGGCAAGCAAGCCCACGCCTCAGATCCTGTCCCCGAGAATGCTGCGATGGGCTATTTTCCTCAACGCGTACCAACATGAGTTGGAGTACAGGCCCGGAAAGGAGATCAGCCATGCTGATGCGCTTTCGAGATCCCCTCTGCCCTTGTCGGATGACCAAAAGGCGAGAGCAGAAAGAGACCGCCAGGTGTTGCTAATTGAGGTTTTGGACGCACCCCCAATAGTACCAGCCGACATTGCTAGGGCGACAGGCAAGGACAGGACGCTGGAGAAAGTTAGTTCATGGGTGCAGAAGGGGTGGCCGGCTTCGTCCCCGAGTACAGAGTTCGACCATTCTTTAGGAAAAAGCTAGAGTTGTCCCTAGAGAGGGGGTGCCTTCTGTTGGGGCCAACGGGTGGTGGTCCCTGCGCCCCTGCGGACGAGGGTGCTCGAACTGCTGCACGTCAGCCACCCGGGCATTGTTCGTTCAAAGGCGCTAGCCCGGAGCTACTTCTGGTGGCCACAGCTGGACGCGGACATTGAGCACATGGTCGGCACTTGCGAGGCTTGCCAGGGATCCCGACCTGAGGCGGCCCGTCTCCCGCATAGGGAGTGGGACACGGCAAGGGGGCCGTGGTCCAGAGTGCACGTGGATTTCGCTGGCCCGTTCCGAGGAACCATGTTTCTCCTGGTGGTAGATGCGTTCTCCAAGTGGCTGGAGGTTATCCCAGTAAAGAGCACGTCCTCCGCCACGACAATTAGCCGGCTAAGGAGAGTCTTTTCCACATTCGGTTTACCCGACACTTTGGTCAGCGATAACGCTAGTTGTTTCACCTCCGCCGAGTTCGGGGCGTTCATGGAGGCTAACGCCGTTCGGCATGTCACGTCCGCACCGTTTCACCCGGCCACGAATGGCCAAGTGGAACGGCTGGTGCGGACAACGAAGGAGGCGCTGCGGCGCATGGGCCCGGGGGACCTGAATCACCAAGTATGCCAGTTCCTCTTAGCGTATAGGGTAACCCCCTTAGCGTCAGGCTACTCGCCGGCGGAGCTCTTGATGCGGCGAAAACTGACCACGATCCTGTCCAGGCTAGACCCGACGAGAGTCGAGGATAAAGGGAAAAACGTAGGGTTGGCAGCCTCGAAGGGTTTCGCCGCCGGGGACCCTGTTCACTGCAGGAACTACTCCAGCGCGGGGCCAGCCTGGGTACCAGGGACGGTGGTAGAACAGACGGGGCCAGTGTCGTACCGGGTCGAGACTAACACCGGCCTCCTTTGGAGGAGGCACGCGGACCAACTGAGGCACCGAGTGAGTGGGCCAGTCAGTGGAGCTCAGCAACAGGATTCAGCTTTAGGGTTCTCCCCCACCCGCTTAACCCAAGGGGGAGACAGCAGGGGACGACAGTCCCAAGCAAGGGGGGAAGGAAGCAGTAGTAGCGGCCCCGACTCATATCCTTTTGATACGCCAGTTTTATCAGGGGCCGGGGAAGGGGGAGAGGAGTTCGCGACCGCTGCCCCCGATTGTGATTTTGATTTTGATTTTGCGAGCCGGGGGGGTTTTCAGGAGTGTTCCCCCACCCATCCAAGCGAGAAGAGGGGTTTTTCGTTAGCCCCCAGTGCCCCCGGTTCCTCCCTAAGAAAGAGCTCACCTCCCAACAACGCCGCGGAGCCGCGGCAAGTCACTAACGAGTCTCCCTCTCATATTACAGGACAGGAAACCAGGGGACAAAGAGAAGGTAGCAAACCCGGGGAGAGGCAGCCCGCATCGAGACCCCAGCGTGTTCGAAATAAGCCATCTTGGCTGAGAGACTTTGTCTCCTAAGGGGGGGGAGTGTGTTTAAGTGTGGGCTCGAGACTTTGTCTCGTCCTAGGGGGGAGGGGTGTTGTGTTCTGATGGTTTTATTGTACACATGGATTACAATGTATCTGAGCCAATGTAACCTTGCTTATAGCAACAATGTAACCTTCAGCTGTATCATATAAACTCTGTAATAGGACGCGAGCTAATGACCACCAGCTGGCAGCAGCGAGCGTCCAAGCTCTCTTGGTCCAACTCATCAAAGGCAACAGCGCGGGAAGTTTTCCCGCCACCACCTACACCTGGACAAGAAGGGCGTGACCTGAAATGACGTCACGCAGACAGTAGCCAATGGGCTACCATGGCACCACGTTCAAATGTATTACTGCTGTATATAAAGAGCTATCGATCCGCCATTACCTCATGTTCCCTCTGCCCACGATGCAATAAACCTGAGTTAACCCAGCCCGAGGCTGTGTCCTGTGTCTTGGTTTGCATACACCAAACAAAGTATGTAGGGTAAAATTATACATTACAGATTTACCACAGTGCAGTAGTGAAATAAGTACCAAGTATGGTGTAGTGAGAAGGGACTGGGGTAGCTTAGTGGTTAAGACACTGAACCTGACCACTAGGAGGTCAGCAGATTGAGACCCAAGTGCTGCATGATGAAGTAAGCTACTGTCCCAGCTCCTGCCAACCTAGCAGTTAAAAAGCAAGAAATTGCAAGTAGATAAATAGGTGTCACTTTGGTGAGAAGGTAATAGCGTTCTGTGCGCTCCGGTGTCTGCAGATGCAGACTGCAGTGCCTCTTTGGCTGTAAACAAAAATGAGTACTGTACCCTAGAGTCAGAGACAACTGGCTTTTGACCTTTACCTATGGTGTAGTGGGTAGAATAACTGACTGGAACTCAAGAGATCTGAGTTCAAATCCCCAGTTATCTACTCATTACAGGTGTGGAAGTGATAAAAACCTCTCCTTAAATATTTCATTTTACCTTGAAAGTCCTGTTCAAGTCACAACAAGTTTGTTTTGACTTGAAGGCCTATAACAACAACAGAGAAATCCCCAGTCACCCAATATTTCCTTATTTTTCTATTTGGCATTTCATGGTCTATAATTTTGAACCCTTTTACAGGTCTCAGTAAGTTAGGGGTCTCAGTCTACTTACATTCCATACTTCACTTTCTCTATGTTGGTTATTAGGGCTATATGTTCTCCTTTAGAGAGGACAGACCTCTGCTTGAAGACACATCTTCCCTTTTGGTGATATAGGGTAGTCACTCTACCCCTTACCCTAAGTGAGTTTCCCTGGCTGAGCAGGGGCAGTAGAGGTAAATGTATTTAATTGGCCTTCTTTCAATTTTTTAAAGTGAGATGGTCTGTGGGGTGTGTGTGTCCTTTTGTAAGACGAGACACAAACTGCACACACTGATATAACTACTGATGAATTGCAGGGATGATATGGCATGGCCATGTAAGTTGCTTCTGAACTTCAGATGTGAGATCTGTCCCAGGAGTAGATATTCTGAAAAGACTGTACAAGCTATTCCTCTGATTTTTTCCTAGCTAAATATTTCAACAAACTACAGTGACCTCTGTTTATTGTATAGAAATTCATTTTCAGTAAGCTACAGAAAACACAAGACACAGGGCATTTTAGAGAGCTATTAAATATTATGCCTTATTTATTTTATTTTCATGCCATCTTTATACCAACGCTATGTCCTGTGGTGGTTAACTAGTCTTGTGCAATATAGTAAGCACTGGTGTATTTCCACCTAAAGTCTAATAATTGTGTCGAATTTTGATATTTGCATATGTAAGTTTAAATTATCATATGGAAAGTTAGTGCAAAATGTCTTGCTTTTTATTAATATTCTCCTTCCTTTTGATGATGTTTGTCCTCCTTGGTGATGGAGCACATTGCAGGCGCACCCCCCAATAAAGGACTCAGACACCAATGAAAGTGGATAACGGCATTGGGCCACATTTATTGATTCATGCCCTAGTCCGAATTATAAATTTCTATTGGTAATTGACCAATCATAATTCTTAAGGCAAGCAGGCCGAAGTAACACTGGTAAGGTACCACCCAAAATTGCCAACGGCAATTGCTACAATGTATCCATTTGTATCAATTTGTTTGTTGACCACAAACAAATTGTTGACCGTAGTCAATATCTAACTAATGACCCCACCCTCTGACACGTATCCGTAAAATCACGGGGTGATGCATGCTGTCTAGCTATAGCCATCACCCCGTCGCCTAGTTCGTCGTTGACCGGACAACGTTTAACCAACTTATGCCTGTCTAGTGTTGTCCAGTCAATTGCGAACTTGCCGGATACCTGTGGGTCATAATGTTTACCTTACCAGTGCTACCCGCCACACGGAGGGGCTTCAAAGAAGGCTCGACGCCCCCCCAGACCGTCAGCTCGGTCAACAGTCCTGCTCGCCAATCACCCAACAGGAGGTCCATACCTCCTCGCGACAGATGGACCCCATCCCCTGCATACAAGTCATAACTTTGGAGGCTAATAGCGGGGTGACGACTGACCCTCCCCCAAGCCCTGTCGACAAGGAAACGCGCCACTGCCCTATTCACCATGCGTCTAGCACGGTCAAGGGCCAGGAGGTCAACACCCCCTCTGTAGGAATGGCGCGGGACCATGTCCGACCAAACAAGGGTTGTGGCGGGCCAGACGTAATGCAGGTAGGCGAGGTCCTCGCAAATCGCATGCTTCAGCGACAAGCCGGTGACCTGGCCCAAATCATTGCCCCCCAGGTGTATGATCAGAATGTCAGGCGGGTCAGCATTCTGGCCTGAAAAAAAGGAAAGGCAGCAGCTCCCGCCATAACATCCCGGGCTTACCATGCCATGTGAGACTTGCGTATGCACCCAGTCCCAGTCGGGGTCCCCACTCTGTCACCGCAGCATAACGCACTGCCCTGTGCACGTAGCTATGGCCCACCAGCCATACTGTCACCGGTGTAATACGACACCCCGGGTCGGTAAAGGAAAAATGAGGGAAAGTAGGTAAGGTGACTGGGTTGGTACTCACGGCGGGAGTGGGCGCACATAAAACTGAAAACATTGCGAACCCCACCGTCCCATGCTACGTATGTCAGCCCCTGAGTACCCAAAAGCAGCTGCGGTTGAGGCCGCCCCTATACGGAATGAATGAGTGCCATAGCGGGCGCCTGGGAGGCCCACACTGGCCAGCGCTTTGCCCGTCACCTTCCAAAATTGAAATTTAGTAAGGGGAGACCCATCTTGGTGACAGAAAAACGGGCCATGGTGCGTGCCACGCAGTGCCAGGAATTCCTGTAGGGCACCAACCGGACAGATGTCTGCCAAAGAACACCGTAGCAGTCGCACACCACTGCCGACGCCATGCTGATCAGTCTTAGAGGAATGTATCCTCAACTGAGCCCAGTCTTTGGCAACACAGACATCCTCGAGTTCCAGTGCCCTACGACTTGCATCCGCCTTAGACAGCATCACAAGCTCGCTGATGCGGAGCGCTCCAAAAAATGCCACCGTTGTGGCTGCATGGAACAGGGCTGCCTCATATGCATCAAAACAGAGGCAAGGCCAGCCCCGGGCCAACTGGGTAAGGACCCCTGGGGAAATCGGGTGGCGGTCGTCCGGGCAACGCCCGCGCGCGCGCACCCACCCCTCCAAAACATGTCTCACATGGAAGTCAGAGGTGCTGTCCACATGACCCCCCACCTTGGCCATAAAAGCCAACGCTGAAAGCTTAGATGCTATGGTGCGAGGTGCAAGGCCCTGAGAATGCAGGTAAACCATGAACCGCAGAACATGGGTTACCGGGATCGGCCAGGTTCCTGGCAGTTGAAATTGAGTACAGAATGCCCTGAAAGAATTAATTGCGTGGTGATACGCCTTACGGGTGCGTGGCGCTAGCAACAGGCCAATCGCCCGGTTCACCTCTCCTTGCCAATGGTCCATATCTCCTCCGGGAGTGGCGAGGGAAATTCCTCCGCATCCGGGGCCAAGGCACGGAACCAGGAGATCTGTAGGCGGGACAAAGCGTCAGCAATATCATTATTAACCCCTGGAACATGCCTGGCCCTGAACAGTACGTTGAGGCGCAGGCTGCGCAACACAAAATGGCGCACTAGGTCCATAACCCTGGGCGATTTGGAAGTCCGTGCATTTACAATGTGGACCACAGCCGCATTGTCACACCAGAAATGCACGACCGAGTTGGACCACTCCTGGCCCCATAGCATCAAAGCACCCAGGATAGGGAAAAACTCCAGATATGTGAGATCACGCAGGCGACCCGTGCCTGCCCAGGCCGGTGGCCACCCACCATAGGCCCACTTCCCATTGAAGTACATCCCATAACCGAGGGATCCCGAGGCATCAGACTGAATCTGAAATTGAGGGGAAGCCAGGAGGTCATGCCTCCAAAATGAGACCCCATTGAACTCCCTCAGGAACTGTAACCAGACAAGCATGTATGCCCTGATACCCTGGGTAAGCCTAACCCTATGGTGAGGCCTGGATAATCCTGCCATAGCGTTGCACAAGCGCCAGGCAAAAGCCCTGCCCGGTGCGACCACTCTGCAGGCGAAATTAAGGTGACCATGCAGCACCTGCAGTTCTCTCAGTGATGCCTTGCGCTTGGCCAACAAGTCCGAGATAGACACCTTATCCTGCGGTAACCTAGATGCCTGCGCTATCGTGTCAATCTAGCTGTGTAGATGGGCCCTCGGTCTTTTCGGGCGCTAAAGGGACACCGAGTTCCTCCATTAGCGTCTGAAATGTGTTGAGGAGACGTGTACACGTGTCCCAGCCCCGTTCACACCCGAATAAAAAGTCATCCAGGTAATGGGCTACAGACCGGGACCCTGACCTGCGGACGAAAGCCCACTCTAGGAAGGTACTGAAACGCTCGAAAGCCGAGCATGATATGGAACAGCCAAAAGGCATGGCCTTATCAAAATAATATTTGCCCCGAAATTTGAAACCCAGCAATTCAAAGTCGCCCGGGTGCACTGGCAAGAGGCGAAAAGCCGACTTAATGTCGCACTTAGCCAGCAGCGCACCCGGGCCACATGAGCGCACCATGCGCAGCGCGTGGTCAAAAGATGTATACCTGACTGAGCAAAGGTCGTCAGGGATAGCATCGTTGACCGATCAGCCGGCTGGGTAGGACAAGTGATGGATACGGCGAAACTCGCCTGGAGACATCTTGGGAACCAAGCCCAGGGGCGATACCTTAAGGTTAGTGAACGGGGGTGCAGGGAAAGGGCCAGCGACCCTGCCCGCATTGACCTCCTTATTAATGCTGGCGGCAGCCACCTCCTCCCTCCCCCTAAGAGACAAAAGGTTGGGGGCATCCTGAGGGGATCTATCACCCATGAAAGGAATACGGAACCCCTGCCTAAAGCCCTGAAGGAGATAATCTGCATCCTCCCCCTTCGGGTACAATGCGAGCCAACGCTCCAACATGTCCACATTAATTGGGGAGGGAGCCTTTCGGTGAACCAGCTCCATCTGCGGCAGTCTTGCCAGCCCACTGTCCGCCCCTCCCTCTGCCCCGCGTCCCTCCAGGCCTGGGACAGGCAGAGGCTGCATGGGGGCCCGCACAGGTGGGACACTCATGTCTGTACTTGCAATTCTTCTTATTGCATGAACCATTAGACGAGAAAGTCCAGCACAGCAGGCGGGCTGGAACCCCCTGCCCCGCCACTTGGCGGGGAACCTGTGCTGGAGCCACTCGCTGGACCGCATGTCCACAATGGTATCTTTCCCCTGGCGCGGGGCGCGTGGGCGTCATGTACAGAAGCCAAAGCCTCTGGCATGGCTCATCCCACCTCATCTCAGGGTGCAGGGGAATTCGCATACGGAATTCATCGTCATAAGCCAACCACGACGGGCCCGGAAAGTCAACCATCGCCCGATAGATGTTGTCCAAATACTGGACCATCGGAATTGCCAAATCCGGCAATCCTCAGGTACACCGCCATGTAGATGAGGTAAGCCGGCAGCCAGTTGGCCCAGGTTCGTGGTGGCTTGCGACGACGTGCCTGTTCCTTATCCTTCTCATCCTGCCCCTCCCTCTCTTCCTTGGTGGGCTCCCTGTTTAGGAGTGAGAAGATATCTACATACTCCCCTCGCCATATTTTCTCTCTGGTGGCCTGTGCCAAGTGGTCACCCAGTGGCAAGGAATAGCCCGCTGTCGGCAAGGCCGAGACAGGCACAGCAGAAACTGCGGGCATCTGGAAAGGGGCTTGGACTAGCCCAGCCACCCCCAAAACATTCCCCACAGGGTAGGAAACGCTCCCCACCCCGGGGCCCTGGGTGGTGGTTGACGTCGCCTGGTGGTGCGTCAGCGGCTGTACCGCCGCACCACCCATGCGAGGCCAAGGCCATTGGAAAGCCCCCCCCCCAACATAGCCACATGTGTAGGTGCACTAGTTTGTACCGCACACTCACATGCTGCACCCCCGCGGGCCGCCCCCACCGGGGGTTCCAGCCCACTGGGGGCGTCGGAGCTCACGACCGCCGTAGAGCTCGTCGCCGGGGCCTGACCCGCGCTGGCCTGTTGGTTGGGGAGCTGCGAGGCAGTGGCCGAAGTCGCGCCATGCACCTCAAGCTGCTCGACCCGTCCCGTCGCCTGCCGCTGCCCAGCAGACGACGCGTCAAAGTGAACCCCAAAGGGAGCCCCAGCGTGGCTGGCCCGAGCAAGGGAAGCCTCAAGGGCCGCCACGCGGGCCAGTAAGGCCTCCACACTGGCGTGGGGCCACGGGCCAGCCGGCCGGCCTGTTACGGGCGTGGGTACAGGTCCTTGCACCCCGGGGCCCGAATATGGCCATGACCCCACACCCAGGCCCGGCAGGGCCGATGTAGGCACCTGCCAAGGGAGGGGACCACACCATCCCCCAAGGCTGGAAGGCCCTGGAGTGAGCTGCGCTCCAATAGAGGGAGGCCCAGTAGAATGGGCACCAGGAGCGGCGTCCGCCACTTGCGGACCGCGGGCCGCAGCCCATGCTGGACCCCTGCTCGGGTCCCCAGCCTCCGGCCAGGGGGTAATAGACCCCATCCCACCGGTCCCGGTGGGTGCCGGCAAAGGCGGCTGGTGGGGAGGCGCAGCCGCGGTCCTCCGACCCGGATTGCGCCTCCGAACCGCCCGAGCCGCGCTCGCGGCCGCCTTCTTCTTCGAAGGCATCTCAGTCGGACCTAAGGTAAGCCGAAAAGAGGAAGGTCAGCAGCCAAAAGGCTTCCCAATCAAGGTAAAAGTGACGGAGGTAAGAGGGAAAAACTTCTCCGCTCCGTCGCTTCGCAAAATGGCAGCTCGGCTGCCTCGTGGCCACCCCTTTTATAAGGGAGCTGGCCACGCCCCTAACTACCCGGATGCCTTCGTCCTGTGGGGGGGGGGCCGCAAAGAGCGCGGTGGCCATTTTGGCGCCGCGCTTGCAATCTCTTATCAAATGCACCATAAAACACCTGATTCTCTCATAGGACAAAAATGTTTTGGTGCTTCCTCATCCTCACATTAGGAACTATCCATTCTCCATAGTTGTTATACATACTGTATGTGTTTCACATTTTCTTCACTTGCATTTCTTTTGCCTATGGATATTGTTTGTCCAGATAGTGTTGTATTGCAATACCATTGGTGTTGGCAGCTAAGGCTGATGGGAATTGCAGTCAAGCACCATCCAGACAGCTACTGTATGTCCATTCCTGTTTTTGCTCAAGGCTAATCAAGTAATGTAGGTTAAAGTTTTGAATTCACAGGCGAAATCTAGTACCTATTGTAGAAGGACTGTACAACCTATTAAGCATCAAAGTACATCGAAACCACCCAGCCAGTGCTGATGCTAGCTATATGCTTTCTGTCTCTTCTTTGTGAGCAATCCCAAACCTATTGTGAAAGTAGTCACTCATCCAATGGTGGAACATGTACTGTGCTGGCTGCCCTAAATGCTCTTGGTATTGCCCATTATTGGGTGAGAATTATGTGACACATTTATTTATTTATTTATTTATTTATTTATTTATTTATTTATTTATTTATCTGCATGATTTCTACCCCGCCTCCTTCATCCTTGGATGACCCAAGGTGGCTTACAAAAAAGTTAAAAAAATACATAAATTCAGAACAACTCACCACCCCCATACCCTCCCTAACTCCTTAAGAAAAATACACAAACATAGTTTAAAAACTTATTAAATGGGATTAAAATAGGAAAGAATTTAAAAGATAAAAAGATAGGAAGGGGAGGGGAAGGAGGAAAGATAAAAACAGACAGGTACGTTAAGGAGAAGGCCGAATTATATCAGCCAGCGGGACTGGGCCATCACAGCTGTCGGGCCCCACACCCGCTGGCACAGCCCGGTCTTAAGTGCCTCCCTAAAGGGGAGTAGCTCTGTCTGAAGGCGCAGTTCAGGTGGTAAGAGGTTCCACAGGGCCAGGGCAGACACAGAAAAGGCTCTTCTCCTGGTCCCAGTCATGTGTGCTTCTCTTATGGGAGGGACCACCACTGAGCCTCTCCTGTCTGCCCTCGTAGGATGGGTGGAAAACCTTGGGGTGATGCGGTCCCTTAATAGTATTGTGGTGCTTATGACATAAATAAAGAAAATGAAAGTAGAAACTTGTATTGCTCATGCTGAGCTGTCCATGGCATGACATTTCACCAGGAAATCTATTGCCCAGTGTATCTCTTGATTTTGCACTGATGTAGAATAACTCAGTGAGTTGCCTCATCCATATATTTCTGTAATAAATGAATGGGATCTTTGGTCAAGCCCTTGTGAACTCATTGTTGTGTAAAAATGTTGCATCTATGTGTTAATTTTTTTAAAACAGGGTTCTCTCAAGAAAGAATTTCCGCAGTCTATAGGTGGGAGTGACATCTGCTGCTTCTGTGAGAAAAGGGTGTATGTCATGGAGCGTCTAAGTGCAGAAGGCCACTTCTTTCACCGAGAATGCTTCAAATGTGCCACATGTGCTACAACTCTCCGCCTAGCAATGTATGCCTTTGATGCAGAAGAAGGTAATAAAGAACCTGGATGCTACTGTTAGTGTGATTACAGGTGAAACTCGGAAAATTAGAATATCGTACAAATGTTCATTCATTTCACTTAAAAGGTGAAACAAATATATGAGCTAGACTTACTACATACAAAGTGAGATATATCATGCCTTAATTCATTATAATTGTGATTATCATGGCATACAGCGTACATGAGATTATGTGATTATGATGGGGTACATGAGATGGGGTTGGGGTTTTCATAAGATGTAAGCCATGAGCATCAATATTATAACAAAGTAAGGCTTGAACTATCTCACTTTGCATGTAATGAGTCTATCTCATATATTTGTTTCACCTTTAAGTTGCATTACTGAACTGAATGAACATTTGCATGATATTCTAATTTTCCGAGTCTCACCTGTATTTGTTTGCTTCTGTTTTCATTTATGGATAGTTATGGTATAGTGTAGTAGATGGAGTAGGACTCAAGAGACCAGGGTCTGAATCCTCGCTTAGCCATGGAAACTCATGAGGATGGGGTGGGGCTATAGAAGCACTGGTAAAACCGCTTACCTTGAAAACCCTATTAGGATGTGGCTTGATCATAACATACGCAGGTAAATTATCTGGCTGCATGATGGAAGGAATGGGTTGGCTGGCAGATGAGTACCGGGTAAGTGACAGTTGAAACAGTTTTGACAGTTGGGAAGAATAGGCCTCTGCAGAACTCTGTTGTGATTGACAGTTTTCCATAGTCAAAGTGGGTCTCCTCCTTGTCTTTCCATCATCAGGCAAATATCATCTTTACAGGCAGGCCTTTAAGCAATACCTGTAAGTGCCAGTTTTAGGAATGCTGTATGTATTGAATTTAGAGGTTTTAATGTTTTGTAACATTTTTAATATTGGTAGAGGCTTAATTATTTTAATACAGTTTCCTATATGGATAATTGGGCACTTATGATATGTTTAACTGTGAGTATTGTATAGTTATAATTGTCTGTGAGGCACTTTGGGTCTCCTCTGGGGAGAATGACAGTGCAGTGGTACCTCGGATAAAGTCCGATTTGGATAAAGTTGCGGTTTTCATGCACACGTGATGCATTGCATAATGTCCAAAACCGCTAAAAAATGGACGTTATCCGAGGTATAGGAACCCAAGATAAAGTCCTTTTTTAATGTTGTCCGATGCATCACCCATTTGATTCATATAAAGTCCAAAATCGGATAAAGTCCAAACTTCTGGAACAGAGTTTGGACTTTATCTGAGGTTCTACTGACATTTATACATACTGTATTTTCTGGCGTATAAGACTACTTTTTAACCCCGAAAAATCTGTGCCAAAGTCGGGGGTCGTCTTATAGGACAGGTACTTAACTGCAGCTTGTTTCCCCTTGCTTCATATGTCCGGCGCATATGGTGGGGGGTGCCGCGGCCGAGTCCCTGCTCTGTGCGGGGAGTATGAAGCAAGGGGAAGCAAGCTGCACACATCTTCCTGTACCTCGAGGAGGAGAACGTGAGCGTGGATTGGCTCTCCACCAGAACCTGCCCATTCGACTCGGAGGGCTGCGCATCTTCGGGTTGAGTGTGGGTTAATTTTTATTTGGTGTGCATTGGAAGAGAGGTAGTCTTATACAGCAAGTATATTCCAAACTCTATATTTTAACTGGAAAAGTTGGGGGTCGTCTTATACACCCAGTCGTCTTATACGCCAGAAAATATGGTAAATATTTAATTGATTTTTGATATAGCTTAAGCTTGTTTGTACCTGTATCTGTCTTTTAAGGCAAACTACCATGGTAGCATAGAAATGAAAGTTCATCAGCTAACTAAATAGCTAAATAAGTAAATCAATTACCGTAGTCAAAATTTTGTCCTGTACCTCAAGAAATTGAAATGATTATATCTGACCCTGATAGCAGCTGTCATTTTAAACTCAAAGAGAACACTCCACTCTAAATTAATAGGATTTTTGTCATCTTTGCCAAGACATGTTTACCCCCAAGCAGTTGCAATGAGGTCTAGTGGTACTAATAAGGAACAAAAGTAAATATTGGTACAGTTTCCTGCATTGCATGTGAAGCTGTTCTTTCAGAACACATATGTTACATTAAAGGGTATGTAGTGCATCTTTGGATTCTGACATTTTATGTTGATTCCATTTGGTTGGAGAAAAGCAAATAATGTCACTACTCTTGTCTCCCAGGTAAATTTTACTGCAAGCTTCATTTTGCACAACGTAGAACAAACCACACACACAGAAAGAGGAGAGCCATGCTAAAAACTTATGAAAAGGTAGGTATATTTTTAGTGGGGTTCAAAATACTGTACTGTCATTTGATGGAAAGGTCATACTCTACATTATTTAGAATGGGACATGTTTGATATTGGCTCTTGATGGAGCTCAAATGATATAATAATCCCTCATATTAGTCCAGTCTATGGGAACTGAAAACCCATTGAGTAAAAGAAGTCACTGCTCATAGCTATGGTGCCATAGCTCAAAATGGATATTGTCTTCTAATCTTCCAGAATATCCGTACTATAATGTCTCAGCCACATAACTACGATGGCTTTGCCTTTTGAAAAGAAATTTTCATTTTTAGCATGTGTATGATAGTTTGCTGAGTTACAATTTCTAAATTCTCAACTACAGATTAAACAATCCTATGGTACCTTTAAGACTAATAGATTTATTATACTGTGAGCTTCTGGATTAAAGCCTATTTCTTCAGATGCTTTGGGTAGCATTGTATTGCTGCAGGAGCAGACATTGCATGTCACTGAGAGTGAGATGTTAACAGTGAAGGCAAAGATAATTTAAATATAGGAGATAATGACCATCGCAATTTCATTATTAACACTTGCCAGTCACAGAATTGTTAGTAAGAAATGCTGAGTTTGGTTTGTTTAGCCTGGAGAAGGAGTGGTGATGTAATAACAATCTTCAAATATTTAGAAGACTGTCATACAAAGGTTGGGCAAGCTTTTTTTCTCTAGCAGCAAAGGTTAGGTCCCAAATGAATGGTTTCAAATTAAGGAAATGAGATTTTGGCTAAACATTGAGAAGAATTTCCGAACAATAGGACAGTGGAAGGGACTACCTCAGTAGGTGTTGGATTTTCCTTCATTTTCAACAAAGGTCGCAGGACTGTCTGCCAGCAACTCTATAGCTGTGGATTTAGCTTCTATCTACAGGGGTTGAACTAGTTAGATGAACCCTTGTGGTCACTCCTTGCTTATGATTCTGTGATAACAGAAACATCTTGTAGGTAAAATTGCTAAAAGCAATAGGTGAGGCAAGAAGTGGGCTGTAGTTCATTAAAGCATTATGGTATAATGATCCTGCTAAAGATGTAATATGAGACTTTGGTGTCTTAGCTGCATAAGGATACAAATGAATAAGGTACAAATGAAATTGTTGATGGAGTTGCTCCTTTAAATAAAGAGATCAACTACATTAATTTCCAATTTATTTTTTTATCATGCACAACAACCTTATTGTTATTTAACTGGATGGAGGTGCCCCTGCGTTATGGCTAGGCTTCAAACAAGCAGCCATTGTGAGTAAAAGAGGAAGAATTAGAGAGGTGGGAGTAGTTTTGGTAGTACCAAGAAATGAAAAGTGGTTTTGATGTCTATTTTAGCTCTAAAATAGCTTTTAAAATTTAGCTTTTTAAAAATTGAGGAAATATAGTGCATACCTCCCCATGCTCCCCTTGCTGAAGGCTCTTTTGAGAGTATGGGTGACTGATCAGGAAGCATCCAAGATAGAATATGATTCATCTGCTTTCTAGGCTTTTGGTTTCTTTGGTTTTTTTAAAGTTTTTTTTTTACTTGAGACAGTGGTGGATGGTTGCAGTGTTAAATTGTGTCTCTTTCAAGGAGGAAGCAGAACAGTGGAGTCAAGAAGAACCTATGTCTGAAGAAACCTCCACAGAAAGTGTATCTGCTGCCAGTAGCAGCTCAGAGGATCAGTCCCCAGGTATCCAGCCTTCCTTCTTTAAGAAAACTCTAAGCTGGCCTCTTAAGGTGACAAGGGATCTGCTTGACCTTCCAAGACGGCTCTCTAACTGGATGCATGGTTTCCTGCACTCTACCAGACTGCATTTCAGGGACAATGCATACAACTATACCTACTTGTATGAACTGCTAAGCTTCAGTATGCCGTTCCTTTTTGTGCTTCAAGAGTTACTTGCTCAAATTTACCGGGAAGTGGAGCTGTCTTGTGAGAACGTGCTTGAACTGGTGAAGAATTTCTTCAGGGTTTAAAGTTCTTCTTAAACTTTGTTGTGCCTTTCAGATTTTTAAAACAAACAGCCTTTTGATCACACACATGTACACAAGTATAGACATTTCAATTCCATGTGTGCTTTAAATGAACCAAAGGTTCTGTTTGATAATCATGGTTTAGAACATTTCAAAAAATATATATTACTGGATCATGAAGATAGGTGTCCTGGTGCATTTCTTAGACCATAAAGGTTATATGAAGGATATTTTTGTAGATTTTTTTTAAAATCTGGTTTTGTTTCTAGTTATGACCAGATATACTTTTGAATTGATATTTTATTATCCTTATTTTAAAGACTGTGAAAGAAAGTTCTTTCATACATTTCTAGAGCAGCAGTAAATGCTAACTATGGCTTTTTGTTTGAAAACTGAATATGGCACATATTTCACCTCCCCTCTTGCTTTCTCTTGACTTCGAGGCTACAAAGTCTGCTTATGTTGCTTATCTTTTTTTTTTTACATTAAAAAAGTACCACTAGCTCATAATTTTACTGACTTCCCGTTTGATACATCCTGTTCAAAATATTGGGCATTTTCTGTATCGTGTATGAATAAATTCAAAGAGCAAATCATGGATTCATAATTTGGTTGAAGTAAAAATACAGCATTGGCTTGTATTTATTTTCCAAATAATGGGATAATTCTATCAGTCATATCATGAGACATTATTTTTAACTGATATTGAGGAGGCCAACTTTTCATATTTAAATATAAAAGCCTGTGTTTACCACTGCACCCAGATAATCCCCTTGACATTTTTAAGCATGTTGAAATAATTTATATAAGACATAAATTCCAAGAAAGGTTCTAGAATCTAGTTAGTAGTTCCAATGCGGGGGTTTTCCAGGCATGAGAAAGGCTCTTAGATATTAAGATGATCCTCTGAGTAGACACCTATTCAGTATTATCTCAATAGGTTGAAATATCATGTACACAACTTTATCAGACATATTTGACTGTGGTAGCACTAATCTAAACACAGACTTGCTTTCTTTAGAAGTCTGGTACAGGGGCTGTATATGGCTATTTCTTAGTTGAATAGTTTTATGATCCAGGAACTATTAGTTTTAATTTGCTACTTCTAGCCTAAGTGTTCACTTTTGAGCCTTTTTGGAATCAGAATTTCATCTTGGAGGGAGATGGTCAAGTACACTTGCCAAAGGGTAGCCTCCTTCCTCTGCTTTTCTCTCTGCCAATTGTTTATCTTCCATTAAATACATTTTCAAGAAATGAGACATCGAGATTACTTTTCTAAACCAATTGCAGCCCTTCCTTGTTCCTGGAGGACAGTAATGATCTCCTCCACCACTTGGCAAAGAGTTGTGGGCTCTTTCTGGAGCATGACTTCTATTAGGGAGAACAGTTATGTGTGTGTTTTACATTTCCTGCTGTCTGTTTGTGAGACCTTGTGCATGCACACATCTATAGAGATCCAGAGGATCACAGCTGTTATGAAATAGAAGCCAATAGAAACCACTTTGCCTCTGAGTGACAAGAAAATGAGACTGTTGGTACATGCTCTTGGTGCATGAAGTGTTTCTGTGGATTTCTTTTTTCCTGAATTGTATTTACAATGCCATTGAGAATGTTTACTTGTCATTAAGAAGGATACATTTCATAATTTGCCTAACTGTATTCTTGTGTTGAAGCATATGTTATTTTCAGTTTCAGAAGTTCATTTTCAAAAGATTAGCAGGTACACTGGAGGATTTAAAGGAGTGACTCACCATTCCATTTTAGACCTCCGCCCTAAGCATTCTTACTTGAGAAAAAAAGTTCCATTTGTTCCAGTGGAACTTTTAAGATATCATACTAAATACACTTGAAATTAAGGTCCATTTACTGTATTTGCTGGTGTATATAAGATGCATTGGAGCATAAGACGCACTCAGTTTTCCAGTGTATTTTAGGGAGGGGGGAGTGTGTCTTGTATGCCAGCAAATACGGTGATAGGACAGAATACAAAGAATTATTAGGAGTGTAGTGGAAAAGTTTAATCATTGGTCCTTGATTTTTCATATTTATGGATTTGTTTACACATAAGCATTTTTACAAGAATGTGGTAAGGTAAGAATGTGAAAGGTGGTTGTTAATGTCATTGTTTTATTTTAGTTGTGAGGTAAATGTCTGTGTGGGCTAACTCAAGGGCACACAATAGCCATGTATTTGGCTTCCTACATGAGGCCAGCCATTATTTTATATCCACTTCTCACAGCAAACTCTCAGGGAAACAGAACTTCACGTGGCTGTTGTATGCCTAGATGTTTGTGGAACAACTTAAAAATTGCAGAATGGACAGGAGGCAGGAGTGGTATCTTTGCACTTCCTGCTTTTACTACATAACATATATCTGAGGACTCCCATAGTACAATTGAATAATAAAAGAAGAAAGTTGAAGACCTAAGGCTTTGTTCCCAATTTACTAAATCTGATGCATATTTTACAAGTTTTTACTTTATAATCAAAGTGCATGTGCATATTAATCAACTGATGATTTAAAACATCGATGAACTGTTTGCACGTTTGGAAAAAGAATCATATGATATTCCATAGATTGATTTGAATTTAATGGAATATTAAGATACACACACCTCCGGTACAGTGTTTTTAAGAGATAGTCCCCTTCTAAGATCCACCTTTATTCTTAAGGTATCTTACTCAGTTCATGCAAGCCATTGTAATAGTGGTTAACTATATAGTGTAATATACTGTATAATATGGTATATTTAAAAAGTGCCAACATTTTCATGTAAAATGTGGAGAGTGATCTCTAAGATAAACAATTAAAACTATTTTGGCAAGTGTCTATAACATGACTGCTCTTAGTACAAACAGTGATTTGTACTAGGGTGATTTTGTTGTTGTTGTTTGCAATCAATGTACAGTATTTGAATGGATCTCATATTGGTTTATTTACCATACAATTTTATTTCAAATTCTGGAGTTAGGGAAGCCATTTTAAAAAAAGATAACCAGAATTCCAGTATCATTTCAGATATGTTTTAGCCAGTCCTGGAAGTCACATTTTTAGGAGTATTTGGTAATGTGCACAAATACATATCCAACAAAAATATGTGGGTGTGTGATGATTTTTTGTGCTTCTTGATCATTTGCACATTAAATTGAGGCTCAATAGAAACAAAGCTTTCAAGGTTGAATTGGAAATCAAAAGGATAGAATTCCATTTGTGTGGCTATCTCATGCCCAAAAACATCCTCAGACATATGGAGTATTGTTTACTTAGAGGTTTATATCAAGTTGATTATCCACATCTGCATCCTTGTTCAATAACAAATGCCTTTTTGTAACTTTTGTGTATTTGATACTTGAATTTTAGCTGGAATGTTTGTAAAATGCTTATCTTGGTTTACCAGAAAGAAGGAAAATAATTTCACTGTGTCAGACTTTCCTCTATTTTGCAATAACTGGTTTGTTTCTTGTATTGTTTTCTTTCTGTAATCAAAGGAGTACTGTTAGCTCGTTTTGATTGTCTTCTTCTCCAATCTCTTCTATTGTCTTTAGTTCATTTCAACATTCCAGTGCTTCACCCATTCATTGGCTGAACATTTCTGCTGTAAGATGATTGTTCTGTTTGTTGCCATTTTCTGAGCATTGTGGCTAATATCTAATACCATCTTTCAATACTGCAAAGACCATTTTGAGCTCTGTGTGTGTTTGTGCATTTGTGGTTACTAAGATACACAGTCCTGCATGATCATTTAACCTGTTTTGCAGTTCACCATTCAAAGCATATGGCTTCACTCAACCCCTTTCTCATGTGACTTTATTCTGCATGCATGTAAGACTTTTAATAAGTTAATGAAATTGAATAATGAGCAGGTATTAATTTCCACCACTCCCCTTGTCTCTAGAATGTTTAAAAGGTTGGGTGGGTTCTAGTTCAAGTAAGGGCCTGTATTTGTTCATACAATTTCAGATCCGGTGTGTCTTTGATCAGTGTTAGAAGAGAATAGTGAATAGCCATCTTATTTTACTGACCACTTCTAAAGATATCTGGATGGCAAAGCGTTTAAAAATAGATAGATGCTTACAGTCAGTATTCATTTGACAAACAAGATTTTTCAGAGTTTTTTGTATTTCTTAGAAATTTTTTAAAATACTTCTAAAATTAAATTGCCAATATCGGAGAGTTTTGAGGTATCCTGTGTTCCAGCATATTGAGGTTTTGGTAGTGCATCATTAGTCTCAAATGTCAATGTAATATTGCTGAAACAAGAGGATATGACAAATTTTGTGGGGTTGTACTAGTTTAGCTGTTGAACAGCATATATTTTGTTGGATGTTGACATATCTGTTGACATTGTTGAATCAGGAGTGGTTAGGTAGAAGTGGACTTTGCAAATGACCCACATGTGCCAGCTGTGATTTAATACATCCTAGGGGTTTATCCTGACAAGTTAACACTGGATTGTATTGGCTGCTATAGCTCCTGGTTGTTTGAAAGACCATTAAGGTGTTAAACAAGGAATGGAGAAAAACCTGAGTTGTCTATGACCCAATTTAACTTAAAACAATGGTAGCATAAAACACATCTGTGCTGATGAGCTGTGTCTAAAAGTGGGGCTGAGAGGATTCACTGACAGCTTTAAATCAAATTCTTTGAAATACTGTAGGTCCAAAGAAATGAGATGACAAATTGTGAGAAACACTTTTCTGCTAGAGAAACACCATTCACTTCCAGTGTGGTTTTTTTTTTAAAGTGTAGTTGTGCTACATCTGTTGCTTTAAAATCAAGAACTCCGTTGTACCTTAAAGACTAACAATTTTATTAGGGCATACACCTCTTCCGAATAGAGCCCATTGCATCAGATGAACAAACTGTTTGTCCACTCTACTGCACTTTATTGTTGCATGGCATGTGTTCTCTCGGATTGCATAGTTGTCATTCACAAAGCAGTTCCTCTCCCCCCCCCCCCAACAACTCCTTGAAGTATTTAGCCAAATGGTCTCTGAAAAACAGTGAATCATAACATGTTTTAATTTTCTACTGTCACCACGACCATCTACTGAGCAATACCAGTGACTCTATGAGTGATAAGCAATGAAGTTAACCACTTTTCTAAGTCCCATGTAGTTCAAGAACTTTTGGAAGCCCATGACAAATCCAGCCTCAGACTAGCCCATGAGCAAAATGACAGAAATATGTCTGTCCATCCCCATCCCCCCCCCCCCATTTTCCTACCTTGGTAGTTAAAGATCTTATAATTTTTTTCAGATGACGACATAGTCACATAGTTGCTGAAGGACCAAGGCTAGTGAAATTAGGATTAGAGATTAAAGGAGAAGCTACCCATTTAGTTTTTTAAAAGGTACAACTCTCCAGGTGTTATTTGCAACTGCATAAGACTTCTGTTTTCAGTGGCTAAGCACTGCAAATTTAATTTAAGAAAAATAGATGTAGAGCTTCTTCATTATATTCTCTTACCCCATCACCACCACAACCAGAAAGAAGTGCTAAGAAGTTGTCCAGGTATTTCCTAACAAAGTGCCCTCCTTTTTTGCTGTGATTAACTTAAGCTTTCTGCACATTGCAGCTTTTTGATGCTTCTGATCTGTCTCTCTCTACATTGCAATACTTTATTCCTTTCTGTTGCAGATGTTACATCTCTTAAGCAATGCTCATAAGGATTTTGTCCCTCTTCTCAGCATTTCAATATTAATTTTAATGGCCTCTGGAACTTTATTGAGCATTTTTATTAGACTGTGTTTTTTTTTAAAAAAAACCAAATAATTATACATTTTCTGTATTTAAAGTCATCACATGGAAATTTGTATTTTGCACACAGTAAATGTTTAACTTTCTAATTTGGCTGTGAACAAATAAATGTAGTTCTACATAAATATGGTTGAATTTTCTCTTCCTTTTTAAATAAACTGGTTTAGTGTCATAGTTCCATCTAGACTTTGCTGTGGTTCTAATCTTCATGCAGTGATAATTATGCTCAGCATTTACTTTCCTACTCCTTAGCTGTAAGGCATTTAAAAGGCTTCTAAATAGTAACATTTGAGAAGATCTCTCACAGTTGGTCACCTGGTGCTTCCTGTTTCTCTAGAAGCACAGCCTACCTTTAGTAGAGAAATCATATACAATGGAATATCATTTAACAAATTTAATGTGTTCTCCAGGACCTTTTGTACTATGAAAAATTTGTAATGCAAATTTCCCATAGGAATGCATTGAAAACCAATTAATCTTTTCCGGGGAAAATTGTTAAGCAAGCCACTACCTGTATTTTCTATGGATTTCCTTCTGTTATACAATTTTTGTGTTAAGTGAGCTGTTTGTTAAGTGAGGTTCCACTGTACAGTGATCCCCTTCTCTTCCAATCTGACTAGCTCATCCAGAGATTGTGTGGCTTGTGTATCTCAGGTGAAAGTCAGTCAGCAAACCCAAATGGGTTGCTAGAAAGATTGGGAAGCAGGCCTGGAAGAGGAAGTTCCTTTTCTAGTCAGTTTTGGGGCACTCAAGCTTCATACTTTGGTTGAATGTAAAATACATTCAGGCAAATTGTTGCTTTGACATTCACTGACTGTCACCTGGATCTTGGAAAAAGTTGTACCTGGTAATGTTTTTATCACTATATTAAAAAGGTATCTCATTTGTAAATGAGGTTAAAATTGGGGTATCAGTATAGTGAATACTATATTATTCTGTTAATGAAAGGTCAGTTACAACTTCTCTTTTTGGATGAGAGAATTTGATTTTTAGACTCAGCCATGGTTACTAAGGGAGCTGGAAATGGTTGAAAATGCTAGAGTCAGGGTGGGAAAGAGCCACTCTTGTTGCGTTATGGCAAGCCTGAGAGGATGGAATGTACAACAATGAAACCAAAATTGTGTTTGCTAAAAGCAAGGGTGGGAAATGTCTCTCTGGGGCTGCACCCTTTGTCATATCTCATCATTGGCTGTGCTCATTATGGCTGATGGGGAGTTACAGCCTAACACTGCTGAGAAATTCATGTTGGCTGAAAACAGGGTTTTCAAAAATACTTTAAAATGCTCCTTAAGTAATTATGTATGCTTGTCTGTCTCTAAATGTATTTATTCCTGTTCATATGGTAAGTAGTCAAAGGGAGGGAAGATCTCTATCCCAGTAGGTTCCCCTGAACACCATCAAAGCATGGTGTATCAAGTCAAAAAGGCCACACATTCCCTAATGTTTTAGAAAAAACAGGTATCATTCTGTGTCCTGTCCCTGGTGCTCAGTAAGGGTGAGGGTGGTATATAAAGAGAGAAGGTTCTAGCCATTGGTCCAATTTGGACAAGATATCTTGGTATCTGAGGCAAAGGGAAAGCAGTATTGATTTGTTGAGCTGTGGCCAGCTCAGCCCTCTGGCCAATTCAGAAGTTCAGAGAAAGCATATTCTGTTGTCTGCTCCTTCCAACCCCATTCTTGCCTTCCATCTTTCCATTATCCCTGAGGTTAATTATCAGTAACCTCAGCCAACCATTGCCTTCAAAATGAAAGGAAGGGTTTCTTCAGGCTTCTTCTGCTTTCCTGCTGCTGATTGTTTTGCAAGATGAGGAATATGAGCAAAGGAATTATTCCTAGCTCTACGATGACGAGCCTTTGCACTCCAGGTGTTCTTGGGCTTCAATTTCCAGAAGCCCAAGTCTCTGTGAATCCACACGAATGGGTTTACTGCATGTACGCACAGTAAACCCATTTGTGTGGATTCATAGAGACTTGGTTTACTGGGAATTGAAGATCAAGAACACCTGGAGTGCCTAGGTTCACCATCACGGCCCTAGCTAGACACTCCAATTCTTCCCCCAGGTACCTCCTTGTTAGATTATTTATA
Source organism: Bradypodion pumilum (assembly GCA_035047305.1). Taxonomy (NCBI): domain Eukaryota; kingdom Metazoa; phylum Chordata; class Lepidosauria; order Squamata; family Chamaeleonidae; genus Bradypodion; species Bradypodion pumilum. Next base: position 405,694,031 of record JAWDJD010000001.1, read on the forward strand.
TCATTTATAGCAGAGATTACCATGTGGTACAGTCGCATATATTTTGCCCTTTCTCCCAGACCTGTTTGCAGTCTGTGACTCATAAGCACTTCTCATGCTGCCCACTTATCCCGAACAAACTGCTGGTGCTGACAGGTATTAAAGTTTCCATACATTTGCTCCCAAGCCGCTTTGAAGCAGCTGTGCAAGAACAAGATGAAGTTGCTGAAGGTCTGGATGACTTTATCAGACCACAGCCCTAAATCCTGCCTCTTGTTTTTCATGTGGTTATATTATATTACACTGTGGAGAAAAGGATAGATCTTGCACAGATTTGTTGTCTTTCTACAACTGTTCTTCTCCCTGTCTCTGGGAAGTTTTCTTAATGTCCGCTCCTGACTTTTGCCTTCATAAGCAAGCAGCAGCAACTTCTTGGTTAACTAGAAAGGAATTTACTTTCTTGAAAGTACTCATTCTGTCTCTAAGAACAATCTGTACATGCTTTCAACAGAGAAACCAGCCTTATTGGGGCAATGCTTCAATTTCTTCTTTATATTAGCGTAATTCTGGCCTGTCTTGTGGCAACATTCGGCTGTCAAGGTGGCTTTAATGGTTTTCAACAAACAATACCTGTAAGAGCATATGAAAAATCCACTATTCTCAACACAGATTAATAACCTAAAGCTATATATCTATTTTCATGCTAAAGTGATCATATATTTTCTCTTACATTTGCATCACCTTCTTTATTTAAAAAGCATGCAAAGTTACTTTTTGTCACTTCAAGAAGGCAGTTCTCATATAGTATTTTGCACACCCAAACGTATATGTTTAGGACTTTGATGTTCAATATTTGCCAACATTTTTTCTAATTCCACCACAAACTATATATGAGAGAAAGAATGGTTTGTTTTTGATAAAGGGTCAGTTCAGATATCAAGTTAAAGGGCTAAAATAGAGATTGTGTCACTCTGCTGTAGATGCTGAGAATGCTTATGAAGTGGAGTTTCTAAGGCTTGCTGAGAGCCCAATGTATTATGTTTCTCAAAATCTGCTACATCGGCCCTAGTTGGAGATGGTAATACATTAGTCTAGCACAGTGATACGAACCTTGGCACTCCAGCTGTTCTTGAACTTCAATTCCCAGAAGCCCTGATTGGCAGGAGTGCTGACTTGGGCTTCTGGTAATTGAGGTCTAAGAACACCGAGAGTGTCAAGGTTCGCCATCATGGGCCTAGTGTGAGTGTAAGTGGTATTGCATTTAGATCTCACTGCAGCTTCTTCTTCCATGTCTAGGCCAGACATGAAGGCACATGTTGGTGAGTTCATTCTGAAGTTCCTTGTGTCTGACCTAGTGAGAGAAAGATTAGCTGGCCACACAATGTTGCCGTTGCCTGGGGTACACCCAGTTGTGGTTCAAAACTACCACAGTCTTTGAGGAGGCTCTTGACAGTGTTGTTATCTGACTAAACTGATACTAAGTAGTCTGTCAGTGATTATTTTTCTTTTCTTTTTTTAATAACAGTGAATGTAATGGTCTTGAGCATCACAGTTCCATAGTTATTAATTTGCAACTAACGATGTTTCATGTATTAGACTTAGATGTCTAGGCCAGACATGAAACTGCCAATATGAAGGAACCAGTGTGCAAGATCTGTCCTAGGCCTGTGATGTAGCTCCAATCTGTCTACGTAACAACTATCTTTAAATTAAAGCAATATTCATCCCAGCTTTTGCAGCCTACTGAACAAATTGATCCTGTTCTTATATTGTTTAAAAGTTATGCCTTCCTACTTCTCCTTTTAAAATAAACTAAAATACTCGCAGCTATATGCTGTATCCAGTGCTAGCGTAAACAAAATATGTTTGTGCAAAAGAATTTCTAACTCCCAGCTTCCCACTTCATTCCCTTGCATGCTCCAAAAAGTATCACAGAGGGCTAAAGGGGTTTCACTAAAGGCTTAGGATGACAGGCTACTGGAATAGAAGAGCATTTTAACGTCAGAATCAATTTCCATAGTAACTATGCTGTTTCCCCTTTCTCTGGTAGCCTGTTACTAAGCCTTTGCAAAATGTTTTTCATGGCTCATACAACCACAATGTTCAAGCTATAAAATATTGAGTAATTCATCACTTTATAAAGTTTAAAAAGAAACTGTTACTCATTTTTAATGTATCAGAGAGTAAACAAAACAAAGACAAAAAACATTGTGGCACCTTAATGACTAATTGCTGTATTTTGATTTTAGCTTTTGTAGATCAAGTCCACTTCTTCAGACTTGAGCCACAAAAGTTAACATATACACATTGAGAACTGCTGGTCTAGACTGTGCAGTTGCCAATGACATTAGTAATGAAACTGATTTTTTTAAAAAAAAACATGTTTGAAAAGCTGCTCTTTTTAAAAATGCCAGAAAATTATAGTTCTTAGACAAAAAATACTGGGAAGAGCATAAGATGTTTAAAGTTACCTTTATTCAGAATTAAAAATCAAGGAATTAAAACCAGGCAAACCTTGGCTGTGTCTTGTCCCAGTGATACTCTGTCCTAGTCGGAGGTTAAATATCTGGATGTATCAAGTTCATGTACAAGCAGTGATTTGCATCAGTTATGTGGCAATTAGTTACAACTCCTCTTCATATTAAGCAGTTTTGTTTGTGGGTAATATTACAAAAAGTTACTTCTGTTTCTGTCGCCATTTATTTACCGTTATATGTTTTCCTGCAAAATAAGGAAAAATCCCAAAAAGAAGAGGAGAAATAAGAACAAATGCCAGTTTGTTAAATGAATTGATTAGACAACAGTGATCATATATAATTGCTAAACTGATGAATACTGATACAGTACAAGACTTAAAATAATAATGGAAAGGATACTATTATTGTAGGATTCTTTCCATTAGTGTAATAGATGGTGGGATGAGAGCTGCAGCTTGAGAATGTTGTTCAAACCAGGAGCATCCATCTCTGTCATAGCAGTAGCTCAAGGGTGGCTAACATTTTCATACCACAGGCCAGACCTCCCCTGACACACAGCTGTGTGCCGCTTCTGGTGCTTCCAGTGTCGGCAATGGCAGCAGGCGCAATCATGGTATTTTTTTTCCGCTGCTTTTGCACCCCCTGATGCTTCCTGTGGCAGCGGGAAGGAAGGTGGCACTTTGTGCTGCATTTTTGTAGTTTTTCACTGGATTTCAGCACTTCCAGCAGTGGCGGGGAGCTTCCAGCAATTGTGACATTCCCGCCGCAGGCCGGATAAATTGGTGCTGCGGGCTGGACCAGACCCATGGGCCGTAAATTGGGAACCGCTGCCATAGGTCATCTGCCAGCAAGTGGATGATTGTACTATCATTTGGGACAGATGAGCTCAAACTGAAAAGATACAGAGGCAGTCAGAGAGTAAAGGCCAATCATGAGCTGGCTCTTTCTTTCCCCTTCTTCAATAGTGTTCCTCTGTCTTGCTAGCAGCTTAAATTTATGCACAAATATTATTTTGCTAAGCTTTTAATCTTACAAGGTTGTATTTTAGCTGACTCAGAATTTCAGATTAAACTTTAGCATGATTTATGAAGTTGGACCTTCTCAATGAGAAATAACTAACAGCCTCAAGTGGTGTATGATAAATTTGGAAGTTCATTGTTACAATTAAGGGGGCTGGGAAAAATTATCACTCATGTGCAAGGAGAGGGTTTTTTGTGTTACACAAATAAATTTTAGCAAATTGAAGGGCTGCCTTCCCTCATGCCAATATTTTGCCCACCTGTGTTCTAAACATTTGACTAGAAAATACTATTGGCTAATAGAAACATTTACTTATTCCATGTACAGTACTCATATATAAGTGCCTACATGATTTCACTACTAGAATGATAATTTTTTTATAGATGATAAATGTGATTTTAATAATGCTAATCCATGCAAGCTTTGGAAGCAGTAAACAAGCTTGTATGTTTGGATTTGTTAGATTTCAGTCAGCTGCCACTCTCATTAAGATGTGCCATCTGGCAAACTAGGTGAAGATCCTGACTAAGATTAAGCAACAGCTTCTGCTCAAGGAGCTCCACTGGAGGATTAACACTCTCTAACTTCACAACATGCCCACGTTCTCCCGGGTGAATTAAGCAACATATCTGGCAAGAGATGTAAACTATCTATCCTGTAGCCTCTCAGAGTTATCTCAGTCTGAAGAAGCAGGAAAACACAAGGACTCTTTTTTTTACTTATCTTGACCTTAAATAGTTGCTTGTTCTCCCTTAGGGTGGCCATGTTTCCTATATTAAAAGGGACAGTCCTCCATTTACAGGACTGCTAGAGTTTAAAGATAAAGTTCTGTAAGAAGGAAGCCCTGAAGCTGCTAGTCAGCAGATTGCATGTTGAGAAGAGAGCAGTCACACAGGTCATGTATTTGGTTAGATTTCAGGATGATTGTGAGAAATCTTGTATTTATGATTAAATTGCAGTAGATACTTCCAAATGCGTGTCTAGGCAAACTAGAATGTGCAAATTTAATGCAAATATTTGGTGACATATTTTCACTTGTATGTTGGGCAATGAATATGTGCCCCATCTCACATGGCAACAGAGGTAGGGAATGGAAATTTGTATGTTAGCAACATTCGTACTACACTGGAGACATCAATATATCTGCTAGCTCTCTCCCTACCATTTACAATGTTTGACAGTGGGATAGCCTGTGAAGTCTCGTGGAGCAGAAAAGAAAAACATTCATGAGGTTATTTTGAAAACTTTGCCTCTGATAGAAGCTTTTGTTTTCTTTTTAAATATCCCTTTCTTTCAACAGAGGGAGTGGCTGTTGTCCAGATTAATAACTAATTTGATTTATTTTTTGTTGCTGTGAAAGTATAGATAACAATTTAACACACGAACTCAGATCATTGCAGGATCCAGTCTTGTGTTTGAGTTGGCGGAGATGAAATGTTTACAGGAACCTAGCAACTGCTGATCACTGTACAGTTGAAACGGTTTGTGCTGTTTCTGCTCCATGAGAACTGAATGTTTTCCATGTACTGTTACTTGAACGCTGAGCTTTAAAACCCTGAGCCTTATTAGGATCATTTAGACAACTCTGGGAGTTTTGTGACCAAATTATAGACAATAGATTGTATTTTCCAGAGGGTTAGCCTGTTTCAGCAAAATCGTAAAACAGAGCTTCCAGAAAATATTGAACAGTTTTTGTCTCTTGCCTACTTTAAAGTTTTTTTGTAGTTTTCTTATAAAAAAGGAAGAGAGAAAGATAAGAGGGCTGCTCATAAAATGAAAATGATAATTTTGGTTCCCCTTGGTTTCTCATTTTTCCTGTCTTAAATTCACTTTACTCTAAACAAATAACATTTCCCCATTCAGTTCTTCCTGAACATATGAGACCTATCCATAGCTATAACTATGTATATTTATGTGAAAATGGGTATGTACTAGGAGGACATTTACCCATATACAGACATGGCATGCAGTGTTGCCTAATGTGTTCTTGAGATGCATTTGCTTAATCCAATGCATTTTTAGTGTTGTTATCACTGAGCTTTTTGTGTGTACTTTTTCTGCTATATGTATTTTGAGGGGCATAATTCGCAGTTCAAATCTGCAAGAATAACTAAATTGTGTAAATTTTAATAAAAGGCTCCCTGGTTCATTCCCTAAATATACATGGAAGATGAGGGCTCCAATGCTGGAGGCACTCAAGAGAAAATTGGACATCTGTCTTTCAGATCTGCTTTGATGTGGGTTCCTGCATTGAGCAGGGCACTGGACTAGATAGCCTAAAGTACCTCTTCCAACTCAATCTTTCTATGATTCTGTAATTTTAATCCCCCCTTGAACATTGTTCTCTTCTTTTATTTTTGGTTTTATATTATTATTATTATTATTATTATTATTATTATTATTATTATTATTATTATTATTATTATTATTATTATTATTATTATTATTATTATTATTATTATTATTATTATTATTATTATTATTATTATTATTATTATTATTATTTGACTTGTATGCTGCCCACTCGCAAAGCGACTCTGGGCGGCTAACAAAGATACAAAATATCACAATTACAAGGTATCACGTTATCATAATGCAAAAAACATTTCAAAACATTTCAAAAAATATCCCAATTACAATTACAAAATATTGAATTATTATGATACAAAAAACAATACACAAAAAACATTGTAAACTCAACCCCACCAACTATGTCCAAGGGAGAGTCCGGCGGCAGCGGCGGCAGCAGCAGCAGCGTTTTTATGGCCAGCCAGCCAGTGCCGCACAGCTGCGTCTCCTTCCCTGAGTGGTGCTTGCACCAAAGGGGCAGGATATAAATGTAATTAATAAGCAAAGAAACATTTTGGGGAATCAGGCAGGGTGACTGCATGTGTAACATGATAGCATTCTGGAATCGTAAAGATGACAAATCCCCTCCAAATGCTAAAATCCTCCAAAGGCACCATTTGCACAGATTCATCTCAGCATGGGTGACTTCTAAAGTTTTAGGGCAAGGCAGCTGATATAACCGAAGTTATTTTTTTGTTTTGCCTACAAAGGAAAGGAACTGGTTAGCTCCATGTCATGAGTAAATGATGATTGCTTCCTTCCTCACTGCCAGTTTAATGGAGAAGGGATGTGGCTAATGGATAACACATAGAAGGACCAGGAAGGAAACTTTTCTCTCACACAAGAAGCCTTGAAGAGGAGAGAACGGGAAATCAGCCAGGGAGAGTAAGGCAGCTGTATCACAGACTTCCTTGCTTCAATGTCCCACCACATGGCTTTCTTTCTCACCAAAGAGTTCCCTGCCTTCTGTCAGGCACAGTCTCTCCCACTTCTACTGGAATCCCAGCTGCATCCTGCCACGGATTTACATTTGCCATATTTGGTGTATGCAAACCAAGACACAGGACACAGCCTCGGGCTGGGTTAACTCAGGTTTATTGCATCGTGGACAGAGGGAACATGAGGTAATGGCGGATCGATAGCTCTTTATATACAGTGGTAATACATTCGAACGTGGTGCCATGGTAGCCCATTGGCTACTGTCTGTGTGACGTCATTGCGGGTCACGCCCTTCTTGTCCAGGTGTAGATGGTGGCGGGAAAACTTCCCGCGCTGTTGCCTTTGATGAGTTCGGACCAAGAGAGCTTGGACGCTCGCTGCTGCCGGCTGGTGGTCATTAGCTCGCGTCCTATTACAGGGTTTATATGATACAGCTGAAGGTTACATTGTTGCTATGATACATTGTAATCCATGAGTAAGATAAAACCATCAGAACACAACACCCCTCCCCCCTAGGACGAGACAAAGTCTCGAGCCCCACACTTGACACACTTCCCCCCCCTTAGGAGACAAAGTCTCTCAGCCAAGATGGCTTATTTCGAACACGCTGGGGTCTCGATGCGGGCTGCCTCTCCCCGGGTTTGCTACCTTCTCTTTGTCCCCTGGTTTCCTGTCCTGTAATTGGAGAGGGAGACTCGTTAGTGACTTGCCGCGGCTCCGTGGCGTTGTTGGGAGGTGTGCTCTTTCTTAGGGAGGAACCGGGGGCACTGGGGGCTAACGAAAAACCCCTCTTCTCGCTTGGATGGGTGGGGGAACACTCCTGAAAACCCCCCCGGTTCGCAAAATCAAAATCAAAATTACAATCGGGGGCAGCGGTCGCGAACTCCTCTCCCCCTTCCCCGGCCCCTGATAGGACTGGCGTATCAAAAGGATATGAGTCGGGGCCGCTGCTTCTGCCTTCCCCCCTTGCTTGGGACTGTTGTCCACTGCTGTCTCCCCCTTGGGTTAAGCGGGTGGGGGAGAACCCTAACGCTGAATCCTGTTGCTGAGCTCCACTGACTGGCCCACTCACCCGGTGCCTCAGTTGGTCTGCGTGCCTCCTCCAGAGGAGGCCGGTGCTAGTCTCTACCCGGTACGACACTGGCCCCGTCTGTTCTACAACCGTCCCTGGTACCCAGGCTGGCCCTGCGCTGGAATAGTTCCTGCAGTGAACAGGGTCACCGGCGGCGAAACCTTTCGAGACTGCCAACCCTATGTTTTTTCCTTTATCTTCGACTCTCGTCGGGTCTAGCCTGGACAGGATCGTGGTCAGTTTTCGCCGCATCAAGAGCTCAGCCGGCGAGTAGCCCGACGCTAAGGGGGTCACCCTATACGCTAAGAGGAACTGGCATACTTGGTGATTTAGGTCCCCCTGGCCCATGCGCCGCAGCGCCTCCTTTGTTGTACGCACCAGCCGTTCCACTTGGCCATTCGTGGCCGGGTGAAACGGTGCGGATGTGACATGCCGAATGGCGTTTGCCTCCATGAATGCTCCGAACTCAGCGGAGGTGAAACAACTAGCGTTATCGCTGACTAAAGTGTCGGGTAAACCGAACGTGGAAAAGACTCTCCTTAGCCGGCCAATTGTCGTGGCGGAGGACGTGCTCTTTACTGGGATAACCTCCAGCCACTTGGAGAACGCATCCACCACCAGGAGAAACATGGTTCCTCGGAATGGGCCAGCGAAATCTACGTGCACTCTGGACCATGGCCCCCGTGCTGTGTCCCATTCCCTATGCGGAAGACGGGCCGCCTCAGGTCGGGATCCCTGGCATGCCTCGCAAGTGCCGACCATGTGCTCAATGTCCGCGTCCAGCTGTGGCCACCAGAAGTAACTCCGGGCCAGCGCCTTCGAACGCACAATGCCCGGGTGGCTGACGTGCAGCAGTTCGAGCACCCTCGTCCGCAGGGGCGTAGGGACCACCACCCGTTGGCCCCACAAGAGGCACCCCCTTTCTAGGGACAACTCTAGCTTTTTCCGAAAGAATGGGTCGAACTCCGTACTCGGGGACGATGCCGGCCACCCCTTCTGTACCCATGAACTAACTTTCTCCAGCGTTCTGTCCTTGCCTGTCGCCCTAGCAATGTCGGCTGGTACTATTGGGGGTGCGTCTAAAACCTCAATTAGCAACACCTGGCGGTCTCTTTCAACTCTCGCCTTCTGGTCATCCGACAAGGGCAAAGGGGACCTCGAAAGTGCATCAGCATGGCTGATCTCCTTTCCGGGCCGGTACTCCAACTCATGTTGGTATGCGTTGAGGAAAATAGCCCATCGCAGCATTCTCGGGGACAGGATCTGCGGCGTGGGCTTGCTCGCCGTGAAAATCCCTAACAGCGGCTTGTGGTCGGTCACGATTTTGAACGGGCGGCCATACAAAAAATCGTGAAATTTTTTGGTTCCCGCTACTATCGCTAACGCCTCCCTGTCGGTTTGTGCGTAATTTCGCTCCGCTTGGGACAGGGACCTTGAGTAAAAAGCTACCGGGGCCTCCCTTCCGTCCTCCAACACGTGGCAAAGCACCGCCCCCACCCCCACCGGGGATGCATCACAGACTAGGACCACTGGCCGTTTGGGGTCGAAGTGCGTCAGGATTGCCTCAGATGTTAGGAGTTGCTTTAGCTCTTTGAACGCCCTCTCGTGCTCGTCACCCCACATCCATGGCTCCTCCTTTTTAAGTAACCGATGGAGCGGTTCGGCCACGGACGCCTTCCGCGGGAGGAATGTATGGTAAAAATTGAGGAGCCCCAGGAAAGACTGCAGCTCGGTTTTGGATGTGGGGCGAGGGGCCTTTTTAATGGCTGCTACCTTGGATTTAGACGGCTTGATCCCCTCGGGTGTGATCCGAAACCCTAAAAACTCGACCTCAGTTTCGAAAAAAACACATTTGTCCTTCCTCAATCTCAGCCCCGCTTTCTCGAACACGGTCAGTACTTTGTCCAACCTTTTTGCCAGTTCAGCCTCACTCCCCCCTGTTATCAACACGTCATCAAAATAAGGCAACACCCCCTCCAGGCCCTTTAGGAGGCGTTCCACAAGCGATTGAAAAAGGCCGGGTGCCGAGTTCACGCCGAACTGTAACCGCGACACCTGGAACGCTCCCTTATGTGTAACTATCGTTTGTGCCGCGGCCGTGGCGGGGGTCACAGGAAGTTGCTGATAGGCTTGTGCCAAATCGAGTTTAGCGAAACACTTTCCCCCATTTAGCCTGGCCAAAAGGTGGCTGATCACTGGCACCGGGTATGCATTAGGGCGGATCGCCTTGTTAATTGTACACTTATAATCAGCGCAAATGCGCACCTCCCCGTTAGCCTTTAGAGCCGTTACAATTGGAGTTTCCCACTCCGCGGAATCAACAGGAATAAGAATCCCCTGGCCCACCAGTTTGTCCAGTTCCGCCTCTATCTTGTCCTTGAGTGCGAACGGCACCCTGCGTGGTTTGAGTCTTATCGGGCGGACCTCCGGGTCTATGTCGAAAGCTACAGGGGGTCCCTTGAACTTTCCGAGTCCTTTCTTAAAAACGGCGGGATGCGCATCGCAAACCGCTTGTATTGGGTCCCCCCCCACGGTATGCACCCCCCCTATGAACAAACCTAAGGGCTGAAACCACTGTGTCCCTAGGAGGCTACAGCTTCCCCCCTTGAGGACAACTAGGGGCAGTTCCGCAGAATGTCTCTTAAAATTGACCCGAAATTTCCCGACCCCCAACACCGGAATGCTGTTTCCCTGTACGTCCCGTAGCGTGGACCTCAACGCCTTAAGCTTGGGCCGCACGTGGGGGTCGATTTTCAGGAACTCTTTCTGGGGAATTATGGAATAGGAGGACCCCGAGTCAATTTCCATCTTAATAGGGGCCCCTTGTACTAATACCTCAACGAAGTAATGGGACTGTCCCGCGGACACGCTGAACACTGGGGCGTCGTCCTCGCTGTCGTCCGAGACGCGGCCCACGCCGTCCTGCTTCCTCGTGGTCTGGGCGCCATCTTTGGGCCTCGCTGGACGGTCCGGTCTGGCCGCGCGGTCTTGTGACTGCCTCCGGCCCTCTTTCCGTTTTCTGCATGCCTTGGCGATGTGCCCCCGACGGCCGCAGGTGTAACACTCGGCCTTCCTGAACGGGCATCTCGCACGCTCGTGGGCCGCTCCGCAACCCTCGCAGCGTCGACCACCCTTCCGGACCTTCTGGACCTCCTCGCCGTCGCTGCCTTCCGTAGACGACTTTGAGGCCCGTCGAGTCGCGTGCACCGACTGTCCGGTCTTCCCGTGCACCGAATTTTCCGCCTTGCCGGCTCTAGGACGCCACTCACGCCACTGGTGCATCTCGTCCACTCCAGCATTCGTGGACTCTGCGGCTTCCGCGGCCTCTATGACCTCTGCCAGCGTGGGTGGCGGCTCCTTATTCATCAAGCTGCGCTGTACCTCCTTGTCTTTCAGGCCACACAACACGCCGTCCCTGAGGACCATCTCCAGGATATCGCCCCATTTACAGGGGGCGGCGGCTATCCTCATGGCGGCCACGAATGCCTCAACCGACTCATTCGGCGCTTGGACTCGCCTCCAAAACGCGCTCCGAGCGGGAAACATTGCCCTCGAGGGGCAGAACCGCTCTCGCAGCAGTTTCATGATGTCGCTCGCCTTAAAGTCGCTCACCTTCTTCGGAGCGATTATGCCCACCAGCGTCCGCTTGGTTTCCATCCCGAGCATTCTGGTGAGGATGGCCCTCTTCCTCTCCTCGTCTTCTCCTTTGACTCTGAGTTCCACCAGGGCCGCCTGGAAATCCATCTCAAGCAGCTCCCAGTCTTGCGGTTTGGTGATGTTGAAACCGCTCTGTGCCCTGGCTGTTCCGTGGGGATCCATTATCCCATCCTCGTCGCCAATTTGGTGTATGCAAACCAAGACACAGGACACAGCCTCGGGCTGGGTTAACTCAGGTTTATTGCATCGTGGACAGAGGGAACATGAGGTAATGGCGGATCGATAGCTCTTTATATACAGTGGTAATACATTCGAACGTGGTGCCATGGTAGCCCATTGGCTACTGTCTGCGTGACGTCATTGCGGGTCACGCCCTTCTTGTCCAGGTGTAGATGGTGGCGGGAAAACTTCCCGCGCTGTTGCCTTTGATGAGTTCGGACCAAGAGAGCTTGGACGCTCGCTGCTGCCGGCTGGTGGTCATTAGCTCGCGTCCTATTACAGGGTTTATATGATACAGCTGAAGGTTACATTGTTGCTATGATACATTGTAATCCATGAGTAAGATAAAACCATCAGAACACAACACCATATCAGTATACATTTTATTTAAAGCATTGTAGCTCCACAAGCTGTGGTCTTTGTACTTCCTGGGTTTAAATCATTTGGGGAGGGAGCTGCTGTGGCTCAGTGGTTAAGAAGCTTGCCTTGTTAACTGGAAGGCTGACAAGTCGGCAGTTTAAGACCCAGGTACTACATGATGGATTGAGCACCCTTCTCTGTCCCAGAGAACATGAAAGGAGCCTCATTTGGGTGTTCCCTGAGCAGTTTCTTCCACAAAAATCCTTTCAACCCCAAGTAATTTCTGACACGAAATTATTATCATTTGGGGAGTGCTTTGATTTTTCTTTTAATCTATTTCGGTATGTTAAAACCAAGGGATCTACAGCTCCGGTTTGCATGGCCTTCACTCTCCTACTGCTAAAAAGAGGAAAGCAAATATGATGCAACGTGAATGTACATAATTTCATCTTTTTCAACCATTGTGGAATTGAACCTGCTATCTTTGGAAAGGTGAATTTTTCTGAATTTGAAAGAGTTCTGCCAAAAAATATGTGTGCAAAATGAACATATTAAGGGGCAGGGCTGGCTCTACCATTAGGCAGAATGAGACAGCTCCCAGAGGCAATCATACTAGAGCATGAAGCAAGCCATTGGGTAAGATAGTTGTGTGCCCTTACTTCAGCCTGTATTCAAGCAAATTTTGTCCTCTGATTTAACTATAGAAGAATGCAGGGCATACTAACTGCATCCTCATTACCTAGCTGACCCTTCATGAGCAGTAGAGAATACTGCCTGATCACTAGTGTTGAAGAAAGATTCAACTATCAACCCAGATATCTTTTTTACATGGAAGTGAATATCATCCTTTTCTTTGACTCAGGAAGCAAAATTGTCTGGCCATCCCATTTAATTTAATTTAATTTAATTTTTGCACTTGTATGCTGCCCAATCAGGGAACCCGACTCAGGGCGGCTCACAATTAAAACAATATACACAGTAAATACACAGTAATACAATATACAAAATTCAATCTACAAATACAACATATAATAAAATGCAACAACACAATACTATAACGGCCTCTCCACCCTAGCCACAGGCAAATTCCAAGGGTGGCAGCGGTGAGGTCCTGCTGCCATAGCAGCCTTTTCAGGCCCAGAGAGGGGCAGGGCCCAGAAGCACTGACAGGTGGAGACGGTCCTGGCGCCCATGGCTGGAGGGCCTCTTCACCCCAGCCAATGCCAGAGTTGGGGGGAGGAGGAGTCCTGCTGCCATAGTGGTCTTTTCCAGCCCAGCCAGGGGTGGGCCCAGGAGCGCCGGCAGGTGGAGGGGTCCTGGTGCCCATGGCTGGAGGGCCTCTTCACCCCAACTGAGGCTAGAGTCCATATAAATTAAAGAATACAATATTTTAAATATGTATTGGGGAATAAAGAGTACAAGGGATGCTAATGTCTATGGAGTAGTATAACCGCATAATGTGGTGTGTGTGCGTGCGATCTTAAAAGAATAAATAAATGTTTATAGTTTGGCCTAATCCGATTTAAAAATAGAAAATGAGAAGCTGAAACAAATAAAAACAAATAGTTCCATCTTTTTCTTACCTACAGAACACCAGCACACACAAATAGGATAGCATGTGAAATGGAGGCTAGCTGTAGCTCAGATGTAAAGTCACTCCAATTTATATAACCTTCTTTTACAGAATATTGCCAATAATTTATGGAGCACCTGGTGATCACTCCAGTCTTTGTAAAGTCATTAGCAATATCTCCTTAGCATACCAGCTTCTGTCCTGCTGTGACCAAGATGTTTATGGCTTTGTAGATTCTTTTGCTCCAGGGAGATGTCATCTCTAATTTCTTTACTAGCATCCTGAAAGGCTTTTCAGCAGGAAGCAACATGGATCCCATGTCAAGTTTCTGATGGAGGAATTGCCAGAAGCAATAATATAATAATGCTTCCACATGGGACACGTAGCAGGCGAGCAATTTTCTTCACCTCAGGCTCTCCAGAATCATATGCATTCAGTGATAGTGTTCTAATTGTGTGTGAGAGAAAGAGAACCAGGGGAGTTATCTCTGAGTTTGAGAGAACGATAGTGTAACTTTAAGAGTACTGCTGCTTAAATGCCAGGAATCAAACCATAGGACGTTCTAGCATCACAAGAGGTGCAGTCCTTTGAGGTTTTCATGCCTGCCCAATAAGTTTGGAAATAAAGGCCATAGTTTGCTCTCTGATGACCAAATGTCAAACGAAAGGAAGGTAATGTGCAGCTAGCAGATCAACTGAAACCATGTGGTAGGATAAACATCATTTGCTTCTTAAGAAAACTGGAAACGCTTATGTTGTTGTTGTTCAGTCGCACAGTCGATTCCGACCCTTTGCGACCCTATGGACCATCGTTCTCCAGGCGCCTCTGTCCTCCACCATCCCCCTCAGTCCTCCCAGTTTTGTGCCCATTGTGTCTACAATACCATCTATCCATCTCATCCTTGGCCTCCCCCTTCTTCTTTTGCCCTCCACCTTTCCCAACATCACGGCCTTCTCAAGTGAATCCTCCCTTCTCATTTGATGCCCAAAGTACTTTAGCCTCATCTTTACTATTTGACCTTCCAATGAGCAGTCAGTGTTGATTTCTTCTAAGATTGACCTATTTGTTCTCCTCGCTGTCCAAGGTACCCTCAAAACTCTCCTCCAACACCACATTTCAAAGGCATCTATTCTTCTGCGTTCAGCTTTCCTAATTGTCCAGCTCTCACATCCGTACATTACCACTGGGAATACCATTGCTTTGACTATTCTAATTTTTGTTTTCAAGGTGATGTCTCTGCTTTTCACTATGTTCCCCAGGTTTCTCATGGCTTGTCTCCCTAGAATCAGCCGCCTCTTTATTTCATGGCTGCAATCTCCATCTGCAGTGATCTTAGATCCTAAGAAAGTGAAATCTGTCACTGCTTCTACTTCTTCCCCGTCTATTTTCCAGGAACTGATCGGGCCTGTTGCCATTATCTTGGTTTTCTTGATATTGAGTCTCAAGCCAGCTTTTGCACTCTCTTCCTTCAAACCGATCAAGAGATTCTTTAGGTCTTCCTCACTTTCTGCCATTAGGGTGGTGTCGTCTGCATATCTCAGATTGTTGATGTTTCTCCCAGCAATTTTGATCCCATATTGTGATTCCTCCATCCCTGCATTGCGCATTATGTGCTCTGTGTATAAGTTGAATAAGCAGGGTGACAAAATGCAGCCTTGTCTTACTCCTTTTCCTATTCCAAACCACTCGGTCATTCCGTGTTCTGTCCTAACTGTTGCTTCTTGGTTCATGTACAGATTTCTCAGGAGGCATATGAGGTGTTCTGGTATTCCCATCTCTTTAATCACTTGCCACATCTTGTTGTGATCCACACAATCAAATGCCTTAGTGTAGTCAATAAAGCAAAAATAAACTTGTTTCTGGTATTCCTTTGTTTTCTCCATGATCCAACGTATGTTGGCAATGTGGTCTCTAGTCCCCCTGCCTCTTCTGAAACCAGCCTGCACCTCTGGTAATTCTCTTTCCACATGCTGCTGAAGTCTATCCTGTATTATCTTGAGCATCACCTTGCTGGCGTGTGGGATGAGCGCGATTGTTCGATAGTTTGAACATTCTTTGGCATTGCCCTTTTTTGGGATTGGAACATATACTGATCTTTTCCAGTCCTGTGGCCACTGTTTTGTTTTCCAAATCTGCTGGCATATAGTTAGGACCTTTTCATTCTTTTGTTGTGACTCACTGTGCGTTGCGTTAATCGGTTGAGCTACAGACACTGAACAGACAGATACAAAGGGCTTGTCCCCACCCCCAGCCATTAATCCTCACAGCAAGCTGCTACCTTGTTTTCAATCTGCCAGTTTGACCCAGTGTAGAGCCTGTTTGTTAATAATGTTACGGTAACTTTAAATACATATGAATTAAAGTTCCTGCTTACATCCCAACCCAAATTATTTCCTGGATTCTGTTTACACCATTGCTCACAGGTGATTCAGAGAGAATAAATTTAGGTCAAACAGATACAGATTATATTAGATTTAAATGATTCTCCTGCCTGGCAGCATGCAAAGAGCAGAAGGGCTTTCCAACATGTCTCATCCTCTTACTTGGTAATCCATGTCTCCAGAGCCCCACTTCAGGCTTTGATTTGGCTCTCACCATATCTTGCTTTATTAGTAAAGGTAAAGGTAAAGGTTTCCCTTGCTCGAAAGCCAGTCGTATCCGACTTTAGGGTGCAGTGCTCATCTCTGTTTCTAAGCCGAAGAGCCAGCGCTGTCTGCTTCTGCAGACGTTTCCGTGGTCATGTGGCAGGCATGACTAGACACCGGAGCGCACGGAACGCTGTTACCTTCCCACCGAAGTGGTCCCTATTTATCTACTTGCAATTTCTTGCTTTCGAACTGCTAGGTTGGCAGGAGCTAGGATGAAGACGGGAGCTCATTTCCGTCCTGCAGTACTCGGGAATCGAACTGCTGACCTTCCACTTCCCAGTCAGCATCTTAGCGACTTGAGCCACTGCAGTTTATTACACAACAATAAAATGATTTGGCCCAAACTTTAACTTTCCTGTAATCTCTCAGCTTTCAAGTGTCTGATGGAGAAATTGCCAGAAGCCATAATGCAGGGGTGCCCAAACTTTTCAGGCCATGGGCCGGTCACATGGTTCAGCGGGCCAGTCACGTGGTTCCTCCCACCAGAAGTGGAATTAAAACATGCCTTGCAGTCTGTTCTGCAACAGGATGAGATAGATTTTTAGGCTGCCATTTTCTCTGCTTAAACGAGGAGTGCCCAAACTATGGCCCGTGGGCTGGATCTGGCCCCCAACACACATTCACCCAGCCGATGTGTTTTACTTCCACTTCCAAATTCATCCGTATGGGTGCATTTTACGTCCACTTCCAGGAGTGGCAAGGGCGGCGTGGGCTGGATGACTTTCGGGTGTATTAAAATTATTATTATTCAGATTAACTGGATGATGCCAGGTTTTCATATGACTGTAAAAATCTCTCCCTCTTCACAAGTATAATTTTGCCTTTTGCATCCCTTAATACACCCTAAAGTGGGGAGCAATCCTGCCAAAATCAAGGCACTTAAAGTCAGGTGTTTGCATACCAGAGATCATAAAAATTTGCTTTTTCAAAACAATAAGCAGATGCGGGTTGTGATCTATCTGGTTCAATTTATGCTGCAGACACATTTTGATTTGCAAATTTGCTTTGTTTTACCACAGACCTAATTTACTTTGATCCAGATCTCATACAAACCAGTCTCACTCCGGCTGGTTTAGTTAATACTTTTGCTTTCTACAGGAAGCAAACATATGGCTCTAAAGTATATATGGAGGTCAGGAAGGCAACAGCAGCCTCTTGCAGTTGCTCCCAGCTACTGGTATTCAGAAACATAATGAAGAGGCTGCTGAATGTTCCATAGAGCTGTTATAAATAACAGGCATGAATTTTCCCAATCCCCCTTTAAAACCAATTGAACTGGTGGTCACTACTGCATTTTGCTAGTGGCAGATCCCACAGTTGAACTCTGCACTGTGCAGTATGTCCTGGATCAGTGGCTAAGAAGCTCACCTTGTTAGCTGGAAGGCTGACAAGTAGGCAGTTTGAGACCCAGGTACTGCATGACAGATTGAGCGCCCCTCTCTGTCTCAGCTCTTGGAGACATGATAGGAGCCTCATTTGGGCATTCCCTGAGTGGAGTTTCTTCCGCAAAAATCCTTTCAACCCAGAATAATTTCTGACACAAAATTATTATTATTATTCAGATTAATTGGATGGTGACTGGAAAAATCTCTCCCTCTTCACAACAAGTATAATTTTTCCTTTTGCATCCCTTGCATCCCTTCTTTCTAAGCTAAAAGATCCCAAATGCCATAACTTTTCCCAAGGGGGAAATGATCAGAAAACTTCCCCAACCCCATTTTATTTTTTTTCTACAATTAGCTCCCCCAAGATAACCCAACCTCTATGTATATCAGAGAGTAAACAAAAAAAGAGAACGATGTGACACCAGACTAACTGCTGTATTTGAATGTTACCTTTTGTGGATCAAGTCCACTTTGTCAGTCATAAAAGGGAGAGACTTCATGGCATCATTTTATACACATCAGGCACAGAGGTACACAATGGTTGGTTAGCATAACATAAGTGTACAATTCAATGAAATGAGTGGCCCAGGTGGATTGATATGTTTTGAAATAGTTTTCTGTGTATTGCCATTCCAGATGTCTAATTTATGTCTGTTAACTCTTTTGCGTTGAGATTGTCCTGTTTACCCTATGCAGAGTGCAGAAGAACATGTAAAACTTGTTTCAAGCCATTTCAATCTACCTGGAGACTCTTCACAAGACTTGAAAGTTGCCATCCTGGAATAGAAAAATTACAAGACAAGGATACAGATATAGCAAAGATACAAACCTACCTATCCATTTACTAACTATTTGCAATTCAAAAAAACAAAGCTCCACAACTAATCCGAACAACAGGTGTTACCAGTTGTAAAAAAATCACATTAATTTGTATACTTATCTGTTATGCTAATCATTCTATACCCCTGTACCTGATGTGTATAAATTGATGTCATGAAGCCTCACTCTTCTGTCTGATGAAGTGGACTTGATCCACAAAAGCTAACATTAAAATACAGCAGTCAGTCTTTATAGTGCCACAACGTTTTTTGTCTTTTTGTTTTGTTTTGTTTTCTCCCTGATATGCTTGAAACTCAGACTAAAATGGCTACCATTTCAAAGATTTCAAGCCCTATGTGTAATTCTGATCCCAAAATTGATCAGCATATCAACACTACAGTGTTTTCATAAGAGGAATGTATGTAATACAAATACCTCAATGTTCTAATGTTTCTAATAAATTAAGTATAATACTTTTTAAAAACTGATGTATACCCTTTAAGGAGCATGACTTCAGTGTTTTTTTTCCAAGTAAGAAGATATATACCTTTGAGACAAGTGACCTGTTGTACAACTCCCAACATTCCTCCACATTGGCTGTGCCATATGGGGCTTATCGTAGGTGCTCTCCAAGAACAGATGGAGCATATTAGGGTCCCATTCTTGTTCTATCCCATTTACTTGCTAGCATCAGTCCCACCGACTTCCATGGGACCGATACCAGGATTTAGGATTGGTAATCAGAGGCACGATTAATATTGACGTTGAATGGATTTTGATTTTCACATCAACCTCAGAATCTGAAATTCACCTTAAACTTCTTCCATTCTGTGTGCAGGTTGCATTTAAATATTGTTGACTCTTAGCTATTTCTGGTCTATATCAAGTCCTCTTTACTGCTCAGCCTTTTTATTGCTTTGAGCAAGATTGCTTAATCGGCTTGGGATACAACATTGCTGTCGTTCTTGGAAATTATTTCTGCTGCTGAGTATTGATTTTTATCTCCTTTCAGACTTGACCTGTTTTTGCCAAATGAACAAAATGAACCCTTGTTTACCTCTTTGAGGGAGTGAGGAGGAAAACATCCAAATAATCAGACTTGAGGGTTTTTCTTCTCTCCCTTGCCTGTGACCTGCTGAGATGGACTCATCCTTGTAACAGGGACGCCACGTGAGGTCATTGAAAATAAGGGCAGGATAACCGCACCATATAATGGATGGTTTGAGAAAAGCAGGTTGTGAGAGTTTTAACCTGTACGATACCTCCATTTAGATGTAGATGGCCACACAATGGATTTTTGTTACTAGTTGAAAAGCCCTTTGTGTTCCAGCCAAAAGTTACATAGAAGGCAGTTTGAGACTGCAAGGAGATAACTGTGATAATTATAAAGGCAAGGAACAGCTACTCAAAAACTGTTACCCTCCATCCTGTCCAGCATATTGAACTCCACCATAATAGCTTGTGTACAGCTCCTTGTCCAAGACTCTTTTAATGCTTTGTGCTTGTTAGCACTGGTTTCTTCTCCTCTTCAGCTACAGATCACATCATGAGTATTTCTCCCCCCAAATGTAGTGTGATAAATTGGATAATCTTTCAGTTTGCATAAAATAAATAATAGCAACAAAAAAAAAATCACAAATCAAGAAAACAATTGAAATATATATCTATGGTATAAAGAGTAGAATTCAAATTATGTGCTCCTTGCATTTTTTAAAAAATCCTTATGGCCCAATAGTCACTATTTCAAAGAATTCAAGTCTCACAATAACATTTTTCAAGAATGATACTTAGATGCTTTACAGTAGTAGCTCTTAGACATTTTTGGCATCACATCCCCTTTCTTATTTTTAAAAAGTATTATGCCTCGCCAACAATACCACTGTGTTTCCCCGAATATAAGACACTGTCTTATATTTTTTTAAATTCCAAAATTAGCACAAGGTCTTATTTTCGGGGATGCCTTATTTTCCCCAGCTGGGGGGTGTGATCTCCAGGTCCGGGCCAAAGGCCACGCGGCCGCGGAGGTAACTGGCCTTCCTTCCCACCATGGCCCAGCTCCTCCTCACCCCCGACTGGGGGTGTGGTCTCCAGGTCCAGCCGGGGGTGAGGAGGAGCTGGGCCGCGGTGGGAAGGAAGGCCAGCTACTGCCGCAGCTGCGTGGCCTCCGTCTGGAGCCAGGCGTGGGCCGCCCGGACCTGGAGACCACACCCCCAGCCAGGGGTGAGGAGGAGCTGCGCCGCGGCAGGAAGGAAGGCCAGCTACCACCGCAGCCGCATGGCCTCTGTCTGGAGCCGGGCGTGGGCCGCCCAGACCCAGAGACCACACCCCCAGCCAGGGGTGAGGAGGAGCTGGGCCAAGGTGGGAAGGAAGGCCAGCTACCGCCATGGCTGCGTGGCCTCCGTCCGGAGCCAGGCAGGAGGTAAGGAGGTCTTATTTTTGGGTGGGGCCTTATATTTCAAAGGCAGGGTGGAAAAGGGGGTGTCTTATTATGGGAGGACGTCCTATAATTGGGGAAACAGGGCATTATCCAATCCCCTCCGATCAATCGATCAGTCAATCAATCCCTTTCTCATTCTGTTTCCTTTCCTTGATGTTGCCAGGTGGCTCTTCTGCCTTCTAAAGACTGATATGACCCAAAGGCTACTGGGCTGCAAAAAAAAACAACCCACATAGTTCTCAAGCAAGGGAAAATAACCCTGAAGCAGAAGTGGATCAATTGATTTGAATATCAGAATACCATGTAGATTGGGAAAATGTACCCAGATCAGTGGCAAATGGTATCACTTCTTAAACAGGAGGATATGTGGATGAGCCCCTGTGAGACAAGGTGTCTAAGCACATACCTATCTGGGGAAAGTGAAACAATTTAAATCAGCAAAAAGGAATGTGAAGAAGGAGCTTTACAATGTTCCCTAGTGCTGTTTCACCACTCCGGATTAGAACCTTTTGCTGCATTTGTGTCTTGTACAACTTTTCTACTGTGTACACTGTTGTCCTTAATTTGTCCTTAACAAACCTTTCTGCCAGAAAGCTAAGCAAGAGTTGCTTAGAGAATTGTTTGCTGGCAAGAAGAATGTCAGAAAGCTTGTTGAACCTTAGCCCTTGGCTGATTAAAAAACTTTACATTTCTGATTCTTTGCAAAAATCCTAGGAATGTCATCTGGATGAAGGCAAATAGCAAAGTAAGGAGTTTGGGTGGCCACTGTTTTACTTCTTTATTACGTGCAGAGAGCCCATGTAAAGAAATCAAATTATCACCCTTAGCCTTTAGAATTTTTATTTTTCAGGACTTTATTTTTTCAGGACATTCTTTTTTTGTATCTACAGGTGTACAAGTTGTATGATAGCACTCGATGAAAAATGGAAGACCTTAACTACAGAAATGGGCTAGTTTCAAGATTAAGAACCTGTTCTCACAATCTGTCATTATTAGTTATCAGTTATCATGAATTTTAGCTATGCTTATTTGAAACAAGCCTTCTTTAGTCCACAGCTGATGAAGCTGGTTTACTTGAAATAACCTCAAGGATAATCATGGTTTAGAATTTAACATGTTCAATTATGGGGAATTTAAAGTAAGGGGGAGCTTCTGATGTCCTCTGGGGCCATGTTGGCGGAGGAGAGGAAAGGGGAGTCACAGAATCCAAGGCTCGCTCATCCTAGTTGTCATAGACTGAAATCATGCAGCTATGCCATGATGTCATCGGCTGTGGTGATTTTTTTGTTAAATTTTTAAAAATCTGACACATTGTGGGGAAATCTTTGAAGATGCACAATGAGGGTAAGTCTTTAGCTTTGGAAAATCACTGGCCACTGGGCTGACTTTACTGACGGCAGGGATTTTTGGAAATTAAAGCCTTCTCTTCCATCCTGTGGCTCACCACAGCTTCCTGACAATGAAAAGAATTCTATGGGAGCCTCTGGACCTAGAGTTATATTGATTGGAAAATTGCTACAGAAGAGGATATCATCAATAGCGTGAACCCCTTGTAGAGTGTTACTTCCAAGTGCAGCCAACGGTACTCTGTAAGAATGGTTGCCAGTTTAGATGGCATTTAATCAGGAGACTAGACTTGTCAATAGCAGCTGACAGTAAAAGCAATTGGAACCATAATGCTTAATTGCAAGCTATTTTTAAATCTTACCTGTGAGCATTCAGAAACACCTATTTCACTGTGTGTGGGAAAGGAATGCTGGAAAAATGTATGTATTCATTTAGAAATTGGATGCTTTGATATCATTTTTTGTCAGCCTATCTCCTAGCAGGAACATTACAGGTATACTGCCTGCACATATCCAGTAGTTAAACCTGGATGGATGAGGGTTAGAATGTTACCCTGAATTAACCCTTTATGATTAGCCACAGGTAAAGGATATAATCTTATTTTTAAGCATTCAAACTAATTAATCATTGAGACAAAAAAAATAATACCACAGTTCTTGGGACAACAACAACAAAAATCACTTGTAAAAGAAGTTCCATGAAACTTTCTTCATATACATTCTGGCTTTAACTGATGAAAGAAATGGATGCCTGAAAAAATCTCCTAAAGATGTAATATATCAAAGTGATGTGTGATCCATGTCAGTAAAAATACTTGGATTAAATAATTTTAGTCCCATTCATTTCAATAGAACTAAACCCATGTAAATGTACACTATCCAGCTGAATAACTTCTTTTATGTTGTTGTAAATAAATCCATTGGTTCATTAACAGGAGAGTTATTTCAGAAGACCATATGACAACTGACTTCACAAACAAAGAAGGCATTATATATCACAGCCATTCACCATTGTGGGCAAGTTGAGGCATTCAAGAAGTGTCCCATGTAATGTACATAGACTGTCCCCAGAGTTACACATGAATAGAGAATTTTAATGTTTGAGCTTGACCAACCTATATAAGAAATGCAGTTTCTCATGTTTGATTTCTACCATTGAGAGAACACAATTTGCAATTAAGTCTGGGCATGAGACTTTGTTTCCAATTCAAATGTCAATTGATAGACACTTCAGAGATGCTATAGCTAGGAAATCTTTCAGCAAGGAAGATACACAAATTCACACCAAGTAATATTACACAAAATGCATAGTGTTGAGACTCTGTCCACTGATGCCTTTGCTACAATTGAGACATCTCTAAAAAAATAATGCTATTTTGCTAACTTATGATAAAATGAGACTCGTTCTAATCTCTTTCATTTTTTCTAGACTGCTACACCCATCCAACTGATGGCTCTCCTTTCCTAAAGAAGTTCAGAAACGTCCCTGAGTTGAGCTATAAAAGCAGTGCCTCCTCTGTGTCCTCTGAGTGGGCCTCAGTAAAAGTAATTCCAGAGAAGGAAATGACTGAACACAACCTTCTGGCTGTTCGGGTGATGGTCACTAGTGATGGAAGCAGGTATGTGGTGGTCCCAGCCTAGCTTCCAGGAGGAGGGAGAAAGCAACTTTTAAGGAAAATCCAGGTACCATAAAGCCAATTTGTTAAAAGTAAACACAGAAGCTAAGAGGAAAGCAGGGACGTTAATATTTACAGATGCTGCAAACATCTTGTAGGTATATGATTCACCCACAGGAAAATCTTTACAATCCCATGCAGTGCTCTGAGTCATGTGGAGGAGGTGATAATTGAATCAAGTTTGACTTGGATTTTTTATATTAAAAAACCCAACACACCACATTTAAGAGTCTAGTGGAGCACATAGTTAAATAAAGCATATTGTAGGTCACCATTGTCACTCCCGGAAATTGATGGTGGCCAAGTCTGGTCAGACAAATGACTGGTGATTCTGTTACTGACTTCTGGTAGGATAGGAACGTGGTGCAAAGTATCTATCTTGCCTTGTTATATCTGAAGGTCAATGGTAGAAAGGCATTGGGAAAGGTTCTTACTTCTGATTTTAAAAAATCCTGAGGCCAGAGCTAGGAACATTGGATCTTAAAAAGAATTTGCTGCAATACTGATTATTTCTTGACATCTAGATTGTTCTTGAGTGGTTTCTGTCATGTTTACCATAATTCATTGAGTTATCAAATACTCATTGCCTACCTCTAGTGGCCAATTTTTACATTGAACCTTAAAAGGCAGAACCAAAGACCACTTCCCTTGCTGTTTTAAGATTTGTCAGCAGGAAATCCTTGCTACTTAGAATGAATAATTGCCCAGCCAGTTTTTGAAATGAACTTGTTCAGAATGGAATGAAATCTCCAAAGTTCCCATCAAAATGCTTCTACAATGTCTTAAAATGCCCTAAGAACGACTTTTGAACTTGTTATGTCCAAGCAGCATAGGCATTGTTCTTTGTGCATAAAAGTAACATGGCAGGAACTACGGACAATGTTGGTGTCCAAAAAGTAGTTGGTTACATCTAACTATATCACTTGTAACTTTCCAGTTCCAAGCTCTTCCTTGTGGAACATCAAGCTTAGTAAAAATGCAGATGGCATGATGAGATTTCTGTTTAAAAAGCAGATAGCTTGGGGGGGGAAATTAAGGCTTAAGTGGCATTCCTTTTCAAACAATGTTATTATGTTACTGGAAATATTTTAAGTTGCATCCTCTCTGTGCCCACAAAACATGTACAGCTGTAAAATATTAATAAACTGCTGTACCCTTTGGTAGCCCTACTTAATCCTAATGGCAAGTCTTTCCCTTTTCCTACCACTTCTTAGCTCAGAATTTGAACCTGATTTCAATGGTGATCCAGTCATTTCCGAACTGAATGAAGGGCCCTTGTCTCACCCAAGGAGCTGTACCCCATCTTCACAAGCACCTTTGTTGCTAAAACCAAGTTTGATAAAGAGAGAAGATAAGTCCAAACCCACACATGGTAAGTGATGTTCAGTTAACTGGCCAATCTTTGTGGTTTTGCTACAATCAATCTATATGAGCACGCTGTCATTTATCAATTATCAGTAGCAGTGTCTGAGAATATTGTTTCATTTCAACATAGTATCTCAGGGCCTTGGGATCCTAACTTCTCCTATGTCAGGGCTTCTCAACCTTCGGGCCCCCAGATGATCTTGGGCTTCAACACTGTGGAATACACTATCGGTGGAGCTGCGTCAGACTCCATCACGGGCCACCCCTTGGTTCTCCGAGGAGCTAAGAGAGCTTAAATGTGTAAAGAGATGCCTAGAGTGCCGCTGGAGGAGATCCTGAAGCATCTTGGACCGAACACGAGCTAGAGCTTCTATTAGAGCCTACTTCGTTGTGATACGGGTGGCAAAACGGCAGTATTTTACCACTTGTATTGCGTCGGCAGATAATCACCTGGTGGCCCTGTTCCGGGTGACTAGGTCCCTCCTTGGTAGGGGTGGGGGGATCTGACCCTGGATGGCAGGGGTCCACCGAGGAGCTTGCTGATTATTTGGAGGATAAAATCACTCAGATTTGCTCAGGGTTTAACATCGTATCACGGAAGTTGGCCAGGAGCCAATTTTGCCAGGTTATGTGGGATCAGTTTGGCCCAATTGACCCTGATCCTGGGGAGTGTACATGCCACCACTTGTTAGTTAGGCCCATGTCCAGCCTGGCTTGTGAAAGCGGGCAGGACTGTGATGGGCGGCTGGATCCAAACGGTGGTCAATGCCATGCTGAGGGAGGGGGTGTTCCCATGCAACTCAAACATGCACTGGTGCACCCCTCCTACAAAAATAAATTACTAGATCCAAATATACCTTCCAATTTCCACCCTGTCTCGAACCTCCTGTTTTTGGGGAAGGTTGTCGAGAAAGCAGTGGTGCGGAAGCTCCAGGGGGTCCTGGAGGAAGTGAATTATCTGGACCCTTTCCAGTCAGGCTTTAGGCTGGGTCATGTTATGGAGACTGCATTGGTTGCACTGTTCAATGATCTCTAGTGAGAGCGAGATGGAGGGTACCCCTTCATTCTCTCTCTTCTTGACCTCTCAGCAGCTTTTGATACCATTGACCATGCTATTCTGCTTGACTGGCTACAGGGGTTGGGGATCTGGGGCACTGTGCTGTCCTGGTTCTCCTCCTTCCTGAGTGGCCGGACCTAGTCAGTGTGGGTGGGGAGCATGGAGTCGAGTCTAAGGTAGCTCATGTGTGGGGTGCCTCAGGCCTCAGTCCTCTCGCCCTTACTCTTTAACATCTACATGAAACCGCTGGGTGAGATCATATGATCCCACGGGGTGAGATATCATCAGTATGCTGATAGTACTGAGTTGTATATCTCTGCCCGTGGTGATCCAGTGGTGCAATCAAAGCCCTGACCAGTTGCTTGGAGGTGGTTAGGGTCTGGGTTGGGGACAACGGACTACAGCTGAATCCCTGCAAGACTGAGTGGCTGTGGATGAGGGGCCCTGGTCCTCATAAGGAGTTATCCCCGCTGATTTGGGATGGGGCATCGTTACCCCAAACCAATCAGGTGCGCAACCTGGGGGTCCTCCTGGACTTGTGGCTTGTGCTCCAGGAGCAGGTTACGGCCATGGCCAGGAGGGCCTTTAGGCAAGTGCATGTCATTAACCAATTGTGCCCACTCCTGGACCAGGAGGCCTTGCTCACGGTCACCCATGCCCTGGTCACCTCCCATTTGGACTATTGTAATGCACTCTAAATGGGCTGCCCTTGATGATCATCCAGAGACTGCAGTTGGTCCAGAATGCGGCGGCCCATGCAGTGGTGGAGTGTGGTCATTTTGCCCATGCCTTGCAACTGCTGCGGGAGCTTCACTGGCTGCCTATATGTTTCCGGGTGCAATTCAAGGTGCTAAATCTAAATAAATAAATAAATAAAGTCACCATCACAATCTAAAACTTAAAATCCAATTTAAAATATTACAAAAAAAACTATATGCTCTCTCGTTTACTAAAGTGAGGCAACATTCTCACTCATCCTGAAGAAGAAGGTGAAAAGAATATATTATAAAACTGGGCACTCTATCTTAGCAAGTGAATATAACTCCATAGAACGATATGTCACTGAGTATGTCAATTACAATTGTGCCATTAAATAAAATAATATTGATATTATTTTGAAGAGATGTCATTTTTTTAACCATCACAAAGCTTTGTTTTCTTTCTGGATGCCTGAGTTTCTCAGCATGACCTTGCTTTGCTCTGTAACCACAGGTTTCTAGATAGTATTACAGTACTTTTGATCTGAAGCTGTTCAGAGGAACATCATGTGCCAGCATGCTAGGTTTTTTTGGTCTAATGGTGCATTGCAAAGATAGATTTGTGGAACAATGACTTGATGAAAAAGCAATATTTTATCCAAACACCTTAGGCAAGGAATCTTGTAAGAATTAAGTTATTATCTTATGAAAGATTATCTTTTGAAACACAACAATGAACTGAGGAGGTGACTAGCTAAAACCACTCATATTTGTAAAAACAATGATAGATTTGTCCATGCCTTTTTCTTCAACAGTAGAAAACATTATATGTTTGTATCTTTGGAAGACTGAACACTGTTCCAAATGTTTCAACTCATGTTCCAAATGTTTCCACCATCTTGCCACTAAGCTCTTCATTGTTTTCTCCAGGGCCACATATTGCGTCATGCCATTTCCATTTTCTTGCCCTTCCAGAGTTCTTATGCCTCTGATTATCTCTCACATTGCAAAAAATATTTCATGTCATCTTTGTTGTGCAGGGCAATGTGACCAGCTTTTTTCTGAAGCAATGAGTTGTGTTTATTGTGTTCGGCATCTTCCCCCATGGGAATGATCAGGGTGAAAGCTTTCACCATGAAAAACAAGTGTTACATCCAGCTCCCTCTTGATTTATTTATTTATTTCATGTGAAAGCCCACAGGGAAGAGGAACAATGAAAACTATAGAAATGGCAGTGCACAAACAAGCTCTTATGATGTAGGGTTTTGTGAACCCTGCTAATTTAAAGTCGAATAATTATGGTGAGGAAATTAAGCATGTCTCTTTCCAAAGAACACTGCTTGGCGAATGGTGCCCTCTAGTGGTTAATGGATATTAAATATTAATCTCCCTGTCCCTTGAAATTGTTCCATCTGAAACCAAGCATAACTGACAATTGTCTGCTCTACTCCTGCCAATGAAATAATTTTTAAAGTTGCCATTAAATGTGTATCTACATTAGACAGTAAAAAACATATCTTTTAACTATCATGGCTCCATTAACAAGAATCATTAGAGTTGTCCTTTGATTAGGTACCTTGAACTATCTTCTAGAAAGCTCCTGTTCAGCAAAGTGTGCCACAACCTTCTTGCAGAGAATTCAAAATTCTTCACTCAATTAAAAATTGTAGGCTGTCACAAGATAGAGTCAGGGCAGTTGAACTGGCATATAGCAATCGGTGATGTGTCCCTGGCTTGCTGTTTGTTTATGAGCACTGATAATGGAAGACCCCTATTCTAAGCAATGCCATTTTGTATTTAGCAGCATCGGTGCAGAAAAGGAGAGACACTTGCTTGAATTGTAACTTCCTGTGTCATCCATCCAGGAACAGAGGGAATCTAGGGGAGTAGGTTTGCTGTTGCCCCAGAGTAATAGAAGCCTTGAAGGCAGTGGTGAGCTTCAGCAGGTTCGTACCAATTCGCCAGAACCGGTAGCAGGAATTCTGGCTGACCCCGCCCATCCAAGTTTTGAAATAAAGTAGTCCTAATTTGGGTGCACTGCAGTGGCTCAAGTGGCTAAGATGCTTTGGTGTCTTGCATGGAAGACAAAGAAAGAGCTGCAGTAAGGGCTAAAACACAACTTTATTGCATGGTAGTCAGAGTGAACATGAGGTAATGGTGGACCAAACAACTCTATTTATAGCACACTGTACATTTTGAATAACCCGGGTGATAGTTCATTGGTTACTGTCCGCCTGACGTCATGGATCGTCACGCCCATCTTCTCCAGGTGTGGTGTGGCGGGAAGATTTCCCGCCCTTCAGGTATTCAGGGGAATCTGTATCATTGAGCTGGATACTGCTACTGCCACCGGCAGTAGCATCCTTAACAGCTTGCTACAATGTGTCTCTGATTATTTACAATGGATACAATTGCCGGATACAATCAGTTAAAGAGTACGTGTCACATTCTATTCAGTACATAACATCCCTCCCCCCTAGGTGAAGACAAAGTCCTTTAGCCATTGAGGCTTTCCGCACGTTCGCTTTGGGCGAGTGGTGGCCGCACTTCGGGCTGGAGTCCCTGCATTGGATGAGAGTGACTCGTTAGTGATTGGCTGTGAGTCGTGAGCCAGGGATTGGGGAGGTCTAGGTGTGGGAGTAAACTCCAGGAATTTGAGACCGGGGGCTCCAGGGACTAAAGAAAAAACCCGCTCTTCGCTTGGATGGGTGGGGGACCACTCCAAAAAATCCCCCCGGTCTCCTAACTCAAAATCTAACAACTCCTCGGAATCTCTCTCTTCCAAGTTGTCCCTGTTACCTGGGGGGTCAAAAGGATATGGGTTTGTCTCATTTCCCTCCCCCCTGTGGTCTGTGTCTCCCCCTTGGAATAAATGGGTGGGGGAGAACCCTAATGCTGACTGCTCTACTTGGGCACTCACGTGTTGCCTTCCCACTACTCTACCCCTGAGCTGGTCAGCGTGCCGCCTCCAGAGGAGTCCTGTGCCTGTCTCAGCATTGTAGGAGACTGGCCCTGTCTGTCCGACCACTATCCCAGGTACCTAAGTAGGGCCGCCGGCTGTGTAGTTTCGGCAATGCACTGCCTGGCCGATCTCGAAACTCTTGGTGCCCCCCGTTTCTATGTTCCTACCCGTGTCCTCTACCCTGGTTGGGTCTAATCTCGAGAGGATCGTGGCGGGTTTCCTCCGCATGAGGAGCTCGGCGGGTGAGAGCCCTGACGCTAAGGGGGTTACACGGTACCTTAGTAGGAATTGGCAGAGTTGCAAGTTCAATTCCCCGGGGCCCATCCTACGCAGTGCATCTTTTGTTGTTCGCACCAGGCGTTCTGCTTGACCATTTGTAGAGGGGGAAAAGGGGCCGCAGTTATGTGGCGAATTTTGTTAATCTCTATGAAACCCTGGAACTCCGCTGACGTGAAAGTTGTGGCGTTATCGCTCACAAGTACGTCAGGTGAACCAAAACAGCTGAATACCTTGTGTAATTGCTTAATCATTGCAGCTGACGATGTACTGGCCATCGGAATTACCTCCAACCATTTGGAGTAGGAGTCCACTATTATAAGGAAAAGGGTACCCCTGAATGGACCTGCGAAGTCCACGTGTAGACGTGACCACGGACTCTGGGCCGTGTCCCATTCTCTGTGTGGAAGTCGGGACTCCTTGCGCCGGGTGCTCTGGCAGCTCTCGCAAATGCCTACCATGTGCTCTATATCTGTGTCCAGTTTGGGCCACCAGACGTAACTCCTAGCTAGTGCCTTGGAGCAAACGATCCCCGGGTGGCTGATATGCAGCATCTTGAGCACCCGGGACCTCAGAACTTCGGGGATTACTACCCACTGCCCCCAGAGTAGGCAGCCCCTTTCTAGGGAGAGCTCGTCTCTCCGCCTACCGTAAACCCTGAATTCCTCCATAGGGCAGGTTGCCGGCCAGCCTTTCTGTACCCATGAACTGACTAGGGCCAATGACTTGTCTTTCGCCGTAGCCTTGGCGATCTCAGCTGGCAGAATTGGGGGAGACTCTAGGGCCTCAATCAGGAGCACCTGGTGGTCCTGTTCTACCTCGCACTCGGGGTCCCCTGCCTGTGGGAGGCGTGACATGGAAATGGCATCGGCATGGCTGATCTCCATGCTGGGGCAGTAGGTCAACACATACTGGTACGCGTTGAGGAAAATTGCCCATCGCAGCATCCTTGGGGACAAGATCTGCGGGGTTGGCTTATCTTTGGTGAAGATTCCTAAGAGGGGCTTATAGTCGGTCACGACTTTGAATGGCCTGCCATAGAGAAAATCGTGGAACTTCTTGGTCCCTGCAACAATCGCTAGGGCTTCCCTGTCTGTTTGCACGTAGTTGCGCTCTGCCTTGGACAGGGATCTCAAATAGTATGCCACTGGGGCTTCTTGCCCATTCTCTAGTACGTGGCAGAGGACTGCCCCCACCTCCACCGGTGAGGCATCGCAGACCAACACAACGGGTTTCTTTGGGTCGAAGTGGGTCAACACAGCCTCGGAAGAAAGAAGCTGTTTGAGCCCCCAGAATGCCCATTCCTGGCTGTCCCCCCACCGCCAAGCCACATCCTTTTTGAGTAATCTATGCAGCGGTTCTGCTACCGACACCTTTCCCAGGAGGAAAGAGTGGTAGAAATTTAGGAGTCCTAGGAAGGACTGTAGTTCAGCCTTGGTGGTGGGATGAGGAGCATCTTTCACTGCTGCTACCTTGGACTCTGCTGGTTTTATACCCTCAGGGGTTATTCAGAAACCCAGAAACTCTACCTCCTCAGCGAAAAACACACACTTGTCCTTTCTCAACCTGAGCCCTGCTTTTTCGAACACTGTTAGTACCCAGTCTAGTCTCTTGGCCAATTCCTGTTCCCCTCCCGCTGTTATCAGAATGTCATCAAAGTAGGGGAAAACACCTGGGAGCCCTTTCAACAATCTTTCTATGAGGGACTGAAATATCCCTGGAGCCAAATTTATGCCGGATTGGAGGCGCGTCACTTTAAAGGGTCTCTTGTGGGTAACAATTGTCTGAGCAGCGGCTGTAGCTGGGGTTACCGACAATAGCTGGTATGCCTGGGCCAAGTCTAACTTGGCGAAACACCTCCCCCCATGCAAGGTTGCTAGCAGGTGGCTTACTACCGGCACCGGATACGCATTTGGGTGAATTGTCTTGTTAATCATGCACTTGTAGTCAGCGCAGATTCTGACCTCCCAGTTAGCCTTAAGTGCCGTAACAATGGGGGTTTCCCACTCGGTGGAGTCCACCGGCACCAAAATCCCCTGACCCACCAGTTTGTCCAGTTCAGTCTCTATTTTGTCCTTTAGTGCGAAAGGCACTCTTCTTGGCTTCATCCTGATGGGTCGGATGTTGGAGTCCAATTCGAAGGAAACTGGGGGCTCTTTGAACTTCCCTAGCCCCTTCTCAAAGACGGCAGGGTGTGCGTTACACACCTCCATGATCGGGTCAGCCTGTACGGCATGTATGCCTCCAATGAAAACCCCCAGGGGCCCGAACCACTATGTACCCAGGAGACAGCAGGACCCTTCCTTTAGAACTACTGGGGCAACTGCGTGGAGCGCCTTTTAAACTGAACCTTGAACTCTCCCACCCTCAACACTGGTATACTCTTGCCCTGAATGTCCCTCAAATTATTCTCAAGGGCCTTCAGCTTGGGGCGTATCTTTGGGGGAATGCGCAGAAATTCCCTGTGGGAGATGATGGAGTAGGACGACCCCAAATCGATCTCCATCCTTACTGGGACCCCCTGTACCAGTACCTCAACAAAGAACCGGGGGTGCCGCAACTGCACGCTGTGGACCGCCTGGTCGCGGTTGTCGGGAACCCGTCGAGACACGCGGTGCTCCTGGGGCTCGTCATCATCGAAGATGTGCCCAACCCCGTCTGCCTTTCATTGGGGCCATTCCACCTGGCCCTTGCCATAGTCTCACCGCCCCCTGCAGACCCTTGCGATGTGCCCGTGCCACCCGCAGTTGTGGCACTCCGCCTTCCGGAATGGGCATCGGCTCCAGTCGTGGGATGCCCCGCATCCGTCGCAGCAGCGGTCCTCTCTGGCGCGGACTCGAACCTCAGGCCTCCCCTGCACCCGCTGCACGTCCTCGTCCTTGCGGAAGTCGGAGGTGGACATGGTGGACTCAGAGGGCCCCTGCTCTCCGTGGGAGGAATAGCTGTGGACTGGGACTGCCGTGGGGGGCCCCCAACCATGGTGGTCCTGGCCCGGGACACCTGTTCGCCTTCTTGCACTGACTCGGCGGCTTGGGCGATGCGCAGGACATGCTCGAACGAGATGCTCTCGTCTTTGGCCAGTAGTTTTTTCCTGGCCCCCTCATCTCGCAGGCCCAGCAGGAGCTTGTCTCTCAGCGCCTCGCTCAGGGACGCTCCCCACTGGCAAGGCATGGCAGCCACCCGCAGGGCTGCCACGAAGTCTGCCACGGACTCACCGGCCCGCTGGCACCACTGCTGAAATGCCAACCTTGCTGGGAACACAGACACTTTCGGGCGAAAGTGTTTCCTCAGCTCGGCGAGGATCTCATCTAGGGGTACCTCCCTGAGTGGTCTCTGTGTCAGGAGGTTGGTGGCCAGTTCCAAAGTCTCTAGGCCGCACTGGGCCAGTAGGAATGCCCGGCACTGGGCTTCCTCCTCGATGCCTTCGAGGTCCATAGCGTAGAGGAACTGCTGCTTGTAGAGTTCCCATTTTTCTGGCTTCATGGTGTCGAAGGGCGTGATGTTCACTTTTCGGGACGCCATCCTATCCTCGTCGCCAATTTGGTGTCTTACACGGAAGACAAGAAGGAGCCGCAGTAAGGGCTAAAACACAACTTTATTGCATGGCAGTCAGAGTGAACATGATGTAATGGTGGACCAAACAGCTCTATTTATAGCACACTGTACATTTTGAATAACCCGGATGATAGTTCATTGGTTACTGTCCGCCTGATGTCATGGATCGTCACGCCCATCTTCTCCAGGTGCGGTGTGGCGGGAAGGTTTCCCGCCCTTCAGGTATTCAGGGGAATCTGCATCATGTGAGCTGGATACTACTACTGCCACCGGCAGTAGCATCCTTAACAGCTTGCTACAATGTGTCTCTGATTATTTACAATGGATACAATTGCCGGATACAATCAGTTAAAGAGTACTTGTCACATTCTATTCAGTACATAACAGATGCTGTCTGGGAGGCGGAAGGTCAGCAGTTCGATTCCTGAGTACTGCAGGATGGAATGAGCTCCCGTCTTTGTCCCAGCTCCTGCCAATCTAGCAGTTCGAAAGCAAGACATTGCAAGTAGATAAATAGGGACCACTTCGGAATTCCGTGCACTCCGGTGTCTAGTCATGCCTGCCACATCACCATGGAAACATCTGCAGAAGCAGACAGTGCTGGCTCTTTAGCTTTGAAACAAAGATGAGCACTGAACCCTAGAGTCGGATACGACTGGCTTTACCTAATTCGGGAGCTACGCAGGGCTTTCCCCTGGCCATGCCCACCATACCATGCCCACAGTGTGGTAGTAAAAAAATTGAGCCCACCACTGCTTGAAGGTAGATTTCTGTGAAGGGTGACAGCTCATTAGATGTCACTTCTGAGTCAAGGAATAGAGCTGTTTCATTATTTTAAGGGTATCTAAAGTATAACATTTCTCCTTAATGAAAAGGGTGACTTTTTTCCCTTCTCTTATAGCTTTACAACGAGCTTACAGTCTTCGAGACACTTCAACGCCAGGAAAATACCAGCAGTGGAAAAAGAAAATTCAGTCAAGTAAGATTTAGAATCAATGTTTCCTGATTATTTTTAAAATTTACTTTTTGTTATGTCCAGCCCTTGTAAGCAATAGTCCAAACAACGATGAACAAAACAGCAAAAAGCTTTTATTCAATAGTCTTTATGTGATGAGCTAACAAGACGCTTCGGACACAGAGATGGCTATACAGTCCCAATGAAGTCAGTCCCTCTGGAGTGTGCCCCAGGAAGAAGGCAATATCTAGCTACTGTATAAGCCGTAGCATAATGGAGGAGACCCAGGCCTAGCCATCTCTGGATACCTGTGGAGTGGGAAGTGTATATCCGAGCCGGCCACACCCTTGTTGACTCGTGTACTTTTATAGTGTATTACTGGCGGTGGCTCCTGGATACAAGGTAGTGACCTGCTGGACAACTTACTATATAAGTAACTAACCAATGAGAACCAATGAGTGCAATGAGGAACAGGATCCAAAACTGTAACCAATCACAGGGTTTGGATTAGCATACTGGGTGCACCCTGTGCAAGGTTTTCGCGCCACTTTAGGCTCCTACTTTGGATGGCAGAAACCGCCATTTTCCTTTTGCAACGCACTGACCGTGCCACTTTGCAATGTGCCTTAATACACAACACTTTTGTTGCATTCTTCCTGATATTGCTACTTTGTTTAGGTTCAGGTTAACTGACAGGCCAATTGCTTGATGCACACAAATGGGCATATAAGAGTACCAGCTTAATTTGTTTTTCAGAAAAAGACATTTGACAGCAAGAAAGCCATAGGAGCGGGGAAACCAAATAATTTTCCCGCCTCCTCTTTTCCTAGTCCATATCACTTTCCTAGGACCTCCACTGCCCCTTCCCACCCTCCACCCACCCCAGTTTTCAAATGTGCATGGACCAAATCCCTTGTTTCCAGTGGATTATTTTGTGGTCCATGAGGCTTTTTATGCCTAACCACAATATTGTCCTGCTGCTCTGAGGCCTTGAATTCTACTGTATTGCTACAGACCTCAAGCATCATGGGAAACATAGTTCTGTAGCAGAAAGAGTCCTTGAATCTATTTGCATGTAACCACTGGACGTGGTTTTGTTTGGCAATTGGTAACCTGATAACATGTTAATTGTGCAGCCGCAGTAGCTTTGAAGATTGCATCAGTCTTGCCCCACCTCCTAATTGCCAAGCTTCTGTCTTGTCTGTTTTTTGTCCTCCTACTGTTGATAGTGCTTCACACAATGTTTAAATGATCTCTTGAGATTTGTAGGAAATTTATCTCCAATAACAATGTTTCTCCAATTAGTCTGTTACTGTGGCTTCTGCAAACAGAAGTGTGTTCTTCTCTCCCCGCACCCCTCAATAAAATCTCTTCCGCTTTGGCTGAAGAGGATAAAATTCTAGTTTTCTCTAGCTTCATTTTTAGTCTGTAGGCTCGGAAGCAAACAAACAAAAAAAAAGCAAAAATCGTCTCCCTTTTTAAAGAAAGAGCTGGGCAGGTGATGGCCTACCATAAGCTTGATGTTAAATTTGCAGTTTATAATTAAAAGTTTAAATGTCTTGACTATTAATTTTTCCTGTTGCTTCATAAGAATAGACCATGTGTGCATCAAGATGTATCTCCAGAGGGAGCTAAAAGACCACCAGAAGGAGGTAGTGAATTTGTAGAAGACCACAGTTAATTAACTAGCTAAAAATTAATTGTAAGGCACTCTGGACACAACCTGCCAACCACTCTACTATGATTCCTTCTCATACAGAAAGCAATCTATGGTTTTAATAAAATCCAGTAAAGTCCAATGTCTCTTGGTACCAAATAACACTTGCAATGCTATCACTTGTCCAGGGGGAAAGGGAGGAACTTGAGCTAAATATTGTATACATTTCTTTTCTAAAAAGACTGTATTTCATTGTCTTTGTGTAGGACTAAGAGCAACTGTAATTTCCCATGGTGCCTATATCAAGCACTGTATAGCCACCTAATACTCGGATTGACCATTTAGTTAGTCAAACTTTGTAGCAAAGCACATTTTCAAAGGTACAAGTGTGTTGTGTCAAATGCATTGATCTGAAATTCAAGCCCCTATTCATGTAAAATTCATACTGGAAGACTTCCGTCATTTCTGTTCTGCTTATAGATTTTAGAATTGATTTGGTTGACAAAGAAGAAATGCAAAAGAAGAGGATCTTATGCAGTTACTATTGCTGGGTATATGTAGAGATAACTTGAAAAAGTCACTCTTTTCCAAAATAAATAAATATGTATATACAGCAAGAAAAATGCTTCAGGAAAAATGGTCAGGGGGAATAAGATCTAATCATCATTTATAAAACTCTTTAGAGATGTGTGGAAAGAACAAATAAAAACACCTCTCTCTCTCACACTCTTAATGTTATAACTCGGTGTCATCCAATAAACATGATAGATCTGAGATAGACAAAATACATCTTCACATAACAACAACTAGCAGGGGTTGCTCGGCTCCACTTGAGTGATTGGGGGGGTGGGAGGTGCTGGCTCTCCTCCTGTGATGTGGGTGTCCTTTTGGTGTGTGGGTCTGTTCTCTTTGTAGGCAGCAAAGGTCTGTAAGATACAGACGCACACACTCATACTCAGTCTCTCATGCACACTCACGCACACAATTTCAGATCCCCTGCACAGCTGCAAACTATTGAGGGAAGTATACAAAACCCCGGGACTGTGTGCGTGCATGAGTGCCTGAGTGTGAGTGTGTGCATCCATATCTGCTAGGAAAGGGGAATCCCTGTCTGAAGGTTCTTAGTCGGTCCAGGCTTCGGTGCCACACAATGCGAGGTGGAAATTGTAGTCCCAATGGGAACCCCATTTGCAATCCTGGCTTCCATGGGGACTACAATTCCCACTGTGCACTGCAGGTTTCTGAAGGCCTCCTCCTTCTTCCAGGAGGCAGAGCCCCCTCAGGAATGCGCCATTCTCCCCCTTCTCCGCAGTGTCTGTGGCCTTCTCTCGTGACTGCTGCTACTCCTGCTCCTCTTCCCAGTTCCCGACGCTGCCCTGGCCTGGCGGTTCCTGGAGAGGTGGCTGCCCTGGCCTGATGGACGCTCTGCAGCCTGGATTGCGTGGGGCTGGGGCTGGGCCAGGGAGGGACCAAGGCCAGAGAGCCGGAGGGAGAAGAAGAGGTGGAGGTGACCCGACCTCAGCTGGCCAAGTGCAGGAAGGTGACAGGGTTGAAGGAGTCATAGGGAAAAGCTCCCGGCGAAATCCCTCCTCCTGGTATAGATGGGAAGAAAGGGAGGGTGGGGGTATACACCCTGGCTGGCTCATGCATGGCCTGCTGGGGGGGGGGGGGTGTTGGAAGGATAAGGTCCCAGGTGGGGGTGGTTAGGAGAAGGGGGCACCTTAATCCCGCCCTGGAGGCTCTTGCCATTTCTGCCTACCTCACAGTGGTAGTTGGTGTGGGGTCTGTGGAAGTGTTTGCCTCGGCCAGGCGCCTGCTGCTCATTGGGTGCCTGTAATCCCGGCATGAATGGCTCCTGCGTTCCCTCATTTGGCCCCTGGAGTGATGGTTGTGGGTGAGTGAGAGGTTTGTTGTGTCCATTGGTTCATTTTTCACGCGGCTGTAGCCCCTCCCCTCCCGCACTCATGCTGTCCTCTTTGATTAGCTGATGCGGGCCGCAAGGTGTTGTAGTTTTTGTTGTTTTGGCCACTTTGTGGGGCGTAGGCCCCACCCTTAGCCTTGGGACCCTCGCAGTGTTGTCTCTCATTTTGAAAGGTATGTATGTGCCAGGTATTACAGGATATGCTCCAGGTGTGTGGAAATGCATTCGGCATACTACCGTCCACACCTCTTTCTTATAGGTATAGATTAATTCATGTACCTACTTTTCACTTGAAAGGATGCTTCTGTCTTATGAAGAACAACAAAGTACTGTATTGCAAAAGGTGGTCTGTTACTTACTCATGCAAGTAAGTAACAGGGAAAATATGTTCTCATTGAATAGATTTTTCACATTGATTAATTTTAGATTAGGGTGGCCAAATGGCAGAAATGAGAAAAATATCAGCAAACAACAACAACCCAGCCCCTGGAAAACCATGCAAAGGTTAATCCTTTTCATTGTTGTTGTTTTGGGGGGGGGGCTTTGTCCTAATTTCCCCAAAGACTATAAAAGGATACTTATATCCCAGAAGCTTGTAGGGTGTGCAGTTACCCATTTTATTTGTTTGAGGCAGGCAGGCAGGCAGGCAGGCAGACAACTGATTTATATACCCCTTCCCATTAGCAAGAACTACTCTGGGTGTTTTACAAGTTAAAACTTAAAAATACAATGGGCATCCCCCATAACATTATGTTCAACCATATGATGAATTGCATTTTAAAAAGTTAACATTAACAGCATCCATGAGACTCAGTTGTTAATGGCAGCTGTAAATAATTCTGTTTTCTGTTTCTTCGATGTAAGGAGAAAGAATAAAAGAATCATAGAATAAGTGAGTTGAAGGGGGCCTTTTAGGCTATCGAGTCCAACCCCATCTTCAATGCAGGAATCTGAATCAAAGCCAATCTGACAGATGGTTGTCTAATTCTCCCTTGAATGCTTCCAGTGTCTGCGTGCTCACCACCTCACGAGACAGTTGTCCATATTGATGGCCCAAAATTCCTTCTGGGATTTATTTGAGGAGGTGGGGGTTGACAGCTCATAGAGGGCTTGGAGGTGGCACCAGGAGTTTGTGGTGTCATGTGCAGCCCATTGCTTTTTAGATACTATGGACCTTGTTTAGGATGGAAGCACATACTATTTTCTCTCCAGACTTTTCCCATCACACAAAAAATGAAGGTGGTATCAAATTATATGAGTGGGAAAGTCTGAAGGTTCCAGGCCATAGCCTGGTCATTAACAATACAGTCATTAGCTAAAGTAATCATACTCACTTTTCAGGACCTTGGACTTGTAATAACACATATATTGATAAAAGTGTTGAGTTTATCCAAAGCTATGAACATATTTCCTGTGTTTACTCTGCTATTGGCACAGACATATACACATCCACATACAAGTTCTGAAATCTCTGAAACCATATCTCATATCGCCATCCGGGTTTTTAGTCT
Organism: Bradypodion pumilum; assembly: GCA_035047305.1. Classification (NCBI taxonomy): domain Eukaryota; kingdom Metazoa; phylum Chordata; class Lepidosauria; order Squamata; family Chamaeleonidae; genus Bradypodion; species Bradypodion pumilum. The sequence goes on from JAWDJD010000001.1 coordinate 405,733,944, forward strand.
ATTTGTTTAGTTTATTTGTTACGAAGATTTTAATGATGTGTTTTATGTTAGGTTTTTAATGATATGTTGGGTCTTTTTATGCAGGGTTGTGTGCAATGGGATTGTGAGCCGCCCAGAGGTGTTTTGTTGACTGGGTGGCCATACAAATCTAAATAATAAATAATAAATCTTTACTTATAAGAAGGGTGTTGGGTGGTACGTGTCCGGCATACGTGGCAACACCCGGCCCAATCATCCTGTACCAAGCCTGCCACACTTACCTTAAGACCCTGCGAGCATCGCCACAAGATTCCAGACGCCGAGAGTGGGGCACCCGCCCCACGAACATGAACCAAAAAACTACATTTCCCAGCATCCTCCCAGCCGCGCCACCCCTCAGCCAATCAGGCTGGACGCAAGCGCAGAAGAGGCTGGGAAAGCAGTGTGCACATTTTTAAAAAAAACAGCCAGCCAATGCACAAACCAATTCCCTCCAGGAGACACTTTGTCTCCTGGAGGGAAGCCATCCCCAGCTCACTCTATGTGCCGGCGGACTAGGCCGCTCACCTTCTGTGCCTCCATGGTGCAGCCTGTCCTCCATCCCCACTGGCACCGAGGCCTTCACCGGTTGGGCAGGGGGCACCAAAAGCCCAGCCGGCAACTGACGTGCCCGCCCGACTGGCGAAGGACTCCACCATGGCCGGTGGGTGGGCATTTTGCTTGCCAGCTGGGCCACCTGCTTTTGGTTCCCCCTGCTCGACCGGTGAAGGCCTCAGTGCCGGCAGGGACAGAGGACAGGCTGCACCACGGAGGCACGGAAAGTGAGTGGCCTAGCCCGCAAGGCTGCACCAGGAAGGCGCAGAGAGCAAACGGCCCAGCCAGCAACAGGTAAGTGGGTCAGAGGAAGGGACTGAGGGGGGGGAACAGGCCCGGGGACCACGCCACCTGCCCTGGTCTGGGAGGAGAAAGGGGGAATACGAACCCGCCCTCTGCCCATTCCCCCCCCCTCAGTCCCTGTCCCCGCCCCACTTACCTGTTTCTGGCTGGGCTGTTCACACTCTGCGCCTCCCCGGTGCAGCCTTCTGAGCTGGGCTGCTTGCCTTCTGCGCCACCGTGGCCCAGCCTGAGGCACATAGAGTGAGCGACCCAGTGGCTTCAGCAGGGTTGCGGGAAGGAGGGGGGCCTTGCCTGACAGAGGAAGGGAGCCCCCTTCTCCTCCAGGTGAGGGCCATACATGTGTGTGTGTGTGGGTGTGTGTGTGGGTGTGTGTGTGTGTGGTTGTGTTGTGTGTGTGTGTGTTGCATGTGTGTGTGGGGGGGTTGTGTGTGTGGGGTTGTGTTGTGTGTGGGGGTTGTGTGATTGTGTTGTGTGTGTGTGTTTATTTTGTGTGTGTGGTTGTGTTGTGTGTGTGGTTGTGTTGTATGTGTGTGTACCCCCCAAATCCCCCAAACCACCAACACACACCAAAAACCTGCCGGGCAAAAAATGCTAGTAATAAATAATAAATATCTCCTGTGTTGCAAGGGAAAATACAATTCTTCTATTACATTTGAATACTTGTTTAACATATCTTTGATGGCTGCTCCTCTTCTCCCTCCTCCCCCAAGCTTAATTGGACCCACCAGGAGCAGAGCAGAGCCCTTCAGTCAATGGCAAAAACAGCCAGCCTGGAATTCCATTGTGTGGCAGGCTAAATTTCAGGAGGCAGTGGTATTGTAACAGGACTCTCAGTATTCAGCTTTTTGGTTATTAAAATATTTTAAAAGCCAGTAAAAATTCTTAGAGGGAGGCTGTTGACAATTTCTCAGCAAATTTTATTAACTTTGCAGGATTAGGGGTCATGATTGATCCCATTGGCATTAGGAGATCAAAATGTGATGGCCAAGTTACAAAGGCAGCACTCAATGTGAGCTTAAAACAACAACTACTACTCACCCTCAAGGGAGGATGTACAAGCAACATCCCACAAGTATCCAGCAGTATGATATAAATCACAAGATTGGGTTTTGTAAAATCCAAGTTTAATCCTCTTTGAGTCATAAAACTTCACTACATTGACCTATATTTTACATTTCCGAATCACAACTGCAACCTTACTGATTACAAGCTTACTAGGGTCATTGGCAGCTTTCTCCAGAGCCAGATATTCTATGTAACAATGAACAGTAGATGGAGGTTGCAGAAGAATGGACTGCCACTAGGAAGTATATTATCTCAAACATTGTATAATATATACACAAATGATCAAAACGTTTTTGACAATACATAATTGTTCATCTATGTGGATGACACAGAAATAGCTGGACAAGGATCATGTTTTGATGAGATAGCTGGAAAGTTTGCTGGAGCACTCAAAGAATTAGAATAATATTACACCATTAACAATTTGAAGCTGAGCAAAACTCAATTGTGTGTTTTCCACCTTTGAAACTGAGTGGTAGGGGTTGAGTTGGATGTTATGTTGCAAGGGAATCAATTACCGTATTGTTCAGCAGCAAAATACCTCAGCATGACAGTTGGCAGGATGTTCTCTTTTAAGCAGCACTGCCTGAATACCAAAGTTAAGTTAGTTCAAGGAACAATAATATCAGAAAACTGACAAAATATACATGGAGTGCCTAAATGTAACACTAACATGTTCAAGTTGGGGCTGCTGGCAGACAACAACATGCTGTGTGAATGCAGAGAGACACATAGCCCAGCTCACCTGGTGGTCTATTAAACACTACTAGACATGTACTGACAATGATTTAATTTTGGCTAATCACAAAGCCAAGAAGGTTGCTTCATTTTGGCAGTTTAAATTTTGATCTGGACGTGAAAGAAAAAGGAGAATTATAGTGACATTGGGATTTCAGCCTCACAGGATTGGTGTACAAATAAAATGGGCAGGAAGCGAGTGATTAACATCTCTTTGAGTTTTCTGGAATAAATACAGGCTACAAATAGCAATACAGTGGAACCTTGGTTAACGTAATTAATGTGTTCCATGGGATGTTTCTTACAGTGAAAATTACTTTAACTGAAATGTAGTTTTCCATAGGAATGCACTGAAAACCAATTAATCCATTCCGGTTGTCAGAAAAAAACTGAAAAACTCTATTTTTTCTGTTTAAAACTATTTATAAAGTGGTGAAAAATTCCAAACTGCACTTTTGAACAGAAAAAATAAGGGTTTTTTTCTCTATCCTTTGGGACAGATGAAATTGGTTTTCAATGCAATCCTGTGGGAAACCGCACTTTGCGCTCTCTAGTGGCCAGCTCTGGTAATGACCCAACAGTCAGCTGTTCATTCTCCCACCATTCTGGAAGTGCTGAACATTGCTTTTAGGCTGACAAAATGCACCGAAAACACAACAAAACAGAAACAGAGCAGAAATGCTCCAAAAAAGACAACGACGCTGAGTCGCCGCACCTCCCTGCCCCCTCCACCAGTGGGGAGTTCAAAAGGAGCCTTCCGTGGCCTGGGAGGCTCGAAAAAGACACCGATGCCGCTGAGCCACTGTGCCTCCCTGCCACCTCCACCAGCGGGGAGCTTAAAAGGAGCCTCCCGTAGTCTGGGAGGCTCGGAAAAGATGCTGCTGCCACTGAGCCGCTGAGCTGCTGAGCCTCCCCACGCCCTCCACCAGCGGGGAGATCAAAAGGAGCCTCCCGTGGCCTGGGAAGCTCAAAAATGATGCTGCCATGTTGCTGTGCCCTCCTGCCACTCTGGGAGATGAGTTGGGGGGCTCTTTGACTGGCTGATGTTGGTGTTTGTGCTGTATTTTTTGTACTTTTCCTATATTTATTGATGCTGTTTCATTGTAGTATTGATTCTATTGTTATTATGTATTAGTGTATGGTTTAATATGTTGTTGCCGCCTTTCGGCCCGAGAAAGGTGGGGTGTAAATTAAAATTGGGATTGGATTGGATTGGAATACCCTCCCACCACCATGGAAAGTGGCATGGAGTGGCCAAGCAGCCCAAAAAAAGCTTCATTATGAGAAATAAATCTGTTAACCAAGCCACTATTTTCTCTGGATTTCCTTTCACTAATGGAAGAATATGTTAAACAAACATTTGTTAACTGAAGTTCCACTGTATAAATAATGTAATCTAGCATTCATGTATCTGGACTCTACAGGCAGCACAAGCAATATTCTCAGATATGGGTGGATTGGAATAATGAAACTCAAAAACATACTCATTGAGTAAATATGGTTTTTATTTTGTAGATTTCCCTCTATTGTACAGCAAGAAGAACGGGCCATCTTCTAAGGATACTTCTACCAACCTTCATAGTAATGCTACAAAGAATGATTGCTTAGAAAAAGAGGTAGGAACGAGCAAAGGATTCTCTCTCTCTCTCTCTCTCTCTCTCTCTCTCTCTCTCCCTATCATTGTATTTTTGTTAATTGTGTCAGGAGGTGTCAGGAGGTGTATCTCTGCTCTCATAGATTTTACTCTGAGGACTGCCAATGCATATCATTCTGTGATGATAATCTGACATTATGGAAGAAGGGAAGAGGAAGAGATGAGAGTGGCTAGGAAATATTCTGCACTCCTTTCAATGTCCAGCTCCCTTTCCCCATCTCCCAGCCATAGCATTTTGTGGAAATCATGCTGACAGAAGGGTTTGTTTTCACAATAACCTTGGAAACAAGGATGATAGCTGCATTTGAGGAGGGGAAATATTGTTCCCATGATATAGAAGTCCCTTCCAAGATAAGTTTGCCATGTTGTTCTCGTGTTCCACCCTCATGAAACAGCCATTTAAGAGGCAGCCATTTGAGAGGCATTGTGGGAAAGATATAACTCTTGGTGAAATTAAATCTCTTCCTGCAATCAGACATTATCAGGAGCAGAGTAGTTCATAACACTGTGTTTCATGGAGCCCTGAGTTTGTTCTTAGGGCTGCTTTTTCTACTAATGTGTGTTCTTACTTGGATGCAGATTCCAGAATACAAAACACAGAGTTGCTCAGTGGAATTAGGGAGCAAATGTCCACTGTGACCACCTTTTGCATGTGTATCACCAGGTTGATGATGACTGGGATACATGAACGTCCTCCCATGTTACAGCTGCTGGGATTGTAAATCAGATCTTTCAGATAAAGTGAGGGGATTCAGTTTTGCTTTTTTCTTCCTACTCAATTTTTTGAAACCAAAGAATGTTCATTAGTTTTAGAGGGTACTCATAGTAGAAATACCAGGTTTCTCTAGGCTCTGCTCACCAACATTATTATTTTTTTTAAAACAAGTGCTCCACACAAATATTTTTGAAAGGAAAACACTGAGGGGCTATTGTAAGAGAACATACATTTGTAACAGAGCCAAGAACCACTCCCTCCATGGTACTGAAATCTCATGGGCCAGATCCAGCTTTTCCACTTGTAGATGAATACCTTGATCTGAGTTCTGCTCAGAAGACATCCCCGAGCAGAAAGGCTTCTTCTTCATCATCTTCTTTTGCCATTTCCAAATTTGAATATTGACAATCATCATGGCAATCAGTCATGAAGACTGTCTTGAGAATATAATGCAGTAGCCTTTGATCTGCTTTCGCATCGCAGCATGACCCCAGTACCACTGATCCAGTTCCGCAAGTCACTTTCTGGTCCTGAGCACTTTTGGCACACAAAGCCCTCCTCAGCCCCAGGCCAGTATTGATGAAGCTGCTGCCATCCATCAAAATGGATTCAAGTGGGATTTAACCCACTTAGGGACCATCACCCTTCCTTATGGACTTCAGCATCCAAATCATTAGGCTTTAGGGTGGTCAGGTTAGTTAACTGCTACATGACACTGGTGTTGAGTCACAGGCAGTATGGTCTACTCTATTACCAGGATAACTTGACAGATGACATCCCAAAGTAGAAAGGCAGAGGCAGGATTTATTTGCTGACTCCCACTTTTGCTAGAGTTCTGAAGTTCTACAGTGTACCCCAACCCTCTGGAGCAGATTTGAGGAAGGATTGGAGGTTGCAAGGAAGATCCATAAAAATTACTAGCAGTTCCATTCTGCCAGTGGAATACCTTTGCTTGAGATCTTCAACTACTAAATAAAAGGGGTAAAACAAGCACAAGTTAAACATGTACACTAAAATAAGCAACTACAAAGCTAGGTTTAAAAAAAGAAAATCCAACCTGTTTTGGAAAGCAGCACCAATGCAGGGTAAACGTATATTTCATAGAGAGCCATACAAAATGTCTGAAGAAAGAGAGCTGGGGAGGAAGTGTCCCTCATGCACCCACCTTGGCAGGATCTTGTAGAATCTAGAAGTGGTTGGAGGAATCATGGTTTTTGGAAGAAAGATAGTGCTGGACCCAAATACTTCCAATTCTTAGGCCATGTAAGAAGGTGTTTCAGTAATTTTCATAGGTATAGGGCAGTGATGGTGAACCTTGGCACTCCAGGTGTTCTTGAATTTCACTTCCCAGAATCCCAAGTCTCTGTGAATCCACATGAATGGGTTTACTGCACCCATGGGTTTATATACATTCAGTAAACCCATTCATGTGGATTCACAGAGACTTGGGCTTCTGAGAAATGAAATCCAACAACACCTGGAATGCCAAGTTTCACCATAACGGGTGTAGGGTGACTCTCCATAGGGGTCTTGGCAGCTAGGTGTCAAATGAAAGACAAGGATGCATTGTTGATAGTTGCTTCAATTCCCAGAATTTGCCCTCCCCTCTAAAGGAAGGACATGTTTGTTCTCCTTCAATCTGGCTGAACGTTCATTCCAGGGCACTAGAACTCTGCTGTTCAAATATTTTAATGTGGAAAGCCTTTTCACCTAGTCCAGCCATGTGTCTCTTAGTCCCCTGTTAATTCTTTCCAGCAAGAACTCGCACAGACATTTGACTATCAAAATATACCAGATGCCTCCCGGGAATTTTTGGACAAAAGCAATTATCTGAGATTGCTATACTTGTTGATTTTCACTGGAATGTTTTCCAAAGTCAATCTCCATCTTGATACTTATGCAGGGATGGTGTCTGTTCTCATATATTTGTTTGAAAATAGAAGCATGTGTGACTAGCTATATTTTTCTCTAAAAACAATCATTTTATGCATTCCTTACAGCTGATGTCTCCCAATGAGATTCCAAAAATTGCAAGAGGACATTTTGAAGCCCACAGCCCAACATCTAATATGGAAAGAGAAGTCACAAATATAGCTGGAGAAATTCCTTCCTATGTTTCTCATTCTTTACTTGACAATGATAGGTATCCATTGGCACATAACAAATGTTTTTGCTACACTGGTGGGACATCAGCTCCAGTCTGCCCTCCTAAGGTTGAAATCAAATATTGTGATGCTGAAGAAGACCAGTATTTAGGAAACCAGGCAGTAAACAGTGAGCCACTGACCTCAAAACGGTGTGTAAAGGATTCAAATATGTTCTCTGTAAACCCTGATGTAGGTGATCAAACTGCTTCACCATCTGCCAAAGAACAGCATGACAGATATTTAAAGAAAGCTAAACACAAGATAATGCAGAAATTAACCCTTTCGATGGAGCAACAATCCAAACTACTTGCTATGAATGGTGCTAAACTGGAGGAGACAAGAATAGAACCTCAGGGTGAAGAAGCCATTCCAGGACAAAATAATACTTATTTTACTGGATGTAAGAAAATACCAGAGCAATCGAAGGGTGATACAGCTGTTAAGATCTCAGATAATCATTCTCCATTCTTATTTCCTGAACACAAATTTCCAAGGAATGTTGACAACTGTCCAAAAGAATCCGCAACTACCCAGCCCAAATCGCCATTGAGGTTAATTGCTAATGCTATAAAGAAATCTATCTTAGAACCTCTTATATCTTCTCCTGAAAATCTAAAAAACAGCCACAATACCTGTGCCAAAATTCCTTTGGAAAACACATTTTTCAACTTCCCTCATAATCCATCTGACTCTGTAAGTGCAAAAAACAGCAAGAACAGTGCAGGCTGTGAGGGGCAAACTGAGGAGCTGAGTGTTTTCAGAAGTGCAGAAAAAAGAAGTGGAATCAGAAGTTCAGATATATCTAATTTTGCCAATAGTCCAAACAAGGAATATCCATGTGATGCTTTTCCTGTTTACAACATGCATGTCAACCACATTAAGCATCCTGATAAGTCTAAACATGTGTCTTATACCAATGTGGAAGATGTACCAACACTTCTAGAAAGGTTTACCCTGAAAGAGAACCTTTGGAGGTCTGCCAAAGATGACTGGCATGCTCATAATGGGAAAAACATTGTGTATTCTTCTTTAAGGTGCAGGGACAAAAGTGCCAGTGTGGCTTCAGGTAGTTCTGTACAGAAGAACAATGTGTGGAACCTGTTCAGCAGCTTCAGAAATAAATTAGATGACAAAGTCAAAGCCCCTTCTTCAACCTCATCTGTGTCACCTTGTACCATCTTTGATGTTGACGAAGTGTTAAATAATTCTTCCAAAGGTGAGAATTTTGGTAAGCAAAGTGCCCTTTTTAAAAAGTGTTTGCATTTTAAAACATGTACTTGTCTACACAGTAGTGTTGTCTCCAGGTTGTTTGGAAGTGGCGGTGGGGTTTGTGTGACTGGTTGCAGATTTGAGCATATTATTTCAGTCTTTGCATTATATGGTGAGGAAGTTCAGTGTACTCAGATATGATGGGTTGTCCCAGTATTTTCTGTCCACACACACCCTGAATTGGTGCCCAATGTTTCACTCTCTACATAGATTACCATCTCCCCTTTGCTTGTTTTCTCCTCTCTCCACATATTTCATTTTCTCCTCCCTCCCAGAAAGGAACAACCTATAGAGAGGGTGGATCAGTACAGTATATTACTGAACTAGCCTACACGTGAGCAGATCTTTCACCAGAGCAAAGCAGAACAAAAATACATTGATAACCATTATTTAAATAAAGCAGTGATAGCAAACCTTTTAGAGAATGAGTGCCCAAACTGCAACCCAATTATTTTTTATCACAAAGTGCCAACACAGCAACAGGGGAGGAAGTAAACACTCCCATTGGGCTGCTGAGCAGAGAGGTGGGGCAAACTCTGTGCTGGGGTGACTGCACAAGGTGCCCACAGAGAGGGCTCCAAGTGCCACATCTGGCACGCATGCTGTAGGTTCACCACCACTGATATAAAGGATCCTGAAAGCAATGGATTTTGTCCCACCCCGGCTCTGTTGATGCTGGTTTCTGCCCTGTGTTGTGTGGAAACTGAGATGCAGTACTGATATCATGAGTACAAGGAAAGTTGAACAAGTGATTGCTGTGGGTGGGGTCAATTCTATTTATGATAAATGTTTCCCATGTTAATTTTTTCTCTAGGTCTTTGGAAAATAAGACTGTATGAGCCATGCTTTTCTTTGATCCAATCATCAAGCCAGATTAGGTGAAGGTGTGCTACACTTTAGAAGTAACCCACAGTGCCAACCACTGGAACCCTTCATAGGCAAAGATAGCTGGATAACAGTTAGTTACATCTACCAACCTCTACATTAGACTGGCATATACTGTACTACCTTCTGGTTGAGGAACACGCGTCAGGAACTACAGTTAGCCAGGCACATAGCTGTAACACCATTTAACTGCTTACTGAAGCTGGCCAACAGGAATATATATTGCCAGGTTCTTGATGCCTTTCTGAGCCCATCCAATGCTCTTAAAAGCTTTTACAGGACTCAGATTGCTTCCAGAAAAGAGGAAGGGTCTGCAGATATGCACTGCTGGAGGTACTCACAGCTCTGCTTGATGGAGATTAGCAAATGAGTTAAGTTAAGCAGCCAACTCAGTTATTTAGGTGTAGGAGCCAAAGAACTCAAGAAAAACAAACACCTAAAGGATTCTCGATCTCTCTTTCAGTAAAAGGACAATAAAACAAATAAGTGACAATTTGTTGTTCTTTTTGTGAAATCTCCTGTCTAACGGTAGTGGCAGCCATGGGTTTCAGTGCTTACAGAGGACGTTTTGATAAATGTCTGTGCACTCACATTGACTACAACACTGGTTTTCCTAAGAAAACTGAAGCTGATACTTAGCAAATTATTATATGTAATTCAAGTCATTTTTGAATAACACAAGTGCTCTCAGTTCAGTTGATTAATTTGTCAAACATTAGTCCAATTTCTGGGAATAACATGATGTTCCTATTCACACATCTTTGTCCTCTTAACTCATTTTACTGTTCAATGACTTGTTTAGCCAACTGGCCTCAGAAATGTCCAGTGGGACTTGAGTCATGGCATTAAATTCCACCACAGGCACTACATTATTCTGTGTGGTTCCATGCCACTGGGGATATGTGGGATTCCCAGCAGTCCCGCAGTAGCTGAATATTCATGGTGTATCTATCTTCCCAGTCATTGTTTTGTAATTCAGCTCCAAAGATGTAAAAATAAAAAAAAGGGGGGAACTCTCTTGGATGTTCAGTGTGTCACCGAACTTCAAGGCTTCCTGTACAGATCTTCAACTTTGTGGCTCTCACAACCCCAAGTGTATGATCTGATCTGGTCACTGAGCTGGGAGTGTATGTTAGAGAAAGGGAGAGAAAGGGGTCCACTGATCCAGAAGTAGTGATTGGTTAGTTGAAGGGATCATTCTGTGAGAAGGGAAAATATTTCTTTTTTTCCCTCCCCTTCAATTGACCATTGCCCACAACATGCATCGTTCCTGCAATCCAAAAAAAGCAGCTTGTCCCATTTCTGCTTTTTCAGCAGAACACCAGCAGAGTTAATGTGGCAGAGCCATGGTCATTTTAGGAGCTTCTCCTTCTTATGCCATATATGAATCCAAGTACAGTAAACCCCCAACTTACAAATGCCCCGAGTTGCATAAAATTTGACTTACATAATGAGTTTGTGCTAAAACCATGTGCCTATTTACATAAATGTCCCCATTTACATAAATTTACATAACATAATTTCATATGGGTTTGCTTCGAGTTACATAAAATTTATTTTTCCTATGGGTTTGCTTCGAGTTATGTAAAAATCAATTTCCCTATGGGTTTGCTTCAATTTACATTTAAAAATTCATTTTTCCTGTGGGTTTGCTTTGAGTTACATAAAAAAATAATTTTTCCTATGGGTTTGCTTTGAGTTACATAAAAAACAAATTTAAGCAAAAGCCTATGGAACGGACTTTTTGCATATGTAGGGGTTTTACTGTATAGATTATCATCATGGTAATCAGCCATGAAGACTGTCCTGAGAATATAACACAGTGGACTTTCATCTGCCTTCTGCATCGCAGCATGACACCCATACCTCTGATCCAGTTCCACAAGTCACTTTCTGGTCCTGAGCCCTTTGGCACTCAAGGTCCTCATCAGCCCCAGGCCAGGATTGATGGAGCTGCTGCCCTCCATCAAGATGGATTCAAGTGGGATTTACTCCACTTGGGGACCATCACCCTTCCCTATGGACTTCCCTATGGACTTTGACACCCAAGGCCATTAGTATTCAGGGTTGTCAGCTTAGTTAACTGCCACCTGATGATCTGCATTGAGTCACTGGCAGCATGGTCTACTCCACAGGTTCCCAACCTGTGGCCTGCAGGCTGGACCTGTCTTGCAGCACCATTTCATCAGGCCCATAGCCATTGCACCCGCACCTAGAAGTGGAAGTGGATGCATTTGCAACAGCTGTAAACTGTGCCCACGCATGCATGAATGTGCCTATGGTGGTCGTAAACGTGGAAGTGGGTGCATTTATGGCTGTCATAATTGCACCCACTTCTGCTTCCAGGGTGTGTGGTCAGGCCCGCTCAGCTATTCAGGGGTGTGGTCAGGCCCCGGGCATCAAAAGGTTGGGAACCCCTTGTCTACTCTATTAACATACCAGGATAATCTGGCCAGACTGGCAAAAGTATTCCTACCAAATGAAATTTTTTATAAAATAAAGACTGACGTTCTAATCAGCATTGAATCACTGTCAATATGGTCTACTCTACTACTGTAGCAGGATAACCTGTCCAGATTCTCCACATTCTTCTGAGCTAATAGAGTCTTACAGAAAGGCTGCATTGATTGCTGAATACCACACTTAAATGCTACCCAGCAGAAAATGGTTGTTGCTTCTTCAGTTTATTTCCCCCTGTATAATGAGAGAAAAGGAACTTCAGAGTTCTCTCTCCCACATTGTTCAAGTGTTTTGAAAACAAGCAGAAGCAAAACCCGGCATGCTTCCTCTCCCTCTATGGTCATTTGAGTCACTCTCCACAGGTGGAAGGACACTTTATGATTTTATAGCATTTGAACTGTTTGAAGTTCAAAGTGCTGAAGGCATTATCTTTCAAAACTAGCAATGGCTATAATCCCGTTGTGAAGCTGTGTATGCACACAACAGAATGACTTAACAGCAGTAAAAAGCCACTGATGAAACTATAATGGGTAAATTACAACTTATTAAAAGCAATTTTGACATGTACATAACCCATACAAAGTTCTGCCTGCCCAGAGAAAACTTTTAATTAACAGCAATTTGGCCCAGTTGATGATATCATTTTCACACTGAGCTGTGCAACAGGATATTAGTGTTTTCCAACCATTTTTAAAGGCCTGGCATTCACTGTTTTATGGTAATTTGTTTTGTTGTTGTTGTTCAGTCGCACAGTCGATTCCGACCCTTTGCAACCCCATGGACCATTTTCCTCCAGGCACCTCTATCCTCCACCATCCTCCTCAGCCCACCCAGCTCAGTGCCCACTGCATCTACAATGCCATCTAGCCATCTCATCTTTGGACGCCCCCTTCTTCTCTTGCCCTCCACCTTTCCCAGCATCACGGCCTTCTCAAGTGAGTCCTCCCTTCTCATTTGATGTCCAAAGTACTTTAGCTTCATCTTCACTATTTGTCCCTCCAATGAACAGTCAGGGTTGATTTCTTCTAATATTGACCTATCTGTTCTCCTCGCTGTCCAGAGTACTCTCAAAACTCTCCTCCAACACCTCATTTCAAAGGCATCTATTTTTCTGCGCTCAGCTTTCCTTAATGGTCCAGCTCTCACACCCATACATTACCACCGGGAATTTGCATTGCTTTGGCTATGCGAATTTTTGTTTTCAAGGAGATGTCACTGTTTTTCACTATATTCCCCAGGTTTCTCACAGCTTGTCTCCCCATAATAAGTCATCTTTTTATTTCATGGCTACAGTTGCCATCTGCAGTGACCTTAGATCCTAGGAAAGTAAAGTCTGTCATTTATTACTACTGTTTTAAAAGTGATTTTAAAACTTTGATTTTAAATTTAAATTTTATTTTAACCATATAATTTAATTATATTATATTTTACTGTTTGTTATTTTATTCTAATTAAATCTTCTGTTGTTTTAAATAGTCCTGTCAATTCTGAGGAACAGATGGTGTGTAAATGAAATAAATAAATAAATTCAGCCTGAACCCTATTACTGTCCTATTCCCCCATATAATGAGGCCATAGTGAACTAACTATAAATATTAAAAGTTAGTTGCACTGCAAAGGGAGTGACATTATCTCATCAAATTGCAATCTTAATATTATATGATGTTGCATTTGTTTTTGAACGATTTAATGAAGTAGCCAAAGTAGCTACTTTCAAATAACTAGTTACATGAAATGAATCAAGCATAAATAATTATATAGTTGTTAACTGTTTACTTCCAAGCTCGGGTGTTCTGAAGTTGAGTTCTGTTTAGATCAGAATCTGATACAGTAATCTCTAATGATACAATGCCCAAATCCTCTTGCATAACTATGCAAACATTGCAACATTTGGAGGCAAATTGGCCCAAGTGAAGAAATCACTGTAGATATCAAATCAAATCAAATCTTTATTATTACAGCCATTGGCCAGTCACAATAGAACCTGGTGATACATCCACACCATCCGGTGTGGCATCCGGTGGCACTTGATAACGCACCAGAGCACGCGGGAGAACCTCCGTGCGATGGAAGTGCTTCTCTTGTGGAGTGTAATCTGAGAAAACGTTGACGTGGTTGTCCGTGAACAGTACCTTGTTCAGACAATGCTGTGCCTGACCCTGATTTTTGGGGAGGGCTAGTTCCCCCCCCCTTTCTGTTTGTTTAGCAATGTAGGACTTGAGTGTCCAATTCACCCACTTGACAATTGCTTGCCCTTGCGGATTGTATGGAACACCAAAAGTGTGCTTAATATCCCCGGTGGCCATAAACGTGGCCAGCTGCCTGGAGCTATAAGCCGGACCATTGTCGATTTTTACATGCCTAGGCTTGCCCATGGCCGCGAAGCAGGAGAGGATATGTTGCTCCACATGGGAAGCTGTTTCTCCCTTCTGAGCCGTAGCCCAGACAAACTGTGAGAGTGTGTCTATGCAGACGTGCATGAACTGCCATCTTTCAAACTGCAGAACGCGTGTGACATCCATCTGCCACACCTGGTTGGCTTCTGTCCCTCGTGGGTTGACACCCCACAAGGGCCCTCCCACCGCCCCTGCACATTGTGGGCAGGAACGGACTATGCCCTGAGCTTGGGAAAGTGGCAGGTTGAACTGCTGTGCAAGTGCTTTGGCATTTTGATGGAAAAATGCATGACTTTGAATCGGAGTCGTGAAGACTCCCAGAACTGACCTTTGCTGAATTTCCTTTGTGGCCGCATCCACTCTGCTATTGCCCGCGGAAATCGGGCCAGGTAAATCTTGGTGACTTCTAATGTGGGTGATATAGAGCGCTTTGGTGTGGTTCCACAAATGAAATTGAGTCGTGAGGAAGAGACCTAACAAGTTTTTGTCTATCGCGGGAGTGATGTAGGCTCCCAGTAGACTGTGAAGCAAATTCCGGACATACTGGCTGTCAGTAATGATATTCAAGCGTTCATTGGCAAAGGTGCGCAAGGCGAGGTTCACTGCTGCCAATTCCGCCCGCTGCGCGGATTTCTGTGGAAGAGTCAGAAGCGTGTGCCAAGCCTGTCCCTCTTGCCAAGTAAGAATGCCATATGTTTGACCCCCATCAGTGAACACTGTCTTGGCTCCCTGAAGCGGAACCAGGGACAATAACTCACACAAACTGACTGTCTGCATCTGAAGCGAGACAAGTCTGGGGTCTTTTGGCAAATGTTATGCCAAAAATCCTGTGAATCCCTCTAATGCAATCAGAAGTGAGTCACCGAGCTGCATCAGCTGCTGGACCTGATCCTTTGTGAATGGGACAACGATTTTCGCTAAATCGTGCCCTGAGATATCCCTTGCTCTCAACCTTCCTCGGTAAATCACCGCGGAAACCAGTTCCTGTGAAGGGACGATGTTCCGGGAAGAGGTGTGTGGTAACTACACCCATTCCATAATGTTCACCCCTCGCTCGGCATCACATTGAGGTGTTTGTAAGGTGCTTGTAGGAAGAACTCCAAGAATGGAAGATTATGGCATCTATAGTCTAGAAAATAATTAAAAAATCCCATTCTTATCCTATTCTTAACATGGAAAAAAATGGGATGGGCAAGTCATTTCCCCTTTCAGGTATTGAAGTGAACCATATAATTAATGCCTAATGAGGATTTCTCTGGAGCAGGCTTTCACAGCCACAGACAGCTCCAAAAACATAGGGGAAAGGAAGGAGGGACAAAATATGTTGCCAGCACAAGTATCATATTAATACTGAGCTATTTTGGCATCCTACAGTAAAACATAGATTGTTCTGTATCCTGATAATAAATGTATACATACATACATCATTAGATGATGAATCATTGCACAAACCTTCACTGCGACCTAAGGTAAACTTTTTAACATTATCCTCTGCAATCCTGATTGAAAATATTAAAATGTTGACTTGAAATTAACATGCTGTTTCCTCTCTTGACATTTACAGTATAAAGCAAATCAAGAGTTGTCTGGAATTTATATTAAGCAGAAAGTTCTTGGTCTGCATAAAGAGCACTTGCCAATTTGCTATCTGAACAGAGTCTAATCTGGAGGTTAATAATTAACCATACAACAAGTTAAATGCAGCAAGTGTTCTTGGTACCTGATCTGTTTTCTGAGAGAGGAGAAGGGTGTGAATTAGACCAGGGGTGCCCAAACTTTCAGGCCGCAGGCCAGTCACATGGTTCAGGGGGCTGGATCCGGCCCCCAGGCCATATTTTGGGCACCCCTGAATTAGATAAATAACTTGTCAAGAGGAAATGTTCCACACCTGTAAAAGCATTGCTCCAAATATGGCAAAACCAGAATTTTAGGCACTCAAGTGCACTAGATTGGAATCTTGGATTTCTCCCAGAGATCTTTCTTAAACATCTACAGAATGGATATTTTGTTTTGGAATACATTGTTGCTGTGTACATGTTTTTATACAGCATGTATGCTTCAATAGTGTGATAATCTTAAAAGAAAGTAAATATATGTGACATGCATTTAGACCTAATTAATGAAATATTTATGTTGCTTGAGACTGTACGATAAAACCTCTTTCATGAAGTCCATTTGCTTTTGATTATATTTGTGACTTTTTCTTTTTATATGACCAGACATTCTGACGCCAGCTATTTTACACTGAGCAGATGTCACAGAGTACAAACGGGTGCCAGATGCTACAAGGCACATAAGGGTAATTTGTTTAAGAGCTGGCTCAGACTTTGTGCATTCAATTAGACTACATGGTGACTGGTAGGCAATCATTGAGATAACATTGCTAACTTTAGATATGCATTTTAATAACAGATCTGATCTTTGAAGCCATCATGGAGTAGGAATCAGAATTAACAGATTTATACATAAAACTTGATATGCTTTTGGGGTTAGGGGCAGCCACATAATTGCCTAGTAGTGAAGGCCTTGAACAGCAGCCAAGAGTCTAATTGATATAATCAGCCATGTTTCCAAACAGCTTTGCAAAACTATGGTGCAGGTGCCGAATATGTGACTGTGGTATCTCCATTCAAAATCCTGGAAGAGAATAACAGCCACACCACTGCGTCTTTTTTCATCCTCTCTTAGATGCTGAACATCTGCCTGTTAGAAAACAAACAACTGAAGATTATTCTTCATCTTCAGATGATGAATCATTGCACAAACCTTCACTGCGATCTAAGGTAAACTTTTTAACATTATCCTCTGCAATCCTGATTGAAAATATTAAAATGTTGACTTGAAATTAACATGCTGTTTCCTCTCTTGACATATATTAGTGAATATTGGTTGTGAATGTGTAGTAGCTTTTTTCAACCTGACACCCTCCAATTTTGGAGGCCATACTGCTAGACATATGGGAAATATAGTCCGTCAAATCTGGAACATGGAGGAGCCCTGGTGGCACAGTGATTAAACTGCTGCACTGCAACCAAAAGATTGTAAGTTCGACCGTGGCCAGGGCTTAAGGTTGACTCACCCTTCCAGCATGTTGGGAGCAAAAATGAAAATTAACTTGTGAACCGCCAAGACAGTGCACTAAACACTGTGGTGTGTTATATAAGTGTGACTGCTTTGCTTTACATCCTAGATTAGGAAATACTGTATTATTATGGTCTTGATCTTCCACTTTTTTTATCGTGTTAGAATCACACAAAGGTACTTTCTGGGTTGAAAGGATTTTTGCTGGACTAACTCCATTCAGGGGGACACCTGAATGAGGCTCCTTTCATGTCCTCCAAGATCTTTTTTCCACTGAAGTGGTCCCTATGTATCTACTTGCAATTTCTTGCTTTCGAACTGCTGGGTTGGCAAGAACTGGGACAGAGATGAGCACCCATGCAGTACCTGGGTCTCGAACTACCGACTGTCCAGCTTCTTAACCATTGAGCCACCACAGTTCCTACTAAGTGGACATAATGAGCCAGATATATTTCTGGAACCCCACCTCAGTGAAAACTATATATTACAGATAACCCAATCAGTGGTGGGCATCAGCAAATTTTCACCAGTTCGCCAGAACCAATAGCAGAAATTCTGGCTTGCCCCACCCATCCAAGTTTTGAAATAAAGTAGTCCTAATTCGGATGCAATGCAGGGCTTTCCCCCTTACCACACCCGCCATACCACACCCACAGTGTGCTAGTAAAAAAAAATGGAGTCCACCACTGAACCCAATTCCTCAAGGGCTGAAAGATATGGGGTTGTCACAGCAGGAGACAAACTACACTAAATGTAGTCTGCAAATTTATGTATGTTTTCTTTTTTTAGCCTTGGAGGAGGCGGGGTTGGTAAGCACAGCTTTTGTTTACAACCACAGTTGCTTAACCACAAATATCTGTGACTTGGCAAAATTAAAGATAAAAAATGGAGAAAAATGTCATGGCACCTTAAAGACAAACAGATTTGTTTCACCGTGTGCTTTCTTGGATCAAAATCCACTTCCCAGGTACATGGTGCACTCATACCTGCTATCTGTATTAATATACATATCCTGTAGTACTGGGGATCTGATCAGGTGAGGATACAGTCAATAGACAATGTGTCATCCACACTGCAATAGGTCTATCAAACTGTCAATTGCATTCCTCGATGTCAAATGGCAAAACAGCAAACTCAGTTTCAGAACATTTCAACTACAGATCTCAACGTGGCTATTCTGAAGAAGTGGGATTACAAAGGAAGGTTGAAAAGAGAGAGAAAGAGTAGAAGTAGGCTACTTACACACATTCTACTGTATCTGTAAAGACTTAAATAAAGATCAATTTATTTATTTATTAGATTTATATACCGCCCATCTGGGTGTTATCCCACTCTGGGCGGTGAACAACAGAAAATAAATGACAACAATACCCACACAATAAAACCCACCACCAACAAATACATCATTGACTTAACTAAAATAAAATAAAATAAAATAATTGGTGACAGTGGACATCGAAACTGAACCTAACTGGCTAATCTACTGCCAAGGGAACAATGCCCTGAAAGGCCTCCTTGAATAGGAATGTTTTAAATTGTTTTTAAAAGGTAGCCAGTGGATGGGGCTTGGCGCAGCTCCACCGGTAGTGTATTCCACAGTGTAGGTGCCACCACTGAGAAGGCTCTATTTCTGGTGAAAGACTTTCAAGCCATCTTTGATGTTGGCACCTGGAGCTGCACCAACTGTGATGACCGGGTGATGCGGGGAGTTGTTCTGTAGGAGAGATGCTCTGACAGATCGAAAGGTCCCAAACTGTATAGGGGCATTAACACCTTGAATCTGACATGGTGGCAACAGTTAACTAGACCTGCCAAGTCTAGGGAAAAAGCTAGAAGTTGAGAAGGTGTGGTATTGAGGTGTGTATACCAGGTGGAGTGGACTGGCATCTGAGAAATGTGTGTACCCTTTACTTTTTTTCTTTCTGCTGATCATCAACCTGGATGATAGTTTTTAACCTATGGCTTCAATCTTCTATTGGTTCCTTGGCTTGTCTAGCCCTTTACTGCTATTACAAGTAATCTCACAGTCCCATTATACTGCATTTCCATATTTAAAAGCTGCACGTAATACTTGTACTCTGTTCTTCAGAGCTTTTTGGGGATGGTTTGGTCTGTATTTTAATTCACCCCATCCTGCTCTTTCAATCCCCATAAGAAGGCTCGGCTATTTTTGAAAGACTCTCTTTTATACCATTCCCAGTGCTTGGGGATGCTGGGAATAGCATAAAAAAGAGCAAAGCAGCTGTCCAAGCTGCTTCCATTGTCAACTTTCAGTATTGTGAAGTGGTTAATGAGCTGTTTTAGATGTTGGAAATTGAAAAACATCCCCAATTGTCAGGTGAAATTTTCAAAATTGTTTCTTTGCCTGTCTGTTTATTTTTTGAGATAGTAGCCGTGTTAGTCTGTGTTTCAAGCATATCAGAGGGTAAACAAAACAAAAGAACAAAAAGTGCCACAACATTTTTGTCTTTTTGTTTTGTTTAATCTCTGATATGTCTGTGTATTGCCAGTTGGAAATGTGTCTCCAACAATTTCTCGATCAGCAAACAGGAGACAAGCAAATCACAGCAAAAGCTGCTTTCCTTCTGAATTGCCAGTTTAGTAAAACATCCTAAAAGATTTTACACTGACGATCTGAGGATGGCTGGGAAAGTGACTGTGACAGTGAGGGATCTCTTCTTCAGACTTACCACTCTCCTTTTGTAGGAATGTGAGAAAGCTGGAAGTGAATGTGGGGTTAGAGTACTTGTAACTCTTGGTGGTAAGTGTACAGGTTCTTAATGCCTGAATAGACTTGTAGAATGCTAAAACCAGAAGCATTTTTGAGCAACAGGAGAACTAAATGGAACACATAGGTCTTCTGCCCAATAACTACTCCTAATCATCTCAAGCTCTCTTCATTTCATCAATTTAATTTATGGTGACAGGAAAGTAATTTTGCCTCTAATGTTCTGAAATAGTTAAGAAGAGTAAAGCCTTTCCTTATCTTCCCCAAATCTCCCAGAGATCTACCTGTAGATCTTCCCTTGGCCCACCCTTCCATTTGGATACAGAGGTCTACCACATTTCGAAGCCCACCATGTTTTGCTGTGTGATCAGCCTCTAGGGATGTTTGGATTTGTGGCCAAACATTTATAGAAATGTATTGATATTTACATTACATTACAGCTGAAGAGCGCTATGCTGATAATCACATGGTCAG
The DNA here is from genome assembly GCA_035047305.1 of Bradypodion pumilum. NCBI lineage: Eukaryota > Metazoa > Chordata > Lepidosauria > Squamata > Chamaeleonidae > Bradypodion > Bradypodion pumilum. Next base: position 405,754,432 of record JAWDJD010000001.1, read on the forward strand.
TTCGGTTGGTAGATGTCCAGCTGATTGGGCAAGTGCCCAAGTACCCATGCACAACATTTCTTTATTTTGCCAGAAGGTGCCACCATAGTATTACAAATAACCACTTGCAGCCTGAAAATTATAGTATAATGATTCCCTGTCACTCTTCTGAAACCAGGTGACACCTGCTTTATTTATCCACCCATTCACTTATTTATTTTGATACAATTTCATAACTATTTTGAAACATAACATGATTTAACAATTATCACATAGGACATATTCAGATCCCTCCATTTCTGACCAACAAATTATTTTATGGGATCTGTAGTCCATCTGTAAGAAAGCAAGAAGTTGGAGAAGGCAAATTTGAAATGACATAGAAAGGATTTTTGACATAATTAATTACTAACTTGATTCTAGTATCCACACAGAGGGTGAGGTTGTTGGAAAAGATCTAATAATTTAATTAATGAATTAGCATCCACTCACCACAATGCACAATTTCATTGTCTAGCAATGAATTAGTCACCCCCACATATGACACTAGCAAATTATTTTTTTAACCTAATGCTCCAGACTCTTGTCATAGAGAGAGAATGTCTGCAGCCTGAGAGAGAAGAGTGCAGGTTAGCAGGGAATTGAGAAACCCTGCAGGAGCTCGGAGCAGGAGCAGAAGAGCAATCTGGCAACAAAATAAGTCTGGGTGCTGTTGTTGCACAAAATGACTGTCTAGTGAAAGCTGAGGACAAGAGAGACTTAAGAGTGCCCATGTCTCCTGCTTTAGGGCAGCTCCTTGCTTCAAGGGCAGTCAGAGGGCAAAGCCCTCTTGAAAGGACTGTCCTCTAAAATCTAGGGTTTTGTTGTTTAGTCGCATAGTCGAATCCAACCCTTTGCGACTCCATGGACCACCACACGGCAGGCTTCTCTGTCCTCTGCCATCCTCCATAGTCTGCCCAGATCTCTGCCCACTGCATCAAGGATGCTGTCTAACCGTCTCATCCTCTGCCATCCCCTTTTCCTTTTACCTTCGATCTTTCCCAGTATCAGGCCTTCTCCAGTGAGTCCTCTCTTCTAATTTGGTAGCCAAAGTACTTGAGCTTCAGCTTCAGTATTTGTCCTTCTAAGGAGCAGTCAGGGTTAATTTCCTTTAGGATTCACTGATTTTGACCTCCAGATAGGGATATTTCCCTCTCACAAAAACAGGACAGGAGTGGCCCTTGCTCAAAAGCCAGTCGTATCTGACTCTAGGGTTCAGTGCTCATCTCTGATTCAAAACCGAAGAGCCAGTGCTCCTGTCAACTCTTTGCCTCCGACCAGGCGAAAGCCCTACAGCCATGCTCATGTTGCTCGAAGGCACTTTCCCCCAGCTTTACTCTGGGGAAGGGGGAAAAGAAAACCTGCTGACTGGGGAAAGAGGCTCCTCCACCCCTGAACTCCGGGAGAGAGGTGAGAGAGAAAGAAAGAGTTGACAGGAGGGGGGAGAGGAAAAAACCCTCCTGAACACCTGGAGTTGGCACCTCCCTTGCTGTGTTCATGCGACAGGCATGACTAGACACCAGAGTGCACGAACGCTGTTTACCTCCCCGACCCCAAGCGGTACCTATTTGTCTACTTGCAATTTCTTAAGAACATAAGAACAGCCTTGCTGGAACAGGCCACAGCCCATCCAGTCAAGCATTCTGTCTCACACAGTGGCTCACCATTTGCTTCAGGGTATTCCCAAGCAGATGCCTACACCTGCTTAGGATTCCCTGGAAATGACATTGAGAGATATCCTGCCTATCTCTCCAACCCGGAGGTTGTCCTTAGGTATCCATGAACTTGTCTAATCCTTTCTTATAGCTGTCAGGACTGACAGCTGTCACCACTTCTTCTGGCAGGGAGTTCCATAGACCAGTGATCCTCTGGGTGAAAAAGTACTTTCTCTTATTTGTTTGAGAACTAGTACCCAAAAGTTTCATGGATTTTTTTATTATTTATTTATTTTTGCTTTTTAACTTCTTGCTTTTGAACTGTTAGGTTGGCAGGAGCTGGGGAAAAGACGACCGGAGCGCTTTCCACATCTGCTGCTCACAGACACCACCTGCTGGCAATTCAATAGAATAGCCGTTCTAAGGTTTTAAAAAAGGCACAATATTCTTTCTTTTGAAACCAAACTTGGTTTCAAAAGCGGGAAATATCAGTGTTTTTAATGCAACTGGGCGGGACAGTTTCAACCCATGAAATTCCCGGGTTTCCGTTACGTATGGCAGCTCTACCTCAAGAGGACTCTCAAAAGTCTTCTCCAGCACCACAATTCAGAGGCGTCTATTCTTCTGTGCTCAGCCTTTCTTATAGTCCAGCTCTCACAGTCATACATCACTTATGGGAAGATCATTGCTTTAACTATGCTGACTGTAATGGAATAGGTCACAAGTTATTCAACATGGAGTTTCTCTAGTTCTTAAACTGCTATATTAAGGGTAGCTTTGCTTCTTTGCAAAGGCATCAAACTATTTCTCCTTTGCTTATCGAGCAGGTGCGCCTAGTAAAAGCTTCTCCAAAGCTTCAGGCCTATGTTTTGTCTTGTTCTCCATGCCTGGAATGTCTGTTAGGATCAACATCCCAAGCCTGGGAACAACACGACTGTGTTATGAGAACCAGGGAGTGTTTACTTAAACACTCTGATTGGCCATATGCTAATGCAGAGGGCCAAACTCATGTTCTATCCTACAGACACATGGGCTTGGGAATTAGTGCGAGTTTGGGATTTGAAAGTGACATCTCAGGAAGAGAGAGTGAGATTCTAACATTTGAGTCCTTACTCCACCCAAGCTTAATCATGATGACTTAGTTAGTCAGTTTTTCTTTCTTTGATGGGGGAAGGACTGAGTGTGAATATCCCTGTGTGTATTTTTGATTAATTTTAGCTTTTTGGATTAATCTGTATCTTGAAACCAATGGATGGACTGTAACTTTTACTTCATGCTTCAAGATCAATAAACAAACTTTTCTTCATCACAATGTCTGTTTATTGGAAGAGGGGGTAAGACAAGAGTATAGCCACTTACATGCCACATGATACATTAATCATAAATAACTACTCTCCATAGTGTGTCTGGGCTCTTTACTTCTAAGATAAGTCCTGAGTTGCTGCAAGGCAATTGCAGGATGAGGTGCTGGCGACCAGAACTCTGAGTTTAGGGTGTTACAGGGGAGTTAGCCCTTAAAGTAAACTCCAGGGGAATGGGAGAGGCCGGAAGCAAGGGTCTGGCTGAAGCCAGTATTCCCTCATACTGACTTTTGTTAGTAGGGTGATGTCTCTAATTTTTATTATGCTGCCTAAGTTTGCCATAGCTTGCATCAATCAATCAATCAATCAGTTTAATTTATATCCCGCATTAGGCCAACTCAAGGCGGCTAACAGCATATACAAACAAAATAACAACAAAATAATAATACAAAGATACAATAAATTTACAATAGCGAGCAATACAAGTAAGCATGGTATCAAAATACAAAAACTGCATAATGAATTACATTATAAAAATACAGTAAAAAACAGTATCATACAACAACAAACCCAGTGTGGAAAGACCCCATGTCTGCTGGAGAAAGTCGCAGGAGCTACCACTCCCCCCGACAACTCGGGGGAAGGAGCTCTGCAACTCGGCTGTGGCAGCAAAGGCGGCCACGGCAGTCCAAATTGTTCCCAGGGCTGCAACAGCTGCAAAGGCACAGGCAAGAGCCTTAACGACAGCATCAGCTCCAGCCGAGACAAAAAGGGGGGTTAGTCCCAAGAGCAGCAGTGGCCGGTCGAGAGCCCTGCTGGGCTCGGTGGAGGCTGGAGTGGCTTTTGAGGGTGATGACAAGCCCTCCAGGTGCTGCTCGTTCGTTGCCGGCTGGCCGCCGGTTGAGAGCCCCACCGAGCTCGGTGGTGGCTGGAGCGCCTTTTGAAGGCAATGATGAGCCCTCAAAAGGGGTAAGTGTCTTTTTATTTCTGATGAAGTAGACTTGATCCATGAAAGCTCACATTAAAAATATAGCAGTGTTTTTGTTTTTGTTTTATTGTTTTTGCTTTCTGATATGCCTGAAACACAGACTAACATGGCTACTATCTTTTTTAAAAATCCAATTTTTATTTCATGGCTGCAGTCACCAAACGCAGTGATCTTCCCAAGAAGGTAAAACCCCAGGTTAAAAATATAACATTTTGAGAGGTCTTGAAGATAACCCTCAGTTCTATTTAAAATGTAGTGATTTCTAAATCCACATCTATGCATGTAATGTAGCACCTATACATGGGATTTCATCTTATAACCCATTTAGTTATATTTCCCACCAGTCACCAGCATCCTTCATTCCTTTCTTTCTACCCCCATTCACTAGCTGTATTCTTTTTGCTCGATATACATGCTGTGCAAAATTTGCTGGGCCTGGTTTTGTCCACTATTTTTGTGATGTGGTTCTTCTTTTTTGGCAAATTAGTAAGAGGCCCCCTGAGGCCTAATAGGTTTGTACAGCTGGACAGGCCTACTTCTGAACAAGCAAATGAAGATACCTGAAGTGTTTCCATTTTGAGCTGAGTTTTGTCGTGTCATGTCCTGCAATATGGTAGCTGCACGCTTCCCTAAATAATATTTTCCTCATTTTTACCCATTGCTTGTTCATTATGTTTTGGGTGTGATTGATGGAACCAGTGCCTGGAAAAGTCACTTCTGGAGACTACAGCTCCCAGAATTCTCTACCTACCAGGGCTCTTTCAATAACATTTTGAAGAAACCCACCAAACCAACTCTGTAATTGCAAGCTGATTTGCAGACATGTTGCTTTGGGGATGGAAAAAAATATACCTCGAGCAATGTGCTGAAGGAAACTTTAAAAGTCTTTCTAGTCCATGAACTCCTTTTATGGTTAAAAATCTTCACTCCCATTTTATGTCAGAGGGTGCAAAAACATGAAGAAAAACATGGGTTTTGTTTCATTGTGTCCAGTTAGGCTCGCATCTTGCTTTAGGAAACATAATCAATTTTGCAAACCAGCTGGGGTCATATGTATCCCCAGTTGCAACATTTTCTCCTGTGTGCGTGTGTGCGTGCTTCCGTGTGTGTGTGCGTGCTTCCATGTGTGTGTGTGTGTGTGTGTGTGTGTGTGTGTGTGTGTGTGTGTGTGTGTGTGTGTGTGTGTGTGTGTGTGTGTGTGTGTGTGTGTGTGTGTGTGTGTGTGTGTGTGTGTGTGTGTGTGTGTGTGTGTGACAGAGAGAGAGAGAGTTTTTAGTTTATCTACAAAGCAAATGGTGCATGGCTTCACTCACTGGTGAATGACACCAACAACCTTTCTTCCAAAATGATTGCACAGAACTGCACACTTGCTTCAAAACTCTCATCATTCTATAAAACTGACTTTTCCTCTTTTTAACGAAAGGTTGCTCTGTCGTTTATATTTGCTTCTGGCTGAAGAGCTTTCTTGATGCACAGAAAGCTGCCGTCAAACAACCTGACTTCAAAAGCTGTAATTCCAACTCTGAATAGAATTCACTTTAAAACAGTTCGTGTCGTTTCATTCACAGCAAATGAGATTGTCTTTGTTAAGTCTGCAGATGTAATAAGTAGGTCAAGGAAGACTCGAACAGAAATGCTACGCTCTCCAAATGCTTACTTTTCAGTCATCAGGATAATTTGGCTAAGGTTTACAAATGTGCAGATTCATTGTCACTGATGAAGCATTATTCCTGACTTCATCGACAGAAAATGTTAATGCCTAACCAAGGAAGTCTCTATTGATGAGGACAAATGGCTTGGAATATGCTTGGCCAACAAAGTGAAAAGCTACTTAGCATTCACATTAAAGAAAAAGTCTATGAAAAGCTGTACAAAATATTGATTAACTTCTGTGTTGTTGTTTTAGATAAAAAGACCCCTTAGAAGAAGTAGGAAGTTGGAAAAGGAAACGAAGCAACTAGCTAAACAAGAAGAACTGAAAAGACTTCACAAAGCACAGGTTATCATGTTCTCCTTGATAAATTGTCTAAATGTGTGTATCGGTGGCAAATGATTGGTAAACAGAGAGCTCATCTCCAGGGTGAAAGGAACCAAAATCTCACCAATGGGAATTTATTCATGACTTTTCAGAGCCTCTGTTAACCTGCATCATGCAGGGCATTTCAAAACATCAATTCTTTTGAGTAATGGAAATGCCTTTCTATGTTCTACACCACTCTCTTTTATACAATAGCTGTGGATGAGCACAGTGACTGTGGTGGCTTCATGGTTAAGATGCTGAACTTGACAACTGTAAGGTCGTCAGGTCAGCAGTTCGAGACCTGAGTACTGCATGATGGAATGAGCTCCCATCTCTGTCCCAGCTCCTACCAACCTAGCAGTTCAAAAGCAAGACATTGCAAGTAGATAAATAGGGACCACTTCAGTGGGAAGATAAAAGCATTCCGTGCACTCCGGTGTCTAGTCATGCCTGCCACATGGCCATGGAAACATTTGCAGACGCAGACAGCACTGGCTCTTTGGCTGTAAACATAGGTTAACCCTAGAGTCAGATACGACTGGCTTTTGAGCAAGGGCAACCTTTACCTTTACTTGTGGGTGAGCATATTGTGTTTTCAGGTGGGCTAGGATGTTGCCAGTTGTTGTAGATATATAACTCCCAAATCTAGATCTCACTGAGCCACAAAACCACAAGCAGACCTTTGACCAGTCATTCTCTCTCAGTCCAACGTACTTTATGCTGTTACTATGAGGATAAAGTCTTGGGAGAGGAGAGCTATGTACATTGCCTTGAGCTCACTGCAGACAAAGGGTAACATAAGTATAACAAATAAATAAAGCGTACTGACAAACATTCTTTTAGTTATAACAGCTAGTATAATGCACATGGCATAACGTTTGGAGGCAAATTGCCTGAAGATAAGAAATTGTAACCATTATCTGTTATGCCCTGAGTGATATAAATGCAAGTGCTTACAGTGACTTCTTAAACTGAGGCAATTCACCTCAAAATACAATATTATACTATTTGTGTTAGAATTCCATTAAGATTTTGGCCAATGTAAATATTTGCTCTCAAGTGGACTCTGGTAGTAGGCAACAATGCAGGGATATTTATACACCAAGTAATTATTTTCAGTTTCTTTTCCTCCCAGTATCATGTTCACATGTGCCAAAGTCATTTTGAAAAGTAAAATTGCTTGCATTTAATTGCATCTTCATTAGGTAAATAAGAAGTTGTAGGGGAAAGGGGGAGGAGATGAGCACAAGTATGCATACCAAAGATCCCTGGTTAATTCAATAATAATAATAATAATAATAATAATAATAATAATAATAATAATAATAATAATAATAATAATAATAATAATAATAATAATAATAATAATAATAATAATAATAATAATAATAATAATAATAATAATTTCATGTCAGAAATTATTCTGGTTTGAAAGGATTTTTGCAGGAGGAACTACACTCATGGGATGCCCGAATGAGGCTCCTTTCATGTCCCCAAGATCTTTCCCCCACCAAAGTGGTCCCTATATATCTACTCGCAATTTCTTGCTTTTGATCTGCTAGGTTGGCAGGAGCTGGGACAAAGACGGGCACTCAAACCATTATATAGTACCTGGGTCTTGAACTGCCAACTTGCTGACCTTCCACTAACAAGGCAAGCTTCTTAACCACTGAGCCATGGATACTGTGACAATAGATAATTATAATACAATAGGTATGCATTTGACAAATTTCTTAGTTTAATCTATAATATTAATCCTTCCAGGCTATTCAGAGACTCCTGGAAGAGGTGGAGGAGAAGCAGAGAGCTTTGGAGGTGTATGGTGTTCAGCTAGAGAGGGAACTTCGAGGAGAAGCAGGTAAACAGAGCAAGAAATGTGTGAATCTTTGCAGAATATGTTCATTTCCTTAAGATGTTAGAACTGGTGTCTGATAATTGCACTTAACTGAGATTTTCCCCCCAATGTCTCAGATTATATGAGTGTAATTGCTATTCCCCACTAAAGTAGGCCCTTTGAATCAATGGACCTTACATAGATGTTGGTTTATTTTATCTAGCTGCAACTAGCAATTGGGTTTAGGCTTTAGTGTCTGGACCCATTTTTATAACAACCTTAAACTTATGTACCCAAATCTGTTTGCAGGCGCACCCCCCAATAAAGGACTCAGACACTGGTAAAAGTGGATAACGGCATTGGGCCACATTTATTGATTCATGCCCTAGTCCGAATTATAAATTTCTATTGGTAATTGACCAATCATAATTCTTTAAGGCAAGCAGGCCGAAGTAACACTGGTAAGGTACCACCCAAAATTGCCAACGGCAATTGTTACAATGTATCTGTTTGTATCAATTTGTTTGTTGACAACAAACAAATTGTTGACCGTAGTCAATATCTAACTAATGACCCCACCCTCTGACGCGTATCCGTGAAATCACGGGGTGATGCATGCTGTCTAGCTGTAGCCATCACCCCGTCGCCTGGTTCGTCGTTGACCGGACAACGTTTAACCAACTTATGCCTGTCTAGTGTTGTCCAGTCAATTGCGAACCTGCCGGATACCTGTGGGTCATAAATGTTTACCTTACCAGTGATACCCGCCCATGTGACCAAAGTCAACAGCAGCAACAGAAAACCCCTATATCAAACCATAGCAACAGTGTGGGATGGGCGAAAAAACCAGGACCCGAGAGCCAATGTGGGTCCCAGCCAAAAATTCCCACCCGGCCCCGAAGCGACCAAAATATCACACTGTTAACTAGGGAGGGGGTGGAGGGGAAAAACTTCTCCGCTCCGTCGCTTCGCAAAATGGCAGCTCGGCTACCTCGTGGCCACCCCTTTTATAAGGGAGCTGGCCACGCCCCGTAACTACCCGGATGCCTTCGTCCGATGGGGGGGCCGCAAAGAGCGCGGCTGCCATTTTGGCGCCGCGCTTGCATTGCAGGCGCACCCCCCAATAAAGGACTCAGACACTGGTAAAAGTGGATAACGGCATTGGGCCACATTTATTGATTCATGCCCTAGTCCGAATTATAAATTTCTATTGGTAATTGACCAATCATAATTCTTTAAGGCAAGCAGGCCGAAGTAACACTGGTAAGGTACCACCCAAAATTGCCAACGGCAATTGTTGCAATGTATCTATTTGTATCAATTTGTTTGTTGACAACAAACAAATTGTTGACCGTAGTCAATATCTAACTAATGACCCCACCCTCTGACGCGTATCCGTGAAATCACGGGGTGATGCATGCTGTCTAGCTGTAGCCATCACCCCGTCGCCTGGTTCGTCGTTGACCGGACAACGTTTAACCAACTTATGCCTGTCTAGTGTTGTCCAGTCAATTGCGAACCTGCCGGATACCTGTGGGTCATAAATGTTTACCTTACCAGTGATACCCGCCACACGGGGAGGCTTCCCAAAAGGCTCACCGCCCCCCCAAGACCGTCAGCTCGGTCGACAGGCCTGCTCGCCATTCCACTAACCAGAGGTCCATACCTCCCTGCGACAGATGGGCCCCATCCCCTGAGTAAAGCTCGTAATTTTGCAGACTGACGCCGGGGAGGCTAATGACGTGTCCCCTGCCCTTGTCGAAAAGGAACCGGGCAATAGCCCCGTTCACGGAGCGTCGGCTCAGTCAGAGCCTCGAGGCCGAACGCCCCCCTGTAAGCGTACCGCGGTATCGTGTCCGACCAATTGAGGGATGTGGCAGGCCACACATGATGTGAGTAGGGCAGGTCACTGCAAACCGCAAGCTTCTGCGATAGGCCAGTGACCCGCCCCAAGCCATCGCCCCCAAGGTACATAACCAGGACATCGGGCGAGTCAGCATCCCTGATGTAGAAAAGGAATGGCAACAGTTCCCGCCATAACATGCCGCGCTTACCATACTACCTGAGACGTGCGGCTGCACCCAGTCCCAGTCGGGGTCCCCACTCTGTCGCTGCAGCGTAACGCGCTGCCCTGTGCACGTGGCTACGGCCCACCAGCCATACTGTCACCGGTGTAAAACGACACCCAGGGTCTGTCAAGGAAAAAACGGGGGGGGGGAAAACAGTGCAGTGACTAAACTGGTACTCACGGTTAAAGAGGGCGAACACAAAACTGAAAACGTTGTGATCCCCACCCTCCCGTGCGGCGTATTTCAGCCCCGGAGTACCCAAAAACAACTGCAGTAGAAGCCGCCCCTATCTTGAACGAATGGGTGCCGCAACGAGCCCCAGAGGGGCCAACACTGTCTAGTGCCTTCCCGGCACCCTCCAAATTGAAATTTAGTAAGAGAAGACCCACCTTGGTGACAGAAAAACGGGCCATGGTGCGTGCCACACAGTGCAAGGAAATCCTGTAGGGCACCAACCGGACAGATGTCTGCCGAGGAACATCGTAGCAGTCTACTCCACTGCCTACGCCGTGCTGATACGTTTTAGAGGAGCGTATCCCCAACTGAGCCCAATATTGTTCACACAGACATCTCCAAGTTCCAGTGCCCTACGACTTGCATCCGCCTTATACAGCATCTCAAGCTCGCCGATGCGGAGCACTCCAAAAAAGGCCACCGTTGTAGCCGCATGAAATGGGCTGCCTCATCTTATCAAAACAGAGGCCAGGCCAGCCCCGGGCCAATTGGGTAAAAACCCCTGGGGAAATCGGGTGGCGGTCGTCCGGGCAACGCCCACGCGCGCGCACCCACCCCTCCAAAACATGTCTCACACGGAAGTGAGTGGTGCTGTCCACGACTTGCATCCGCCTTATACAGCATCTCAAGCTCGCCGATGCGGAGCGCTCCAAAAAAGGCCACCGTTGTAGCCGCATGAAATGGGCTGCCTCATCTTATCAAAACAGAGGCCAGGCCAGCCCCGGGCCAATTGGGTAAAAACCCCTGGGGAAATCGGGTGGCGGTCGTCCGGGCAACGCCCACGCGCGCGCACCCACCCCTCCAAAACATGTCTCACACGGAAGTCAGTGGTGCTGTCCACATGACCTCCCACTTTGGCCATAAAAGCCCACGCTGACAGCTTAGATGCTATGGTGCGAGGTGCAAGGCCCTGGGCATGCAGGTAAACCATGAACTGCAGAACATGGGTTACCGGGATCGGCCAGGTTCCTGGCATTTGAAATTGGGTACAGAATGCTCTGAAAGAATGAAATGCGTGGTGATACGCCTTACGCGTGCGTGGCGCTAGTGACAGGCCAATCGCCCGGTTCACCTCTCCTTGCCAACGTTCCATATCCCGTCCGGGAGTGGCGAGGGAAATTCCTCCGCATCCGGGGCCAAGGCACGGAACCAGGAGATCTGCAGGTGGGACAAAGCGTCAGCAATATCGTTAGTAACCCCAGGGACATGCCTGGCCCTGAAAAGAACATTGAGGTGCAGGCTGCGCAACGCAACTGGCGCACTGGGTCCATAACCCTGGGCGATTTAGAGGTCTGTGCATTGACAATGTGGACAACAGCCGCATTGTCACACCAAAATGGACAACAGAGTTGGCCCCCTCCTCGCCCCATAGCATCAAAGCACCCAGGATAGGGAAAATTCCAGATATGTGAGACCACGCAGGCGACCCGTGCCTGCCCAGGATGGTGGCCACCCACCATAGGCCCACTTCCAATTGAAGTACATCCCATAACTCAGGGATCCCGAGGCATCGGACTGTATCTTAAAGCGAGGGGAAGCCAGGAGCTCAGACCTCCAAAATGACACCCCATTGAAATCCCTCAGGATCTGTAGCCAGACAAGCACGTCTGCCCTGATACCCAGGGTAAGTCTAACCCTATGGTGGGGCCTGGATAATCCTGCCATGACGTCGCGCAAGCGCCGAGCAAATGCCCTGCCCGGTGCGACGACCCTGCCAGCGAAATTGAGGTGACCATGTAGCACCAGCAGGTCCCTCAGTGGTGCCATGTGCTTGGCCAGCAAGTACGAGATAAGGGCCACTAGCTTTGACACCTTATCCCGCTGCAACCTAGAAGCCTGCGCTACTGTGTCAATCTCCACCCCCAGGAATACTAGCTGTGTAGGTGGGCCCTCGGTCTTTTCGGGCGCTAAAGGGACACCAAGTTCCTCCATTAGTGTCTGAAATGTGTTGAGGAGACGTGTGGACGTGTCCCAGCCCCGTTCAGCCCCGAATAAAATCATCCAGGGAATGGGCTACAGACCGGGACCCTGATCTGCGAACAAAAGCCCACTCTAGGAAGATGGAGGAACGCTCGAATGCCGAGCCCGAATTGGAACAGCCAAAAGGCATGGCATCATTGCAATAATATGCTCCCCGGAACGGGGGCGCAGGGACAGGGCCAACGACCCTGCCCGCATAGACCTCCTTATCATTGCTGGCAGGAGCCACCTCCTCCCTCCCCCTAAGGGATAAAGATTGGGGGCATCCTGAGGGGACCTATCACCCATGAAAGGGATACGTAACCCCTGCCCAAAACCCTGCAGGAGATATCCGCATCCTCTCCCTTCGGGTACAATGTGAGCCAGCGCTCCAACATGTCCACATTAATTGGGGAGGGAGCCCTTTGGTGAACTAGATCCATCTGCGGCAGTCTTGCCAGCCCCCTGTCCACCCCTCCCTCTGCCCCGCATCCCCCCAGGCCTGGGACAGGCAGAGGCCGCATGGGGGCCAGCACAGGGTGGACACTAATGTCTGTATTTACCATTCTTCCTATTGCAGGAACCATTGGACGAGAAAGTCCAGCACAGCAGGCGGGCTGGAAACCCCCTGCCCCGCCCCCTGGCAGTGGACCTGTGCTGGGGCCGCCCGCTGGACCGCATGTCCACAATGGTATCTCTCCCCGGGCGCGGGGCGCGTGGGCGTCATGTACAAAAGCCACAGCCTCTGGCATGGCTCGACCCACCTAATGTCGGGGTGCCGGGGAATCCGCATATGGAATTACACGTCATAAGCCAACCACGATGGGCCCGGAAAGTCAACTATCGCCCGGTAGATGTTGTCCAAATACTGGACCATCGGAATTGCCAAATCCGGCCGGGCCCTAAGGTACACCGCCATGTATATGAGGTAGGCCGGCAACCAGTCGGCCCACGTACGTGGTGGCTTGCTACAACGTGCCTGCTCCTTATCCTTCTCATCCTGCCCCCCCCCTACTCCTTGGTGGGCCCTCTGTTGAGGAGTGAGAAGATATCCACGTAATCCCCCCGCCAGATCTTCTCTTTGGTGGTCTGTGCCAAATGGACACCCAGCGGTAAGGAATACCCCGCCGTCAGCAAGGCCGACACGGGCACAACAGGAACTGCTGGCATCTGAAAGGGGGCCTGTACTAACCCAGCCACCCCCAAAACATTCCCCACAGGGTAGAAAACACCCCCACCACGGGGCCCTGAGTGGTAGTTGTCGTCGCCAGGTGGGGCGTCAGCGGCTGGACCGCCGCCCCACTCGCGCGAGGCCAGGCCATTGGAAACCCCCCCAACGTGGCCACGTGTGTAGGTGCACTAGCTTGGACGGCATACTCACGTGCTGCACCCCCGTAGGCCGCCCCCACCGGGGGTTCCGGCCCACTGGGGGCGTCGGAGCTCACAACCGCCGTCGAGCTCGTCGATGGGGCCTGACCCGCACCGGTCTGTTGAATGGGGAGCTGCGAGGCAGTGGCCCAGGTCGTGCCACGCGCCTCAAGCAGCTCGACCCGTCCCGTCGCCTGCCGCTGCCCAGCAGACGACGCGTCGAAACGAACCCCAAAGGGAGACCAAGAGTGGCTAGCCCGGGCCAGGGATGTCTCGAGGGCCGCAACGCGGGCCAATAAGGCTTCCACGCTGACATGGGGCAAAGGACCAGCCGGCCCGCCTACTACAGGCATGGGTACAGGTCCCTGCACCCCGGGGCCCGAATAGGGCAACAACCCCACACCCGGGCCCGTTAGGGCCGATGTAGCAACCTGGGGAGGGGACGGACCACCCCCCAAAGCTGGAAGGCCTCGGAGTGAGCTACGCTCCTATAAAGGGAGGCCCAGCGGAATGGGCAACACCAGGAGAGGTGTCCACCGCTTGCGGGCCGAGGGCCGCAGCCCCTACTGGCCCCATGCGTGGGCCACCATCCTCTAGCCAGGGGGAATAGACCCCATTCCACCGGTCCCGGTGGGTGCAAGCAAATGCGGCTGCTGGGGAGGCGCAGCCGCGGTCTTCCGACCCAGATTGCGCCTCCGAACCGCACGAGCCGCGCTCGCAGCCGCCTTCTTCTTCGCGGGCCTCCAGTCAATCGATGGGAAGCCGAAACGAGAGAATTCAGCAGCCAAAAGGCTTCCCGGTAAAAGTCAAAAGCGACGGAGGTAAGAGGGAAAAACTTCTCCGCTCCGTCGCTTCGCAAAATGGCAGCTCGGCTGCCTCGTGGCCACCCCTTTTATAAGGGAGCTGGCCACGCCCCCTAACTACCCGGATGCCTTCGTCCGATGGGGGGGGCCCGCAAAGAGCGCGGCTGCCATTTTGGCGCCGCGCTTGCATTATTTGGAGAAACAAGGAAAAGAGGGGATGGAGTGATAAAAGAACAATCTCAAAAGAACCACTCATAGTAAAAAAAAAAGTACTTTTGTTTGGTGTGTATATTAGAAAGGAAAAAAAATGTTTCAGGATTCTTGACAACCAATACAAGGTGTCCCAAGGCTGTGTCACAACAGATGGGTTTGTCACAAAGACAGAAGCTGAGTCTGAGACCTAAAAACTAGATGGAGTCCTAATTTGTCAATTTTGGCACCCAAGACAAACATCAAGAAAAGAGCCCCCACATCAACTTCATAATTCATGAAATATGAAAATAATACAAGAAATAATAACAGCACTAAACACTTTTCCAGAACCTCCCCTCTTCCTTAGCAGGTCAACAACACTTTGGGCATCCAAGCAAAGATAATTATCAGACACCTCCAGTACATGGAAGGGTGAGCAGAGAATGAAAATGCATGGCATATGCAGGGATTGTACAGGAGTAAAGTGGAGGCATTTCCCAGTAGGGGTATCAAATCTCTATTATCCATATTAATTACAATATTCAGTGGGGTTCACTAGCTGCTTATGGTACTGCAGGGTCTGAGCAGGAAGGTCGCCCCCTCATTCAATTATAAGCTGCTTATGAGTGTACAGACTATTATCCAGAGTTTAGGACAGTTATTTTAATTTACTATGATTCTGGCATGGGAATTTTGGGAAATGTAATCCATGAAGTAACTTACCCAAGCACCTTGTTTTGCTAAGATTCACTGAGATGTTATGGTCTTGCCTACCAGATGTGTCTTAAGAAAATGAGCCTCCTTCATCCCATCCCTATCTTTCGTCTTTTAATTCATTTTTATTAAAGTTAGCTATTCCCCTTCTTTATTGATTAGTAGACAGTCTAAGAGGGTGGTACCAGAAGGGCAGTGATTACTCCTTGTTTGTATGTCCCACATGCAGAATTTGTCATAGATTCTGCAACCTGCCTTTTGAAATCTGATCGTTTTATTATTTTGCTTTTAACAATATTTATGTTGTGCATGTATCATTCCAGCTGTTACTATTCCATTCCCTCGATATTTTAAAAACAATGTGCATTATTAATGAATGAATGACTGGCTCTTATTAGGTTAAACTGCCTTTAAGCAGGGCCCTGCTTTTCCAGCTCTGCTGATTTAATAGGTATTATTACAATAATTAGAAAATCATCACAGTCAAGCAATATTATTGAGCTGCAAAGGTTCTGAATAACCAAATTTAGAGAGAACCCTGCAAACACTAGTGTTCAGTGACATTAATGCGAGTCCCTTCTAATAAATGTGTGAGTGCCGAATCAAAGACTCTTTTGTTAGTTGGGGTTATTCATTAACTACTGGACTGAATAAGGAAAGAGCATATGCTGGGGGCAAAACAAAGTGCTCCAAAGGGAGCAAATGAAATGTGGCTTTGAGATTTCACAAGTGGAGCAAACAGCCACATATGCATTAGAAGAATCAGGAATAGTCTTCATCCTCTAGTATTGGCGGACAGACTGAGCTGACAATGAGGTGGGCATTGGCTTGTTAAGCATTATTTTCATTATTCCTATATCCCACTTTTCCCTTTCAAAATTCAAGGCCAATTTATTTAGTTTTCTTGGTGGCCCTCTGAGTTAGCAGAAATTTTACGTCAGCCCTACTTTGAATTGTACTATCGAATCAGATTTATTTATTTGTTGCTTGGTTTTTTTTTAAACTCTTTATTGCTTGCTCTAGATAAATCAGATATCTATAAGCCTTTTGCAGCAATTTCAACACAATGCACTAGAACAGAAGACAAAAAATCTGTAAAGAGCTGGTCTTTTGTTTTGGCTGTTTCTATCTCAGAAACTGTTGCTATTTCAGAAGCCATAAGTTGTTACACAGTCAATTTCCAGACAAATGTAGTACAGTACAGTGGTACCTCATACAATAATTTTAATCTGTTCCACAGGGCTCACTGTTGTACGAAAAAATTGCTATACAATGCATGCATCGTATAGCGATTTTTCCTATGGGATGCATCGTACAACAATTTTTTCGCTAAGCGGTTTTTCCTATTGAAAAATCATTATACGATTTTTTCCATAGGGAAAATTGTTATGCAGAACACCTATTTTTTTGAAAACCTAATTGTTATGCGATTTCGTTGCTATATGGGGCAATTGTTGTATGAGGTTCCACTGTATATCAAAACATAGTGGTCCCTACTGCCTTGACACCCGTTACAGTTCTGTGTTCTGTGTTTTTCAATTACATTTATATCTCACTTTCTCTAGTGAGGTCTACACATAAAGGCATTCATTTTTCCCATTGTGATTCTCCCCCCACAATGATCATTGCATTGGCCCTCAGGTCAGGCTGACAGAAAATAACTGATCTAAGATCAGCCCTTGAGTTTAATGGCTCAATGGGGACTAGAATCTTGATACCTAAAAGACTAACACTTTTACCACTGTGTTGGTGCTCAAATATTCATGTCTCTCAACAGAAGGTATTTCTGTTTCCACTTATGGTGTATTTCTCCACTCCATTATGTGCAGAAACGATTCAGAATGAGTAATTAGGCTGTTCCCAAAATGACAAGTAAAGATCAGATTTACCATTTGGCTGCAAGCCCTGAGTAAATAGCAATTGGCACCCCATGGGCAGTAGGTCCATGTGACCAACTCCCACAGCTATAGAGGGGGTCCAGCAAAATGCTGCCAGAAGATTCCCCCTGGCTAGCTACTAAGCATGTGTGCATGAATTTGATCTTCAGGTGCAGAGAGAAGCATACATTCCACACATCAGTTGCTCCTGAGAAACAGTAATAACAATAATTTCGTGTCAGAGATTACTCTGGGTTGAAAGGATTTTTGCTGGAGCTGTTACCTTCATGTTCTGCCTCTCCTCTGGGAGGTTTCCTATCAGTCACAACTGAAAATTGTTTGAAAACACACGTTAAAGGACATCTCTGATGAAAAGCCATTACAAAAATAGCAGCATCATGGATTGCTAGATGAGACAGTGATGCTTGACCAAGCAGGGCCATTTCAGAGGAAAGGATAAGCCATCTATGTTGGCTGCTGTGTATTGATTCCTGAACATCAAATTGGCAACGAGGATGGGAAAAATCCTGAGGTTGATATGATTTGTTTGACTAGAACCGTGTTCTGACACTTTATGCCTAACCATACAACATATTTGTAAGGCAAAGGTTCAGGACCAGGGCAACCTGGCATCAGCCGTATCAGAAGTGTGGAATATAACTTGTTTATGTGTGTCCCAAACTACATATCAGCTGCTTTTAATTTGACTACTGAAAAATATCCAACAAATCAGATGTGCAGATGGAATGCATTTAGGGTTTTCTAAGACAAATAATCTTTTGCTTGGATCACTTATAGCATACATTTTCAGGTCATTAGGAAGAAAACACAATCTTGCTAAATATTTTTTTAAATCTCCTAAACAGATTCAAACACACAAGATGACACTCAGCTGCTACATGAATGGTTTGGCCTGGTGCTGGAAAAGAATAAATTAATGCGCTATGAATCGGAACTGTTGATCATGTAAGTAAGCATTCACAGTTAGCCATTAGTGGTGAAAATCATAGAGAGAGGGAGAATATGCTCATGTTCCAAGCTGAGAATTTCTTCCTGCTCCATGCAGATGTCCATTATTGAAGTAAATTGTTGCATTATGCCTTGCATAGCATATCACCATTAGTGTATCAAGACAGAGTATTCTGCTTCTTAAGTTATTGACATTTGCAGCTGTAAGTATTTATTTGAATTGCATCCAAAAGCTACAATCTGTTCTAACATACATTTTCAGCAGCATTCAGGTAGTGTTAGTAATGGCAATTCTGTTTGCCTGCATTGAATCCAAATGAATCTTTAAGACTCTTAATTCTCTGGAGGACAAACAGGTGAAAGTGTCAGATGAGTACCTTAAACACATCTGCACACACTTTGCAAAAACTATTTGCAATTTTCACCCAAAATGAGGGGAAACAAGATAAGACAATGTACAAGAATATAATGACAGAAGTGGCTTTATTGCTTTGTAAGCATGCATAGAACTGTAACTTTAATGTTTTTTCTTCACAATAATACAGATGACAATAATTTAAAAGACAATCAGACTAGGGCTGAAAGTTGAGCCTGAGGCGTATACTCAGGGGAATGGGATTTGTTGACATTTGCTATAATGTCTTCAACCAGTGATGGCAAACCTTTTAGAGACCAAGTGCACAAACAGGGGGCGAGGTGAACTCTTTGCTGGGGGAAGAAACACTCCCATTGGGCTGCTAGGCAGAGAGGTGGGGTGAACTCTGTTGCCGGGTGTGTGTGTGAGGAAGCACTGATGCTATGTTTTCTGTAACAATACTTGAACATGAACAATTGATCAGTTGTCATAACTGAGTCTTAATTATTCTTGTGCCCAGAGCCAAAGAGTTAGAATTAGAGGATCATCAAAACTGACTCAAAAAGATCCAAAACTGGAAGATGGCAACTGATGGTAAGCAAAGTACAGTACAGTACTACTAATTGTATTGTAGACATATTTCTATGCTGTCAATTAGATTTCAAATGTATTTGTGGCTAAAAAAATATTTAGACACATAAGAGGGATGCTGTTATTAGTTAAATTCTTGTCAGTGAAGGTGGCTTGTAGTTAATTTTTTGTAAGTATAAACACCATCTGAAAGTTTAGCACAAGATCTGCTGAGAAGTAAAAGACTAGAATAGTGTGGTTACAGTTATTAAATTCAGTCATCTTTTTTTAAAAAAATGGATCAATTTAAAAGCAGTTTCTAAAAGCAGGATGGCATACAGCTGACCAATAACCTTGGCATATCAAGAAAGAACAAGTTGCCAGTGAAAGTTATTGTATTATTCCCACTTGAATAAGAGCAGCTAAAGAAATTGTGATCTTCAAACCCTACAGCAGTTGGTGCTCTAGCTTGCCCCTCAGTCAGTGAAAGTAACTGCAGAACCACCATTACATTCTCTTTTAGAGAGAAACAAGCCAGCGGGTCTAGTGTTCAGGACTCCCAGGTATTGGGGCGGTTCACAGATGCTGCAAAATCCCAGGGATCTGGCAATACATGTTGCTCTGTTCAGTAAGAGTTCCCACTTTCCTGGCTTATCATGACATTTGAAAGTAACAACAGTCTTGAACTAACGGCAGATTGGTGGTCCCAAATTCATGATATATGTGTGCCAATTTATGGTTTCTTCAAATCAACCAAGAGACAGAGCTCTGGGACTGACTTGTTGTATTTTGTTTATTTAAAAAAGATGGAGTAGAAGGAGTCAAATGTACCTGAAATGTCTATTCAACAGGAATTATGTTCAGACACTGCCCCCAAATACAAAGAGCAGAGGGTATTGGGATATAGTAGTAGTTTATTAATTGATAAGTCTTGCAGTGGCTCAAGTAGCTAAGACGCTGACTGGGAAGCAGAAGGTCAGCAGTTCGATGCCCGAGGACTGCAGGACAGAATGAGCTCCCATCTTTGTTCCAGCTCCTGCCAACCTAGCAGTTCGAAAGCAAGAAATTGCAAGTAGATAAATAGGGACCACTTTGGTGGGAAGGTAACAGTGTTCCGTGCTCTCCAGTGTCTAGTCATGCCTGTCACATGACCACGGAAATGTCTGCAGAAGCAGACAGCGCTGGCTCTTCGGCTTAGAAACAGAGATGAGCACTGCACCCTAGAGTCGGATACGACTGTCTTTCGAGCAAGGGAAACCTTTACCTTTACTTTACCTTGCACACTTATCAATAACAAATCAAAAGAATTATAATAATTATAATAAAATAAAAATACAATACATAGATTGTTTCAAAAGGAATATAAGCTGGAAAGAATACAGTAATAAAATTCATACAGCACATATATAATTCAACAAATACATAATCAGTTGAGTAAATCTCCCTTGTTCAATTTGTTCAATATATTGGGTTCTTATAGCCATTGCCTTAATTATAAACTTTGCAGTTCTACATACAGGATGCACATTAGGACCCAAGAGGAAATAAAACAGTTTGTAATTAGGATTTAAATCATCACTTGCCCTCATCTCTGTATGTGAGAATGAAAAAAATGCAGCATAATTCTCCCCACCCCTTGAGAGGGCAAAATATTTTGTGGGGCTGTCAACAGAAGAAAGAGGAGAACAAGAACAGTTTGAAGTAAAAATGCACAGATAACTCAAAATGCAAATTACACACACAACAAAACAAGCTTCCTTCTTTAAATGTTTAGAAACACCAGCAGAGTTGTGTGCATAGTCTATGCCTGTTCTGTACGTGTGCTTGCAAACTTTGGTTTTCAAAGGGAAAAATCCTTCTAGTTCTGTGCAGAGGCAAGTGGCACAAATTAAATGAATCTCGACAAGAAAGAAACAGCTTCTAGTCACACTCTCACCTGGAAGAGTGGCTTCTCGTGTGTCTTAAAATTTCCTCCTGGAAGAAATGTCCTTGGTGGGTCAAGATAGCCTAAAAACTGATATGAAGGTAGAATTTAACAAATATTGTACACATCCTTAGATGGATGCAAGTCTTGTGTGGTAGGGCCTATTAGAGCCCAAATCAAATCACAGCCAGACAAGATTTAAAGCTAATTCCCTTACTTTTACCAGCTACACTATCTTTTCATTTCTCACTGCTGATTAATAGATGGAAATAAATGACACACACTCTTCAATGAGAAAACAGAGGAACAAGGATGCCAAATAAACCTGTAATGATGAAAGGGAAACTGTCCAGTTCACGGCCTCTTAAGTAGTGAGGGATAATTAATGGGAGAAAACCTACTTAACATTACACTGAAATCATTAAATTGGGTTAAAATGTTAACTAAAATTATGGCTAATTTTAAAAAGCCCAACAAATTAAACCCAACAAGCTGCAATCAATGAATTATTGCCACGAACCATCAATAACAGTTACCACACCACTTTGAATGACCTCCTCTCATGACTTCTTGTAAATGTCTTGTAAGTGTTAAGAAAGATTAGCATGTAGCACTGAACATGGCCTCCCCGCCCCCGCCTTGCAGCCTCAAACCTTGTATGTGTCCAACTAACAAGTTGCTAGTGACATCTTTTATTGAGCATTATGTGCATCCCTTATTGTTGTGTTCTGTAAAGCTGTGCCTTTAACAATGTACCTAGCCATGTGGTAACAATCTAACCTTTCTGTGTACAACAGTATAACCTTCAGCTGTATCAATGTAAACCTGATAAGGGGATGCGAGCTAGTGACCACTAGATGGCAATAGCGAGCGTCCAGCTCTCATGGCTCAGATTCACCTGGATCAGCAGCGCGGGAAGATTCCCGCCACCTCTTCACCTGGACAAGAAGGGCGTGACCTTCTACGACGTCACGCAGGCAGCAACCAATAGTCTGTCGACGAGCCACTTTCAAATGTATAGCCAGCTGTATATATTGAGCTACCCATCCGCCATTACCACATGTTCCTCCGGATCATCGTGCAATAAACCTGTGTTAAGCCAACCCTTCGGCTGTTTCATTGTCTTGGGTCCCTTACACTAAATTGGCGACGAAGGTGGGATATGGCAGCCCACGGGACCAAGACATGCGCCGGTTTCGAAATCAGGAAACCGGGCGACTGGGAGATCTTCGAAATGGACTTCCAGGCAGCACTGATTGAGTCCGAAGTCACGGAAGAGGCAAAGAAAAAGGCCATCTTCACCAGGATGCTCGGACAAGAAACCAAAAGGACCTTGGTGGACCTGATCGCACCGAGGAGGGTGAGCGAATTCAAGGCCAAGGAACTCATGCAGATGCTGCGTGAGCATGTCCGGCCCGCCACGGCGATGTTTCCCGCTCAGAGTGCGTTCTGGAGGCGAGTCCAAGCCCCCAGGGAGACGGTCGCCGCATTCGTGGCGGCCCTGCGGCTGGCGGCCGGCCCGTGCAAATGGGAGAATGTCGAAATCACCCTCCGGGACTGTGTGCTGTACGGCCTGAACGACGCCGAAACCCAGCGCACATTAATGAACCAAGAGCCGCCTCCCACGTTGCAGGAGGTCATCAGAGTGGCACAGGTCGCGGAAGCTACAAAGGCTGGGGTACAAGAACTCCAGGACTGGCGGCCGAGGTCGAGCAAGGCAGAGACTTCGGTGCATGCAGCCCGGCGAGCTTCGAGGTCGTCCGCAGAGAGCAGCGACGACGAGGACGTCCGGAGGGTCCGGAAAGAGAGCCGGCGGTGCGACGGCTGTGGAGCGGCCCACGACCGCGTAAAATGCCCGTTTCGGAAGGCCAAGTGTCACAACTGCAGCCGCCGCGGGCACATCGCCAAGGTGTGCAGGAAGAGGCGCGAGACCCGGAGAAGCTCGGCAGACCGTTCCGCGGGACAAGACCGCTCAACGAGACCCAAGGACGGCGCTCAGGCCACGCGGAAGCAGGACGGCGTGGGCCGCATCTCTGACGGCAGCGAGGACGACGCCCCAGTATTCAGCGTGTCCGTAGGACACCCCCGCTACTTTGTTGAGGTACTAGTTCAAGGGGTTCCCATTAGAATGGAAATTGACTCGGGGTCCTCATATTCAATCATTTCCCAGAGGGAGTTTTTGAGAATTGCCCCCCACAGGCGACCCAAGCTCAAAGCGTTGAGGTCCACACTACGGGACGTGCAAGGGAACAGCATTCCAGTGTTGGGGGTCGGGTTCGTGCTTAAAGGGTGAGATTGCAGCCTCCTCGGGACTCAATGGTTCCAGCCCCTGGGTTTGTTTATTGGGGGGGTGCACGCCGTTGGGATGCACGTCGTTGGGACTGACCCGATTCAGGAGGTGTGCGAGGCGCACCCCGAAGTTTTCAAAAAAGGACTGGGGAAATTCAAGGGGCCCCCAGTGACATTCAACCTGGACCCGGAGGTCCGCCCAATTCGACTCAAACCACGCCGGGTGCCGTTCGCACTCAAGGCACAAGATAGAGGCGGAACTGGACAAATTGGTGGGCCAGGGAATCCTTGTGCCTGTTGATTCTGCGGAGTGGGAAACTCCAATTGTAACCACACTAAAGGCCAATGGGGAGGTCCGCATATGCGCCGATTACAAGTGCACCATCAACAAGGCGATCCGCCCGAATGCGTATCCGGTGCCGGTAGTCAGCCATCTGCTGGCCAGGTTACACGGGGGAAAGTGTTTCGCTAAGCTCGACTTAGCACAGGCCTACCAGCAGCTTACGGTGTCCCCTGCCGCAGCTGCTGCGCAGACCATAGTCACCCATAAGGGGGCGTTCCAGGTGACGCGCCTTCAGTTCGGCGTGAATTCGGCGCCTGGAATTTTCCAATCACTCGTGGAACGCCTCCTGAAGGGGCTAGAGGGGGTGTTGCCTTATTTTGATGACGTGTTAATAACGGGGGGGGGGGGGGAGTCGGGTCGAATTGGCCAAGAGGTTGGGGAAGGTCCTGACAATATTCGAAAAAGCGGGGTTGAGACTGCGAAAGGACAAATGCATCTTCTTCGCGACCGAGGTTGAGTTCCTAGGGTTTTGTGTGACTCCTGAGGGGATAAAACCATCCAAATCCATGGTGGCCGCCATTAAGAAAGCCCCCTGCCCCACCTCCAAGCCCGAGCTGCAGTCGTTCCTAGGGCTGCTCAACTTTTACCACTCCTTCCTCCCCCGGAAGGCAGCAGTGGCTGAACCGCTACACAAACTGCTAAAAAAAGACCAGACTTGGAAGTGGGG
Source organism: Bradypodion pumilum (assembly GCA_035047305.1). Lineage (NCBI taxonomy): Eukaryota > Metazoa > Chordata > Lepidosauria > Squamata > Chamaeleonidae > Bradypodion > Bradypodion pumilum. The sequence continues at coordinate 405,778,581 of JAWDJD010000001.1, forward strand.
CGATGACCAAGAAAGGGCATTTAGTGAACTAAAAAGTCTCCTAGCGTCTGATGCCATACTGACCCATTTCAACCCCAAACGCCCGGTAGTCCTGACCTGTGATGCATCCCCAGTGGGGGTGGGGGCGGTGCTGTGCCACGTGCTGGAAGACGGAAGGGAGGCCCCGATAGCATTTTACTCCAGGTCCCTGTCCCAAGCGGAGAGAAATTACGCACAGACAGACAGGGAGGCACTAGCGATAGTTGCGGGGACGAAAAAATTTCACGATTTTCTGTATGGCCGCCCCTTCACCATTGTAACGGACCACAAGCCCCTGCTAGGCATTTTTACCGCAGATAAGCCGATGCCACAGATCCTGTCCCCAAGGATGCTCAGGTGGGCTATTTTTCTCAACGCGTACCAGCACGCGTTGGTCTACCGGCCCGGGAAAGAGATCAGCCATGCGGACGCTCTATCAAGGTCTCCCCTCCCCCTGACGCCCAGCCAGGTGAGCAAGGGGGAGCGAGACCATCAGGTTCTTATGATAGAGGTGCTGGATTCGCCCCCCGTAATGCCCGCCGACATTGCCAAAGCGACAGAGAAGGACAAGACGTTAGCGGCAGTTAGCTCCTGGGTGCAGAAAGGGTGGCCGGCGTCCTCCCCAGCGGAGGAGTTCGCCCCATTTTTCAGGAAAAAGTTAGAGCTGTCCCTAGAGAGGGGGTGCCTCTTGTGGGGGCAGCGGGTGGTTATTCCCACTTCCCTTCAGCCGCGGGTGCTCAAACTGCTGCACGTCAGCCACCCCGGCATCGTGCGATCCAAGGCGCTGGCCCGGAGTTACTTCTGGTGGCCCCAGTTGGACGCCGACATCGAGCACATGGTCGGCACTTGTGAAAGTTGCCAATGCTCCAGACCAGAGGAGGCCCGCCTTCCCCACAGGGAATGGGACACGGCTAAGGGGCCGTGGTCCCGGGTGCACATTGATTTCGCGGGCCCATTCAGAGGCACCCTGTTTCTTCTTGTCGTGGACGCCTTCTCCAAGTGGTTGGAGGTTATCCCAGTCATGAGCACCTCCTCGGCCCAGACCATTAAGCATTTGCGGAGGCTCTTTTCCACGTTCGGCATACCCGACACATTAATTAGCGACAACGCTAGTTGTTTCACGTCCTCCGAGTTTAGGGCATTCATGGAGATTAACGCCGTTCGGCATATCACCTCCGCCCCGTTTCACCCAGCCACCAATGGTCAAGTGGAGCGCCTTGTCCGCACCACGAAGGACGCGTTGCGGCGCATGGGCCCCGGGGATCTGAACCTACAAGTGTGTCAGTTTCTGCTAGGATACAGGGTGACCCCGTTGGTGTCAGGGTACTCCCCCGCAGAGCTCTTAATGCGTAGGAAACTGACCACCATCCTTACTAGGCTAGTCCCCACGAGGGTAGAGGACAAGGGAAGGAACATTGGGCTAGAGGCCACAAAGAGTTTCAGTGTAGGCGCCCCCGTGCATTGCAAGAATTACGCCAGCACGGGCCCAGCCTGGGTACCGGGCGTAGTTGTGGAGCAAACCGGCCCCGTGTCATACCGCGTGGAAACCAGCACAGGGCTACTGTGGAGGCGGCACGCGGACCAGCTCCGACGCAGGGTCCCCGATGAACAGGGCGCAGACCCAACAGAGAAAAAATCAGCGTTAGGGTTCTCCCCCACCCGTTCAGCCCAAGGGGGAGGAAAAGGGGGCCGCGGGCCCCCACCAAGGGGGAGGAGGAAAGGGGGATGTTCTCGTAGATATCCTGGGGGATTTTTCTGAGGAGGAGGAACCCGACCCCATGCATATCTCGCGGAATTCCCCCACAAATGCGGATACCCCAACTGAGTTAGAATTTGATTTTCAGAACCGGGGGAATTTTTCGGAGTGGTCCCCCACCCGTCCAAGCGAGAAGAGGGGTTTTTCGTTAGCCCCGATCGCCCCCGGTCTGCCCACAATAGAGTTTTTCCTTTCCCCTAAGGCCGCCAAACCGCGGCAAGCCACTAACGAGTCTCCCTCTCCCATTACAGGACAAGGGACCAGGGAACAAAGAAGCAGTAGCGCCCCCGGGGGAGGGTCAGCCCTCATCACGGCCCAAACGCACATGCAATAAGCCATCTTGGCTGAGAGACTTCGTCTCATCCTAGGGGGGAGGGATGTTGTGTTCTGTAAAGCTGTGCCTTTAACAATGTACCTAGCCATGTGGTAACAATGTAACCTTTCTGTGTGCAACAGTATAACCTTCAGCTGTATCAATGTAAACCTGATAAGGGGACGCGAGCTAGTGACCACTAGATGGCAATAGCGAGCGTCCAGCTCTCATGGCTCAGATTCACCTGGATCAGCAGCGCGGGAAGATTCCCGCCACCTCTTCACCTGGACAAGAAGGGCGTGACCTTCTACGACGTCACGCAGGCAGCAACCAATAGTCTGTCGACGAGCCACTTTCAAATGTATAGCCAGCTGTATATATTGAGCTACCCATCCGCCATTACCACATGTTCCTCCGGATCATCATGCAATAAACCTGTGTTAAGCCAACCCTTCGGCTGTTTCATTGTCTTGGGTCCCTTACACTAAACTTATCAAGATATAAACACAAGATTCATTTTGTAATGGTCATGTTATGCATGCTCTGGGGATGTTGAATATTAATAGACATACTGGAAATGTGACATTTGGCTCACATTATGATATTAAGATATCAAGTAAATAACGTAAGAGTCATTTCCTGGGCATTCACTGTGACTAATAGCTATGCATTCATTAATAGATTGGCATACATTCAGGCTATCTCCCCAGAAACCATATAACTGGCTGAATACACATCTTCCTCTCTCTTTCTCACGGACGTAGAGAACTGGTTTTGAAACACACGGGATGGGATATGTCATGGGATTCCCTTGTTTAAGGATAAATTTCCTTAGCTCTAGACTTAGGTATGTTAGATTTTGCTCTCTGGGTATTGTTTGAAATGATCTTTTGGTGCATATAGCTGTCAATGTAAAGAATTGTCACATTTGAGAAGGGATCAGTGTTTGCCCCACTTGTGTCAGCTGCTCTCGTATCCATCTAGACCAGTGGTTCCCATGCCCCACAGGGGGACTTCAATTCCCAGAAGCCAAAGTCAGTGCATTGGCTGATCAGTGCTTTGGGGAATTCGCTTAGGCTTCTGGGAATTGAAGTCCAAAAACCAATGGTTGGGAAACACTGATCTAAACATTGCAGAGAATCCTTCTCATGATTTGTCCAGGGTAGGAGTAAAGTCTTGGCCAGTTCCTTCAGTGTGTATGGCTAGTCCACACAATCCCAAGAAATGCTTTATATTTTACACTTAATTTAATGAATCCCTAATTTGACACATTGAAACAATGATTATGCAATAATTATGCCATATATACCAACCACTTAATAAATGGATGAGGAGTGTGTGGCCCTCTAGTTGTTGAATTTCAGCTGCCACCATCCTGAACCATTGGCTGTTCTGGCTGAGGATGATGTGAATGGCAGTCCAACAACACCTAGTAGAGGACCCCGTGTTCCTCACCTTCGACTTACTGTAACAGCAAAATATGTTTTCCTTGAATTTGTGAAAAGGATCTCTACACTTGAACATGAAATGGTCGGGAGTAAACAAGACAGAATGAAGTCAAACATCTTCTGTGGAGGAATGGGAGACAGCAAAACACATCAAAGGTAGCCTTTCCAGAAGTTTAGTTTCGGGTTCTGAAAGGCACATTTTTGTTTTTCTAGTATGAAGCACAAAGAATCGTGAAAATATTGTTGCAGAAGAAGAAACCCTGAGTTGTGAGTATAAGTGGAAGAAACAGTACATCTGGGGCTATAAAAATACCTCCTTGCTTTCATCAATGTATACATGGAAATTTTTTAATTAAACATTGTGGGTGCCTTGTCTGATATACTCCTACCAAGGAAATTATACTGGAAGTATTCTCTGCTTTTCACTTTCTGAAATTTGTTGAATTTCAGCTCCCATCATCCTAAACCATTGGCTGTTCTGCCTAAGGATGATGTGAGCACACAGCTACAGCTTGGTTTTCAATTTAATATTTGCTCTTGAGACTATAGCTGGCTGAATGATACAGAAAAGTGGGTAGAAAAGTGAGAAGATTCTGTCTGGTACATAGTTTCTTTCATAGATAGAAACAAAAAATGTTCCAGGTTTTTTTTTAAAAGATGCAATTATACTTCACATTAGTTCTTTGTAGTGGACGAAGTTTGTGTTTACAAATTATATGTGCATATTGTAAATAAACAGAGAAAATGTTACTATACTGTTAAATAAATATAGCTTACACAATGTGTTTACAAGAAAGAAGGTATTTTATTTAATCAATGAAATACATTGGTAAATATTTTCCATTTGTAATAGTGTAACTTGATATTAAAGGGATTTTTCTTAACAAATTGCACAAGGATCAAAGCAAATTCTTGAGGCTTGTTTACCAAAGATAATAACAGATCATTCTGGCAGGAGTACTGTATGTATTTACAGGGTATTTCCACATTTTGAATTGTACCTCTCTATATATTGTAACTTTGATTGTATAAAAGGTAGAATTTTGATTCTCTGTAGCAAAGCGCACGCACGCGCGCACACACACCTAACTGATCATGTTCTTTTTGTGTGGTGTTAATAGTATTCACTAGAGATTCTGTGCAGATATCTGTATTCAAGCTGCTGCTGAAGACCAATACACACATAATGTATTTCAGGTTAATACCCTGGCAAATAAACTTACAGGGCTGCTATGCTGAGCCCAATCTACACATACTGAAATTCTGCTGGAAACATTGGACAGTTTACATCAGGGGTGCCCAAACTACGGCCCAGGGGCTGGATCTGGCCGCCAATTCCAATTCATCCGGCCCATGAAGCCCTGGTTGCTCCTGGAAGTGGAAGTAAAATGCACCCATACCGGCGCATTTTACTTCCACTTCCAGGAGCAACCAGGGCTTTGTGGGCCGGATGAACTGGCATCGGGGGCCACATCTGTCCCCCGGGCCATAGTGACCAGCTCCCTAAACCATATGACCGGCCCATGGCCTGAAAAGTTTGGGCACCCCTGGTTTACATGCTGAAAAAATGGTTCAGTCCCAACTGAAGCCAAACCAGATTGCTCAAACTTCATTTGTCACTTTAATATATTTCATTATAGTTCATTGCATTTTGTACCTGATTAAAAAAATTATGAGGGAATCTATAATGATGGATTGTGCTTATATATTTTTGTTTTACATTCTAATGGGAAATGCTCAGTTGTTGGCATTGCTTATTGATAAATAATTGTACACGTGTGCTTAAGGGACTCAGTAAAAATGACAAAAAATAACCAGGAGTCTATTACAAATAAGTTAACTACTTAGAGAGCTTGGCAACTCTGACTGTTCTGGTCTACAGTTCTCAGAATCTCCAGCTAGAATAGAGCCTGACTGTAGATTCTGGGAGCTGGAGTTCCAAACAGTAGCATTTTCAAGATTTGGCCAACACAATGAAAATCTAGGCCCAGTTCAGACTCTGGCATTTTAGAGCATACCTGTCAACCACGGCTCCGGAAAATATGGGAGCTGCGCAGAACGGTTCTGCGCAGGTCGCCTTCCACGCATGCGTAGAAGGGTTTTACGCTTGCATAGCCCCCTGTGCAAGCGGCATAGCCTTCTACGCATGCATAGAAGGGGGCTACGCAAACGTAAAACCCTTCTACGCATGCGTAGAAGGCGACCTGCGCAGAAGGGCTGCACAGTACCTCCTTTCCCCTGCTGCCAAATTCCAGGGTTTCAGCAGCGCGGGGCGGGAAATGGCGCAAATCGGCGCCGAAAACCGTGAAATCCCGGCCAATTCGGGAAGGTTGACAGGTATGTTTTAGAGTTGCATTTTGGGGGATTCACCTTAAGCTCTGTTCTTCTTGACCACCCTCTTCATTACAAGAGAAGGAAAGGTAATTTTTGCTCTAAAACAAACTTCAGTTCCCCTTTCAGTATGAAAATATTTGCTTTGTTTCTCCTAAAGAGGCTGCAGTACTCTCCAAAATGGAAGGAGTAACATTTTCTATTCTCATCTTTTACATGGAGGAAGGGGGGGGGGGGGGTTAGAGCTGAGATTGTGTTTCACTCCTGGTTGTTTAAGATGTCTGAAAAGGACCAAAGAACCCTAATTTGGAAATGTCCCTGTGGGTGGTACAGAGGAAGAAAAAATAATTTATTTTCTTCAATATTTATGTACTTATTTTTGTATGGTGTTTACATATGATGGTAACTTAAGAACATATTTAACTTCTGGATGTCTATCCTTTCCTACTTTGGACAGTAAATGAAATACCAATATACTATTGAAGCAGAGGTGCTTTATCATATATGAGGGAATTGTACCAAAATTATTTTAAAAACTGATCTACAGTATATTGAGTTTTTGCATTTGTATTTAATGGATTCAGTGTGTGCATAATATATGTATATTTTGACTTGTGAGTCACACATTACTGTAAGGTTTAATTATTCTCTGTGTGATATTAAAAAAATTGAAACTGAAATCGTATTTGAATGCTTACTGTTGCTATGTGGCAATTCTGTATGATGAACCCAGATCTATATTACATGTATTAATCAAAGTTGCTCAAAATTTCTCACCCAGCAGCAACTCCCCCCCCCAAAAAAAGATAACAGAATACTGCATCCTGGGAAATGAAATAAAAGGCACCTATTGTTTTTCTATGAGAGCCACGGTGGCTTAGTGGTTAAGATGCTGAGCTTGGCAACTGGAAAGTCAGCTGTTTGAAACCTAGTACTGTGTGATGGAGTGAGCTCCTATCATCTGTCCCAGCTCCTGCCAACCTAGCCATTTCAAAAGAAGAAATTGCAAGTAGATACATAGGCTGGAAAGGTAACAGTGTTCTGGGTACTTTGGCATCAAGTCATGTGTGCCACATGACCATGGAAATGGCTGCAGACACAGACAATGTGGCTGCAAACAGAGGTGAGCACCACCCCAAGAGTTGGACATGACTGGCTTTCGAGCAAGGAAGTTCTTTACCTTTACCTTATTGTTTTGTATATAGTCTCTGTCCACATTATGTCTAGCAGAGAAAGAAACTGTAACAGTAACACCACAGATGAATCTCAGTAATATCTAATCAATCCTTGCCACCAAGAAGCCCAGAAAAGAGTGGGAATTCCCTATCTTGACTGTTTAAAAAGGCATTTTCCTACATATTGTTACATGCATGTTGTCGTCATCAGCTGCTACTCATATCTGAGCACACATTTTCCCTGGAAGTCATTTTCACAGTTGATGAATGTGTCTCTGGTGACTCAATAAACTTATCCTGGCATGAAACATGCGACCACACACGTTACACTGAATAGATGGTGGAGGGTGTGGTTGAGTTTGATGAAGCTTCCGTGCTTGTCGCTTAGCCTCTTCATATCTGTGGCATTCCCCTTCGAAGTGATCGGTAGCAGCAGAAATGGTTTGGTGCCAAAGTGGGCAATCTATGGCCACTACCTCCCAGGTTTGTGGGTTTGTACCTGACACCTTCATGGTTTGTTTCAGCTGGTCCTTATAATGCTTCAAATGAGCTCTATGAGGTCTTATACTGGAGCTATGTTCCCCATAACCTTTTAGGGGAAGGTTTTGGAGAAGGCAGTGGTGCAACAGCTGCAGAGGGTCTGGAGGAAGCGGACTATCTGGACCCCTTTCAATCTGGATTCAGGCCCGGACATGGTACTGAGACAGCATTGGTCACACTGATGGATGATCTTTGGCGAGAGCGGGATGGTAGTCACCCAACAATCCTTGCTCTCCTTGACCTCTCAGCGGCCTTCGATACCGTCGACCATGGTATCCTTCTGGAACAGCTCAAAGGATTGGGGATCCAGGGCACTGTGTTGTCCTGGTTTTCCTCATTTCTGGAGAGCCGAACCCAGTCGGTGTGGTTGGAGAGGGAGAAATACAGTCCTAGGCCCCTTAAATATGGGGTGCCGCAGGGCTTGGTGCTCTCTCCTCTCCTATTTAACATCTACATGAAGCCACTGGGAGAGATCATCCATTCCCATGGGGTGCAGTACCATCAGTATGCGGATGATACCCAGTTGTACATCTTGTCCCATGGTGATCCCAGTGATGCTGTCAAAGTCCTGTCTGAATGCCTGGAGGCTGTTGGGGTCTGGATGGGGGACGACAGGCCTCAGCTGAACCCCAGCAAGACTGAGTGGCTATGGATCAGGGGTCCGGGGATAACCAGTGAGTTACCACTTCTGGTCTTGGATGGAGCAGTTTTGCCCCAGACAGACTCGGTGCGCAACTTGGGGGTCCTCCTGGATTCACGACTGCTGCTGGAAGAGCAGGTGGCAGCCGTGGCCAGGAGGGCTTTTGCTCAACTTAGAGTAATCCTCCAGTTGCGCCCACTCCTGGACCGGGACTCCTTACTCATGGTCATTCATGCTCTGGTCACCTCCAGACTAGATTACTGTAATGCGCTCTACATGGGGCTGCCCTTGACAACCATTCGGAGACTACAGCTGGTTCAGAATGCGGCTGCCCAGGTGGTGATGGGGTGTGGACATTATGTCCGCGCTGCCCCGCTACTCCGGGAGCTGCACTGGTTACCAGTTTGTCTCCGGGTGCAATTCAAGGTGCTGGTTTTGACCTTTAAAACCCTAAATGGCAGTGGACCAGAATACCTGAGAGAGCGCATCATCCCAAGAGTGTCTGCCCGTCCAACCAGAGTAGTCCGGAGGGGCTCCCTAGTTGTGCCATCAGCCAGAGGGGCTCGCCTCTCTGGCATGTGGAAAAGGGCCTTCTCCGTGTCCGCACCAGCCCTCTGGAACCTCCTGCCAATAGAGCTTAGGCTTCAGATGGAGTTGCTGCCTGCTCTCCCCCACCTCTTTTAAAGCTTTTTTTTAGCTTTTTAAAGGGGACGTGGAAGGAGGGTGGGTGGATAATGGGTGATTGGGGTTTTAACTTGTTTTTATGTTTTTATGTATTTTTTATGGTTGTACGCCGCCCTGAGTCGGGTTTTTACCTGAGTGGTCAGCATAAAAATTGAAATAAATAAAATAAAGAATTTGACGAGAAGCCTGGAACCATCCATAAGGTGGACATGCCCTATCCATCTAAGACAATGGCCTATGATGGAAGCTTCAATGCTATTTGTACATGCATGTAGAGCAGAAAGTTTTGCTTTTGTTCCATTTTGGGTTCATTGGAGAGGATCTGCCTCCTTTGTTTTCATGTTTTTCTGCATCACTCTGTTGTTTAATATGAAAAGTGCCTTTCATGTTTTGTTCATGCATGAAAGTCTCACTCCCAGCAGACACATCAGCACAGTTTATATGGAAGAGAATTATATGCATTATCTAAATTGGGGGTGGGGGTAGGGGTGGGAATCTTTGCATGTCTATGTATTACCAATCAAAACCATGTCCACAGCTGAAAATTTGGTCAGCAATGCAGATACTAAATAAATAAATAAATAAAGTGACACATTGATTATCTAGAAGATATTTTAAAAATATTTCATCTACCCTTACCATTCATAGACAATCAGTGGAAGTGCTCAATATTTGATATTCAACTTACCTGATGTTTACACTGGAAAGAGCCTTTGACAGCTGCAGCACTTTCATATACCATATATACTCGAATATAAGCCAACTCAAATATAAGCAACAGTTAAAAAGCAAGACATTGCAAGTAGATAAATAGGGACCACTTCAGTGGGAAGGTAAATAGCATTCCATGCGCTCCAATGTCTAATCATGCCTACCACATGACCACGGAAACATCTGCAGACACGACTGGCTCATCGGCTATGAAACAGAGATGAGCACTGAAATCTAGAGTCAGATACAACTGGCTTTCGAGCAAGGGTGACCTTTACCTTTATATGCCAGAGTGACAAAAAAGTAGAACTTCCAATTGGGGCACAAAAGACACAAAATATGGCTGGAGAAAGATTGTGTCTGCTCTGGTGTCCAACATGTGCAGATGCCACAAAAAAAGGAGAGTCCCCAATCACCCCAAAAATGGAGCGTATATTCACAAACTATACACTCAAAGAATGAAAGTTATCACTGGTAAGTGCAACCTAACTTTCTCCTTCGTATAGTTTGTGAATCCCCACTATTGGGAGATTAGCAAGCTCACACTTACTAGGTCGGTGGGCAGCCGGATGAGATGAGTCCACGATGAAGTACTTCAGTCAGACAGGATGGACCCTCAAGGGTGAGGCGCCTGGAGCCCTTTAGCAAGGACAACATGACCAAATCTGGCATCCGCAGTGGCTCTGGTGTCCATCCGGTAGTGTTGGACAAAAGTAGAAGGTCTGGACCAGGTGGCAGCCTTACAAATGTCCTCCAGCAGGGCGCCCTCCAGAAATGCAGGGGAGATGGCAACCGCTCTGGTTGATTGTGCCCTGACCTGAGGAGGGGGTGGAAGAGAAGCAGCCTCATAAGCGAGGTAAATGATAGAAGTGATCCATTTGGAGAACCTCTGTGATGAGATGGGTTCACCTTTGGACTTGCCCCCATAAGCAATGAAGAGATGCTGAGACTTGCGAAATTCTCTGGGCCTGCTGGTGTAGAACAATAAAGCCCGTTTAACGTCAACAATGTGCCATGTCCTTTCTTGAGCATTAACAGGGTTTGGAAAGAAAGTTGGTAATGATATGGCCTGAGCCAAGTGAAACTGAGAAACAACTTTCGGTAAGAAAGTAATGTCTATGTGGAGCACCACGTGGTCGTTGTAGAATTTCATGTATGGAGCATCAGCCAGAAGATCAGTCAGCTCACCAGCTCGTCTGGCAGACGTGATGGCCACGAGAAACGCTGTCTTCCAGGTAAGAAGGCACAGGTCCGCCGTAGCCAGAGGTTCAAAAGGAGCCTTAGTAAGGGCATTCAAAACTGTGGACAAAAACCACTGCAAGGTCAGAGTCTTAACAGGGGGGAAGGCGTTTTGCAATCCTTTGAGAAAGCGCTTCACCGTTTGGTCATGGAAAGCACCCGAAGCAGGAGATCCAAGTGCGGAGTGGGCCACCACCACCGCCGCCAAATGGACCCTGATAGATGCAAAGCTGAGACCAGTTTCTGCCAAATGGAGAAAATATTCCATGACGTCATGGAGGCTTGCCTCTAGTGCACACCTGTGATGAGCATCCAGGAAGCCACAGAGCCGCCTATACTTGGAGGCATATGATTTCCTGGTAGACGGGTGTCGCGCTAACTCCAGAATCCTTGACAATCTGGGGTTATCCGCCACGCGGTGAGGTGAAGACTGGGCAAGTCTGAATGGAGGAGACGTCCCTGCTCCTTGTGGAGGAGAGAGGGAGAGTCGGGCAGTGTGAGCGACTGCGAAGATAGTTCCAGCAGAAGCTGATACCACGGTTGCCAAGGCCAAGCTGGTGCGATGAGGATTGTGTGTGCCCATTGCTGACACATCCTCGTGAGGACCTTCTGAACCAGAGGAAATGGGGGAAAGGCGTAGAGGTAGTCCTGATCCCATGAAGGCGTCACCCTCGGAGTTCCGTCCGATGTCTGCCCTGGAGCAGTATCAGAGACACTTGCGGTTGGACTCCAATGCAAACAGATCGAGGCTCGGGGTTCTCCACGACCTGCAAATGAACTGAAAAACCTTGTCGTCCAGTTCCCATTCGTGCGTCGTCGTGGTGAGGTGACTCAGCCAGTCTGCCAGCACATTCAATTTGCCCTGAATGTGGACCCCGATGGGAAAGATGTGTCGCTCCAGATACCACTCCCACAGTTGCACAGCCAGGTACAGAAATGTCATGGACCTCATTCCCCCTTGTTTGTTGAGGTAAGCAATTGTGGTGGTGTTGTCCGATGTGATTTGAACTGCCTTGCCCAACAGCATCATCTCGAAGGAACACAACGCCTTCCAAATGGCAAGCAACTCTAGATACTTGATGTGGTGTACCATCTTGTCCCGTGACCAAATGTTGTTGACCGTCAGAGTCCCGCAAGCAGCTCCCCATTCGAGGTTGCTTGCGTCGGTCAAAATTTGAAGAGATGGCTGTGGGGGATAGAAATGTTTGCCCATAGCTACGTTGAGAGGTGTGATCCGCCACACCAGCTGGTCCACTAGTTCCAGAGAAGGAAACAACCGTTTGGACTGACTCTCCGTGAGAGAATCGAACTCGTGGAGGAGCCAAGACTGCAGGAATCGGAACTTCAGTTTGGTGTGAGGAACCACTGTTGTGGTCGACGCCATTAAGCCCAGAAGTCTTTGAGCCTTCTTTGCTCAGACGAAGGGTTTTGCATGGAGGTCGCTCACCACTTGTGCAATGTCCTGTAAACGTTTCTGCAGGGCATATGCCCTGAGCGTGAGTGAATCCAGAATCGCTCCAATGTAGTCCACTCGCTGTGAAGGATCCAACTTCGATTTGGTGAAGTTGATCCTGAGGCCAAGACTCTCCATGAGATGAACAGTGTACTCCGTGTCCCAAATGGCTGACGATCTGGTGGGGGAGACTATCAACCAGTCGTCACTGTATGGGAAAACCTTGATCCCCTTCTGGAGGAGGAAAGCAGCAACCGGAGCTATGCACTTGGTGAAGACTCGTGGTGCCATGGACAGACCGAATGGTAGGCAACGGTATTGGTACACAGAGTCCTCTATCCTGAAGCGGAGAAAATGTCTGTGTTCCTTGAGGATGCTGACGTGGAAGTAAGCGTCCTTGAGGTCTATCACTGTAAACCAGTCCCGTTTGTTGATGAGGGGAAGGACCATTTGGAGTGTTACCATCCGGAACTTCCTGGTGTGGATAAACTTTTTGTGACGACGCAAGTCCAGAATTGGGCGGAGGCCTCCATACTTTTTCTGGGTGATGAAGTACCTCGAGTAGAAACCGTTGTTCCAATCGGTTGGAGGTACCCTTTCGATGGCCCTTTGGAGAGAAGGGTAGCAACCTCTTCCTCCAGATGAAGAGACGGGGTGGTGAAACGGAGTTTTCCTACCCGAGGTATCTGGTCGAACTCGATGGCATAACCAGCGGACAAGATCTTCAAGACCCACTGGTCGTTCATGACATCAGACCACACCTTGAGGAAGTTCTGAAGGGGAAGGTACGGGAGATGGAGCGAGAGAGTCTTGGCCGGAGGGAAGTCAAACGCGAGACTTTGACTTGCTCTCATTGCCTTTTGCTTGGCCGTAAGGCTGGAAACGTTGCCTCCCATGCTGCCGCTTGGTGCGGTAGAAACCAGCCTTGGGCTGGTCTGCAGTCCCGCAATGCTGTTGTTGCTGCTGCGGGTTCCCTTGGTAGTGGCTTGTGAAGGGCTGGTACCATGGCTTAGCAGATGGAGTTGAGGTGGTAAGGCCCAGGAACTTCACGGTTGAGTTGATCTGCCGCAACATGTTCAAGACCTTATCCGTGTCCAAGCCAAAATGTAAAGCCAAATTGCAATCATATTCTAGGACTGTTAAACTTCTATCACACTTTTCTCCATCGCAAAGCCTCAGTTGCCGAACCATTAAATCAGCTTTTTAAGAAAGATACTGTTTGGCATCGGGGCCATTGCCAGGAGAAAGCGTTCCTAGAACTTAAAAGGCTGCTATCTTCGGATGCTGTATTAACTCATTTTGATCCTAACAAGGAAATTGTACTTGTGTGTGATGCATCCCCTGTGGGGGTGGGAGCTGTGTTATGCCATGTACTAAATGTCAGGAGGGAAACCCCTGTAGCATTCTATTCCCGTTCACTCTCAAAGCCTGAGAAAAATTATGCTCAGACAGACAGGGAGGCATTGGCAATCATGGCTGGAACTAAGAAATTCCACGATTACCTTTACGGAAGACCTTTTACCATCGTAACTGACCACAAGCCCCTCCTTGGAATCTTTGTGAACGGGAAGCCCATGCCTCAAATTCTGTCCCCAAGGATGTTGCATTGGGCAATTTTCCTAAATGCATACGATTTTACTTTGGTGCACAGGCACAGCAAGAACATCAGCCACGCTGATGCCCTATCACGTTCTCCACTGCCAGGGGTCGGGGAAGCCAAATGCGAGATCGAAAGCGACCACCAGGTCTTTATGACTGAGGCTTTCGACTCGCCCCCAGTTATCCCCTCAGATATAGCCAAGGCTATGGATTCTGCTCGAGGCACGTGGTCCAGGTTGCACATAGATTTTGCAGGTCCATTTAGGGGTGCCCTATTTTTGTTGGTTGTGGATTCATTCTCTAAGTGGCTGGAAGTGATTAGGGTGCCTAATACCACTTCAGCCACTATTATAATGTACCTAAGAAGGCTGTTTGCAGCATTTGGACTTCCAGATGTGCTGGTGTCCGACGCGTCGACGTTCACATCTGCAGAATTCCAATCCTTCATGGAAAGGAATGCAATTAGGCACATCACTGCTGCCCCATTCCACCCAGCCACCAATGGCCAGGTAGAGCGGCAGGTGTGCACAACTAAAGACGTGCTTCGGCATATGGGTGAAGGGGATTTGGAGCTACAGTTATGCCAGTTTCTTTTCACATATAGGCTCACCCCCCTTGCTTCAGGGCTGTCCCCTGCTTAATTGCTCCAGCGAAGGAAACTGTCATCCTTGCTAGGCAGATTGGATCCCTCTAGGGTAGAGGACAAAGGCACAAATATAGCAATCCAACACCAGAAGGGTTTCTTGTCTGGAGACCCTGTACATTGCCACAATTATGCAGCTAGTGGCCCTACGTGGGTGCCTGGGTTTGTGATCGATCAAACTGGTCCTGTTTCTTACAGAATTGAAACAGCCACTGGTCTGATCTGGAGGAGGCACGCATATCAATTGAGACCCAGAGTACTGGACCCACAAGACGAATACAGACATTCAACGCTAGGGTTGGCCCCCACCCATTTAAGCCCAGGGGGCAGAGGTAATAGTCAGCAGCCAGCCAACATTGACCCAGAAGTGTCTTCTAGAAACCGATTTCAATGGGAATTTGTGGAATGCTCCCCTATTCTGGCTAGGTGTACCCCTACACTGTCCCAGCCTAGCACTCTGGATTCCTTTATTGATGACCAATTTTGTTTGGAGTCGCCCTCCACTCTTAGTATACACAGGAGGGACCCTGTTGTGTTCTGTAAAGCTGTGCCTTTAACAATGTACCTTTGCCATGTGTTACCAATGTAACCTTTCTGTGTGCAACATTATAACCATCAGCTGTATCAATGTAACCTAATAAGGGGACGCGAGCTAGTGACCACCAGAGGGCAGTAGCGAGCGTCCAGCTCCCATGGATCATAGTCACCTGGTTTCAGCAGCGCGGGAAGATTCCCCGCGACCTCCTCACCTGGTCAAGAAGGGCGTGACCTCCTACGACGTCACGCAGGCAGCAACCAATAGTCTGTCGACGAGCCACATTCAAATGTATAGCCAGCTGTATATATTGAGCTACTCATCCGCCATTACCACATGTTCCTCCGGATCATCATGCAATAAACCTGTGTTAAGCCAACCCTTCAGCTGTTTCATTGTCTTTGGTCCCTTACACTAAACTGGCGACGAAGGTGGGATCATGGCAGCCCACGGGACCAAGACATGCGCCGGTTTCGAAATCAGGAAACCGGGCGACTGGGAGATCTTCGAGATGGACTTCCAGGCCGCACTGAACGAGTCCGAAGTCACGGAAGAGGCGAAGAAAAGGGCCATCTTCACCAGGATGCTCGGACAAGAAACAAAAAGGACCTTGGTGGACCTGATTGCACCGAGAAGGGTGAGCGAATTCAAGGCCAAGGAACTCATGCAGATGCTGCGTGAGCACGTCCGGCCCGCCACAGCGATGTTTCCCGCTCGGAGTGCGTTTTGGAGGCGAGTCCAAGCGCCCGGGGAGACAGTCGCCGCATTCGTGGCGGCCCTGCGGCTGGCGGCCGGCCTGTGCAAATGGGAGAATGCCGAAATCACCCTCCGGGACTGTGTGCTGTGCGGCCTGAACGACGCCGAGACCCAGCGCACACTAATGAACCAAGAGCCGCCTCCCACGTTGCAGGAGGTCGTCAGAGCGGCCCAGGCCGCTGAAGCTACGAAGGCCGGGGTCCAAGAACTTCAGGACTGGCGGCCAAAGTCGAGCAAGGCAGAGGCTCCGGTACAGGCGGCCCGCCGAACTTCGAGGTCGTCCGCAGAGAGCAGCGACGACGAGGACATCCAGAGGGTCCGGAAGGAGACCCGGCGATGCGACGGCTGTGGAGCGGCCCACGACCGCGTGAAATGCCCCTTCCGGAAGGCCCAGTGCCACAACTGTGGCCGCCGCGGACACATCGCCAAGGTGTGCAGGAAGAAGCGCGAAACCCGGAGGAGCTCCGCAGACCGTTCCGCCGGACAAGACCGCCCAACGAAATCCAAGGATGGCACCCAGGCCACACGGAAGCAGGACGGCGTGGGCCGCATCGCCGACGGCAGCGAGGACGACGCCCCAGTGTTCAGCGTGTCTACTAGACACCCCCGCTACTTTGTTGAGGTACTAGTCCAAGGGGTCCCCATTAGGATGGAAATTGACTCGGGGTCCTCATATTCAATCATTTCCCAGAGGGAGTTTTTGGGAATTGCCCCCCACAAGCGACCCAAGCTCAAAGCATTGAGGTCCACACTACGGGACGTGCAAGGGAACAGTATTCCAGTGTTGGGGGTTGGAGAGTTTCAGGTCAAATTCAAGGAGCACGCCGCGTCCCTTCCCCTAGTCGTGCTCAAGGGAGGAAATTGCAGCCTCCTCGGGACTCAATGGTTCCAGCCCCTGGGGTTGTTTATTGGGGGGGGGGGGTGCACACCGTTGGGATGCACGCCGTTGGAACTGATCCAATTCAGGAGGTGTGCGAGGCACACACCGAGGTTTTCAAAAAAGGACTGGGGAAATTCAAGGGGCCCCCAGTGACTTTCGACCTGGACCCGGGGGTCCGCCCAATTCGCCTTAAACCACGCAGGGTGCCGTTCGCACTCAAGGACAAGATAGAGGCGGAACTGGACAAGTTGGTGGGCCAGGGGATCCTTGTGCCTGTAGATTCTGCGGAGTGGGAAACTCCAATTGTAACCGCTCTAAAGGCCAACGGGGAGGTCCGCATATGCGCTGACTACAAGTGCACCATCAACAAGGCGATCCGCCCGAATGCATATCCGGTGCCGGTAGTCAGCCATCTGCTGGCCAGGTTACACGGGGGAAAGTGTTTCGCTAAGCTCGACTTAGCACAGGCCTACCAGCAGCTCACGGTGTCCCCTGCCGCAGCTGCTGCGCAGACCATAGTCACCCACAAGGGGGCGTTCCAGGTGACGCGCCTCCAGTTCGGCGTGAATTCGGCGCCTGGAATTTTCCAATCACTCGTGGAACGCCTCCTGAAGGGATTGGAGGGGGTGTTGCCTTATTTTGATGACGTGTTAATAACGGGGGGGAGTCGGGCTGAATTGGCCAAAAGGTTGGGGAAGGTCCTGACGATATTCGAAAAGGCGGGGCTGAGGTTGCGAAAGGACAAATGCGTCTTCTTCGCAACAGAGGTTGACTTCTTAGGGTTTTGTGTGACTCCCGAGGGAATAAAACCATCCATGTCCAAGGTGGCAGCCATTAGGAAAGCCCCCCGCCCCACCTCCAAGCCCGAGTTGCAGTCGTTCCTAGGGCTGCTCAACTTTTACCACTCCTTCCTCCCCCGAAAGGCAGCGGTGGCTGAGCCGCTACACAAACTGCTGAAGAAAGACCAGGCATGGAAGTGGGGCGATGACCAAGAAAGGGCATTTAGCGAGCTAAAAAGCCTCCTGGCGTCCGACGCCATACTGACCCATTTCAACCCCAAACGCCCAGTAGTTCTGATCTGTGATGCATCTCCAGTGGGGGTGGGGGCGGTGCTGTGCCACGTGTTGGAAAACGGAAGGGAGGCCCCGATAGCATTTTACTCCAGGTCCCTGTCCCAAGCAGAGAGAAACTACGCACAGACGGACAGGGAGGCACTAGCGATAGTCGCGGGGACGAAAAAATTTCACGATTTTCTGTACGGCCGCCCTTTCACAATTGTAACAGACCACAAGCCCCTGCTAGGCATCTTTACCGCTGATAAGCCCACCCCACAGATCCTGTCCCCGAGGATGCTCAGGTGGGCCATTTTTCTCAACGCGTATCAGCACACGTTGGTCTACCGGCCCGGAAAGGAGATCAGCCATGCGGACGCTCTATCTAGGTCCCCCCTTCCCCTAACGTCCAGCCAGGTGAGCATGGGGGAGCGGGACCATCAGGTTCTCATGATAGAGGTGCTGGATTCGCCCCCCGTAATGCCTGCCGACATTGCCAAAGCGACAGAGAAGGACAAAACGTTAGCGACAGTCAGCTCCTGGCTGCAGAAAGGGTGGCCCACGTCCTCCCCAGCGGAGGAGTTCGCCCCATTTTTCAGAAAAAAGCTAGAACTGTCCCTAGAGAGGGGGTGCCTCTTGTGGGGGCAGCGGGTGGTGATTCCCACGTCCCTTCGGCCGCGGGTGCTCAAACTGCTTCATGTCAGCCACCCCGGCATCGTGCGATCCAAGGCGCTGGCCCGGAGTTACTTCTGGTGGCCCCAGCTAGACGCCGACATCGAGCACATGGTCGGCACTTGTGAAAGTTGCCAATGCTCCAGACCAGAGGAGGCCCGCCTTCCCCACAGGGAATGGGACGCGGCTAAGGGGCCGTGGTCCCGGGTGCACGTAGATTTCGCGGGCCCGTTCAGAGGCACCCTGTTCCTCCTTGTAGTGGACGCTTTCTCCAAATGGTTGGAGGTTATCCCAGTCACGAGCACCTCCTCGGCCCAGACCATTAGACAATTGCGGAGGCTCTTTTCCACGTTCGGCATACCCGACACGTTAATTAGCGACAACGCTAGTTGTTTCACGTCCTCCGAGTTTAGGGCATTCATGGAGATTAACGCCGTTTGGCATATTACCTCCGCCCCTTTTCACCCGGCCACCAACGGCCAAGTAGAGCGCCTCGTCCGCACCACGAAGGACGCGTTGCGGCGCATGGGCCCAGGGGATCTGAACCTGCAAGTGTGTCAGTTTCTGCTAGGGTACAGGGTAACCCCGTTGGCGTCAGGATACTCCCCCGCAGAGCTCTTAATGCGCAGGAAGCTGACCACCATCCTTACTAGGCTAGACCCCACGAGGGTAGAGGACAAAGGAAGGAACATCGGGCTGGAGGTTACAAAGAGTTTCAGCATAGGCGCCCCCGTGCATTGCAAGAATTACGCCAGCACGGGCCCAGCCTGGGTGCCGGGCGTAGTCGTGGAACAAACCGGCCCCGTGTCGTACCGCGTGGAAACCAGCACAGGGCTCCTATGGAGGCGGCACGCAGACCAGCTCCGACGCAGGGTCTCTGATGAGCAGGACACGGATTACGCAGGAAATAAGTCAGCGTTAGGGTTCTCCCCCACCCGTTTAGCCCAAGGGGGAGGAGAAGGGGACCATGGGCCCCCACCAAGGGGGGGAGGAGGATATCCTCATAGATACCCTGGTGGATCTTTCCGAGGAGGAGGAACCCGACCCCATACATATCTCGCGGAAAGTCCCCACAAATGCGGGTACCCCTACCAACTTACATTTTGATTTTCAGAACCGGGGGGGGTTCGGAGTGGTCCCCCACCCGTCCAAGCGAGAAGAGGGGTTTTTCGTTAGCCCCGACGGCCCCCGGTCTGCCCACAATGGAGTTTTTCCCTTCCCCTAAGGCCGCCAGACAGCGGCAAGCCACTAACAAGTCTCCCTCTCCCTTTTCAGGACAAGGGACCAGGGAGCAAAGAAGCAATAACGCCCCCGGGGGGGCAGCCCTCTTCACGGCCCAAACGCACATGCAACAAGCCATCTTGGCTGAGAGACTTCGTCTCATCCTAGGGGGGAGGGATGTTGTGTTCTGTAAAGCTGTGCCTTTAACAATGTACCTTTGCCATGTGTTACCAATGTAACCTTTCTGTGTGCAACATTATAACCATCAGCTGTATCAATGTAACCTAATAAGGGGACGCGAGCTAGTGACCACCAGAGGGCAGTAGTGAGCGTCCAGCTCCCATGGATCATAGTCACCTGGTTTCAGCAGCGCGGGAAGATTCCCCGTGACCTCCTCACCTGGTCAAGAAGGGCGTGACCTCCTACGACGTCACGCAGGCAGCAACCAATAGTCTGTCGACGAGCCACATTCAAATGTATAGCCAGCCGTATATATTGAGCTACTCATCCGCCATTACCACATGTTCCTCCGGATCATCATGCAATAAACCTGTGTTAAGCCAACCCTTCGGCTGTTTCATTGTCTTTGGTCCCTTACACTAAAGACCCTGAGTTGTCTTATTCATCCACAGAATTAAATTTTGGTTTTGAGTGATCCCCTGCAGCTCCATCTGACCAACGGGGCTTTAATTTGGGTTTACAATCCTCACCGTCTAGTCAACCCTCACTCCAGTCGGGTTGCCCATCCTACAAGCCCCTGAGCCGGCTCAGCCAAGCGTCCAACCCAGAAGGGAAACTAGACCGCCATCCTGGTTAAATGATTTTATTTTTACCTGGGGCGGGGTGGGAGGGGGGTGGTGGGAATGTTATGTATGTTAACTGTGTTTTCTGATAGAGCAGAATGTATCTTTTCTCATGTATCTATTCTTATGCAAATAAGTGGATCGAAAATGTGCACACTGTTAGCCAATGGGCTTGTTGTATTATTGTTACTGATACTGTTTATAGGAGTGGAATGTATCTTTTCTCATGTATCTATTCTTATGCAAATAAATGGATCAAAAAATGTTCACAGTTAGCCAATGGGCTTGTTGTATTATTGTTACTGTTACAGGAGTGGAATGTATCTTTTCTCATGTATCTATTCTTATGCAAATAAGTGGATCGAAAATATGCACACTCTGTTAGCCAATGGGCTTGTTGTATTATTGTTACTGTTTATAGTGTATATAAGTCAGAGTTTTGCCCCATCCAAAGTGTGTTCAAACCCCACTAATAAAGAGCTGAATTTCACTACTTCATTCGTCTGCTTCTTCATTCCCTGAACACGAAACCATCCAACTTTGTCAGTCAGAAACTTGCCGCGGGCCATAAAAGGGGGTACCTTCGGGGCGAGGCGGAGACCGGAGTAGGGAAGCCAGAGCTGGCTCTCTCTATTCCTGCTTCCAATCCTCTTGCGCGCCTCGGAGGAGCGAGGCAGGGGGAAAAACCCTTCCCTGGGAGAAAAAGAGGGAGGGAGGGAGGGAGGGAGGCCGAGAAAGAGCCCTGCAACAAGGCTTGGGGTTGGGAGAATTCCGCTTCCGTTGGGAATTGGGACCAGGCGCCCGGGAAAGAGGGACGCGACGAGCAGCGGGGGCTCCTTGTTGGCGCGCTTTTTGCGGGACCCCCTCCCTGCCTCCCTCCCTGCCTGCCCGCCATGGCCACGTCTCCCCAGAAGTCTCCCTCGTCCCCCACCACCCCGAAGTCGCCCCCGTCCCGGAAGAAAGACGACTCCTTCTTGGGCAAACTCGGGGGCACCTTGGCCAGGAGGAAGAAAGCCAAAGAAGGTAAAGAGTCTCCGAGGGAGGGAGAAACAGTCGGGTGGGGGTGGGGGGTGGGAGAGACTATCACCACCTCCCTCCCAGGCTGTCTCCCACTCCCAGCCAATGGTGGCGCGGTGGAGGCGCCTTTAACAAAGCGAGGGGCGGGGCGTGGGAGGGGAGGGGGAGTAGTCAAAAGGTGGCCCTTTGGGCAGAGTGGTGGGGGCGGGTTGTAAGGCTCTTGGCTTGTTGTGGGCGGACTGTCTGGAGGGCGGGCGAGGCTGCCTCGCCGAGGCACCTCGGGTTGGGTGGGTGGGGCGCATGCGTCATCCCGGGGAAATGTGGCCGCCTGGGTTGGGCTCTTCCTTCTTCTGTCCCGCCGCCGTTGTTTTGGCCTTGGGAACCCCAGGGGTTGTCGCGCTCGCTCTCGCCTTCTCCCGGCGCCCACAGGCCGACGGCGCTCCAGTTTTGGACGTCCCTCCTGGGTCTCCCTTGGAAGTGTTGAGGCGGGCGGGCTGGCAAACCGCCAGCTGCAGCTACAGCCGTCTAGGCCAGGGGTGCCCAAACCTTTCAGCCCCCGGGCCGGTCACATGGTTCAGCCGGCCGGCCATGTGGTTCCTCCCACTGGAAGCAGAAGTAAAACGTGCCTTGCACTCTGTTTTGCAATTTTCTATGCTTTTTTTTTTAAAAAAATTTAGATTTATATCCCGCCCTCTTGCTCCAGGGCAACTCAGGGTGGCGTACAACATATAAAAACATTACAATATAAAACCCCATATAAAACTACAATAAAAACTCTTTATAAAACCACCCCATGTCTAAAAAAACCCCACCCCTTCACATAATCATTGAAAGGACATGTGGCATTAAACCAGGGGTGCTCAAACTACGGCCCGTGGGCAGGATCTGGCCCTGACACTAATTCATCCGGCCCACGCTACCCTCATCACTCTTGGAAACGGAAGTAAAACACACCCATATGGGCATGTTTTACTTCCGTTTACAAGAGCGACGAGGGCGGCGTGGGCTGGATGAATTGGCATGGGGGCCAGATCTGGCCAAATGGGTTGTAGTTTGGGCACCCCTGTTGTAGGCGCTCTAGTCAAAAGCCGCTTCCCTTTGATTGGGACTGGTGTCCCTGGAAGCAGATTTATAGGCTCCCTGACAAGCTAGGTTGGGAGGCTTTCATGTTGTCCGCAGGCAGGCAAAGCGGGAGAAAGCAGGTTGTTAGACATAGGTTGTGGTGCACACACGTGTGGGTGGCCTCTTCTATCAGCCATGAAAGTGGAGGATACAAGATCAGTACAGTATATTTGTTTCAGTTTGTAGCGAAGAGGCCCATCTTTGGGTGACTGACATTTATTGGCTTCGGTCCTTTACGGCAGGAGTTCTCAAGCTTTTTAAGCTGGGGGCCAAGTCACGCTCCCTCAGACAGTTTCAGGGGCTGGACGGCCATTTTGCCCTTCCTCCACCACATGGCACTTCCTGGTGTGGTGGAGGTGGTGGTGGGCCACATGAAATGGTGCCATGGGCTGCATACAGCCCACAGTACACACGTTGAGAATCCCTGCTTTACAGGCAAGGTGGAGGAAGTGCAACCAAGTAGCATTCGCTTTCTGATTAGTTTCCTGCACACGCAGAGGCATCAGACAGTGCCACAGGTTGAGCAGGGAGCCCTATTGCACCTTGCACTTTTGACAGTTGGCAAGCAGGTTTCCATGGTCTGGTAGATCATTTGTTCTAGGGATTGTGTTGGGAGTTGTATGGTAGCAACTTCAGAGGGCCAGAAGTGATTCAGTGAGAAAGTGCAAATAAAACATGGCAAAAAAGTTGTGGCTTGGGGAGTGAAATAAAAAACTTGGAGAAGCTCTGAGTAAGGGATAATAGGGACAAGTTCCTCAGCACCCAGAGGGCTGGTTTCCCTCGGTCATGTTCTAGTGGCTTCAATGATGAACAAATGATTGTGTTACAATGAACTTGGTTCTCCTCCAGTGGCTCATTGCATTCTGGAAGAGAGGAACATTTTCCCTCTTGATGCATTGACTGATCTGGTACCCTAGTCCATTTTTGAGAATTTTTCCATTTCTTCAGTTATGAACTTCTGCCTGTTTGGGTGCTGAATCTACTTGCACATGTGGCAAAAAGTTCACTTCCTGCTGGCATGCAAACCTCCTGATCCTTCTGCAGATTCAGAACTGGCAAGAGCCACCACCTGTGTGCTGTATCCTGGCCTTTCCTGGCTCATAAAAACAGCTGTTGGGGTAACTGGTGAGTGGTAAGGGGAATAGAGTATGCCTGCTTGTTCCTGCATGCTTAAAGGAGGAGGCAGTAGGACTGCTGCTTTAAAAATCCTCCTGAAATCATGTTGCATTGGATGATTACCAGCCAGTCTCCAAAGGTCCATTTTGGGGCAAGGCCTGGATGTAGTGACTTCTCAGCTGCAGAGGCTGCTGGAGGAAATGGATTATCTTGACCTGTGTCAGTCTGGCTTCAGTCCCTAGTTATGGAATGAAGACAGTTTGGGCTGTCTGGGTAAATGGCATGAGCCAGGAAATGGACAGGGGAACTGTGGCCCTGTTGGTTCAATTGAACCTCTTTGCAGCTTTTGATACCATGGGATGACTCTTGGAGTGATTGTTTTACAGTTGGTCCAATCATTTCCTGGAGGACTGAGTTCAGAAAGTGGCGCTGGGGTAATCCTGTACTACACCCTGGCTTTAACTTGTGCACCCCCCCCTTCCGGGGT
Organism: Bradypodion pumilum; assembly: GCA_035047305.1. Taxonomy (NCBI): domain Eukaryota; kingdom Metazoa; phylum Chordata; class Lepidosauria; order Squamata; family Chamaeleonidae; genus Bradypodion; species Bradypodion pumilum. The sequence goes on from JAWDJD010000001.1 coordinate 405,802,792, forward strand.
CCAGTTCCAGTAATACCAAACAAGCAAAAGCTTAATCCAGACAAGAGATGCTCCTGGTTAGTCAAAGACAGGATAGGGAGTAGCAGTTCAGCTTGCAGTAATAGATAAAAGTTACACACACATTGAGCCTTGATGAGACTATGGCAAGTGCAAGTGCAAGCACAAGAAGAGAAGGTGGCTTCTTGAGGAGCAATGGAGCAGCTATGGCTAACTGCCTCTACTGGCCTTCCTTAAATGGCTCCAAGCCCAGCCCTGGACGTAGCTTGTTCCTAATGCCTCTCATCAGGATTCTCGGGAGGAGACTGGAGACCTGGACTGAGGGGACTGTAAAAAAATGACTAGTGCTAGAAATTCAACCCCCTGGGGTGTTGGAAAGTCATAGTGGACTATTAGCACCTGTAGCAAAATTAAGAGCACTATTACTGCCAAAACAAAGCCAGTGAAGTTATTGTTGAGAGACGCCAGTTTTCCTAGGGGTGGGAGAAACAGACTTCACAACTGCACATGGGGCTGCCTTTGAAAAGTGTTCAGAAACTTCAGAAGGTACAAAATCACTCCTGCTGATTGGCACTGGTTAAAGGGAGTATATAAATCCGTTACAATAACTTTATTGGATTCCAGACTCAATTCACAGTGCAGATTATGACCTATAAAGCCCTATACATTCTAAGTCCAGGCTATTTGAGCCTCCTTGGCCTTTTGTTTAAAGCATTTAAGTAATCTGCTTCAAGGACTGAAAAATGTTATTTGTGATGCATGCTTTCAGCATGTGATCTGACATATAACCATTAAAGAAAACATCTTGCTAATAATTGCACCAATTAGTTACAGGCCTTAATATATATGGTGCAAGTGTGTCCTGGCATGAGCTGAAAAGCACTGTCATGCTCACTTTGCTAGTTCAATAAACATTGAGATTTCTGAGATGCATTTTAAGATGCATACATAGTTCATGATGGGCATAAGTTAGCTTCCTGGGCATCCACATGGGTGGGGCCGTAAGGTTAATAACGTTTCATTTACCTACCTCCCCTTGTGGTTCTAGGTAAGCTACTTCACCCTGTCAAACACCATCAATCTTTTTTCCTTTCACCATCCAGCTGAGTCTTGTTTTGCCTTCATCATAAATTATATCAATAGCTGAAAGATGGGCCAACAAATATAATTTTCATCTGGTCCTATTTAGGGGTAATATCTGCAACCCTTTTTGTTACTGGTTATGGGTTAAAAGATTCTCAGTTTCAAACAAGTACAAGGCTGATGCATTAAAAAAATACTGCTTGAACTCCACAAATGATCTGCCTTCTTTTCCTTGCAATGTGATCCAATCTACAGATCCTCTTCTTTAGGTGCTGTATCCATTCTGGATATTGGCTATCATTATGGCGATAGTCTTTCTGTTCTGAACTTCTCGGAACAGTTCTTCTGAGGACATGCCACATCAGTCATTGAGGTCCGTCTACATCCAGGGCCTCTCTTCCCAGGGATCTTTCACTGCAGAACTAGTTTGGGAGTATTCTCAGTGGTGGGCTCCAGCAGGTTCGGACAAGTTCGGGAGAACTGGTAGCAAAACTGACCGGCCCTGCCCAACGCCCTGCCCACCACCTCACCCCACTACTCCGGATGCGACTCCAACATCCTTGCTGCTGGGTCCGTGCGCCTGGAGTGGGGTGTGGCTGAGCCAGCAGTTCCTCTGCTGCAGTAACTCTTTAAAGGAAAATTAGAGCATCGAGGTGTAATTGCTAACTAATGGTCTGATGAAGTGGACTCGATCCACAAAAAGCTCACATTAAAATAGTTTAACCATACCACGCCCACCTTGTTGCCTGGCCATGCCCACAGAGTTGGTCACACCCACAAAAGGTAAAGGTTTCCCTTGCTCGAAAGCCAGTCGTATCTGACTCTAGGGTTCAGTGCTCATCTCTGTTTCAAAGCAGAAAAGCCAGCATTGTCTGCTTCTGCAGACGTTTCCGTGGTCATGTGGCAGGCATGACTAGACACCGGAGCGCATGGAACGCTGTTACCTTCCCACCTAAGTGGTCCCTATTTATCTACTTGCAATGTCTTGCTTAAAAATTTGAAGCCCACCACACTGACTGAGTACAATATTCTGTACTTACGGATCATCAGGGCAGAACAATTAGCAGTCCTTATGAGAATTTATGCCTGGGTTTTACATCATGGAAGAGCTGGAAAGCTCTGTGGAGACAGGTGAAAGGATGGGATGCTCTTTGAGTAACGTACAGGACAAGCCAAGGGCCTTTGCGTTTATTTTATCCAGCCCTTTCAGCTTTCAAATACTACCCTAATCCAAACTTTAGGAGCGCAACGATAGGATCCAGCTGTTTTCCAACACCCTGCGGGGGTCACCCCACAGTTGTTTACCGAGTAAACATGCACGGGACCTGCAGCGTCTCCCCGATCCGACTTTGGTCTGCGTTAGAAAGGGGGTAACTTCGGGGCGAGCGAGGCGGGAACCGGAGTAGGGCCTAAGCCAGAGTTACTCAAAGAGCATCCCATCCTTTCAGCTGGCAGCTCTCTCTTTTGGCTTTCAAATCCTTGCGCGCCTCGGAGGAGCGAGGGGGGGGGGAACCCTTCCCCGGGTGTGTGATGTGAGCGCGGGAGAAAAAGAGGGAGGGAAGGGAGGGAGGGCGAGAAAGAGCCCTCCAAGGCTTGGGGAAATTCCGCTTCCGTTGGGAATTACTGGGACCACCAGGCGCCCGGGAAAGAGGGACGCGACGAGCAGCGGGGCTCCTGGTTGGCGCGCTTTTTGCGGGACCCCCTCCCTCCCTGCCTGCCCGCCATGGCCACGTCTCCCCAGAAGTCTCCCTCGTCCCCCACCACCCCGAAGTCGCCCCCGTCCCGGAAGAAAGACGACTCCTTCTTGGGCAAACTCGGGGGCACCTTGGCCAGGAGGAAGAAAGCCAAAGAAGGTAAAGAGTCTCCGAGGGAGGGAGGGAGACAGATTTGTTGGCCCCGGGCATTCTCGGCGGCAGCGGCGCCTTTAACACGGCGAGGGGAGGGGCGTGGGAGGGAGAAGTCGAAAGGTGGCCCTGAGTTCGGGGGGGGGGCAGAGCCTGGGGGGCTCTCTTGCCTTGGGTGTGTGCGTGCGCGCGCGCGCAGGAGAGGCGCCTGGGGCTGGGTGGGACGCATGCGTCATTTCTGGAGAATGCTGGCCTCGAGGCGCGGGAGCGCTCTCTCAGCTCCTGCACTGGGGCGCGGCGGGCTGGGCTGGTTTGGCTGCTGGCCCGTGATGGCGAGCCTGGGCACTCCAGCTGCTCTTGGACTTCAATTCCCAGAAGCCCAAGGCCCTGTGAATCCACACACGGATGGGCTTACTTTGCGTACGCCAAGGCTCGCTCGCCATCACTGGTCTAGGTGCTCGTCAGCGAGGCTGGGCCAGATTCCGAAGCCGTTTCCCTCCTTTCCCCCAATTGGGACTGGTGTGCTTGGAAGGAGATTTACATTATAAACCAGGGGTGCCCAAACTACGGCCCCGGGGGCTGGATCCGGCCCCTGATGCCAATTCATCCGGCCTGCGAAGCCCTCGTCGCTCTTGGAAGCGGAAGTAAAATGTGCCCATACAGGCGTGGTTTACTTCCGCTTCCAGAAGCGATGAGGGCTTTGTGGGCCAAATGAATTGGCGTTAGGGCCAGATCCGGCCCCTGGGCCATAGTCAGGGCCATAACCAGATTCTAGATGGGGATTTTTTTTTCAGGAGGGGCAAAAATGTCACACTTACATACATAACATTGGCACTGCGGGTGGGTTGGGGGGGCTTGTTAGCTCCGGAGGGTTTCTGGCCCCCTTGGCTACTGCCTTGGTGATAGTGACTGGCTGCCTGAGCCATGTGACTGTCCCATGGCCTGAAAAGTTTGGGCACCCCTGTTATAAACTTTGACGACGTGAAAGGCGGAGCAACCGCATCAGATGTGCATTGGAAGGCTTCCGTGTTGTTGTCTGCATGCGGGCAGGCAGAGCTGGAGAAGGCAGACTGACCCGCATTTTGTTTTTCTGTTATATACTTCCATAATAGAAAAAAGAAAAAAAAGATATTTTTGTGGAAATATTTAAACGCTAGACTAGTTTTTAAAATTGTATTGAGTTTGAAATATATAACAAAAAACAAAAAGTTACAAATGAGAAAAAAAGATACAAAATATTTATTAAATAATAAAGTTGACATCTGGAGGAGGCACACACATTATTCCTTTTTAACATCAACTTTTAAGGATGCCCCATACCCTTTTCAAAAAGACATTGCATCCTTTGTAATGTTCAAAGATAGGAAATCCGTTTGAGGCTTGAATATGTAGTAATATAATATAATGTTTTATTCTGGTAGTTAATATATTCAGTATCTTCCAGTAGAGCAATACAACAAGTCCAATACATTGTGAAAGTCAACCGGTATGCAGACTCTTTCAGGAGAATTTCCCTTCATCAGACAACTTGACTTGCTAACTTTCCAATATCTGAAAATATATGCAATATATATATAAAAATTAATTCTGAACTGGAATATTGCTACTGAGCTAAGTATAAAAGAGAAACCCACCTGGATATATAACATTTAGTTTTCAAAGGGTATCTTGTTTTCATGTTGCATCCAAACCTCTTTTCGTTTATTCATTTTGGGCTGTGGATGTTACTGTCTCAAAATATTACTCCCCTTATAAATCCTGCTGATAGGAAACCAGGTGTGCATAATCTAGCATTCCCCTCCCATGCCTCCTAATTGACTAAATATATTTATACATTTTTATATTTTTATACATTTTATATTCCAGGGCTACAAATTGACATAATTGTGTAAAGGGGGACAAAAATATATATCTACAGAAGTACATTACACCACAATGCTTGAACTCTTAACAATCTCAGAATTGTATTAGCCAGGATAACGCTGGCCATGTAAGTAATTAGTAACAGCTGTGGGAAGAGGTCTCATGCTTGTGGAATCCCCACTGTTTTATAGTCTTTGTAAAAGCCCTGAGTAAACAGTTTGAAACATCAAAATAGAGGTGCCATTGGAGGATCTGCCCATTCTCAAATGCCATAAAGCCAAGAAATGCAAAAGCACAGGTACACAGAAGTGGCCAAACGGTGTGGCAATGTTCAAAGATAGGAAATCCGTTTGAGGCTTGAATATGTAGTAATATAATATAATGTTTTATTCTGGTAGTTAATATATTCAGTATCTTCCAGTAGAGCAATACAACAAGTCCAATACATTGTGAAAGTCAACCGGTATGCAGACTCTTTCAGGAGAATTTCCCTTCATCAGACAACTTGACTTGCTAACTTTCCAATATCTGAAAATATATGCAATATATATATAAAAATTAATTCTGAACTGGAATATTGCTACTGAGCTAAGTATAAAAGAGAAACCCACCTGGATATATAACATTTAGTTTTCAAAGGGTATCTTGTTTTCATGTTGCATCCAAACCTCTTTTCGTTTATTCATTTTGGGCTGTGGATGTTACTGTCTCAAAATATTACTCCCCTTATAAATCCTGCTGATAGGAAACCAGGTGTGCATAATCTAGCATTCCCCTCCCATGCCTCCTAATTGACTAAATATATTTATACATTTTTATATTTTTATACATTTTATATTCCAGGGCTACAAATTGACATAATTGTGTAAAGGGGGACAAAAATATATATCTACAGAAGTACATTACACCACAATGCTTGAACTCTTAACAATCTCAGAATTGTATTAGCCAGGATAACGCTGGCCATGTAAGTAATTAGTAACAGCTGTGGGAAGAGGTCTCATGCTTGTGGAATCCCCACTGTTTTATAGTCTTTGTAAAAGCCCTGAGTAAACAGTTTGAAACATCAAAATAGAGGTGCCATTGGAGGATCTGCCCATTCTCAAATGCCATAAAGCCAAGAAATGCAAAAGCACAGGTACACAGAAGTGGCCAAACGGTGTGGCAATGTTCAAAGATAGGAAATCCGTTTGAGGCTTGAATATGTAGTAATATAATATAATGTTTTATTCTGGTAGTTAATATATTCAGTATCTTCCAGTAGAGCAATACAACAAGTCCAATACATTGTGAAAGTCAACCGGTATGCAGACTCTTTCAGGAGAATTTCCCTTCATCAGACAACTTGACTTGCTAACTTTCCAATATCTGAAAATATATGCAATATATATATAAAAATTAATTCTGAACTGGAATATTGCTACTGAGCTAAGTATAAAAGAGAAACCCACCTGGATATATAACATTTAGTTTTCAAAGGGTATCTTGTTTTCATGTTGCATCCAAACCTCTTTTCGTTTATTCATTTTGGGCTGTGGATGTTACTGTCTCAAAATATTACTCCCCTTATAAATCCTGCTGATAGGAAACCAGGTGTGCATAATCTAGCATTCCCCTCCCATGCCTCCTAATTGACTAAATATATTTATACATTTTTATATTTTTATACATTTTATATTCCAGGGCTACAAATTGACATAATTGTGTAAAGGGGGACAAAAATATATATCTACAGAAGTACATTACACCACAATGCTTGAACTCTTAACAATCTCAGAATTGTATTAGCCAGGATAACGCTGGCCATGTAAGTAATTAGTAACAGCTGTGGGAAGAGGTCTCATGCTTGTGGAATCCCCACTGTTTTATAGTCTTTGTAAAAGCCCTGAGTAAACAGTTTGAAACATCAAAATAGAGGTGCCATTGGAGGATCTGCCCATTCTCAAATGCCATAAAGCCAAGAAATGCAAAAGCACAGGTACACAGAAGTGGCCAAACGGTGTGGCAATGTTCAAAGATAGGAAATCCGTTTGAGGCTTGAATATGTAGTAATATAATATAATGTTTTATTCTGGTAGTTAATATATTCAGTATCTTCCAGTAGAGCAATACAACAAGTCCAATACATTGTGAAAGTCAACCGGTATGCAGACTCTTTCAGGAGAATTTCCCTTCATCAGACAACTTGACTTGCTAACTTTCCAATATCTGAAAATATATGCAATATATATATAAAAATTAATTCTGAACTGGAATATTGCTACTGAGCTAAGTATAAAAGAGAAACCCACCTGGATATATAACATTTAGTTTTCAAAGGGTATCTTGTTTTCATGTTGCATCCAAACCTCTTTTCGTTTATTCATTTTGGGCTGTGGATGTTACTGTCTCAAAATATTACTCCCCTTATAAATCCTGCTGATAGGAAACCAGGTGTGCATAATCTAGCATTCCCCTCCCATGCCTCCTAATTGACTAAATATATTTATACATTTTTATATTTTTATACATTTTATATTCCAGGGCTACAAATTGACATAATTGTGTAAAGGGGGACAAAAATATATATCTACAGAAGTACATTACACCACAATGCTTGAACTCTTAACAATCTCAGAATTGTATTAGCCAGGATAACGCTGGCCATGTAAGTAATTAGTAACAGCTGTGGGAAGAGGTCTCATGCTTGTGGAATCCCCACTGTTTTATAGTCTTTGTAAAAGCCCTGAGTAAACAGTTTGAAACATCAAAATAGAGGTGCCATTGGAGGATCTGCCCATTCTCAAATGCCATAAAGCCAAGAAATGCAAAAGCACAGGTACACAGAAGTGGCCAAACGGTGTGGCAATGTTCAAAGATAGGAAATCCGTTTGAGGCTTGAATATGTAGTAATATAATATAATGTTTTATTCTGGTAGTTAATATATTCAGTATCTTCCAGTAGAGCAATACAACAAGTCCAATACATTGTGAAAGTCAACCGGTATGCAGACTCTTTCAGGAGAATTTCCCTTCATCAGACAACTTGACTTGCTAACTTTCCAATATCTGAAAATATATGCAATATATATATAAAAATTAATTCTGAACTGGAATATTGCTACTGAGCTAAGTATAAAAGAGAAACCCACCTGGATATATAACATTTAGTTTTCAAAGGGTATCTTGTTTTCATGTTGCATCCAAACCTCTTTTCGTTTATTCATTTTGGGCTGTGGATGTTACTGTCTCAAAATATTACTCCCCTTATAAATCCTGCTGATAGGAAACCAGGTGTGCATAATCTAGCATTCCCCTCCCATGCCTCCTAATTGACTAAATATATTTATACATTTTTATATTTTTATACATTTTATATTCCAGGGCTACAAATTGACATAATTGTGTAAAGGGGGACAAAAATATATATCTACAGAAGTACATTACACCACAATGCTTGAACTCTTAACAATCTCAGAATTGTATTAGCCAGGATAACGCTGGCCATGTAAGTAATTAGTAACAGCTGTGGGAAGAGGTCTCATGCTTGTGGAATCCCCACTGTTTTATAGTCTTTGTAAAAGCCCTGAGTAAACAGTTTGAAACATCAAAATAGAGGTGCCATTGGAGGATCTGCCCATTCTCAAATGCCATAAAGCCAAGAAATGCAAAAGCACAGGTACACAGAAGTGGCCAAACGGTGTGGCAATGTTCAAAGATAGGAAATCCGTTTGAGGCTTGAATATGTAGTAATATAATATAATGTTTTATTCTGGTAGTTAATATATTCAGTATCTTCCAGTAGAGCAATACAACAAGTCCAATACATTGTGAAAGTCAACCGGTATGCAGACTCTTTCAGGAGAATTTCCCTTCATCAGACAACTTGACTTGCTAACTTTCCAATATCTGAAAATATATGCAATATATATATAAAAATTAATTCTGAACTGGAATATTGCTACTGAGCTAAGTATAAAAGAGAAACCCACCTGGATATATAACATTTAGTTTTCAAAGGGTATCTTGTTTTCATGTTGCATCCAAACCTCTTTTCGTTTATTCATTTTGGGCTGTGGATGTTACTGTCTCAAAATATTACTCCCCTTATAAATCCTGCTGATAGGAAACCAGGTGTGCATAATCTAGCATTCCCCTCCCATGCCTCCTAATTGACTAAATATATTTATACATTTTTATATTTTTATACATTTTATATTCCAGGGCTACAAATTGACATAATTGTGTAAAGGGGGACAAAAATATATATCTACAGAAGTACATTACACCACAATGCTTGAACTCTTAACAATCTCAGAATTGTATTAGCCAGGATAACGCTGGCCATGTAAGTAATTAGTAACAGCTGTGGGAAGAGGTCTCATGCTTGTGGAATCCCCACTGTTTTATAGTCTTTGTAAAAGCCCTGAGTAAACAGTTTGAAACATCAAAATAGAGGTGCCATTGGAGGATCTGCCCATTCTCAAATGCCATAAAGCCAAGAAATGCAAAAGCACAGGTACACAGAAGTGGCCAAACGGTGTGGCAATGTTCAAAGATAGGAAATCCGTTTGAGGCTTGAATATGTAGTAATATAATATAATGTTTTATTCTGGTAGTTAATATATTCAGTATCTTCCAGTAGAGCAATACAACAAGTCCAATACATTGTGAAAGTCAACCGGTATGCAGACTCTTTCAGGAGAATTTCCCTTCATCAGACAACTTGACTTGCTAACTTTCCAATATCTGAAAATATATGCAATATATATATAAAAATTAATTCTGAACTGGAATATTGCTACTGAGCTAAGTATAAAAGAGAAACCCACCTGGATATATAACATTTAGTTTTCAAAGGGTATCTTGTTTTCATGTTGCATCCAAACCTCTTTTCGTTTATTCATTTTGGGCTGTGGATGTTACTGTCTCAAAATATTACTCCCCTTATAAATCCTGCTGATAGGAAACCAGGTGTGCATAATCTAGCATTCCCCTCCCATGCCTCCTAATTGACTAAATATATTTATACATTTTTATATTTTTATACATTTTATATTCCAGGGCTACAAATTGACATAATTGTGTAAAGGGGGACAAAAATATATATCTACAGAAGTACATTACACCACAATGCTTGAACTCTTAACAATCTCAGAATTGTATTAGCCAGGATAACGCTGGCCATGTAAGTAATTAGTAACAGCTGTGGGAAGAGGTCTCATGCTTGTGGAATCCCCACTGTTTTATAGTCTTTGTAAAAGCCCTGAGTAAACAGTTTGAAACATCAAAATAGAGGTGCCATTGGAGGATCTGCCCATTCTCAAATGCCATAAAGCCAAGAAATGCAAAAGCACAGGTACACAGAAGTGGCCAAACGGTGTGGCAATGTTCAAAGATAGGAAATCCGTTTGAGGCTTGAATATGTAGTAATATAATATGTTTTATTCTGGTAGTTAATATATTCAGTATCTTCCAGTAGAGCAATACAACAAGTCCAATACATTGTGAAAGTCAACCGGTATGCAGACTCTTTCAGGAGAATTTCCCTTCATCAGACAACTTGACTTGCTAACTTTCCAATATCTGAAAATATATGCAATATATATATAAAAATTAATTCTGAACTGGAATATTGCTACTGAGCTAAGTATAAAAGAGAAACCCACCTGGATATATAACATTTAGTTTTCAAAGGGTATCTTGTTTTCATGTTGCATCCAAACCTCTTTTCGTTTATTCATTTTGGGCTGTGGATGTTACTGTCTCAAAATATTACTCCCCTTATAAATCCTGCTGATAGGAAACCAGGTGTGCATAATCTAGCATTCCCCTCCCATGCCTCCTAATTGACTAAATATATTTATACATTTTTATATTTTTATACATTTTATATTCCAGGGCTACAAATTGACATAATTGTGTAAAGGGGGACAAAAATATATATCTACAGAAGTACATTACACCACAATGCTTGAACTCTTAACAATCTCAGAATTGTATTAGCCAGGATAACGCTGGCCATGTAAGTAATTAGTAACAGCTGTGGGAAGAGGTCTCATGCTTGTGGAATCCCCACTGTTTTATAGTCTTTGTAAAAGCCCTGAGTAAACAGTTTGAAACATCAAAATAGAGGTGCCATTGGAGGATCTGCCCATTCTCAAATGCCATAAAGCCAAGAAATGCAAAAGCACAGGTACACAGAAGTGGCCAAACGGTGTGGCAATGTTCAAAGATAGGAAATCCGTTTGAGGCTTGAATATGTAGTAATATAATATAATGTTTTATTCTGGTAGTTAATATATTCAGTATCTTCCAGTAGAGCAATACAACAAGTCCAATACATTGTGAAAGTCAACCGGTATGCAGACTCTTTCAGGAGAATTTCCCTTCATCAGACAACTTGACTTGCTAACTTTCCAATATCTGAAAATATATGCAATATATATATAAAAATTAATTCTGAACTGGAATATTGCTACTGAGCTAAGTATAAAAGAGAAACCCACCTGGATATATAACATTTAGTTTTCAAAGGGTATCTTGTTTTCATGTTGCATCCAAACCTCTTTTCGTTTATTCATTTTGGGCTGTGGATGTTACTGTCTCAAAATATTACTCCCCTTATAAATCCTGCTGATAGGAAACCAGGTGTGCATAATCTAGCATTCCCCTCCCATGCCTCCTAATTGACTAAATATATTTATACATTTTTATATTTTTATACATTTTATATTCCAGGGCTACAAATTGACATAATTGTGTAAAGGGGGACAAAAATATATATCTACAGAAGTACATTACACCACAATGCTTGAACTCTTAACAATCTCAGAATTGTATTAGCCAGGATAACGCTGGCCATGTAAGTAATTAGTAACAGCTGTGGGAAGAGGTCTCATGCTTGTGGAATCCCCACTGTTTTATAGTCTTTGTAAAAGCCCTGAGTAAACAGTTTGAAACATCAAAATAGAGGTGCCATTGGAGGATCTGCCCATTCTCAAATGCCATAAAGCCAAGAAATGCAAAAGCACAGGTACACAGAAGTGGCCAAACGGTGTGGCAATGTTCAAAGATAGGAAATCCGTTTGAGGCTTGAATATGTAGTAATATAATATAATGTTTTATTCTGGTAGTTAATATATTCAGTATCTTCCAGTAGAGCAATACAACAAGTCCAATACATTGTGAAAGTCAACCGGTATGCAGACTCTTTCAGGAGAATTTCCCTTCATCAGACAACTTGACTTGCTAACTTTCCAATATCTGAAAATATATGCAATATATATATAAAAATTAATTCTGAACTGGAATATTGCTACTGAGCTAAGTATAAAAGAGAAACCCACCTGGATATATAACATTTAGTTTTCAAAGGGTATCTTGTTTTCATGTTGCATCCAAACCTCTTTTCGTTTATTCATTTTGGGCTGTGGATGTTACTGTCTCAAAATATTACTCCCCTTATAAATCCTGCTGATAGGAAACCAGGTGTGCATAATCTAGCATTCCCCTCCCATGCCTCCTAATTGACTAAATATATTTATACATTTTTATATTTTTATACATTTTATATTCCAGGGCTACAAATTGACATAATTGTGTAAAGGGGGACAAAAATATATATCTACAGAAGTACATTACACCACAATGCTTGAACTCTTAACAATCTCAGAATTGTATTAGCCAGGATAACGCTGGCCATGTAAGTAATTAGTAACAGCTGTGGGAAGAGGTCTCATGCTTGTGGAATCCCCACTGTTTTATAGTCTTTGTAAAAGCCCTGAGTAAACAGTTTGAAACATCAAAATAGAGGTGCCATTGGAGGATCTGCCCATTCTCAAATGCCATAAAGCCAAGAAATGCAAAAGCACAGGTACACAGAAGTGGCCAAACGGTGTGGCAATGTTCAAAGATAGGAAATCCGTTTGAGGCTTGAATATGTAGTAATATAATATGTTTTATTCTGGTAGTTAATATATTCAGTATCTTCCAGTAGAGCAATACAACAAGTCCAATACATTGTGAAAGTCAACCGGTATGCAGACTCTTTCAGGAGAATTTCCCTTCATCAGACAACTTGACTTGCTAACTTTCCAATATCTGAAAATATATGCAATATATATATAAAAATTAATTCTGAACTGGAATATTGCTACTGAGCTAAGTATAAAAGAGAAACCCACCTGGATATATAACATTTAGTTTTCAAAGGGTATCTTGTTTTCATGTTGCATCCAAACCTCTTTTCGTTTATTCATTTTGGGCTGTGGATGTTACTGTCTCAAAATATTACTCCCCTTATAAATCCTGCTGATAGGAAACCAGGTGTGCATAATCTAGCATTCCCCTCCCATGCCTCCTAATTGACTAAATATATTTAGTCAATTAGGAGGCATGGGAGGGGAATGCTAGATTATGCACACCTGGTTTCCTATCAGCAGGATTTATAAGGGGAGTAATATTTTGAGACAGTAACATCCACAGCCCAAAATGAATAAACGAAAAGAGGTTTGGATGCAACATGAAAACAAGATACCCTTTGAAAACTAAATGTTATATATCCAGGTGGGTTTCTCTTTTATACTTAGCTCAGTAGCAATATTCCAGTTCAGAATTAATTTTTATATATATATTGCATATATTTTCAGATATTGGAAAGTTAGCAAGTCAAGTTGTCTGATGAAGGGAAATTCTCCTGAAAGAGTCTGCATACCGGTTGACTTTCACAATGTATTGGACTTGTTGTATTGCTCTACTGGAAGATACTGAATATATTAACTACCAGAATAAAACATTATATTATATTACTACATATTCAAGCCTCAAACGGATTTCCTATCTTTGAACATTGCCACACCGTTTGGCCACTTCTGTGTACCTGTGCTTTTGCATTTCTTGGCTTTATGGCATTTGAGAATGGGCAGATCCTCCAATGGCACCTCTATTTTGATGTTTCAAACTGTTTACTCAGGGCTTTTACAAAGACTATAAAACAGTGGGGATTCCACAAGCATGAGACCTCTTCCCACAGCTGTTACTAATTACTTACATGGCCAGCGTTATCCTGGCTAATACAATTCTGAGATTGTTAAGAGTTCAAGCATTGTGGTGTAATGTACTTCTGTAGATATATATTTTTGTCCCCCTTTACACAATTATGTCAATTTGTAGCCCTGGAATATAAAATGTATAAAAATATAAAAATGTATAAATATATTTAGTCAATTAGGAGGCATGGGAGGGGAATGCTAGATTATGCACACCTGGTTTCCTATCAGCAGGATTTATAAGGGGAGTAATATTTTGAGACAGTAACATCCACAGCCCAAAATGAATAAACGAAAAGAGGTTTGGATGCAACATGAAAACAAGATACCCTTTGAAAACTAAATGTTATATATCCAGGTGGGTTTCTCTTTTATACTTAGCTCAGTAGCAATATTCCAGTTCAGAATTAATTTTTATATATATATTGCATATATTTTCAGATATTGGAAAGTTAGCAAGTCAAGTTGTCTGATGAAGGGAAATTCTCCTGAAAGAGTCTGCATACCGGTTGACTTTCACAATGTATTGGACTTGTTGTATTGCTCTACTGGAAGATACTGAATATATTAACTACCAGAATAAAACATTATATTATATTACTACATATTCAAGCCTCAAACGGATTTCCTATCTTTGAACATTGCCACACCGTTTGGCCACTTCTGTGTACCTGTGCTTTTGCATTTCTTGGCTTTATGGCATTTGAGAATGGGCAGATCCTCCAATGGCACCTCTATTTTGATGTTTCAAACTGTTTACTCAGGGCTTTTACAAAGACTATAAAACAGTGGGGATTCCACAAGCATGAGACCTCTTCCCACAGCTGTTACTAATTACTTACATGGCCAGCGTTATCCTGGCTAATACAATTCTGAGATTGTTAAGAGTTCAAGCATTGTGGTGTAATGTACTTCTGTAGATATATATTTTTGTCCCCCTTTACACAATTATGTCAATTTGTAGCCCTGGAATATAAAATGTATAAAAATATAAAAATGTATAAATATATTTAGTCAATTAGGAGGCATGGGAGGGGAATGCTAGATTATGCACACCTGGTTTCCTATCAGCAGGATTTATAAGGGGAGTAATATTTTGAGACAGTAACATCCACAGCCCAAAATGAATAAACGAAAAGAGGTTTGGATGCAACATGAAAACAAGATACCCTTTGAAAACTAAATGTTATATATCCAGGTGGGTTTCTCTTTTATACTTAGCTCAGTAGCAATATTCCAGTTCAGAATTAATTTTTATATATATATTGCATATATTTTCAGATATTGGAAAGTTAGCAAGTCAAGTTGTCTGATGAAGGGAAATTCTCCTGAAAGAGTCTGCATACCGGTTGACTTTCACAATGTATTGGACTTGTTGTATTGCTCTACTGGAAGATACTGAATATATTAACTACCAGAATAAAACATTATATTATATTACTACATATTCAAGCCTCAAACGGATTTCCTATCTTTGAACATTGCCACACCGTTTGGCCACTTCTGTGTACCTGTGCTTTTGCATTTCTTGGCTTTATGGCATTTGAGAATGGGCAGATCCTCCAATGGCACCTCTATTTTGATGTTTCAAACTGTTTACTCAGGGCTTTTACAAAGACTATAAAACAGTGGGGATTCCACAAGCATGAGACCTCTTCCCACAGCTGTTACTAATTACTTACATGGCCAGCGTTATCCTGGCTAATACAATTCTGAGATTGTTAAGAGTTCAAGCATTGTGGTGTAATGTACTTCTGTAGATATATATTTTTGTCCCCCTTTACACAATTATGTCAATTTGTAGCCCTGGAATATAAAATGTATAAAAATATAAAAATGTATAAATATATTTAGTCAATTAGGAGGCATGGGAGGGGAATGCTAGATTATGCACACCTGGTTTCCTATCAGCAGGATTTATAAGGGGAGTAATATTTTGAGACAGTAACATCCACAGCCCAAAATGAATAAACGAAAAGAGGTTTGGATGCAACATGAAAACAAGATACCCTTTGAAAACTAAATGTTATATATCCAGGTGGGTTTCTCTTTTATACTTAGCTCAGTAGCAATATTCCAGTTCAGAATTAATTTTTATATATATATTGCATATATTTTCAGATATTGGAAAGTTAGCAAGTCAAGTTGTCTGATGAAGGGAAATTCTCCTGAAAGAGTCTGCATACCGGTTGACTTTCACAATGTATTGGACTTGTTGTATTGCTCTACTGGAAGATACTGAATATATTAACTACCAGAATAAAACATTATATTATATTACTACATATTCAAGCCTCAAACGGATTTCCTATCTTTGAACATTGCCACACCGTTTGGCCACTTCTGTGTACCTGTGCTTTTGCATTTCTTGGCTTTATGGCATTTGAGAATGGGCAGATCCTCCAATGGCACCTCTATTTTGATGTTTCAAACTGTTTACTCAGGGCTTTTACAAAGACTATAAAACAGTGGGGATTCCACAAGCATGAGACCTCTTCCCACAGCTGTTACTAATTACTTACATGGCCAGCGTTATCCTGGCTAATACAATTCTGAGATTGTTAAGAGTTCAAGCATTGTGGTGTAATGTACTTCTGTAGATATATATTTTTGTCCCCCTTTACACAATTATGTCAATTTGTAGCCCTGGAATATAAAATGTATAAAAATATAAAAATGTATAAATATATTTAGTCAATTAGGAGGCATGGGAGGGGAATGCTAGATTATGCACACCTGGTTTCCTATCAGCAGGATTTATAAGGGGAGTAATATTTTGAGACAGTAACATCCACAGCCCAAAATGAATAAACGAAAAGAGGTTTGGATGCAACATGAAAACAAGATACCCTTTGAAAACTAAATGTTATATATCCAGGTGGGTTTCTCTTTTATACTTAGCTCAGTAGCAATATTCCAGTTCAGAATTAATTTTTATATATATATTGCATATATTTTCAGATATTGGAAAGTTAGCAAGTCAAGTTGTCTGATGAAGGGAAATTCTCCTGAAAGAGTCTGCATACCGGTTGACTTTCACAATGTATTGGACTTGTTGTATTGCTCTACTGGAAGATACTGAATATATTAACTACCAGAATAAAACATTATATTATATTACTACATATTCAAGCCTCAAACGGATTTCCTATCTTTGAACATTGCCACACCGTTTGGCCACTTCTGTGTACCTGTGCTATTGCATCCTTTGTAGCCATTTGATTTTCCCCTTTCACTAAAACAAATGGCACATTTAAACACTAACATATGCACAAAACATAGGTATACATGGCTGCAGAAAATCATAGAATAACTGAGATGGAAGGGGACTTTTAGGCCATCAGGTCCAAACTCCTTAATGCAGGAATCCAAATCAAAGTATGTCTGACAGATGGTTGTCCAATTCTTTCTTGAATTATAACCAGAAACTGGTACTGTAATACAATTACTGTGTGAATAGAGTATTAAGTAAGAAAAGATTTACTGATGAATTCATAATATATACTGCTCAAAAAAATAAAGGGCACACAAAAATAAGGCACACAACGATCTGAATGGCTGAAATACTGTATTCCTACTGTTGTTCACATGCTGCAGTCGAATGTGCTGACAAAATCACACAAAACTTAACAATGGGAATCAAATTCATCAACCCATGGAGGTCTGGATTTGGAGTCACACTCAGAGTGACAGTGGAAGAAAACACTACAGGTTGATCCAACTGTGATGTAATGTCCTTAAAACAAGTCAAAATGAGGCTCAGTAGTGTGTGTGGCCTCCACATGCCTGTATGACCTCTCTACGATGCCTGAGCATGCTCCTGATGAGGTGGCGGGTGGTCTGAGGGATCTCCCACACCTGGACTAAAGCAACCCCCAACTCCTGGGCAGTCTGTGGTGCAACGTGGCGTCGGTGGATGGAGCGAGACAAGATGTCCTAGATGTGCTCAATCGGATTCAGGTCTGGGGAACGGGCGGTCCAGTCCATAGCCTTCGTCTTGCAGGAACAGTTGACACACTCCAGCCACATGGGGTCTAGCATTGTCATGCATTAGGAGGAACCCAGGACCTACCGCACCAGCATATGGTCTCACAAGGGGTCTGAGGATATCATCTTGGTACCTAATGGCAGTGAGGCTACCTCCGGCGAACACATGGAGGGCTGTTCAACCCTCCAGGGAAATGCCACCCCACACCATTACTGACCCATCGCCAAACCGGTCATGCTGGAGGATGCTGCAGGCAGCATAACGTTCTCCACAGCGTCTCCAGACCCTGACACGTCTGTCGCATGGGCTCAGTGTGAACCTGCTTTCATCTGTGAACAGCACAGGGCGCCAGTGGCGACCCTGCCGATCTTGGTGTTCTCTGGAAAATGGCAAACGTCTTGCATGGTGTTGGGCTGTGAGCACAACCCCCATCTGTGGTTGTCGGGCCTTCATACCACCCTCCTGGAGTCTGTTCCTGACCATTTGAGCAGACACATGCACATTGGTGGCCTGCTGGAGGTCATTTTGCAGGTCTCTGGCAGTGCTCCACCTGTTCCTCCTTGCACAAAGTTGGAGGTAACGGTCCTGCTGCTGGGTTGTTGCCCTCCTACGGCCTCCTCCATGTCTCCTGATGTACTGGCCTGTCTCCTGGTAGCATCTCCATGCTCTTGACACAACGGTGGCAGACACAGCATACCTTCATGCCACAGCTCGCATTGATGTGCCATCCTGGATGAGCTGCACTACCTGAGCCACTTGTGTGGGTTGTAGGTTCTGTCTCATGCTACCACTAGAGTGAAGGCACCACCAGCGTTCAACAGTGACCAAACCATCAGCCAGGAAGCAAAGGAACTGAGAAGTGGTCTGTGGTCATCTCCTCCTGAAACACAACTTTATTGGGGATGCCTTGCTAATTGCCTCTGATGCCCACCTGTTGTCTCTTCCATTTGCACAACAGCATGTGGAATTGATTGTCAATCGGTGTTGCTTCCAGGGTGGACAGTTTGATTTCACAGAGGTGTGATTGACTTGGGGTTACATGGTGTTTAGGTGTCCCCTTCATTTTTTGGAGCAGCATATATATACTTAGAGTAGGTTCAGCCCTTGTAGCAAGTGTGCGTGTATCTAGAATATTGGCAGGGATAGTTTCCAGAAGTTAGAAATGCTGTGCTTTAAAAATATTTTTATGATTTTAGAACCATTCACAGGGAAACCTCAGAGATAATGGTGAAAAAGAATAAAGTTCCCCTGTTTCTTCCCCCTCCCCCTACAGTATTTCATTAATTCACATTATGGGTTTCCAAGATATGTAAAGTCACATTGATTTTACTCCTTCAGTGTCGTCCTAACTTAACTGACAGACATCAAAAATCCACACCATGTAATGACCTACTCTAAAGAATTTTAATAATTGGACCCTGACATTCTAATAAAGCTGTGGTACTTTCACCAAGAAGGAGCAAAGTTCAAAATTGTTCAAAATGGCATAGAAGTACAGTACGTAGAAAAGAGAGATTCTGGGCTCATTAATTGATGGGTGGCAATTATGGTATATAGTGTATGGTCTCAGCCAGCTTCTCAGTTGATAGGCTTTAACTGCAGATTTTATTTATTTTTAAATTGCTCCAGTTTTTGTAAGATATTCTTGCTTTCTCTTTGGCTTTTGTGTTTTGATGCTGCAGTTTTTTTAGGTTTACATTTTGGTGTTATTAAGAAGTGAACCTGGTGGTCATGCTAAAAACTACAACAACCTGCTGTTTCTTTGAATAGCCTGCAGTTCATAAAATTGTTAGGTAGACTGGGCTTCTGTTTTCTCCTTTGTTGCTGTTGTCAGTTGAAGGTGCTATCAAGAAATATACTAGCATTTCATTTTTCATTCATACTAACATTTAATTAAATCAGTAGGCCCTTTTTTCCAAAACAAATGCAATTGAGAAGTGAGATATAAGATGTTATTGAGTAATGAAAGGTAATGATTTGGGACTCCAAACTGGGAAAGCCAACGGAACATCTAAGTGGCAAGAATAAGTGGTTTTTTAGTTTGCCAATTTGTGCCCAGTAATTCTTGATATTCCTTTAATACACCCCTTCATTTTTATGTATTTAAATGGCCTAATCAAATTTGACAACATAAACAAAATGAAAGAAGAAAAAATAGGAACACCCTCAATGCTAAAACATTTATTTTAGTGTGAACTTGTTTGTGTTGGTGCATGCTGTGTTGGAGGAATTGGGTAATGTCTATGAAGGCTAGCAAGGTGCTGCTGCACTTTGTGCTTCTTGTTAGTAAAAGAGACTAACACAGCTACCTCTCTGAAAACTGCTAATGACTGATGGCTGACATATCAGCTCCAGGCAGGAATTTTATCAGCATAAGAAACTATGGAGGTATGGATTTTCTTCTATCAAGGCAGCATCAAAGCTTATGCGAAGGTGAAGTTTGATAGAGTGTTCTATTCCTACCTCATCCCTTTTATCTTCTGGTCCATGCAATGAGATCCTAGTTCAGGGTGTATTTGTCTTTGCAACTTTTCTTCATGTTGTGACCAGGATGCATACTTGGTCATAGCATGTGACCGTCCATACAGGAATAAGCGGCACAATGGTCATGCAATTTCAAATTATTACAGAGTCCTAAATGGCACCCTAAGAAATATTTCTCTTTGTCTTTCCTGTACATGTTGGCTGTTAACTGACAATCACAAAGCAGAGGTAATAGTTTACCTTAGAAGGCTTTGGGAACGATGGCGGGGGGGGGGGGGCTTCCTTCCTTCTTTACCTCCGGTGCTCGGCGGGCGCCCGGAGGCTTTGGGAGCGATGGTGGGGGTGGGTGGGGGCTCCTTCCCTCTTGAGACTCAATATCAGGAAAACCAAGATAATGGCAACAGACCCTATCAGTCCCTGGAAAATAGATGGGGAAGAAGTAAAAGCAGTGACAGATTTTACTTTCTTAGGATCTAAGATCACGGCAGATGACAACTGCAGCCATGAAATAAAAAGACTGATTCTGGGGAGACAAGCTATGAGAAACCTGGGGAACGTAGTGAAAAGTAGAGAATCACCTTGAAAACAAAAACTCGCATAGTTAAAGCAATGGTATTCCTGGTGATAATGTATGGATGTGAGAGCTGGACCATTAGGAAAGCAGAGGGCAGAAGAATAGATGCCTTTGAAATGTGGTGTTGGAGGAGAGTCCTGAGAGTCCTCTGGACAGCAAAGAAAACTAATAGGTCAATCTATGCCTATAAATCTGTGCGTTAACCGTTGGAATGTGACAAAGGATGTTGCACCAGGCCCCACTAGCCCCAAACGAGCCTCCGTGCACTCGCCCGACCGGGGTTCGCAGGTAACTGTCGGGTTGAATTTTGCACCAGTGGGGCAGGAGCCCCCCGACCGCAAACAAAAAGAAAGGACTCCATTTCCCAACATTCCTTGGGCCGCGCTGCGCCACAGCCAATCAGGCTGAGAGGCGCGAGCAAAAGGAACGTTCGGAAACGCGCTGCGGCCAATCAAAATGAAGCTGCAGAAAAAAAACCGCTGCACAAACGGTAAACACAAACCCAAAACTACAAGCCCCAGTATCCTGCGTGCCATGAGTGTGCAGAATGCTGAGGAAGCCGGCGCACAAAAAATAAAAATAAAAAACACACTGGGAGCGCAAGTCTGCCGCAGGCGGACACAGCGCCTCAGAGTCACGCAAACACCCACCGGCCTTCTTGCACGGAGCAACGGGGAGGAGAGGGACTCCCTCTCCTCCATGCTACCCCGCCAAAGACATGGTGAGACCACCACCGGCCTCACCAAAAGTTGAGCCGGGGTGGAAAAAAACCACAACAGAGGAAGTTCAAGGGGGGGAGGTATTGATGCCTCCCCCCCGAAAGCAACATAATGCCTCCAGAAAGGAAAGGCACCGGATAGCGCTTTCCAAGTAAGTGTTTTGCTTTCAAGGGAGGGTGAAGGCATCATTGCCTCCCCTCCTTGAAAGCGAAAGAATTCCTCCTCTGTAGCATGGGGGGGAGGGGAAAGAGGATACTCTTCTCTTCCACCCCCCCACCCATGCTTCGGCGAGGCCACGGGGAAAAACTATGTTTTCCCCCGCAGCATTGGAGGCCTGCCCAAGCCAACCCGTAGCTTGGGGGAGGGGATACCCCCCTCTTCCCCCCCAAACCCAGGCTACGGCAAGGCACTGGCCAGCCCCCCTGTAAAAAATACATACATATAAATAAATAAAAGAATCCCCACCCCCACACAAGGATTTAACGTGGCCTGGTCAACAAGGCAAGGTCACATTAAACCCTCCCAACCCCCCCCCCCCCACACACACACACTCACACATTGAACCCATTCCAGGTAAGCAAAGCCAGCCCGCTGACTTTACTTACCCCCAAAATAAAACACAAAAATCAGAATCAAAAACATTCAAAAATAATCAAAATCAAACCCAAAAATAAGAACAAGACAGAACACACAGAACCCCCCCCCCCCAATATATATATCTATATATATAAAAACAAACCCCCAGAGAAATTAAACCAGAGAACTCACCCCCATGTCCTCCCTCCACAACGTCCGGAAATGAAATGAGGAAAGAAAGAGACTACTTACCGGAAGAAGCAACAACGAGAGGCCAGTAGAGAAAAACAGTCAAAGCAAAAGAAAACCTGAACAGCACCACTGGAGAAAAAACAGTCAAAAATATTCACAGAAATGATTCACACATTTCTAAAATCCTGTGTTCAGTTTTCACTCAAAAATAAAAACACAACATTTTAAAACATTTTAGAAATATTAAATTTGAAAAAACATATACTTACACATTTTTAAAATTTTTATCCAAAGTACAACTATTAAAAAAAAATCACATAGTAAAACATTATTTGATTTTAAAAAAATGTAAAAAATTATATCATCCTTTCCTCTTTTTTAAATCCAACACCCCCCCCCCAAAAAGCTGATCACAGTTATAACATCCTGTGCGTATAAATAAACATTTTAAAAATCACAAAACCTTTCAACACCATTTAAAACCGCCCGGCACCATTTGTTCAAGAAAAAAAACACCAAACCCTTTACTATCCAACATAATTTAACGTCTTTTTATATAACAATACACATTAAAAAAAACCTTCCAAAACAATTTAAAACAGCCCAGCACCACCTGACAATCTCTGCTAGTCTTAGAATAAATCAACCCTGACTGCTCATTGGAAGGTCTAATAGTAAAAATGAAGCTGAAGTACTTTGGACACCAAATGAGAAGGGAGGATTTACTTGAGAAAGCCTTTATGCTGGGAAAGGTGGAGGGCAAAAGAAGAAGGGGGTGGCCAAAGATGAGATGGCTAGATGGTATTGTAGACACAATGGGCACAGAGCTGGGTGGGCTGAGGAGGATGGTGGAGGACAGGTGCCTGGAAGACAATGGTCCATAGGGTCGCAAAGGGTCGGAATCGACTGTGCGACTGAACAACAACAACAACAACAAAATACAAGAGCTGCCTTTTCCAAAAGAATGTGATTTTTGAAAATAGTTGCAGATGTGTTTATGGTTTGCTTTTGATTGATAGTCTTTGACCTATGTTTTGAATGAGGGTAAGTTCCACAACTTTTGATGTTTCACTAAGACTGTGGCAGGAGGCTATTTTCTTGAGTCATGCTGTTTGTGTTTTCCATGAATTAGGTTTTACTATTATTTTAAGTAGACTAACCTTCCAACTGAGCTTCTTAAATTAGTCAAGAATTAAAAACAGGCAAACTGCTTCATGCAAAAAATGTTCTTAAAGGCAGAAATTATTTTGTCCACTTTGATGTTTATTACTTTTAAAAAAAACAATTGTATGGCAGATAAATTGCATGAAGGAATTGTACATATTGTATGCAGAAAAAAATATTCTGCTGAATGCCTAAATCAGGGATTCTCAACATGTGGTTTGGAGGCTGGATGTGGCCCGCGATGCCATTTCATGTGGCCATCCAGCCCCTGAAGCTGTCTGAGGGAGCGTGATCTGGCCCCCTAGCTTTAAAAGGTTGAGAACTCATGGCCTAAATAGGAGTTGCTGAAAATATTGGAGAATATCACTGTTGAGTCCATTTTAGTAACATTTGAATAGAGTTACATCGAATGTAATATCTGGAGGGTACAATCTACTAAAAAGAATATATGACATATAAAAGGAGGAATAGTGTGTATGGTATGTATATGCACACTTTCAAGAAGATCCATGACTTGTTGGATAGAAGACTGGTGAGGAGCATCTGCATAAAAATTAAGGAAAACTATAGGGATCTACTGCAGACAACTAAGCCACCTAAACACTTGTATGATGTTCTCCTAAGTCAAAGTGCTGAACAGTCAAAGAAAAGTTATGTTAATAACAGAATTCATGAGTGTGGGAATAAAGGTCAGTTTGTAGACTTCCGAGTGGCCCTGCTGACTTCATCCTTGCTGAGGAACCCCCACAAACAATCAGGGGTTCCTCAGCAAGGACGAATTCGACAATGCTACTAAGATGGCAGTCTACAAATCAACCTTTGTTCCTACGCTCATGTATAGCAGCAAGTTATGGCTGCTCATCTCCAGGCATTACTGCCTACTACAAGCAATGGAGATGAGATATCTGTGGAAGGTTGAGAAGAAGACCGAGTGCAAAACATGACCATCAGATAGAACCTGAATGTTTAACCACTGAGGAGTACAATTGAGAAGGGTCAGCTACGCTGGTTTGGCCACGCCAACTGAATGGCTGAGACCAGGATACCACAGCAGGCATGGGAGGCCCAAGTGCAGGGTGCAAGATCCCAAGGTAGGCCCTGCATCAAGTAGATTGACAACATCAAGGAGGCCCTCCATGTTCATGGCAGTCACCTGAGACGAGCCATGGAGCTGTCTAAAGAGAGATCCCAATGGAGATCCTTTGTGGAATCCTCTACACCAGGGATAGGCAATTTATGGCCCACAGTGCCAAATAATCTGCCCCCACCCTCAATCCAGCCACTGCCACCAGCAGGATCAGCTGTGGACATTTACGGCTGTCATAAATGTGTTTACGACAGCTGCAAACGCATTAGCCCTAAATGGTGGGGGGGGGCACCAGTCCAGCCCCCTCAACTCTGCAGGAGTGTGACCTGGCCCCTTGACTTTAAAAGGTTGGCGACCCCTGCTCTACACTGTAAGGTAGAAGAGGAGGTGAGTAAGTAAGAAAGAAAGAAAGAGAAAAAGAAAGAACAGAATACTTCATTTATCCTGGTAACTGTTGGAAGTCCAAATCTGCCAAGAATGGAAGGCCAACAAACTGCTTATTTGCCTTATTGTTAACTTTATCTTCCAGAAAGTAGAAAAAATGGCAAGAAGATGAGCTAGTTTTCACTAACAGATAAGAACTAGTTATTAAAGTGGAAATGGATGGAATTTAATGTGCAAGTGACTATGTCCTCTTGGGATTTTGTTATGGCATAACAAGAGATATATAATCTCTAAAAATGTTGGGGCTGCTCATGCCCATCCATGGGCATTGAAAAGACACACCTGTTCCTCAAATTTACATCCTAATTTTTCAAAGTAAAGCTTGCTTTTAAAAAAATCTCTCTTGTTTCATCTAGTGACCAAAGCATTTTTAAAATGTTCATGACCTCAGGGGCAACGTGGGTGCAGGAGGACACTCAAAGTGTATCAAAATAGTTCCATGCATCCTCTAGTGGGAATGGTGAGTGGCTAGGTTTCCTGGAGGGTTCATGTTGTTCACCCTGCATTCTGCTGAGGAAAGTGAAAACTGAAGGTATGCAAAATGCACTTTGAATGGTAAGAAGGCTGATGTTCAAATATTTAAAAGCTGTTGCATGGAAGATAGAGCAGCCTTGTTCTCTGTGGCCCAAGAGCATGGCACTCAAACTAATGGATTGAAATGACAAGAAATCAGATTTCAACTAAATATTAGGAAATTATTCCTTGTAGCAGAAGATGTTTGGCAGTGGAATTGGAATGGGCTACCTCGGAATGTGGTGGATTTTCCACTGCTGTGACTTTTTAAACAGGTCAGATGTTCATCTATGAAGGATGCTTCAGCAGGAGGTTAAATTTGATGACCCTTGGGCTTTCTTCCAGTTTTACAACTCTATCAATCTAATCACTTCTTCAAAATTGGAGCTAATTGTTCTGATTAAAGAGAGAGTCATACACTGCTCACATATGTGCCTGCAGACAGTGTTCTTTCTGTCATCTTAAATCCAATGGGGGAGGCGCCATCACATGTGGCACTGTTGTGGTGCATTTGACTGGATCGCCTAGGAGAGACTCCTCTTTACTTGTCCTTAGACTCTTTGACTGTGGCCTAAGAAGGCCATCTTATCCACTACCACAGTGATTTCATTTGTCTGTCCATTTGCTTTTTGTTTGTGAAGAACTCTTATTTTTGACAAGTAACAGCTTGTAAAGCTGATGATTTGTATGTTAGTCTGTGGGTATGACCTTTCTGGATTAAGGTCAAATATGGATTGCTATCTCTTAAATCTTTTAATCACCTTGTATAATTTTAAAGTTGTTTTAAACATTTGTTGAGAGTACCTTTAAATGGAAAGGTGGGATGTAAGCCTTTTACTGAATAAATAAATAAATAATTCCATGATGTAAAGACATTACAGTAATGGACAGTAGGCTAAATTGACACTAGTACTTAGGGTGCAGTTGTGTGCCTTTTAAACTTATGTGTGTTGCAGCCTGCCACATTTGTACATGCAGAAATTATTCTTAAACACTTTCCTGGAAGATTTTGTTCATACATGGAGAAGTTATTTTTAAACAGTTTTCTGAAATGTCTTCGCATTGTTTACTATTTCAGTGATTCTCAACACAAATATCAGGTATCCCAGATATTTTTCTGACATACCCTAAATAGGTCATAGAATCATAGAATCCCTAAGTTGGAAGGGGCCTTTTAGGCCATTGAGTCCAACCCCTGTACAATGCAGGAATCCAGACAGTGGTGGGCTCCAAAAAAAATTTACTACCACACTTTGGGTGTGGTATGGTGGGTGTGGCCAGGGGGAAAACCCTGTGTTGCTGCACCCGAATCAACTTTCTTGTGACCAAGAATGGTGGGGTTCTGAAAGCCAAGCATCAGGAGGGCATCTGAGTTTCTGTCTCTTCACTGTAAGTTTATTTTGCCTGAATAAAAGCATGTTACTTCATCAGCTTGTAGTCCTGAAAAGTGTTTCCTGTCCATCATCATAATGTAAGTTCATCTGGATTCATTGTCTTAACTTCTTCTGAAATTAGTGGGGCTGAAATAACGATAGATCTACTCAGGATTGCACAAAGTGGCCTTAGTGGCAAGGAGGTTATTATCAGTTCAGGCTAAGGCAGGGGTTCTCAACCTATGGCCTGCTGGCTGGATCTGACCCACAGTGCCAAATAATCTGGCCCTCGCTCCAGCCACCACCGGTGAAATCGGTCATGGGCTCATTTACGGCCATTGTAAACATATTTACGACAGTCATAAATGGTGGTGGTGGTGGTGGGGACAAGCAGTCCGGGTCCCTCACCTGTCTGAGGGAGCGTGACCCGGCCCTCAACTTGAAAAGGTTTAGAACCCCTGGGCTAAGACAACATCTACCGCTGTTTCTGTACAAAAGTGAAAGGTAGCCTGGCTCCAAGGATCCATGCATTGAAACCACAAGACTTGACTCTTGTAAAGTACTAAGGGGAGAGCTGTCTTTGAGAAGGCTTTGGAAATGGTGGGAAGTGCAGAATGCTGTGGATAGGCTGGGCATTGGAGCTTTTTAGCAAAAAAACACTGGGGTTCAGTTAGCTGACAATTTATGTTCAAGGTTTTTAAACAGATCAGGGCTAGCTTGTCATCAGAATTGTGGTTACCAGCCCATATGCACTCAATGGTGTTAGGGAGGATGATCTTTTCCATGAGCAAATTGTGAAATACAGTTCTCATTGAGAGGTTGTAGTCCTGCAAGTGGTGGTGGTATGATTCCTATACTGTCCCTCAGAACCAGTTGGTGAACGTGATGTCCATAATTCAAATCAGCTCAGCATATTCATCACATCCAAGTCCTGTATGTTTGCTGTCTTGTCACCAATACAATACATAGTTTTTGAATTGAGAGGCAAATTGGGAGCAGTCAACACCATGATTCTCTTCCCTCTTCTGTGGCAGCAGAATTGCCTCCCTACTCCATAATTCTGCTGTCTGTCTGAGGTTCCAGTGGCTTTTCCCAGTCCTATTTCATCATCCTCACTTTTCTTGGGGGGAGGGACACACAGAACCCTCTTCCCAGCAGAAAGTGACTTCCCTCTTCAGAGTAGCTCTCTTCTCCTCCCTTTCTCTTTCATTCACGTGATGCAGGTCAAGGATTACTTGGACCATAGGAAGGACCTAGTACCCTGGTGATCAGACACACCTGCTGATCAGGGCTTCTGGGAATTGAAGTTCCTTCACGAACAGCTGGAGTGCCAAGGTTAGCCATCACTGCCCTAGTAATTCATGGAAATGGTGTTCAGCAGGAGCAGCAGAGGCAGCAAGTGATCCTGAACGCCAACAGCTGCAGATCTTGTTCTAGTGCCCCTACTCCATACCTGTCAAGTATCCCGGATTGGCCAGGAAATCCCATATTTCTGCGCCTGTTCCTCCCCTTTTCTGCCACCGTCCCATATTTAAACAGGGGGGAAAGGGGTTACTGTGCATGCACGCCCATCGCAGATGGGCTCTGCGCATGCTCAAAGGGTTCTGTGCATGCACAAAGGAGTTTTTGCACCCAGGCCGGAGCAGTTCCCGTATTTTCTGGAGCAGCACTTGACTGCTATGCCCTACTCTCTCTCTCTCTCTCTCTCTCTCTCTCTCTCTCTCTCTCTCTCACACACACACACACACACACACACACACACACACACACACACACACACACACACACACACACACACACACACACACACACACACACACACACACACACACACACACACACACACACACACACACACACACACACAGATCGATCCCTCTGCCCTGCCCTGAGAGATTGTCTTCTCCATTCTGGAATGCCGTTGAAATGTTTATATTAGCTTCAGTTGTTGAATATTCTGGAGGCTGAACAGCTGGATTACGTTGAAATGTTTTATTCCTGTTTATTTCATTTTCTTTTATGAAAGGTTTAAACAATTTTTTGGTAGTTCTCTGGTTTTGGGTTTTTGTTGTGTGTGTGTGTGGTGGGGGTGTTTTTTTTTTGGGGGGGGGGGTAATTTTCTTCTGTCAACCACTTTTGAACCCTTGAGTGTATGAAAAATGAGCACAGGAAAATAACAGATTTCTCTAATTACATCTGATCTATTTATCTCTAGTTTGTTGAGGTTATATTCTCTGAGAGGTGTAACCAGCACTGTCCAAATAAACAGATTTAATGATAGGAAAACTAGCAAGTATTAAGAAGACTATTTATGGTTTTTCCCCACTGTTAAGACTTAACGTTAAACTCCCTTTGAAATAAATATGAGCACTGCTCTGTTAGAGTTGAGCTACCTGTAAGCTTACTTAGTAGTGGAGAAGATTTAAGGACATTTGGAGAATGGCTTGATTACAGTAAAAAATCTGATGTGCTGAAAATGTGCAATTAGATTTCAGCACTTTAGACATCTTTTACTTCTCTCATTAGTATCTGTAAATTATTATTATTATTATTATTATTATTATTATTATTATTATTATTATTATTATTATTATTATTATTATTATTATTATTATTATTATTATTATTATTATATACTGCTTTCCTTTGTCAGTGACAAACTCAAAGTGGTTAACAACATATTCATAAGAAATATTACAATATAAAAATAAGAAAACAAAGCAAAAAGCACTACCATAAATACATTAGCAAAATTCAACAAACAAACAAACAAAAACACAACAGCATATCAATACAAAATCATATTACTATATCCAAAAATATCATATACAATACATGTTTAACATTTCAAATAATCCTTAAAAAGAAGCCAAAAACATTGCATAAAATTAAACTCAGACCCACCCACTTCCCTCCAGGCTTAAGGCAAAAGACCTCATCCAGCGGGAGACCTCATCTCCCTCAAGATTTAGCATCTTGAGGGAGATGAGGTCTCCCGCTGGATGAGGTCTTTTGCCTTAAGCCTGGAGGGAAGTGGGTGGGTCTGAGCACTTCTACCTGATGGAACATTAAAAAAAATGCTGTGGTGTTGATAAAACATTGATTTAAATAAAGTGAAAAAAATAATTGCCTCTTTGCATCTGTTTTTGCAATCATTCAAGATTTACATAAAGCATAGTGATGCTTGAATTAAACCCTGGAAAGTTCTGAAGCAGGTAGTGGCAGTATTGAAATATGGGTGTCAGAATACTCTAATGATTCAGATAGAAAGATACTAAATAATTTAGGTTATTCATAAGGAAAATAATATTACAAGAGTTCTCTTAGCTGCTAGGCAAATATCTAATTAAGTTCCAGTGGAAATGGAGATAAATTATATTTGATTTCAGAAGGTAATGCCTTTTTATGTAGTTATACGGGTGTCGAGGCTACTAAGAAACCAGAATGATTTTCACTTTAATAAATGTACTGTATGTTCAAATAGCACCGTTCCATGTGAAATAGGATCCTATTCTTATTTTTAACTGTAAGTTCACACAAAATATATGCCTAAAATCCTTGCAGGATCATGTAAGAATTATAGCATGTACCTTTCCCACTAGCTGCTCACTGGTCAAAGAATTGGTTGCATGGGAACTGCTGAAGGGAAAAAAACTGCTGCATAGTTGCTATTTTGTAAGTAAGAAATATTATCAGGATTTTGGCTTATACCTGAATGCTCTACTATGTTCTCAGATAGAAATGAAAGATCCAATGATAGCCCCATGAGTTTTCAGAGTGTTGGAATTCTGAGCTATTGCATGGCTTCCTCAAGAGAAGCAAAAATGAGGCTCTATAATACATCTTCCTTGTGATGTGAAGCAGGAGCATAAGCAGTAGATACAAAGAGAAGCTGCTTAGAATTAAAACAGACTCTTTTTGCTTTCCCAGACTTTGGGATTTCTTGCAGAGTCAAGTTCTATTTCATAATCTGAGGGAGTGCTCTTGAGAAAGACTAGACAGCTGAGGATTTGTTCTCACCACCATGAACAGACCTTTGAAGGGTTAGCAAGGGCAGCCCAAAGCAAAGACTTTTTTGGCTCTGAATGTAATGTCCAATAAGGCTGTTTTGTTTGACATTCGTATCTCATCTGAGATGACTTGGGCTATTGGCTTTCAGCAAATGCACATACATGCATTACCCATATTATTGCACACCCATAAATAAGCACAGATGCTATAGTACAGTGATGGTGAGCCTTGGCACGCCAGCTGTTCTTGAACTTCAGTTCTCAGAAGCCCAAGTAAACCCATTCGTGTGGATTCACAGGGACTTGGGCTTCTGGGAATTGAAGTCCAAGAACAGTTGGAGTGCCAAGGTTCACCATCATGGCTATAGGACATGTACCAGATGAATGGGGATGTGAGACTATACATCATTTTTAATTTCTACATGATCTTTCATGATTTCCCTTGAACATTAACTAGGAGTTTTCAGGAAATACCAGAAGAGAGTCCCAAGGAGAACACATGTATTATCACTGATAGTTTGAATTTTACTTCCAAGAATGAATTGGCCAAATTAAAAAAAAGACCAATTTTTTCTATGTATTTTGGTGAACATCTAGTCCCTCATAATAGATAGTTCTGAAGGCTCAAGAAGGTTCACTCAGTAAAACCATATTTGCCAGCGTATAAGATGAACTGGAGTATAAGATGGTTTTAAAAGGTTTTTTTAAATTGGTCTATAGAGGGGGTGGTGGTTAGCTAATTATTTTTATTGTTGTTTTAATCATGTTGTTAAACCGCTTCGGGTCACTCTCGAGTGAGGGAAACAGGATAGAAATATTTAAAATAAATAAAAATAAAATAAATAAGACATACCCTGTTATTACCAAAATAGCCCTCTATAGGCCACTATATACAGTACAAGATGCACTCCATTTTCCAGTGTATTTTCGGGGTTGGGGTGGGAGTGTTATATGCCAGCAAATACGGTAATTGCACAAAATGGTGGCTGGACTTCCTTGCTATTTTGTGTCTCCAAGTACATGCGTAACACAGTGAAGTGATTAATAGGCTATAGTATCTCTAGTCCCCATTTCTATGTTGATGTTGTACCAGTAATCTATGCCTGAAGCCATTAGAGTAGTCATTTGGTGAAAGCATGTAAGGACCAATAACATATTTGCAAAATTACTGGCCAAACCTGACTCCCTATATTATCATTATTTTTTAAAAAGAAGTTCATATAACTTCAGGAAACTCTAGTAAAAATTCAAGAATCAGTCTTAGTCTATGAACAAACAAAGGAAACACAGACAAGTGCTGCATATATGTACAGCATAACTTTTAACTTCAACTGTATTCTGAAATTTTTCCCATAATTGCTTCATCCTTCTTGTCATAGTTCTCTAGTCTTGGCTGCTGCCCAAGAACAATATCCCTAGAAAGTTTTCAAAGGCCAAAATCACACCAGCACCATAAACCAGCGGATGGGAAATGGCACAATTTGCATGGTTAAGTTACTGCTAATTAAAAAGATTCTGCTTTGTTTTTTGGTCATGCACCATTTCACTCAAATGCTGCACAATGAGGAGTCTTAAGTAGGGGCACATTAATTAGCAACACTTTCTTGCTATGAGTAACACCAAATGAGTAACACCAAAGTAACACCAAATGAGTAACACTAAATGAGTAACACCAAAGTTGCTTCTTAAGTTTTAAAAATATTATATGCTGCCTTTCTCCCCAAAGGGTACCCAAGCAGCTCACAACAATTAAAACTATTAAACAATTAGCATAACATATTTTGGGTGTAGTTTATGTTCCCAAGTTATGTTCTACTGAATAACCTGAGCTACCAGACAACTAAGGCAGAAGCACACGATTCTCTGCTGCCTGACCAAGAACAACCATGGCCTGTGTGGAAAGCTTTAAACAGATTGTGTGCCGGGGTAGGAAGATCAAGGGCTAATCTGAGAAAGTGGGGTTTCCCTGTAGATGGTAGCCTATGTGAATGCACAGAAGAACAAACTATCGCCCATATGATAGAATGGACACGATGCCCCTCAACGTATACTGAAGAGGCCCTTATATTGGCAAGAGGAAATGCTGTTGATGTGGGAGGATATTGCTGTTGATATTGGGAGGATGTCATCTAGCCCTTTAAATTCCTTTTTGTTTTGGATGTGTTGATTTTGGCTTTGTATGTTATTATATGCTGGTGGTGCCTCTGATACGAATAAAGAAAGACGTGTCGCTTCAGCTTATTCTTTTTAAAAAATCTGCACCCAAGGATTTTTGCTGTTTTCCCTAATTTTATATCAGATTTCTTCCTCATTGTCTTTGTGGGACTTACTATTGTGTGACCGAGGTAACACAATGTTAACAATGTGAGTCTTTATTTTACAAAAAATTTAATTTTGTAGAAATACATTTGCCTTTCTGGCTAGGTTATCCTGCTATGGTAATAAAGTAGACCATGCTGCCAGTGACTCAACGCCAATTGTTAGGCAGCAGTTAACAACCTGACAACCCTGAAGACTAATGGCCTTGGGTGGTGATGTCCACAGGGAAGGGTAATGGTCTCCAATGGATTAAATCCAATTTGAATCAATCTTGATGGAGGGCAGCAGCTTCATCAAAACTGGCCTGGGGCCGAGGAGGACTTTGTGTGCCAAAAGGACTTAGGACCAGAAAGTGACTCGCAGAACTGGATCAGTGGTATGGGTTTCACACTGTGATGCAGAAGGCAAATGAAAGGTCACTGCATTATACTCTCAGGACAATCTTCATGGCTGATCACCATGATGATCACCAATATTCAAAATAGGATATGGCACGAGAGGAATAAGAAGGAATATTTTTATATTAGTAGTAAGTTTTGCTGTATTTCAAATTAGTGGTGATTCATATTAATTAAAGTTCCTAGGAGTACACCTAATTATTTGTTCACCAGTTTCCAGGCATTTGCTATCCTCAAACTAAAAGAGAGCTTGTGATCCATACACAATATACAGTAAATGCAGGAGCAAGGTGATACCTTTATTGCAGGGGTTCCCAACATTTTCCCGCCAGGGGCCATTCCCGCCCCGACACTCGCCTGTGTGGGCCAGAGATGTGGTTGCTCCCAGTGCTTACGTTTTCAGTGGCAGCGGCAATTTTTTGCTTCTTGCACAGCCTCTGCCACTTCCCACAGTGGGGAGATTGTTTTTCAGAGCATTTTCGCTCTGTTTTGGGATTTTTTTGCCATGCATCTGTTGCATTTTAGAAGCTAACACATGGCGGTTTGGGACTTCCTGGTTCTGCGGCGGGAACCCAGGCACTGCTGGAAGCTCTGCCCAGCACTGGAAGTCCCAAACTGTTGCATATTAGCTGCTGAAATGCAGTGAATACATAGCGAAAAATTCCCAAAACAGAGCAAAAATGCT
This sequence comes from Bradypodion pumilum, assembly GCA_035047305.1. NCBI lineage: Eukaryota > Metazoa > Chordata > Lepidosauria > Squamata > Chamaeleonidae > Bradypodion > Bradypodion pumilum. The sequence goes on from JAWDJD010000001.1 coordinate 405,837,134, forward strand.
CCGAAAATACTCCCACCACTATGTGAAGCAGTGGGGGCTGTGCAAGAAGCTGAAAAATTGGCGCGATTGCCACCACTGCTGTGGAAAGTGACCTTTTGGGACTTCCAGTGGAGATGGGAGCTTCTGGTGATGCCTAGGTAGCTACCATGGACCATATTAATGAACTCCATGGGCCATATTAGGCCCACAGGGCATAGATTATGAACCCTTGCTTTATTTGATCACAGAAAAATAAAACATTGCACAATCTTTTGTGATTCAAGATAACCTCTTCAGGGATGCACCAATTTCTTGTGGATAGTGAAAGTTTATGTAATATTTTATTTTTCTGTGATCCAATAAAGGTATTGCCTTTCTCCTGCATTTCTAATTCAAGATTTTTAAACTGCAGGTATTTCATAGGGCACAAGGTGGCTCCAGTAACCAATACACAAGAAAAGATTTGACAGATTGAAATGGTAGGTAGAATGGATTTATAGAATCTGCTTACATGTTGTAAAATAATTTTAATGCAATTTTAATTTGAGTTTGATTCTTTGGGGGGAAATCTTTAGGAGTAAATTCTCTCCCTGTCCTCCAGTTTACATGTTTCTGCATTTCACTGTGTAATAACTTACTTCTGGTGTGTGTGTGTGTGTGTGTGTGTTGTCTTCAAACTGAATTGAGCTTTCTTAGAGACCCAATGTGATGATAAGGCAGGTTTTCAGTATATATTTATGCTCTCTCTCCCTTTCTCTCTCTCATTCATGTTTACTAAGCCATGATTCCTACTTTGTTTAATGAGATTTAATCATAGTCAAGTGCAAACCTTAAGAGCAGTTATCTGGTATTACATAGGAACTCATATAAAAACATAAATAATAATGAAAACAGTGTTGCTGCCGCCGCTAGACTCCTGCCCCTTGCCCACCCAGCAGAGGAAGAGGACACAGTTGTTGGAAGGCTGGTGGCCAATAAGAAAAGCAATAAGAACTATGTTGCCACTGTTGTATGATACTCTATTGTATTGTTACATTTTATTGTTATATTTTATTGTATGATATTCTATTCCATTGCATTGTTATATTTTATTGTTATATTTTATTGTACTGTATTGTTGATGTGTTGAGATTTTTGTGAGCCGCCTAAGTCGCATATGCTGTGTGGGTGGCATACAAATCAAATAAATCAAATCAAATCAAACTCAATGGGGCTTATAGACCTATACTATCAATATCAATATATAATGTTCATCAGGTACATAGTTGTGGAATATATTCTAGAATGTTTAAGGTATTGTAATACATGGGAAATTTCTTTAAGGTTCTTAAAGATTCACACATGTTCCAAGAGGGATGAATCTTGTCAAGTGAAGTTATGACATGCATGTGAAGATAGGGAACAGATAGATATTTCTGTTCAAATATATCTTGGGAATTAGATACATGGAGCTTAGTTGAAAGTTATAATAATGTGGGCAGGACAACCTTTTTACCAATCCTGTGCAAAGTACAATGAAACATGAATCAATTTAAAACTTTATATTTTGATCATATTATCTGTGTTGAATTTGTATTGCAGTAGATTAATGCAGTTGTTTTGCCAGTGTTTAGAGAGATTTTTCTTTGAAATAGATTGTTACTGTTTTTCTCTTACTCCTTCCTCAACTCTATCAAGATAGTTATTCTTACTGGGCATAATATGTTAGTACTGTACTTACTGGGTTTTGTGTTCTAAAAGGAGTGATCATAACTGTACTAGTGTAGATACATTTGGGAAAATGTCATAGCAGTGGCGGGGTTGGAGTAGATATTAGCTTAGTTTTTGATCCATTTCTCACATTATACTCACAGTGATACTAAACTAGTACAGATATTGAAGCTGTAGCTGTTCTTTAATGTTTCCCTAAAATATAACATCTGAAATGATCCACAAATATATTTACACCAATGTAGTCCTTCTGGTAGCAAACATAACTTTCAAGTAAAGTATCGAAATCTCATGGCTCATTTCACCAGAGGGTAGGGTCAAGATATTTGTCTTGCTCTATTAAAAAAAAACCAGAGAAAGATTATTATGTGTGCCATGACTGTTTGTTCACGTGCCTTGGTTTGGGTGAGAGGGTTCATTTCCCTCCTCCACACCCCTTCCTCAGTGAGCTGTAACCATGCAACAGTATGTAGTAATGTTAGCAAATTTACAAAATAAATAAATAATAAAATGGCATTTGTGGTGTCTTCTCAATAGTAAGTTGTGCCTGAGAATTGAAAACATGAAAATATGTTTATCAAAATATCATGCTGTTTTCATGAACAATTGAAGAAAATACAAGTAATCAAAAATGAACTGCCATTTGCTTAAATAATAAGTCTGGAAGTTCCTCATACCAATTCTGTTGGTTGGATTTGGCTCTTCATATTAATTTCAGTTAGCTGTTTTCCATCTGCATAGGTTAAACTTTGTATTAAGCTCTGTAAAGGTGAAAGACATAAGATTATTTTCTCATATCGTAAATTAAAGACCTGCGTTTCCCCCCCACAATTTAAAAAGTAGGTGCATAACATCTGAATGTAATGCATGATGAGGGCTCTTGCAAGTTGGGCTAACTCTAGTTCAGTAGAACACAGCTGAAACTATTCCAAATCTTCTATGCAAATTAATTTGCAGATGCAACTGAATCTTATGTTTCCAAGATAGGAAGAAGATCAAGAAAATATCCCTCCTTCATAGTCCAATATAAAAAACATTTATCAGTATAGTACAATACAAGGATTTGAATCCGTTCCATGGGGCTTGTTGCACGAAACAATCGCTATACGATACATATACCTTTTATTGTAGTAGCAAGTTCTACAAATGAATAATACATTGTATGAAGAAGAATATTCTCTCTCCTGAAATTCCTATGTACCAGTTGCACTGAATGATATCTATCTGGCGCCTCGCTTAGATAATAACTCGCTTAAAGAGCAGAATTTTCTCTGAATGGTCGCTTTGCTTAACAACTAAAACCAAGCAAAAACTCGCTTAACATCTAAATCGGGGTTTGCAATCCCCCCACCAGAAGTCACAATGGGTCACTTACAATGGTGTTTCACATAAAGAGCAAACTCCCTTAAAAAGCAATCCCATGGAACGCATTATGCTCTTTAAGCGAGGTTACCACTGTATTTTGTGTTTGAACTTTTAGCCATAGACTATCTGAATATTTCCATCCCTGTTTCAGACCTTACATTTTCTTCCAGCATGTGAGATAAGTGCACCCAATACTATACATATTACTAGCAGAGGTTGCCCGGCGTTGCCGAGCTGTTTTAAATGGTGTTGGAAAGTTTTTGTTGTTGTTAATGTTTGTAAAGAAGAGGTTAGTCTATAATTGAAATTTTATTATTTATACAAATTTTTTTGGCGGCCTGTTATAAACTGTGATGAGTTTTGTTTGGTGTTTTGGTTTTGTGGGTGAAAAAAAGAACAAAGGATGATATACTTTTTCAAAAAAATTATTTAACCCAATAATTTTTAGTATGTTTTTTTTATTGTTGTACCGTAGGTAATAATTTAAAAAATGTGAAAGTACATGTTTTTCACAATAAATGTTTTTAAACTGTGTATTGATGTTTTTGTTTTTTATTTGAATAAAAATTCAGCACAGGATTTTTGAATAGTTTTTATTTTATTTTATTGACATCTGTTTTTGATTTGTGTAAAATTGTGATTTTGTGTTATTTGTTTTTCCTTGTTTTTACTCTTGGTGCCTTTTGTGTGGGGCTGTTGTGTCTTTTTGAAAAAAATTTACTATTGTGGGAAGCAAGTGGTGCTGGTAGGGGTTATCTTGTATTTTGACTGTTTTTTCTCTCGGGGGCTCTGGGTGGAGCTTCTTCCAGTAAGTAGTCTCTTTCTTTATTCATTTCTTTTCCAGTCGTTGTGGAGTGAGTCGTGTGGTGGTGAGTTGGCTGTTTTTCTTTATTTGGGGTGGTGGTGGTTGGATTTTGTGGTGTTTGGCCGGGTGCTGGGTGTGTTTGGAAATGTTTGTTTTTGTTTACTTTGTATTGTTTTTTGGTGTTATTTTTGTTTGTTTTTGTGTGTTTTTGGATGTTTTTGATTGTTTGTTTTTGTGTTTTTTGGTGTCCTACGGGGGGATCCCCTCTCTGCCGTCTCCCCTGGCTCTGGAAGGCTTGGGGGGACAGACCCCTTTTGTCCCCCCAAACCTTCCAGACTCATGGGACCCAGGAGAGGGGATCAAATCCAGGCCACCCTCTGATATTAAAAGGGCAATCTCAATTGTAGTTTCCCCTTTAATATCAGTGGGTGGGGTTGTGATCCCCCTCTCCGCTGGCTTCCTTGGGTTTCGGAGGGTTGGGTGGACAAAAGGGGTCTGTCTCCCCAACCCTTCTGGACCCAGGAGAGCCATCGGAGAGGGGGATTCCCCCCAAAAAACTCCATTTTTAAAGAGAAGTAACCGCTTGGTTTCTTCTCTTTAATATGGAGCGCGCGTGTGTGTGTGTGTGTAGGGGAATCCCCTCTCTGCCAGGTCCCCTGGGGTCAGGAAGGTTGGGGAGACAGACTCCTTTTGTCCCCCCAACCCTCCCAACCCCAGGGGAGCCAGTAGAGAGGGGGAGCACAACACACACCCCAGTGATATTAAAGGGGAAACTCCGATCAGGAGCTTCAGGCGCCATTGGGGAGGGAGGCTTTGGTTCCCTCGGCTTGCCAGACTTGCTCTCCTGGTGTTTTTTTGTTTTTGTTTTAATTTTTGCGCGCCGGCTTCCTCAGCGTTCTGCGCGCTCATGGCGTGCAGGACACTGGGGCTTGTAGTTATGGGTTTGTGCTTTGTGTTTGTGCTGCGTTTTTTAAAACGGTTTTCTTTTGATTGGCTGCGGCGCATTTCTGAACGTTCCTTGTGCCGCGCCATGCGAGAGCCTCTCAGCCTGATTGCCTCTGGCGCGGCGCGGTGCAAGGAATGTTGGGAAATGAAGTTGTTTCCCTTTTTCGCGTTCGTGGGGCTGTTGCCCCACTGCCTGTTTTCTCAATCCTTTGTTGACCTGCGGACCCAGATCGGCCGTGTACACGAAGGGTGAGTGCAGGCAAGTAGGGTGAGGCATAGCAACCTATAGACAGTTCCAACGGTTAACCCTTGATTTTATAGGTTAAGATTCCAATGTGTCAGTGCACCTCAGATTTTTACAAAGCCAGTATGGATAAATAGATTTTATTTTTCTTCATATAAATTAAAATGAGCTCTAGGAAATAATAATAGTAGTAGTACTGTATAAAGTCTCCAAACTTTAATACTTGTGGGAGATAACTTTTGTAAACTTTGGTCTTTACTTATAGTTCAGTTCTTGAGGCTTTATTATTCTGGATATATTGTAAAGAGCAGGGAATTTGATAGAGGGAGAAAGAAAATGTATTTTTAAAGGGCATATCTGAAGTACCAGCACCATTTTAGAAATCTAATACACATGCCACTTTTGAATGTAAATGTGTATGGACCTGTCATGCCTTGAATGATGGATTTCAGTGCAATATTTGTTTTTGTTGTTCAATGGAAGAATATCCATCAAAAACATATGTGCTGGAATGAAACATCTATATAAATTGCCCAGGAAGTGTGTGTGAGCTGTGAACCAGATCTTGCTGACTTCTTATTGCAAAACTTGTGTGGTTTTTGTATTTGGATGCAATATTTTAACAGGTTGTCTTGTCCAGATGTAACAGCAGAACTTGTCTTATGTTTTCTATTTCACTGAATGACTTGATCATATAGATAAAGATATCCAAGATCATCAACTTAGGTTCCAATTCCATACCTACCGTACTTATCTGGCAGTTAAACCCCATGAATTTAATGTACTTGACCTCTGAGAAGACATGTAGGATTTCCATTGTTGTTGTTCAGTCACACAGTCGATTCCAACCCTTTGCGATCATATGGACCATTGACCTCCAGGCACACCTGTCCTCCACCATCCCCCTCAGCCCTCCCAGTTCTGTGCTCATTGTGTCAACACTACCATCTAGCCATCTCATTTTTGGCCACCCCCTTCTTCTTTTGTCCTCCACCTTTCCCAGCATCAAGGTTTTCTCAAGTGAATCCTCTCTCCTCATTTGGTGTCCAAAGTACTTTAGCTCCATCTTTACTATTTGACCTTCTAATGAGCAGTCCGGGTTGATTTCTTCTAAGATTGACCTATTTGTTCTACTCACTGTCCATGGGACTCTCAAAACTCTTCTCTAACACCACATCTCAAAGGCATCTATTCTTCTGCGCTCAGCTTTCCGAATGGTCCAGCTCTCACAACTATACATTACCACTGGGAATACCATTGCTTTGACTATGCAAATTTTTGTTTGCAAAGTAATGTCTCTACTTTTCACTATGTTCCCCAGGTTTGTCATAGCTTGCCTCCCAAGAATCAGTCACCTTTTTATTTCATGGCTGCAATCCCCATCTGCAGTGATCTTTGATCCTAAGAAAGTAAAATCCGTTACTGCTTCTACTTTCCCATCTATTTTCCAGGGACTGATAGGACCTGTTGCCATTATCTTGGTTTTCTTGATATTGAGTCTCAAGCCAACTTTTTGCATTCTCTTCTTTCAACCTAATCAGGAGCTTCTTTAGGTCTTCCTCACTTTCTGCCATTAGGGTAGTATAATCTGCATATCTCAAATTGTTGATGTTTCTCCCAGCAATTTTGATCCCATATTGTGATTCCTCCATCCCTATGTTGCTCATTATGTGCTCTGTGTATAAGTTGAATAAGCAGGGTGACAAAATGCAGCCTTGTCTTACTCCTTTTCCTATTCCAAACCACTCCGTCATTCCGTATTCTGTCCTAACTGTTGTTTCTTTACTTATGTACAGATTTCTCATGAGGCCTATAAGGTGTTCTGGTACTCCCATCTCTTTAATTACTTGCCACATTTTGTTGTGGTCCACACAGCCAAAGGCCTTTGTGTAGTCAATGAAACAGAAGTAGACTTGTTTTTGATATTCTTTGTTTTCTCCATGATCCAACGTATGTTGGCAATGTGGTCTCTAGTCCTCCTGCCTCTTCTGAACCCAGCCTGCACCTCTCCACATGCTGCTGCAGTCTATCCTGTATTATCTTGAGCATCACCTTGCTAGCGTGTGGGATGAGCGTGATTGTTCGATAATTTGAAAATTCTTTAGCATTACCCTTTTTTTGGGATCGGAACATATACTGATCTTTTCCAATCTTGTGGCCACTGTTTTGTTTTCCAGATTTGCTGGCATATAGAATGCAATAAATTGATTCCATCATCTTTTAGGGCTTTGAAGAGTTCAACTGGGATACCATCATTTCCACTAGCTTTGTTGTTTGCAGTGCTTTTTAGGGCCTTTCTGACTTCACTCTCTAGGATGACTGGCGCAAGTTCAGTTTCCTCATCCATGTAAGTTTATATATCTGCAGGTAATGTTCTGATTAAACCTGTAGCTTAAAAAGAAAAGAAGCATACAGTTTCCAGTACTGCCCTTCTGGTGCGATACTATGTAACTTGAGTTGTGCCAAAAACTAATGGATCCTTTTATCGGAAACTGAAAACTAAAGAGGATGAGTCAGTAGCACACTTCAAGGATTCATAAGATGCATTGAACTTAAATAATGAATGCTCAAACCTGGAGGCCTCCAGTTAGCTGCAACACTTTCTTTCCCACAACCCTTCCTAATTAAAGCTTTCTTTCCCCCCTCTTTATTTCATTGTGTAAGAGGTAAATGAAAATGCAGATTCTTATATGCTTTGAAAAGATGGGGAGGCATAATCCACAGTGTAGTTGTAATACAGTGCATCCAAAAATTGTTTGTAATGGTAAAACTCCACTTTTAGAAATGTAATTCTCCCTAACAAACAAATTAAAACACTTTAACAATATTTCTAAAGAAGAAGATTAGATAAATAATCTGATGGCTAAGAGCCACACTTTCTTTTTTACATGTGCATTTTGTGTTAATGAAAAGGTTGGCAATATGCAGCCCATAGTCCATTTTTTGTGAGACCCCAAAGGTTCCTTGTGCTGCCATATTTGCCATAGTGGTAAAACTAAGCTTTGCCCCCATTCATTTCTACTGTAGAACAAGCCCTACATGGTACACAAACCATTTTTTCCCCTTGAGGTAAATAGTGTTCCCACGGAGTTAGACTTGTAAACAGTGGTGTGGGCTCCAAAAAAATTTACTACCACACTGTGGGTGTAGCATGGTGGGTGTGGCCAAGGGAAAGCCCTTGTGTTACACCTGATTTAGGACTACTTTATTTCAAAACTTGGATGGGCGAGGCCAGCCAGATTTTCTGCTACCAGTTCTAGCGAACTGGTGCGAACCTGCTGATGCCCACCACTGCTTGTAAACATGTTTTGCACAAACCTCGCCCTCCCACAAAAAATTTATTTCCAGTGAAAACAGCACTTCTGTGGGGGCTTCAGAAGCATTGTTCACTTTGGAAAGATGGAAGCTTCTTTAAAAAATAATTTTTTTTAGGGAGGATAGTTTTGCGACCACCATAATCAATACAAAAGCAGCTGGATGCATCCCCTGGTAGATCAGGGGTGGTGTGGAGGATTAAGACATCCATACTTAAAGAAGAGGATGAGATGGCTAGATGGTATTGTTGACGCAATGGGCACAGAGCTGAGTAGGTTGAAGAAGAAGGTGGAAGATAGGGATGCCTGGCATGCAGAGGTCCATGGGGTCACAAAGGGGCGGACTTGACTGTGCGACTGAACAACAACTTAAGGAAGTAGCTGAGCCTGATGTAATGAACAATACAAAAGGGAGACTTCTTATGCAGTTCGAAAGCAAGAAATTGCAAATAGATAAATAGGGACCACTTCGGTGGGGAGGTAACAGTGTTCCGTGCCCTCCGGTGTCTAGTCATGCCTGCCACATGACCATGGAAACATCTGCAGAAGCAGATAGCGCTGGCTCTTCGGCTTTGAAACAGAGATGAGCACTGAACCCTAGTGTCAGATATGACTGGCTTTCGAGCTAGGGAAACCTTTACCTTTAATATAGTAACATAAATTGTAGAACCCCAGAGCATCAGAATCACAAAGGAAAATGCTGAGCAGAATGGCCCATAGTTTAAGTGAAGACAATCCCACTACTATACTGGCAGGTTGCCCTTAGTATTTTACCCAGTAAGGAAGAGAAAGACACAGCCCAAAGAATCAGAAAACAAAATGGAAATAATCTCCAGACATGCCTAGAGTGTGCCTTGCTGAACTCTATACACAGAAACACCAAAGTACCACTATGTTATGTATGATAACTGTTGCTGTAATTGTCAAACTATTTAAACCACTAAGTTCCTGTGCTTTCAAGCTGTCAAACAGCGTCCCTGTTTGACAGCAGCGAAATCTCGCCAGACAGCATAGTCTTGTAAGATTTCGAGAGGCGCACAATTCGAAATCTGACAGGTGCACAATGTATCTCCTGCATGCAAATAAGGGGATTAAAAAGTGTGCACACGTTGTTTGGCCAATCGGCATTGTTCTTTATTGTTACTGTAACTTTCTGTATCTATACCTATAAAATGGTGCGTTAACTGTTGGAATGTGACAAAGGATGTTGCACCAGGCCCCACTAGCCCGTAATGGGCCTCCGTTCACTCGCCCGAACCCGGTTCGCAGGTAACTGTCGGGTTGAAATTTTCGGCCAGGGGGCAGGAGCCCCCCCGGACGCAAACAAAAAAAGGGAACTTCAATTCCCAACGTTCCTTGCGCTGCGCCGCACCAGAGCCAATCAGGCTGAGCGGCACGGCAAAAGGAACGTTCAGAAACATGCCGCGACCTATCAAAAAAAAAGCCACAGGAAAAAAACCACTGCAGTAAGCAAACATGTGCAGGCAAAACTAAAGCCCCAGCATCCTGCGCGCCATTAGCACGCAGAACGCTGAGGCAGCCGGCACGCGGAAAAAAGTAAAAAAACGCCCGCCGCCGCTGCCCTTCTTCCCCACGGGCCAGCCAGCATGGCCCACGGGGAAAAAAAAGAAACCCCCTGCCGCCGCTGCCCTTCCTTTCGATGGGCCAGCCGGCGTGCGAAAAATAAAAGTAAAAAAAACACCTGCTGCCCCTGCCCTTCTTCCCCACAGTTCTCAGAAAAACGGCCAAACGGTATAACTGGGTACAGACACAAAAGACCGTTGGTACTGGTGAAATGAAAATAATGATGTACTTGACTTCAGTAAAAAAAAAATTGTATTAAGTTCATACACGTGCTTTAACAAGCTTCCTGTAATTTTTTTCAACAGTTTTGCAATATAAGTCCAATGTCAACCAAAAACAGATAAATTCTTTTCAACTTAATTATCCTCTTGTGTATTTCAAATGGGATGAAACCTCTTCAGCTAGTAAACCTTTCTTGTATGTCTTTAAATTATTGAACACTCCCGATGTCTAGCTGGTTAATTTTAAACATTTCAACTTTTCATCAGGGGAGTATTAATCACATCTGAAAAATTGCAAAATTACAAAGATTAACATGTTTCATAAATTGATTCCTAAAACAAACATGCAACTCAGTACACACTATCAACCTAATGCAGCTTACCAGTTTTTTTCTATCGCGTCCTTCTAATTTCAACAGTTTCTTTGTGGGACGTTACCTTCCCTCTGTGTTGCTAACCTTAAATAGATCAGCACATGTTAGTGCACCTGTGCTTGCTTTAGGGCCCCGCAACTCCCTGCACCTGTGTAATGAAGGATTATTTTATAGAAAACACGAAAGATCAGAGTCCTGATTTAGTCCCTTGGGGTGGATGGTATTTAGTCTGTGAATATAGCATGCCTCTTTTTGTAATAATAGTTGTTCAATATCAATCCCACTCCCACTCACAACAGTCAGCTTCTCCAAAACAACAAAGGTAAAATCTGTATCTTGGTGATTTTTTTCAAGATAATGATTTACTAATGGTGCTTGCTCCACCTGCCCCCTAATCCTGGAGCGGTGTTCCGTCAATCGAATTTTCAGTTTGCGAGAGCATTTACCCACATATTTAAGTCCGCATGGGCATAACCATAAATATACGCAGTATTGGCTGCTGCAATTACTGAAAAAATTGAGAGTTTTATAAAAGTTGGATTCAGGAAAACTAATTTGCTTTGTCTCCCATGCGAACCTACATACTACGCACTGACCACATTTGTAGTGTCCTTTAACTAGGCTGGTTCTTAACGAACGCCGTGGAGAGCCATCTGCCCTAGTTACCATATTTCCCACTGTTTTAGTCCTGCGCATCCTAATCATGGGTTTGTTTTGACACCTAGGAATATCTGACAGCAAATACCAATATTTATGTACTATGTTTCTGATCTCTCTAGCCCTGGGAGAGTACTCTATCGACCAATAAATTTTGGACTCATTGGAACTATCCTGCCTGGTTAGTAATGTTTGTCTGGAAGTTTGTTTGACCCTCGTCAATGAGTTCTCAAGTATATGCTGTGGATACCCTCTATCCATCAAATTATTCCTAATTTCTTTTGCAGATTGCTCAAAGTCTTCATAATATGAAGAGTTCCGTTTGGCCCTAGCTAATATCCCAAATGGAATGCTATTTTTCAAGTGTATGGGGTGATACGATTCATATGGCAAATAGGCATTCTTATCTGTGCTTTTTTATAAAGTCTTACACACAACTGATGATCCTTGGCAATGAAGACTGTCAGGTCCAAAAATGGAATAGCATTCCTATCACAATTATAAGTGAACTTTAAATTGGGGTTCTGTGTGTTCAACCAATCAGCAAAATCTGGTATTATTGAAGAATCATCTATAACGAAAAACAAATCATCTATGAATCTTTTAAACAATACAATATTTCGAAAAAAGGGGTTAAGTTGTGCATTCAAAATGATGTTTTTTTCAAAGGAAATCATATACAGCATGGCCCGCAGGGAAAAAAAGAAACCCCCCTGCCGCCGCTGCCCTTCCTTCCCACGGGCCAGCCAGCATGGCCCGTGGAAAAGAAAGCCCCCCGCCATTGCTCTTACTTCCCACGGGCCAGCCAGCATGGCCCGTGGGAAAGAAAGCCCCCCCGCCATTGCCCTTCCTTCCCACAGGCCAGCCAGCATGGCCCGCGGGAAAGGCCTCCCCACTGCTGCTGCCCTTCCTTCCCACAGGCCAGCCAGCATGGCCCATGGAAAGAAAGCCACCCCCCTGAAAAAGTAAACACAAAAACACAAACCAAAAACAATCAAAAACACTCAAAAATCCAAAATCCAAAAAGGAAACACAAAAACAGCCAAAAACAAACAAGAAAAAACACACAGACCCCCCCAAAAAATACCCAACCCCCCAAACCCCCCCCCCCAGAGAGCTTACCAAAAGACGTCTTCTATCCATGAGGACCGGAACCCAAATGAGAAAATAAAGAAAAAACCTACCGGAAGCGACATCCAGAGGACAGAGGAGAAAAATTGTAGAGAGGAAGAAAAGCTCACCACCCCCACCCAGAGGCCAAAAGAGAAAAAACATTCAAAAATATTGAAACTAATAAGATTAATTCCAAAATTAATCAAATAAGTTATAAAAACATTCAAAAATAATCACACTAATCTCCAAAAATACCAAAAAAAACCAGGAATCACTTTTCACTCAAAAAACCAAAACAAAAAATAAAAAATACGTAAAAATAAAGATTTAAAAAACCAAAATTAAATTTTAAACTAAATAAAATTAATTTACATTATATAAATTAAATTAAAATAAAAGTTGCATACACATAAAACAAAAACCTTCAAAAACCAATTTAAAGAGCCTGGCACTGAGGAAGCCGGCACGCAAAAAAACAAACAAACACTGGGGAGCGCAAGTCCACCGCAGGCGGATGCAGCACCTCGAAGCCACAAAATCACAAAACCTTACAACACCATTTAAAACAGCCCAGCACCATTGGTTCAAGAAAAAAAAACTGAAACCCTTTACTATCCAACACAATTTTAAAAAGCCTGGCACCGCCGGGCAAAATATGCTAGTTGTATATAAGTCCGAGTTTTGCCTCATCCAAGTTGTGTTCAAACCCTCCAAATAAAGAGCTGTGTTTCACTTCCAATGCTTGTCATAATTCCTTGAACACCAAACACTACTACTGAGTTACACTTGGCCATATGATGCAGCAGGGAATGCAAATAAGTCCAAAGTCCCACAGCCCCAATCCATAGTTTTTCCTCCCTTCTATTTTTTACAAGTCAAATCCTTTCATTTGGAAAGACCAACCAGCACACACCGACATACACAAAGCAGTATTTGGGGAAAGCATCTTCACCCTCATCTCCTGCCTCATGAGGGAGAACTAGGACATCCTATCCTACGGGCTCACAATCCAGCGCCAACAGTTGTCTCTCTCCACAAAGGCTCTCTCCCAAGACGTTTCTTCTATTTTAACAGCTTCTTCCGGGCAAATCTTAACCAGCTGTAGGCCAGCAAGATAAACTGAAGAAGCAAGGGAATGAGGAAGGAATCACTCATTTCCTCTTAAGGCAGTTCTTCTGAACCCTGTCACCTACAGGGATTTCAAACAGAACTGCAGTTAGAAGGTTTCTTCTTCTTCTTCTTCGCTGCCTGTACTATCAGTTGAATTGAAGAGAACCAAATCCATCACTGTGACTTCACACTGAGAGAATGTGAGTTAATTTGCATTTTCCTCATTGTGTAGCCATACCCTAAATTAGTCACACTTAGCTTTGAAGGAGTATCAGTAACATGTTACCTTAATAGCTCTGCCAGGAATATAAATTCCAACAAATTCCTCACTTGAGTTGCCTTGCTGACAACTTCAGCTTTCTGAGGGTGGAAGAAGTGATTATGAGTGTCGAGATCGTTAGTTTGATAGGATTTTACCTAGAAATGCTAGCACTGCTTCTATTTTCTCTCTATCATTTATTCCACTTAGCCTAACTGAAGCCATCTTAGAAAGCACACTCCACCATTTTACCCAGTTACTGGGAAACCACCTCTTGTACTTTTCCCAAGGCCATGCTCCCGGGAACCGTACCAAAAGATGTTCCAATCTCAGTTACTGAGATGGGTACACTGATAGCCAGCCATCTGCTATCCCTAAGTATGCACGTAACTGTCATTTTGAGTGGCTAATTAAGACATTTCTGGGACATGTTTTCACGCAAAAAGGTATAAAAACCTACCCAATTTCTTAAGCTAGGAGTCCATGGAGTCCGTTCTCCAATGCTACGAGGACCCGTATTGTTTGTCATCTTGACGGGTCCCGATCCGTACCATTTCACATGGGGCTGTAAAAACCACCGCGATATACTCTAGGCAAGTGTTAGCTTATAGCTTTTTATTTTGTTTCTTTCCTTTTGAAAACGTTTCAGCTTTATTCTTAGTTTAGTCAGTGATTTTTCTATATTCTGCATTTATTAGACTTTTGATACTTTTACAATAAAAACCGTAAAAGGACTTGGCGTGTCAAGCTTACTCCTGTTTGCTCCTGTCACCAGCGGAGCAAATTGTGGGAAGGGGAACTTTAACAATAAGGCCTTATTCCTGGACGGAGAAATGTGGCAATTTTGTATCAACTTTGTGGAGCCTGTGGGCCAGGAGAAGAAACTTCGCCTGGCATCTTGGAGCCAGCAAGGTAACAGAATTACTCCCCCGCACCTTTCACACTGCCAAGGCTAAAAGTTCCCCATAAGCAAGATGAGGTTGTTCTTTGTATGGGAAAGTGGCTTTCCATCCCAGGGGTCTTTGCAGCTCAATTTTCCCTGCGTAGTTTGTCCCGGATCGCCATTTCTCTACAGATCTATGAGCCAGAATTATCTGGACACAAGTCTTTCTCGGCCAAGTACTGAGGAAGCCACCCTTTCGGCCACGCTAGCCTAAATCGGGCCCTCTGCCTGTGCCACGGTCTGCCGAACCTCTAGCAGAGGGGGAGCGGAGCCTATCGACAGATGGAAGCAACCCCGATAATGAGGACAACAATCATGTATCTGGTCCTAACTAGAAGAAAAGAACTAAAAATAAGAGATGAAAATAAGGACAACCATGCCCTCTAAGGGTAGTTATATTGAAAACCAGGTAAGCTTGGGGTATTCCAACGAACACTGTCTAATTTAAGAAAGATACATTCAATCAGTAGAGACATCACCCTGCCAACAAAAGACCACATAGTCAAAGCGAGAGGTGGACCATAAGGAAGGCTGAGCACAGAAAAATAGACGCCTTTGAAATGTGGTGCTGGAGGAGAATTTTGAGAGTACCCTGGACAGCGAAGAGAACAAATCGGTCAATCTTAAAAGAAATCAACCCCAACTGCTCCTTGAAAGGTCAAATATTGAAGATGAAGCTAAAGTACTTTGGACACCAAATGAGAAGAGAGGAGTCACTTGAGAAGGCCTTGATGCTGGAAAAGATTGAAGGCAAAGGGAGAAAGGGGTGGTAGAGGATGAAATGGCTAGATGGCAATGTTGACGCAATAGGTGTAGAGCTGAGCAGGCTGCGGAAGATGGTGGAGGATAGGGGTGTCTGGCATGCAGTGGTCCATGGGGTTGCAAAGGATGTGACTTGACTATGTGACTGAACAACAACAACATTCAATCAGAATATCAGAGAGTAAACAAAACAAAAAGAAAAATGTTGTGGCACTTTAAAGACTAACTGCTGTACAGTATTTTGATATTAGATTACATGGATCAAATCCATATGATTCACAAAAGCTAACATCAAAATACAACAGTTAGCTTTTAAGGTGCCATAACATTTTTTGTCTTTGTCTTTGTGTTTTGTTTTGTTTTGTTTACTCTCTGATATGCTTGCACAGACTAACAGCTACCATTTCAAAAATTCAATCAGAAGTAATTCTCATGAGACAGAAAAGAGTAGGCATCTAAAAAAACATAGTAAATTTCATAAAAGGCTTTCAAATGAACTAGAACATTATAGGTCCTAGATAGGACATGTATCAGAAAATGGAAAAAGGGGAAATTCCATGGGAAGAGTACATAAACAATGGGTCCCCAACTTTAGAAGAGAAGGATCTTGACAGCAATCAAAATCAGCTTGATATCTGTGCAAAGAATAGAATTTATCTATGATAATTTAAGAGCTAATAATGGGTTTGTCAAAAAAGAGTCATGTCAGACCAATATTACAGTATCTCTTTTCTGACAAGCTTGGTAGATCAAAGGATTGCTGTTAATGTAGCAAGTCTTGATTTCAGCAAGATTTTGACAAGTGTGCCCATGATATTCTTGTGGCCATGCTGTTAAAACGTGGGTTGCTGCTTTTAGGTCAATACAAACAGCAGTTGCCAGTAATTTTTCAGTGTTCTGGAGAGAAGCAACAAGTTGGGTGTTGCAGGGTTCTGTCCTGGGTCCATTATTGTTCAACAGCTTTATAGAGAGAATGCTTATCAAGTGTGCAGATGGCACTGATGGAAGGGATAGGCTAATAATTCAGAAGACAGAATGGGGATTCAAGATCTCTGTAACAGATTGGAAAATAAGGCCAACGCTAGACCTTTTTGCCATTGTTGTACATCAGGGGTGCCCAAACTAAGGCCCGTGGGCCGGATCATCCCCCAACGCCGATTCATCCAGCCTGCGATGCCCTCCGGGCGCATTTTATTTCCACTTCCAGGAGCAATGAGGGCTTCGCGGGCTGGATGAATTGGTGTTAGGGCCCGGATTCAGCCAATGGGCCATAGTGACCTGCCACCTGAACTACGTGATTGGCCCATGGCTCAAAAAGTTTGGGAAACCCCTGTTCTACATGGACACTATATATGTAGGCTATTTCTGCTATTTCACGAGAAAAGAGGTTATTGACTCTCCACTACTCATTCTCCTGGGTTCTACGAAATATCAGGTTTCTTCTTTTTTCATCTCCAAAGTATTCAGTGCATTTTACAAAGTTGCTGTAGTCATTTGTAGTTCTTTTATTTTGGTTTCATGGGAAATTCCCAGAGTGAGTACTTCACCTACTGTTGTTTGATACTGGCCAGCATTTCAGTGAGCTTGGCGATTTTTTAAAACTCCAGTGGGATTATTGTTGATTTTTAATCTCTTTTCAGTTCCTCTCTGTGTTGTTAAAGTATTTCTTGGATATCTTTAGTATCCTCTTGCTTTTGTTCGCTTTGTTCATTGTCTGTTGAATGTTTTCTATTTTTATTGCCTTTGGGCTCAGCCAGAATCATTTTGGCTTCAATCTCTTGTGACTGTCCTCTCGATTTTGCATTCAGTTCATGTGGAGAAAACTATGCTCAGTGCTCTTTTTGAGTTTATGACAGATTCTCTTTTCATTTCAGGGGTTCTTTTTAAGTAGGTGTCCACAGTTTGCATTTTACTTTGTTGTTTTGATTGTTTATATTAGTGTGTGCGCACACACACACACACACACCGGGCCATTCCCCCCCCACAAATATGGTAATTTTACTGTCCCAATTAAGGATGTAACAGAACCAAGTGCTATGAAGTTGAAGGATTTGTGAATGTTTAGCTTGAGAAGCAGCTTCAAATATTTGAAGGCTTGTCATTTGGAAAATGAGAGCAGCTTTGTTTTCTGTGGCTTTAGAGGTTGGGACCTAAAGGATATTTCAGCTAAACATTTCAAAGTGGGATGTGCTATCTCAGAAGATGGTGACCTTCAATTGAGTCTTTTAAACAAAGGTTGGGTGGATTTCCTTTAGTGGGTGGTTAGATTTTATGTGGACCCCTTCCAAATTCACAATTCTAGGACTTAGATTTTATGTGGAATTTGTAAGAAATTAAATTCTGCCATGAGTAAATTTCACATGTATTTCTTTGGGATCTGACTAATTAAGGTCTGGATCCGGGGCGTCCAAACCTTTTGGGCTGCGGGCCAGTCACATGGGTCAGGGGGCTGGTCACTATGGCCTGGGGGCTGAATCTGGCCCCAACACTATTCATCTGGCCCATGAAGCCCTCGTTGCTCTGCTTCCAGCCCTCGTTGCTCTGTGGGCCAGATGAATTGGTGTTGGGGGCTGGATCTGCCCCCCCAGGCCATAGTTTGGGCACCCCTGGTCTGGATTTAAGTTTAATGGAAGTCTGAAATGGCAGCATGTTAAATAAGGTCTTAATCCATTTTCAGATGTTCTAATAGCACACACCCTCCAATTTTGACAACAAATGTGTACACTCTCAACTATTTCTTTATTGCTCTCAAGGCAGAGCTTTTCTTTTTCTCTCACAATAACACCCCTTTGAAGTAAGACAGGTAGAGAGAGATGGTGTTTGGCCCCGGGTCAACTGAAAACTGTAAATGTTGTGCCATACTGACCCTCTTCACACTTGATATCTTTTGGTATTATGTAATGTTTTCTACTTAGTACCGTATTTTCCGGTGTATAAGACGACTGGGCGTATAAGACGACTGGGCGTATAAGACGACCCCCAACTTTTCCAGTTAAAATATAGACTACCCCTCTTCCAATGCACACCAAATAAAAATTAACCCACACTCCGCAGCCCTCCGAGTCGAATGGGCAGGTTCTGGTGGAGAGCCAATCCACGCTCACGTTCTCCTCCTCGAGGTACAAGAAGATATGTGCAGCTTGCTTCCCCTTGCTTCATACTCCCCACACAGAGCAGGGACTTGGCCGCGGCACCCCCCACCACATGTGCCGGACATATTAAGCAAGGGGAAACAAGCTGCAGTTAAGTACCTGTCCTATAAGACGACCCCCGACTTTGGCACAGATTTTTCGGGGTTAAAAAGTAGTCTTATACGCCAGAAAATACAGTACTTTAAAAATACTAAGGAGAAGAAGAGCATAGCAGCCAAAGGAATGGAAAGCAAGTTGTGACCAGCAGGAACTCACCCCAGGATAGTCTGGTCAATTGAGAATTTGAGGGAACTTTAAAAAACATAAAATTGGCCTAGTTTAAAAACATTCTGAACTTTGTTATTCATCATATTGATATTACCGTACAGTACTTCAAATTCAGGGGGATTAAGGGGAATGTTGCTAAAAGGAAGTGGGAGGGTGAGAGGAAACATTTCTGGATATTTGCAATCTGACGCACCTCAATTAAATTAAGATAACGGCTTCCATGTGGGTAATGGTAAAATCACTTTTCACTATTGCGAGCAAGGGAGATAAGATGGCAAGGCAGAAATCAGGACTGAGGCTAAAAAACAGAATAGAGTTGAATGAAGGGGCTTAGCAGCTTTATGCTCTCTCCCTAGAAATCAGGTATGGCAATGTTTATATTTAATGTGGCAATAAGGAACTCAAGCTGGACACTCAATGAAAATGAAATTTTGTCTCTGTGCTGCTGTTTACATTAGGAGAAAATGCATAAGTCCTGATTTAACCCTTCTTTTCTTTCCACCCAAACAAAATTATTTTGGGGGAGAATGCAGAAAAATATATATGTTACAGCAGTACTTCATGATTTTCTTTGACAAAATAATTAAAATGTGGGAGGGGAGAGACACATTCCTCTGTTTTCTTAAGCCTGGCAGCCAAAGTTTGCACAGCTGCATCTGTGAAGATAACTTTAACCCCTTTCTTGCTGCAATAGCCGAGAATAAGCTGTGTCTTTTTAAGTGGCAGCCATAACAGGTTATTCTTTTCAGGTCCTTGCCTGTGAGTTCTTTTGCTGAAAACTATCGCTGTAGACCTGACCTGGATCCAAAGAACTGCCCGCTACGCTAATTTTGCTTCAGTAAAATGCCTATCTCCTCTGGGCTGAGCAACTCAGCGGAGCAGGGCTTTTTTCAAGAAGGAAGTGGGCTAAATTGGCACGAGGGTCTGCTAGTGGGAAGAGGTGAAAGTCAATGAACCATGCCAATGTGTGGGTCAGCGAGTCCAAATATATACCCATTTGTGCATCTTTGTACAAGGAGTAAAGAAGAAGGCCAAGCTGCTGTTTTGAAATTAAATACAAAACGTTTTTAAAAGCCATAGACACATAACTCCTATCATTCAAGTTTATTATTGTTTTCTGTAATAATAATAACTTTGTGTCAGAAATTGTTCTGGGTTGAAAGGATTTTTGTGGGAGAAACTCTGCTCAGGGGACGCCTGAATGAGGTGTCCTCAAGAACTAGGACAGAGATGGGCATTCAAACCATCATGCAGTACTTGGGTCTCAAACTGCCGACTTGCTGGCCTTCCAGATAACAAGGCGAGCTTCTTTACCACTGCCATCACAGCCCAGTGGTTCAGTGGTTACTCCACAGCCTGCAAAAGTGTGCAGAGGGCAATATTTCAGGAAAATATTGTGCCATCCTGTCTTCTGTTACTTGTGTTTGCCATAAACTCTAGAAACTGGCATATCAGAATGGAACAGAGACACACACACACACAAAAACCTTGTGAACACTTCATTTTAAAAGTAGATTTCAAGTAGCATTTTTAAAGCCAGCTGCCTAAAGTTCTTGCTTTACCCTCAAGGAGTTAAAAATCCAGAGCGGGGCTGGAAGAACCAGATGGTCTTTAACAGTAACATTGTTCATATTGTTTGGATTATCCTGTTGCCAGTACAGTGCCTCGTTTACCTTTTATGGAAGAAAGTGTGGAAAATTGACCACAGATGTCCTCAGCTATGAATGATGGCTGAGGCAATGCTTCCCAGGTCTCTTTCGCTAACACACTTGATCCTACAGATAAAAAATACTGTAAATACAGGCAAGGAAACAGCATGGGAACTCTGTAGCATTACCTATTTAAGTATTTACTTTAGACCTCTGAATTACTAAAGCTCTCATTTCCTTAAACCATTATGTCTCAACTGCTTCGTGACAGATATTTGGTGACTAAATAATACATGACCTGTATTAAAAAGTTTCTCCCCACCATGCTTTTAAAACATATAGGAGGAAAAGCCAAATATACTGACTTCAGCCACAGTCTATAGTTAAACAGGATGGAGATGATTAATTTTAATTTTATCCTGTGTAGCAGAGATCATACATTCCCTATTAATATAGCTTTCATTATTATCAGAAGCTAAGCTTGTGCCAAAGTAATTAGCTAGACTATTTCTTATTTTCAGTCATGTGTTCTTGAATTTGTGGTGCAACTTCAAAGGCATATTTGAATTATTTAAAAAATCTCTCTTTTTTTTTTGACTGGGTCACATGTTGAGATAGAGAGCATTTGCAATAGCTTAAATGGGTTTCTTGAATAAAAGACTAGATACTTTGTTCTGTAAAGTCCCTTTGTTTCTTATCACTCCCCTTTCTATTCTTCATTTCCTTCCTCTAACTAATAGATAATGTCAGACTGCATTTACTTTGTGCAACGGGGCTCTTTTTTAATGCTCCACTTTAATGGGGCTCTTTTTTAATGCTCCACGGCTGATGTTGCAGAGTATTTGCATGCAGGTGCTGCTGCCCCAGAGAGCCCAGCTGCTCCTATTTGCATGACTCTTGGGAGTAGAGAGACCAAATGCATGAACCAGTGTATGAAACTTTTGTTATGTGCCATCAAGTCAGAACTAACTTATTGCAAACCTTCAAGTTAAATGACATATTCAAAGAGTTGCTTTTCCAGTTCCACACCTCTAGTGAGTAGCCATGGGATTTGAGCCCATGCTTTCTGAGCCCTAGTCCATCACTCTGTCACCACACTGGATATCAGTAATACTTTTGTCCTGTCAAATCAGTTCTGGCTTAATAGAAATCATTATCAGAGTTACTTAGGTAGAATGTATTCAGAAGTGGGTTTACCATTCCCTTCTTTTGGAGGGTGTCCTGGGTCTGTTGAGCTTGCCCACAGCCACATAGGCTAGTTCTTCTGATGGGAGCCACAGTGGGGGAATTGAACTCCCAACCCCTGGCAGCTCTTACTCACTGAGCTATCCAGACAGCAGTTCATAGATTTAGTAAATTGAAATCATCAAGTAGAACCAACATAAGGACAGCCTTGCTGGAACAGGCCACAGCCCATCCAGTCCAGCATTCTGTCTCACACAGTGGCTCACCATTTGCTTCAGGGTATTCCCAAGCAGATGCCTTCACCGGCTTAGGATTCCCTGGAAATGGCATTGAGAGATATCCTGCCTATCTCTCCAACCCGGAGGTTGTCCTTAAGTATCCATAATTATAGCCATTGATACCCTTGTCCTCCATGAACTTGTCTAATCCTTTCTTAAAGCTGTCAAGACTGACAGCTGTCACCACTTCTTCTGGCAGGGAGTTCCATAGACCAGTGATCCTCTGGGTGAAAAAGTACTTCCTCTTATTTGTTTGAGAACTATTACCCAAAGGTTTCATGGAGTGCCCCCTAGTTCTAGTGTTGTGAGATGGGGAAACAGTTTTTCCTTATCTACTTTGTCCACACAGTGCATGATTTTATAAACTTCAATCAGGTCACCTCTTAGACGCCGTCGTTCAAGAGTGAAAAGGCCCAACCGTTGCAGCCTCAGATGGTAAGGAAGGTGTTCCAGTCCCCTAATCATTCTGGTTGCCCTCCTCTGCACTTTTTCCAGCTCCATCATATCCTTCTGGAGGTATGGCGACCAGAACTGTACACAATATTCCAGATGGGGCCTCACCATAGATATATAGAGGCAAAATGACACTTGCTGACTTATTTTCTATACCCTTCCTAATGATCCCTAGCATTGAGTTTGCTTTTTTCACTGCTGAGGCACACTGGGTTGACACCTTCATTGAATTGTCCACCAGGACACCAAGGTCCCTTTCCTGGTTTGTCGCAGAGAGTTCAGACCCCATCAGTTTATAAATAACCTTTTAGCATATGTTTGTCTGTTTTCATCCAGTAGCTGTGATATAACTAGAAAGCATGAAATAATCTTCAGGCACATCAGGCACCTCAATTTATTTATTTATTGAATTTCTATACTGCCCATCTGGGTGTCATCCCACCCAAAATACAAGTGAGGCGGCTAAGCTGTTGTCCATCACTGTTTTTCATAACCAGCAAGTATTGCCTTCTATTTTTTATAAATTTACATGAACTTTTCCTAATAGCTTAGATGCTGAAGAAGGGGTTTTAATGGGTGGGAGTGTTTTTTTTTTAATTTATTGTGCTTTTAAATTGCTTTTAATTTTATAGTGTCATTTTATTTAGTTAGGCATTTTGTGAGAGATCTTGAGTCCAGGTTTTAGAAGACAATTAAAGTATTACTGCCAAGCTGTTTTAGATTTACTGAAACCCTCACAGGGCTTTGCAGGTATGAAGTTTTCAGAAGTGGCTTTCCAAAGAGAGGTTTTAAATCAAATAAACAAAAACAGATCAGTTCATATACAACATATTTTTGCAAATATTGTGTTATGGCAATGGTAAACTTCTGTTGAATATCTCTTGCCTTGAACATCCTATGATATGAAGTCCAAAATGAAACAAGAGAGAGTGCTGGAAGATGAGACCTCCAGATTGGAAAACATTATGTCACTTATTGGGGAGGAGGAAAGAACAAGTACAAATAACACTTTTGGTAATGACACAACTTGAACTTGATTAAAGCCAAAAGGACATCTAGTGACTGACATGCACAGAAGTGAAAGGGAAGGCTGATGCTACACAACCGATACAGTTAGAAAATGGAACTTGTGGAGAAAAATCAAGGTAAACTGGAAAGCAAAAATTATTCTAGTTCTTAGTGTGAGTGGACTAAAATAAATTAAAATGAGGCATTTTCAATCTGACAACTATAAAGTGTTTTAGCTGGAAACTCTGAAAAAACGAAGTGGTGCTGGTACCAATATCACCCGTAAATCTCTAAAACAGGGATCAGCCCCCAGTTTTCCCTTAATCTATAAACAAAATAGCCGGATGAGTTCTTGAAGGAAAAAGAGATTTATTTATAAAAGAAATTTATCAAAGATACATGCATGTATCTTAGATAAATTACTTTTTTCAAAAGAATTCGGGACCCCGATTAACAGTTTAACCATGCTATTATACGGGTGGACGCATTACTACATAAACAACGTGTTCATGTCTCACTATGATCAAGTGTGCATGTGCCCTTACTGTTTCAAACTGCCATGTAGGAGGGGCAAATTGTCCTATGTGCTTAACGATTATCTTTGTATTATAGGCATCTTATTTCTCAAAGAGAAGTGCTGACTCATGCAGGCTAAACCTTTTTGGGTGGACTCACGTTAATAGAGATAAAAGGGGATTTTCCATAGCCAACAAACAACTTAGACAAAGAAGATACAGGTACATTTGTCTTAATTCCTACAGTGGCTTTCTCACAGGTCACTTTGCAGGCAGTCACAAACAACTATTTTAAATGGTTATGCAAGCTCTATTACAGGGGTGGCTAAACATTTTGGGCCATGGGCCGGTCACGTGGTTCAGCAGGCCAGTCATGTGGTTCCTCCCACCGGAAGCGGAAGTAAAATGCACATGTGCAGAATGCTGCCATAAATGCACCTGTGGCTGTCGTAAACATGTTTAAGATAGCTGCGGGTGCATATATGGCAGCATTCTGCACATGTGTGGGTGCATTTTATTTCCACATCCAAGAGCAGTGTGGTTGGTGTGGGCCAGATGAATTGGTGTCAGGAACCAGATCTGGCCCAAGGGCCATAGTTTGGCCACCACTGCTCTATTGTGATCTTCACTGCAAGTTCATCTTGTCAAGGGAAAAGGTCAAATTGTTTTAATTTACACCAAAATAAGATGTACCACAGGCAGTTAGGAGATATATTGCAAGGCGTAACTGACTAATGTCAATCAAACTTCCTGCAAAACCTATCAACATACAGGGTAACCCCAGGTTATGAATGTCTCGAGTAACATAAATCTCACGATACGAAAGGAAGTCCATTGAAAATGACGCCTCAACTTTTCCCCCCACCATACATTCAGATTTTTTGGGATTTTCAGACAGCGGACTCTAGTGGCCAGCTCTGGTAATGTGCTTCCAAGTGCAATCACACCATTTCCCCCCAGCTGTTTGGGCAGCCTGCACCTCTTACCATGGCAGCAGGAAGAGTGTTCAGAGAGTATTTGCTCTGTGTTTGGGATTTTCATCATTTTTTTTTGCTGCGTTTCGGTAACTTAAAACACAGCACTTTTGCACTTTTGGTGGATGTGGGAGCTTCTGGAGGTGCCTGGGCTTCTGAGAACTGAAGTCCAACCCATACCTGTCAGGCGCGGCTCCCAAAAATACAGGGAATTTTTGCACATGCGCGAGTGCGCATGCGCAGAACCCGTTTGCGCATACACAGAACCCCGCCATTCAAAATACGGGGGGGGGGCGGCAGGAAAGGAGAGGAACGAGCACCAGAATACAGGAAATCCTGGCCAGTACGGGATACTTGACAGGTATGGTCCAACCACAGAACCAGGAAGTGCCAAACCACCATAAAAACATAAGAACAGCCTTGCTGGAACAGGCCACAGCCCATCCAGTCCAGCATTCTGTCTCACACAGTGGCTCACCATTTCCTTCAGCGTATTCCCAAGCAGATGCCTTCACCTCCTTAGGATTCCCTGGAAATGGCATTGAGAGATATCCTGCCTATCTCTCCAACCCCGAGGTTGAACTTAAGTATCCATAATTATAGCCATTGACACCCTTGCCTCCATGAACTTGTCTAATCCTTTCTTAAAGCTGTCAAGACTGACCGTGTCTTACGTTGCCCAAACGTGGTGAAAACATGATGAAAATCCCCAAAATGGCTTTTTTTCTGACTTGTGGAACACACCTAACACTCAGCTGTGTGGTTGCTGAGGGTATGCAGAACATATTATCTCAGTTTTTGGGATTTTCCGTCATGTTTTCACTGGTTTGGCACTTCCTGTTTCCATGATTGGACTTCAATTGTAAGGCTGGAGTGAGTAGCCCCCACCCTTGGAGAAATGTATTCCCCCCTGCTCTTCCTTTGTTCCCATGAATTTCAGGTGGCATGGAGGAGGGCGGAGTAAATGGAGATGTGCTGTGTCTCCACCGCTTATCAGCCGGAAATTCCAAGGGAGGGGGTCAGACTGAGAGAGTGAGAAAGTGGGTGGGGAAGAAGCAGGGTGATTGAAGACTTTAATTAACCCCACAAATGCTGGTGATTGGGAGACATCGGGACGGGGCTGGAAATAGGTGGAGAATGGGTTCTGGAGTGATGTAGCCATATATATTCCACGTAACCATTTTGGTGTCAAACTTTTGCTATCTGGTTTCCTTTCTTTCCATGGGAGGTAAGCCCGTACCTTACCAGGCTTGGTGAGTGCATGGCCAATGAGGGAGGGCCAGGCCCTCAGGGCTTGTAGTTGAGTTTATTGTTTTGGCACTACCATAAACCCCCGGTTAACGATGCGTATAGACGTCATTTTCGGTTAACGACATGTTTTCCCCCTGAAAAGTCATCTCCCGGACAACAACGTTAAGTCATTATCCGGGAGATCATGTTTGGTCTCCTACCTGTTCAAACACCATCTTTGGGTCCCTGTGTCCGGCTCTCCGCTTACCCAAGAGTGTCTGGGAGGACCTATTCCGCATGGTTTCTGCCTTCCTAGCACCTCACTGGCCTGCCCAACAGCTGAGAAAAGTTGTGGCCTCCATCTTGGTATTAAAGGGGGAAACCAAGAGGTTTCTTCTCTTTAAGAACAGAGTGTTGGGGGTGTGGATTCGATCCCCTCTCCTGGATCCCGTGGATCCGGGAGGGTTAGGGGGACAAAAGGGGTCTTTCCCCCAACCCTTCCAGACCCAGGAGACCTGGCATAGAGGGGGGTTGCAACCCCCACTCCTGATATTAAAGGGGAAAACCCTATCAGGGGCTGAAGGGAAGTAGGAAGTGCCTCCCGGACAACAACATTTCCCAGTTAATGTCACGATGTTGGGAACCAAGAAACATCGTTAACCGGGGGTTTACTGTATTTGCTACTGAAGGCTCTGCATGACTTTAAATACTGAATAAAGATTTCAGACTACTGAAGTTTGCTGTCTCCCGCCTGTGTTCCTGCCTGGGAAGTGGAGAAGAGGACTGGGGGTCAGACAACTGGCCTGAAAAATGCTACAACCCATCATCCCCAGTCTTAGATCAATTCCTGGAAGCCCAGGCACTGTCGGAAGCTCCCAGGAACTCAGGCACCACTGGAAGCTCCCCCTGCCACCAGAAGTGTTTCAAGTTGTCCAAACGTGGTGAAAACACAATGGAAAATCCCAAAAATGGAGCGAATACACTCCGAACACTCTCCCACTGCAATGGGAAGTGGCGCAGGCTGCCCAAGCAGCTGGGGAAAATGGCTTTTTCTGACCTCCAATGGGAAACCGCGCTTTGACTTACAGATTTTTCACCATGTGAAGAACCCCAAGGAACAGATTAATTCCTTAAGTTGGGATTCCATTGGAACCTTATTTCAAATCTGTGCTCCAGTTATAGATGGTGAAGAAGACATTGGAAGTTTTTATTCAAGTGTCCAAGGAGAAATTGATTATACAGTACATCAAAACAACCTGATATGCTGATAATCATAGGTGACTAGAACATAAAAGTAAGAAACAATGAAGGGTTCAGAAACAAAACAGGAGAAGAAGAATCCAATGAAGAAGAACCTATAGCTTTATGTCAAAATCCCAACAAGGCTTTATGAACAAATATAGAAAGCAAAACAATGACCAACAGACTGATAATGTTCAATATTCATTCCAGTCATTAAAAAAGAAGATACCAAGGAGTGTCATAACTATAGGAGCACTGCATTAATTTCCCATTCAAAAGAAATGGTGTTCAAGGTATAAAATAAATACTTTTATCCTATATGGAGCAAGAAACAACTGATGTTCAAGCTATATTCCAAAAAGGAAGAGCCATTACACATGAACACACCAATGTTAGAGGATTGGCCTATTTATTTATTTATTTGAACTTATATCCTGCCCTCTTGCCCTAGGGCAACTCAGGGCTATGCTTTTTATTATACATGGCTAGGTTTTAAATGGGTTTTTTATTGGGGTTATTGTTTTAATTGTTTTAATTGGGTGTATTTGTAAGCCGCCCAGAGTCCTTGTGAGTGGGCCAGCAATAAAAATATGAAATTAAATAAATAAATAAATTTATTTATTTATAGCAGGGATTCTCAACCTGTGGCCCATGAGCCGGATGCAGCCAGCAGTGCCATTTCATGTGGCCCCACCTCCACCACATCTGGAAGTGCCATGTGGTGGAGGAAGGGCAAAATGGCTGTCTGGCCCCCAAAGCTGTCTGGGTCACACTCCCTCAGACACCTTCGGGGGCCAGACAGCCATTTTGCCCTTCCTCCCCCACATGGCACTTCCGGGTGTGGTGGAGGTGGTGGTGGAGGTGGTGGTGGGCCACATGAAATGGTGCCACGGGCCGAAGGTTGAAAATCCCTGAAATAAGGAGTTGATTTGGAGATCTGTTTCTCAGGCATGAAGAAATCCTATCTCTAAAATGCTGAGGTGATTTCATTTTGGCCGCTGCTTCAAAGAGGTGGAACACAGCAAAGGTGGCATCACCTGATTTCCACCAATGCTGGGAGAGTAAAGATGTCTCCGGCTGCCACTCTGTATAGCTGCCTCTTTGGCCCTTGCAAAGTTTCCTTTCTCCCCACCCCACTTCATTGGCTAACCCCATGCAGCTTCTTGAGAATTTTGCAAAAAATGTTGGTTTCCAGCAGATGTGTTTATTTAAGAAATTTGTGGTCATTCGGGAGACCTTTTTTATATACAGTGATACCTCACTTAAAGAGCATAATGCATTCCACAGGATTGCTCTTTAAGTGAGTGTGCTCTTTAAGTGAAACACCATTGTAGGTGACCAATTGTGATTTCTGGTGGAGGGGATTGTGAACCTTGATTTAGTTGTTAAGCGAGCTTTTGTTTGGTTTTAGTTGTTGAACGAGGTGATCATTCAGAGAAAATTCTGCTCTTTAAGCAAGTTAGTCTCTAAGTGAGGCGCTCTTTATGCGAGGTTTTATTGTATAGAAAAGATGCTGGCTTTGTACAACTTGAGCAATGATTTACCTGCGAGATATTACACACCTGCATTCTGAATCTTGTTCTGAATGTAGCAGCAAAGCTTCAGTTACTCTGTACTTTGCTTTTCCTCTTCAGTTTACAGTGCTTCAGATTACTATTTAAATATTTGCCCAACAATCCCAGATGGCAGGCTTGATTATATATATTTGGGGGTGGAGGGGATAAGTATAAGGTGGAATATGCTCATGCTACTTAGAACATACCGCATTGCATTCTCTGATTTCTGATTTCCACTGGATAACTGGTTACATGTTATGTAAACAGCTGCAGATTGTGCCATTGTAAATATGGAAGTATACTTTTTTAAACTATTTACAGATGTACTGGGCTACATTTGCCCTTAAAGGTTCAAAAGCTTTCTTATACCTCTAGAAACCCAATGACTTATAGCTGCCTCATATAGCTGTTACCTCAAATGAGAAGAATATGGCTTTTGTATTACTTCTCTCCCTTTTTTATGTACAGAATTATCAACCATAATTGACGCAAGACTCTGATAGCTGTATCTTCTAGGTAGTCTATCAGGAAAAACACAATCTTCAGTACAGTGATACCTCATACAACGTCCAAACTTGGTTCCACAAGTTTGGACTTTATACGGATTTGGACTTTGTATGAGGCATGCAAAACCCTAGCCGTGATGCCTCATACAACGTCCAAATCCTTGCTGCGATGCCTTATACAACATCGTTTCCATAGAGATACATTGTACTGTAACAGCACAGACTTCAGGGTAAAGTCAAGGAAACAGACAGGAAACTGACAGAACTTTAAGAAATCATTGTCTAAAGGCTAAAAACATTACAAAAACATGACAAACAACCCTGATTGTCCAAGAACCTAAAGAATGCTGCAAAAATCCCAGGAATGCTTCTAAAAATTCTGATGAAAAAATTCAAAAAAATCCAAAATCACGCTCAAAACCACTCCTAAACACTCTTTGCCTCATGCAAAACCCACAAGAGCAATGCATGCATGTGTCCTGCCTTTTATACTGCCCAGGCACAGTGCAACCTGGGAAAACCCCAATGCCTCATACAAAGTCACATGACTTTGTATGAGGCAACTTTTTAAAAGGAATTCGGCGATGTTGTATGAATCCGATGTTGTATGAAGCGGACTTTGTATGAGGTATTACTGTATTCAGCTTCAGATTGTTACAGAGATGAAAGGTTTGGGATAATGTACACAGTAGAACAGCAGTAAAAAGAAGAACAAAAGCCTATGTTTTCAGTGTTGGTAGTAGGAACAGGGTCATTTGTGTGTGTGGACAAGCATACAGAAAGAGTGCTAATTTGCCAAATATCTTTAGAAAATAAGCATTTCCTAGTCTGAAAGCTCACAGAAAATGTTAGATTATTACTATAAACCGTATTAATGGATCAGGAGTCTAAGTTTGTTGATAAAAGCAAGATAAAACAAATTCCATTATGGTGTTATGATTTGTCTCATCAGTGACATTCATCATTTTTAAAAATTGATTTAGAGAGCTGTGGTCACTCTGGCATACAGATAATGTGGTCTAATTGATAAAATTGCATAGGAACTATGGTGTCAATAAATAACTTACTGTGCAGTAGGGAGTTAATATCTCCATAGAAAAAGAGTAAAATTTTACTCTAGCAATGTTAGATTGAGCCCTAACTACTTAAACTATAATAGCTAATAGAGTTTCATAATAACCCAATTTATTTTCATCTAGCCATACAGATTTTGCCTGATATGTTAAATGTCTTGAAAACATAAAGGCTAAAAGATGTCCTGTTGACATTGTTTATCTGGACTTTCAGAAGGCTTTTGACAAGGCCCCGCACTAAAGGCTCTTGAATAAGCTTACCAGTCATGGAATAAAGGGACAGGTCTTGTCCTGGATCAGCAACTGGCTAAGGGACAGGAAACAGAGGGTAGCACTAAATGGACACTTCTCCAAGTGGAGGGAAGTAAAGAGTGGGATCCCCCAAGGTTCAGTACTGGGACCTCTGCTTTCAACCTCTTCATAAATGATGTAGAAGTAGGAGTAAATAGCAAGGTGGCCAAATTTGCTGACGACACTAAATTATACAGGGTAGTGAAAACTGTGAGAGATTGTGAGGAGCTCCAGAGGGATCTCTTGACACTGTGGAACAATCAGTGGCAAATGAGCTTTAACACTAGTAAGTGCAGAGTGATGCACGTTGGGGCAAAAAAACCCCAATTATGTTTATAAACTGATGGGGTCTGAACTCTCTGCAACAAACCAGGAAAGGGACCTTGGTGTCCTGGTGGACAGCTCAATGAAGGTGTCAACCTAGTGTGCCTCAGCAGTGAAAAAAGCAAACTCAATGCTAAGGATCATTAAGAAGGGTATAGAAAATAAGTCAGCAAGTGTCATTTTGCCTCTTTATAAATCTTTGGTGAGGCCCCATCTGGAATACTGTGTACAGTTCTGGTCGCCATACCTCCAGAAGGATATTATGGAGCTGGAAAAGTGCAGAGGAGGGCAACCAGAATGATTAGGGGACTGGAACACCTTCCTTACTATCTGAGGCTGCAACGGTTGGGCCTTTTCACTCTTGAACGACGGCGTCTAAGAGGTGACCTGATTGAAGTTTATAAAATCATGCACGGTGTGGACAAAGTAGATAAGGAAAAACTGTTTCCCCTATCGCACAACACTAGAACTAGGGCACTCCATGAAACCTTTGGGTACTAGTTCTCAAACAAATAAGAGAAAGTACTTTTTCACCCAGAGGATCACTGGTCTATGGAACTCCCTGCCAGAAGAAGTGGTGACAGCTGTCAGTCTTGACAGCTTTAAGAGAGGATTAGACAAGTTCATGGAGGACAAGGGTATCAATAGCTATAATTATGGATACCTAAGAACAACCTCCCGGTTGGAGAGATAGGCAGGATATCTCTCAATGCCATTTCCAGGGAATCCTAAGCAGGTGAAGGCATCTGCTTGGAAATAACCTGAAGCAAATGGTGAGCCACTGTGTGAGACAGAATGCTGGACTGGATGGCCAAGGCTGTTCTTATGTTCTTACTAGCATATTTTGCCCGGCGGTGCCGGGCTTTTTAAAATTGTGTTGGATAGTAAAGGGTTTCATTTTTTTCTTGAACCAATGGTGCTGGGCTGTTTTAAATGGTGTTGTAAGGTTTTGTGATTTTGTAGCTTCGAGGCGCTGTGTCCGCCTGTGGCGGACTTGCGTTCCCAGTGGTTTGGTTTTTTTTGGGGGGAGGTTTGGGTTTTTTCTTTTTTTTCTTTTTGCGTGCTGGCTTCCTCAGTGCCGGGCTCTTTAAATTGGTTTTTGAAGGTTTTTGTTTTATGTTTATGCAAATTTTATTTTATTTTAATTTAATTTAATTTAATTTAATATTATTTAGTTTAAAATTTAATTTTGGTTTTTAAAATGTTTATTTTTACGCATTTTTATTTTTTGTTTTGGTTTTTTGGAGTGAAAAGTAATTCCTGTTTTTTTTGGTATTTTTTGAGATTAGTGTGATTATTTTTGAATGTTTTTATAACTTATTTGTTTAATTTTGGAATTAATCTTATTAGTTTTAATAGTTTTGAATGTTTTTTTCTCTTTTGGCCTCTGGGTGTCGCTTCCGGTAAGTTTTCTCTTTCTTTTCTCATTTGAGTTCTGGTCCTCATGGATGGAAGACGTCTTTTGGTAAGTTCTCTGGGGGGTTTTTTGGGGTGGGGGTGGGTGGAGGTAGGATTTTTTTTGGGGGGGCTGTGGGTTTTTTCTGGTTTCTTTTTGGCTGTTTTTCTGTTTCATTTTTGGATTTTTATGTGTTTTTGATTGTTTTTGGTTTGTGTTTTTGTGTTTATTTTTTCAGGGGGGTGGTGGCTTTCTTTCCTGCGGGCCATGCTGGCTGGCCCGTGGGAAGGAAGGGCAATGGTGGTGGTGGTGGGGGTGGTTTCTTTTCCACGGGCCATGCTGGCTGGCCCGTGGGAAGGAAGGGCAGCGGCGGTGAGGGGTTTCCTTTTTTTCCCCGCAGACCATACTGGCTGGCCCATGGGGAAGAAGGGCAGTGGCGGAGGGGGGTTACTTGTATTTTTCGCGTGCCGGCTGGCCCTTTGAACGGAAGGGCAGTGGCAGCGGGCGTTTTTAAAACACTTTTATTTTTTGCGCACCAGCCGCCTCAGCGTTCTGCGCGCTAATGGCGCGCAGGACGCTGGGGCTTGTAGTTTTGGCTGAGCGTGTTTGCTTACTGCAGCGGTTTTCCCCTGCAGCTTTTTTTTGATTGGCCGCGGCGCGTTTCCGAACGTTCCTTTTGCCGCCCCGCTCAGCCTGATTGGCTCTGGCACAGTGCAGCACCAGGAACATTGGGAATTGAAGTTCCCTTTTTTGTTTGCGACTGGGGGCTCCTGCCCCCGGGTCGAAAATTTCAACCCGACAGTTACCTGCGAACTGGGTTCGGGCGAGTGAACGGAGGCCCATTACGGGCTAGTGGGGCCTGGTGCAACATCCTTTGTCACATTCCAACGGTTAACACACCATTTTATAGGTATAGATGTAAAAGACCATCTATTGAAGTATTCTGTCCATTTCTTGTTCCACTACTTGCCCATCTGTGAGAATATTTATGTGCCTCATGGCTGGTGATAATCCCATCCTCTGTGAATGTATCCAGTCTTCTTTTAAGATTGCGTAAAGGGGCAGCAATAACTTTTTCTTATATTTCCATCTAGTTTTCCTTATTTTCCCCTTTTCTGACCTGAATCTCCCACTATTTAGTGTAAACAGATGGCTCCAGATTCTAATGTTGATAAGACACCATTGTATCTACATACTCCATGCTGTGTGAATAATTTAACATAACCACATCATGTGTCTCTTTACTTGCCTTTTCTTCCTAAGACAAAACCCCTCAAGTGTTGTAACCCTTACAAACAGGGGAATTGCTACCTTTTGTAGCATTGTATTTACTGTCCTTATTTGCCATCACAATTTTGGTGACTGTATAAATAAATGACCTCCTAAAGTTCTGTCTTCTCCTGTGTCTAGGCTAGACATGAAACTGCCAAAATGAAGCCACCTTTTGGTGAGTTCATTCTGTAGTTACTTTCGCCTGACTTAGTGTGAGAAATATTAGTTGGCAACACAAGGTTGCTGTTACCAGGGTATGCCCCATTGTGGTTAAAAAGTACCACAATCTTCAAGGAGGCTCTTTGTGTACCCAAAGTTCTGTCAACAACAGCTTTGCTCAAGTATTACAACATCAATGATGTGATGTTCTTTGTTGAATCAGTCTATCTCACATTTGATCTTCTTTTCCTGCTGCCTTCAAGCTTTCCCCAGAATTATCTTTTTAATGTGTCTTCTCTTCTCATGATATGCCCAAAATATGATAATTCATTTTAGTCCTTGTTGCCTGTATAAAGAGTTCAAGCTTGATTTGCCCTAGCAACTCCTTGTTTGTCTTTCTGATAGTCCTCAGTGCCTGTAATTAATTAATAAATATCTTGCATCAGTTAGTGTTAGGCAATAGTCTGGGCATAAAAAATGTGTGTGTGTGCAGAGGGGAGTGACAAACAACACCAAACGTATTAATTACATAATTTGGCTTTCATTTCCTTTTGTTTATTATTGTATTTTATAGATATATGTTGTTCACCACCTCGAGTTGTGCCCTTGCACTAAGTTAGGCAGTATATACATATTATTATAAATAGATACATAAATATAGTCATGATTTTAATCTTTATGGTAAATTATAACACCACTTTTTTTCGCTTTCTTCTTCTTTAATTTTCTGCAGTTGTCATTTCAAGTTGTTGCTGTTTCCTGCCAGCAATATGCAATATAAGCCAGTTTGCAGTTTATTCTGTATATAGAACAGATATAGCAATAAAATGGTCCTGTCCTAAAAGGAAGCCATTCTGCTTCTCCAAATTCTGTTGCAGTGGCAGCCTCCTGCCAAAAGCATCTGCTACATATCTAGGCGATTAAATGTCGAGGCACATTCATTTCCATAGATCCATAGCTTCCCTTTGAAACATTTAGTATAATTTAAAAAGTAGATAATTATTTTCACCTGAAACTCTTTGGTAGCCTATGTCTTTGATATGATCTCTAGTGTTTTCTGGATTTTAAATATTAAGCATTTCTTGCTCCATATAGGATAAAAGTATTTTTGCAAAACCTTGAGCATCACTTTGCTTGCATGGGAGGTTAATGCTATGATATTCTAGTTATTACAGTTTTGTATCTCCTTTCTTGAGAACTGAAATACATATTGAATATTTCCAGCCTGTAGGCTGTTGTTTTGTTTTCCATATTTGTTGATACATTCTTGTTAGAATTTTGTCAGATTCAGTTCATGTAACTTCAAACAGTTCTATTGATATCTCACTACCCTTGGTGATTTTTTTCTTCCAACTATTTTCAGAGCTGCTTACACTTAACTTTCTAAAACAGTTGATTATTCTTCAAACTATTTTCTTTAAAGAACTCACCTTGGATCTCTTCTACAAAGGTCTTCAGTATATTTTTGCCATCTTCTCTTTGTTTTATCCTGATCAAATAATACTGTATACGGCTTTGTTGATTTTTAATCTTTCCTAATCTTATAGTAGCTTCCTTTTTAAACAAATAAACAACAAAAAAGCAAAGACTAGATAAGCTGATGGTAAAGGTAAATAACTGAGAAACCTTTATGGACTGTCAGAAACTACACATGTGCAGGTCTGAGATTATGGGCTTCAGTATCGGGAATACATTGAGAATTCTGCAATTCAAAAATAGAAGAACACACCCATTATAATTTTGACACTTAGCAATGAAAATGCCTCCCTGTTTTGAAATTTGCTGTAAAATGCCATTTCTGCCCCCCGCCCCCCCCATGGTGCAAATAGTAAGAATTGTACCTGTTGTTGTTCAGTTGCACAGTCGATTCTGACCTTTCGCGACCCAATGGACCACCGCATGCCAGGCACCCCCATCCTCCACTATCCTCCTCAACCCGCCCAGCTCTGTGCGTATTGCATCTACAATACCATCTAGCCATCTCATTTTGGCCACCCCCTTCTTCTTTTGCCCTCCACCTTTCCCAACATCAAGGCTTTCTCAAGTGAATCCTCTCTTCTTATTTGATGTCCAAAGTACTTTAGCTTCATCTTTACTATTTGTCCTTCTAAAGAGCAGTCCCGGTTGATTTCTTCTAAGATCGACCTATTTGTTCTCCTTGCTGTCCAGGGTCCTCCAACACCACATGTCAAAGGCGTCTATTCTTCTGTGCTCAGCCTTCCTTATGGTCCAGCTCTCACAACCATACATCACTATTGAAAATACCATTGCTTTGTCTATGCGGACTACCTACTGTTGAAATATTCCCCTTTTATCTCCTCCTTCCTGCCAATTTACTGTCTCTATTTACATCATACTGTAATCTAGTTCTTTAAGCAAATATTGTATAGGGAAGAGAAGTGTCTCCAGAAGAAAATAATGGTAAACAATCTTGGAGTACTCTATATCTAGAAAACCCTGGAAAGGTCAGCATAAGTCAGAATTGACTTGACAGTGATTTATTATTTTTATTATTAGTGAAGAGGGTCAACTGTCACTTCAGCTGAATAGTGTACTGCTGGCTTTTAATCAAGCTGTAACTAACTGATTCTCTTGCTTCATAGTCACACTTTGTCATCTGTCTTTTCTGTTTAGCCATTCACTATATTCAGCAGAGAGTTCAAAGGAGTGGAAAATACTGAACATGCTTAAACATGAAAACTTCAGGCAGTTAGATGTTCAGGTTTGCCCTGTATCTCAGTGTGGTTCACAGACATATGGTAACTCTAGCACAGTTTTCAAGGTATGTGAGATATTTAGGGAATTATTTACCATTGCTACCCATTAGTAGGTTTCCATGGTTGAATGAGAATTTGAAATCAAGTCTCCTGGGTCCTAATTTGATATTCTATCTGCTATGCAACACTGTCTCTCATTGATCAGTAGAAATGAATCGTGCTTCACTGTTTTTGCAGCAATGGTGTCATCATTCCTTGTACTACTTGGGTATCTGCCAGCTTAACCAACACTCTCTTGTCTTTGTGGAAAAGAAGAAGGAAGTGGTTGCTTTCCCTTTGTGATTTCTCCCACTAAATCAAGCTGAGCATAATAGCATAGAACAGGGGTGCCCAAACTTTTCGGGCTGTGGGCTGGTCATGTTTTTCAGAAGCCGGTCACTACAGCCCGGGGGCCAGATCTGCCCCCCCCAGACGCCAATTCATCTGGACCACGAAGCCCTCGTTTCTCCTGGAAGTGGAAGTAAAACGTGCCTCTTCCAGGAGCGAAGAGGGCTTTGTGAGCCGGATGAATTGGCACTGGGGGCCAGGTGTGGCCCCCAGGCCATAGTTTGGGTACCCCTGGCATAGAATAACTAAATTGGAAGAGGCCTTTTAGGCCATCGAGTTCAAAACCTTGTTCAATGCCGAAATCCAAATCAAAGCAGATATGACAGGTGGTTTTACAATTTTCTCTTGAATGCCTCCAGCATTGGAACACTCACCCTCCTGAGGCAATTCCGTTGTCATATTGTTCTAACAATTAAAATGTTTTTTCTGCTATTCATCCTATATCAGGGTTCCTATAATTTGAGCCCGCTATTAGCTTGTCCTATGCTCTGAGCTGATTGAGAACAGATCTTGTCTCTCCTCATTATGACTATCTTTCAAGTATTTGAAGAGTGCTATCATATCCCCTCTCAATCTCCTTTTCTTAAGGCTAAACATGCTCAGTTCTTTCAGTCTTTCCCGCTCCCTGATCATCCTTGCTGCATGTTGAATTAATATCAAATGCTCTGAAGTGGTGTGATTCTGATACTTTTGATGGAGAGAAAATTTCCCTGTACTTTTAAAAAAATTATCTTACACATTTACCACATAAAAAGTTGTCATGCTAAATGTTTGATATTAGTTTATATCTAAGTCAGAGTACTTGTGTACTTCTTATGCAGCCAGCACTTTGAAGATCTATTAGTAATTAAAGTGGGCAGCATATGATGTTAGGGAAAAAATGCATCCCCCCCCCCTCCCAATCACTGCTGTCTGGATTTTCTCATGCACTGGATAATTTATCCTATTAACATCAAACATGCAGGTAACTTTAGAATTCTGCATCTGCATTATTTCTAGGAAAGCATAATTTAATAAAAAATGACAGTAATTGGCATGGTTTAATTAAATTTCCTCCTCCTCTGTGAACAAACCCTTTTAACTGACCATTCCAGTGCTATTTCTGTATTTATTTGTCATGTGACCAAATGTGTTTTGTCACAAATATGGTATTTATCCATTTTCTACAAATTAAGCTATTAGTATTATGTTGATTCTAAACTGCTTCTTTATCTGAAGGGCAAAGCCACCTGAGAATGTGTTCCTGTTGTTCTTGCTAAACTATTTGCTTCCATTGAACTGAAAACTGTAAAACTGAGAAAACCTGTGATAGATTCAAGTAACCCTGTGGACTTTGATGCTGCTTTTTTTAAAAAAAACCACTATAAAATAATTCCTTTGTGCTAAATGAAGTCAATAACATATTATGTATTTCTTCCTGAGGAAAGAGATGTTACCAGTAAAAATATTTTAAATATTTTAAAGGGTTAAATTCAATATTCTACTGATGATGATTAGAGTGGTTTTTCCTTTTACTTCCCACTTCAACCATCTGTGCTCTTTGAAAATAGCTCTGGAGGGTTTTCCAGCTTCCTAGAGCTTGTTTTAGAGATACAAAGAGGTTGTAATGAGGAAGAATATTCCTTCCCTCTTGGTTTTGATAAATCATAATGTTGCACCTTTGGATAATGTTCTGTATAAAATAATTATGAAAAATTAGAGATTTGGATTTTATAAAGGCAGAAAAGGACTTTATACTTAGCTTACCTTAGAGGTGCAGTGGCTCAAGTCGCTAAGACGCTGACTGGGAAGCGGAAGGTCAGCAGTTCGATTCCCGAGTACTGCAGGACGGAAATGAACTCCCGTCTTCATCCCAGCTCCTGCCAACCTAGCAGTTCGAAAGCAAGAAATTGCAAGTAAATAAATAGGGACCACTTCGGTGGGAAGGTAACAGCGTTCCATGCGCTCCGGTGTCTAGTCATGCCTGCCACATGACCACAGAAATGTCTGCAGAAGCAGACAGCGCTGGCTCTTCGGCTTAGAAACAGAGATGAGCACTGCACCCTAGAGTCGGATACGACTGGCTTTCGAGCAAGGGAAACCTTTACCTTTACCTACCTTAGAGCTGAAAGCATGTTAGTGTTGGAAAGGGGTGATAAAGACTGGCTTTCCTACTCAATAAATCAGATGTTTGTTTAAATTGTTAAAACAAGTCACAAAACAAAGCAAGCTAGTTCATAAATTCTGAGAGATTAGAACTTCTGTGCTCTGACACAGAATTAGCCCTTAATGATTTTCCTTCTCTTAATTACAGCGTGATTTATTAGAGAGAGAGAGAGAGTGAGATCTGGATTGGAACCCCTATTTTGCCATGGAAACTCAATGGTGGGGGCTTGATAGAATGACTCCTTGCATATCTTGCTGACCTTGAAAGCCCTATCTGGGTTGCTCTGAGCCATTTCCAACCTGATGACACACAACACACAGTTTCATTGTATAATATGTGTTTCTTCCTTAGATTTGAAAATATTTGCATGATTTCTCTATCATCCTGTAGTATGTAAGGTATTATAATCAGAAAATTCTAATCAATTTGTTTTCCTTGGTAAAGGTAAAGGTATCCCTTGCTCGAAAGACAGTCGTATCTGGCTCTAGGGTTCAGTGCTCATCTCTGTTTCAAAGCAGAAGAGCCAGCACTGTCGACTTCTGCAGACATTTCTATGGTCATGTGGCAGACATGACTAGACACCAGATTGCACGGAACACTGTTACCTTCCTACTGAAGTGGTCCCTATTTATCTACTTGCAATGTCTTGCTTTCGAACTACTAGGTTGGCAGGAGTTGGGACAAAGATGGGGGCTCATTCCGTCCTGCAGTACTCGGGAATCGAACTGCTGACCTTCTGCCTCCCAGTCAGCGTCTTAGCCACTTGAGCCACTTGCTAGGCTCTGTAATATTTTTTACCCTGTAGTCCAATCCAATCCAATCCAATTTTAATTTATATCCCGCCTTTCTCAATTTACGCCGACTCAAGGCGGCCTTAACAACATATCAGTAATAATCCAAAAACAACATCATATCTCGATACAAATTAAACTAGTATACAGTGCAGATACATATACAGCTTCTCGAATACAATATACAGAGATTCAGCAAGATAATAATAGACAATACATAATTAGTACTAAAAATGTATTTTTGTCTCGTAAAGGGATCCCATCAGCAGTTGGCCTGAGAATGGAGGTAGCTGGAAAAGGCAGGGCACACAAGTAGAAAACTTTCTCATACTGCTTCTGACTTCATATGCTTTGTACAAGAGGATGGCTGTGTAGTTGTCTTTCTACTCATGTTAGGCCCCTCATTGGAAAGCAGACTATGTCATTCATCAGAGGGTGAGATGTCATCAGAGGGTGAGATTTGCTGCATGCACTAAACACAGTCCACATTTTTATGTCTTCGAAAGAATGGATGGGTTTGATTGCTGTTGTTATTATTTATTTATTGGCAACCCCAGATTCCCCCCCCCCTTTATATCCAGATGCTGCTAGTGTGCCTGGAAAACCACTCTCTGGATAATGTGCAGGTCTCTAAGAGGATTATGGCTAATGCTGCATTCCTGGCTGTATGAAAAATTTAGTTTGTGGTTTTGTTGGTTTTAAAACTGTTATCATCTCTGTTATTAGGAGGGACAAAAACTGCTCATTTCTTTTGTTTTACTCATTTGCTGCATTTCACTGTACATCTAAGTGTTTTAATAAAAAAAGAGTAAATGCAATAACTGGGAATACTTACCTGTTGCGATAGAGTTGGTGTCTCTTCCTCCTTGAAACAGTTTCCTAAAAATGAGAGATGATATACAGTATTGGGATTTTAAAAAAATATTTAGTTGCAGAGTGGACCAGGGACTTGAGAAAGATCTACCGTATTTTCCGGCGTATAAGACGACTCGGCGTATAAGACGACCCCCAACTTTTCCAATTAAAATATAGAGTTTGGAATATACTTGTCAGCTGCAGTTAAGTACCTGTCCTATAAGACGACCCCTGACTTTGGCACAGATTTTTCGGGGTTAAAAAGTAGTCTTATACGCCAGAAAATACAGTAAGCACCCAGAAGTCCAGCCACAAGTTGCAACATTAAGTAAATGCTCTGCTTGAAGGATGCGAAAGGAGAGAAAACACTCCCAGAAGAAAGATAAACGTGTAATGAGTTCCGTTTATTTCTTGAAATTCCTGTGTCTCTTATTTGATTCATAAGCAGAACATGGTTCAAATAAACTGTAATAATGGTGGAATTTCAATATATATATAGTCTGGAAAAGTCTCTTGCGTCTTCAAATAATATAAGACTAATAAACTGTGTCTTTAAACCAATGTAGACTACGGAATGGCGATGTCCTTCCGGTAGTTGGACATTTCGTTGCACTTTATCAAGCGTCTACAATATAAAATATGTACAATATAATATGATGCAGCACAATTCAATACAAGGGTTATACATAAAGTTAAATGATATTAGCATATGAGAGCTATAGTGACTAATTTAACCATACAATATAAATGCAGGACAAAGTGGGGCATCTCATGCAAAAATTCACTACGTGTCTATTCAAAAATATCTGTTGCAATTAAATCATGAATCAGTAGTCATTATAAATGGTGCATGTACATCTAGGTCTGCGACAGAGCAATAACAAAGCATCTAAAAAACCTTATAAAGAATGGAAGAAATACATACCAAAATGTATATATGTATATATTTATGTAAGTATCGCGCGTCCTGCACCTCCTGAAGTCTTGTGTTGTGTGCTCGCGTTAACTAACAGTAACCTACTATTCTTTAAATATTCTTATTCTTGCCCACTCATCTGTGATGACTCAGTAGATTTTCTAGCCCCATGTGGAAAGAATATAGATCCAGGTGCTTATCTGAAACTGTTGTGCTGGTTGTTAAAGGGACCTGTCCCTGAGCTAGGAATTATACCTAGCTAACTCTAGCATATGATAATGAAATGTTCATAAGAATGAAGATGGTTCCCAATCTGTGTTCAAGCCGTGTGGTGTTAACGTGTTGAACCGATGAATGTAAAAGGCTTCTCTTTGTAATAGAACCTTTTCCATATTGAGAATATGATATTTGTTGACATTAACAGTTTCTAGCACAATAATCTTGAGGTCTCCTGGTTTGTGTTGTTTGTTAAGAAAGTGATTTACCAGAGGAGCAGTGATGTTCCGGTTTCTAATCCGTGAGAGGTGTTCCCCTAAGCGTATTTTCAAAGAACGACTCGATTGTCCCACATAGCCTAACTGACAAGGGCATATTGCCATGTATACAATATTTTTTGAATTGCAATTAGAAAATGAGGTGAGCTCCAATGTGAAGCTGCTGGAAGGCAATTTGACCGTGTTTGCACATATCATGTGAGTACAGTATATACAATGTCCGCAAATGTGGTGCCCTGCAGGGAGGGACAAGCGCTTTTGCTTTTGAGTGGAAATGTCTGCTCTCGAAAGGAGATTGGCTAACGTCCGAGTTTTTCTGAATCCCACCAGTGGTTTTTGTTGGCATCCCGGTATCATGTCCAATATGTGCCAGTGCCTGTTGATAATGCGTTTAATTTGATTTGCTAGCGGGGTGTAGTCCAGAGACCAAACCAATCTATGCTGAG
Organism: Bradypodion pumilum; assembly: GCA_035047305.1. NCBI lineage: Eukaryota > Metazoa > Chordata > Lepidosauria > Squamata > Chamaeleonidae > Bradypodion > Bradypodion pumilum. The sequence continues at coordinate 405,879,801 of JAWDJD010000001.1, forward strand.
ATGTTATTTGTTCCGTTCGTCTTTCGAGAAGAGAGCTTCTTGTGCGTAAATCCGCTTTCGTTTGTGCGTGTGCAATGATGTGTTTCGGATATCCTCTCGTACTAAGTGTTTGCGCAATGTCTTTGGCTGCAATTCTGTAGTCGTGTTCTTTTGAGGAATTCCTTTTGGCTCTGAGGAGTAAGCTATACGGTATGTTACTTTTCAAATGATGTGGGTGATAAGAGCTATATTGAAGGTAAGCGAAACGGTCTGTAGGTTTGTGGTACAGTTTTGTTTTTATCTGATTCGCTTCAATATATACAGTCAGATCCAAAAAAGCCAAAGATGTTCGGTTCGTGGTATGCGTGAATTTGATATTATTATGAAGACTGTTCATCCAAATGCAGAAATTATCTATGGAGGTGTAGTCCTGAAAAATGAAAAATAAATCATCTATATATCTCTTATAACTGATGATGTTGTTGAAAAAAGGATTGGTCCGTGGGTCCAGAATAAAAGTGTTATCGAAGCTGCACATAAAAATGTTGGCAATTGATGGGGCAAAATTAGAACCCATGGAGACCCCCTGTGTTTGAAGAAAGAAAGAGTTGTCAAACCTGAAGAAATTGTGTTCGAAGCAGGTGTCCAAGAGGTCTAGTAGAAAATGTGCAGGTGGCTGATTGATGGAGCGTGTTTCTAAAGCGTGGGCAACAAGAGTACGCGCTTCTCCCAGTGGGATGTTGGTGTAAAGTGAGGTGATGTCCATAGTAAGTAATACTGCTCCATTTGGCACCTGAAAGTTTTCCATCATTTGGATGAAGTGCGTGGAATCCTTTACATAAGATGCAGAGTTGCTAGCAAACTGATGGATATGAAAATCAATATAGGTGGCCACTGGTTCTAGAAGAGATTGATTCGCTGAAATGATAGGTCTACAAGGGATGACGGTGTCAGAAGTCCGAATTTTGTGTACTTTTGGTAGAAGATAAAACATAGGAACTCTTGGATATTTGTTAAGTAAAAACCGGAAGGTGTTATTGGTAATATAGTCTTGTGCCAATCCTTCTTGTAGTACTGTCTTAAGAATGTTCATAGTGTGGGTAGTGGGATCATGGTCTAGCTTCCGATAGCATTCTATATTAGACAATTGTGTCCATGCTGCCTTGAGGTAATCTTCTTTGTCAAGTAATACAATTCCCCCTCCTTTATCTGCTGCCTTAATCACGATATTGGGATCCGAACCTAAGTTTTTTAGTAACGTCATGTCCTCTTTGGTTAAATTGAAGTGCCTGTTAGACCGTGTTTCAGCAATGGCGATGTCCCGGGTAACTATCCTTTTAAATACCTCGATAGCTGGGTGTTCAATATTAGGCGTGAATGTAGAGCGTGGAGTGAATTGTCTCAATGTAACTGAAGATTCTGAGGGTTCTTTGAAAAACGCTTTGAGCTTGAGTAGTCTGATGAGTTTGAAGATGTCTATCTTGGTTTTGAACGGGCAATACCGGGGCGTGGGGACAAACCCCAATCCCAAGTTAAGAAGCTCTGTTTCCCTAGTGGTTAAATTCCTGCTAGACAAATTGAACACCAGTGAGAAGGTTATTTTTTCTTTGTGCGTCTTCGTGTTCTTTGTTCTAAAAAATCCCTCCTATTATCAATATGTGGTGCGCTCGCCAAGGCAGGTTTGGGTCTGTACCGGTTGGTGCGAAAATTATAAGGGTCTCTAGCTCGCTCGTCGGTGGAAGACTCCGCTGCGTCAGAATCAGTGGTCTCATAATCTGTGGATTCGACAGGCTGTCTCCAGGTGACCTGTTTCTGGACACTGCGTCTGGTAAATTGCCAACGATAAATTCTTTCTGTCTGATAATCATTCCTGTCCCTATTTAACTTCTTGTTCTTAAATGCCAGGAGTTCATCCTTGAAAGATTTGAGTTTATTTTCCATATCGGTGAAATCATCTATGGAACTCCCAGCGACCGGAGCCACCAAGAGTTTTTTTAGATCAGCAATGTCCTTATCCAATGTTGCTATTTCTTGGTGGCATTGATCTATTATCAGCAGTATCAGGTCAAAGGAGCATCTGTCCAAAATCGAGGTCCATTTGTCAAGAAATTCCTTTTTATTGGCAAATAATGTAGGGCCCTTTGTCATACGCAGTCCTCTGGGTATAATGGAAGCTTTGTAATACTCTAGTAGAAATGAGGAATGTAAATCCAACCGGATTCTTTTCTTTTCCAAATATTCTAATTTATTTATCTCCTCATTTGTAATATCAGTGTCAAGATGTAGGGGCGTAGCCTGATTTAATATCCTATCTCTGTCAGCGACCGAGAATGTAAATCCTTTGTCCGTCATGCCGTTGGAGTAGAAAGGTGCGGTAGGTCGGCTGGGGTGTAACAAAAGCGAAAGGAGAGAAAACACTCCCAGAAGAAAGATAAACGTGTAATGAGTTCCGTTTATTTCTTGAAATTCCTGTGTCTCTTATTTGATTCATAAGCAGAACATGGTTCAAATAAACTGTAATAATGGTGGAATTTCAATATATATATAGTCTGGAAAAGTCTCTTGCGTCTTCAAATAATATAAGACTAATAAACTGCGTCTTTAAACCAATGTAGACTACGGAATGGCGATGTCCTTCCGGTAGTTGGACATTTCGTTGCACTTTATCAAGCGTCTACAATATAAAATATGTACAATATAATACGATGCAGCACAATTCAATACAAGGGTTATACATAAAGTTAAATGATATTAGCATATGAGAGCTATAGTGACTAATTTAACCATACAATATAAATGCAGGACAAAGTGCTTGAAGGATGATCAGTCCTGATACCCTCATTTGAAATTTAAGGAGCAGCATGAGGTATAATAATGCAGAAAGGACCTTTATGTCTGAGTTTTGAGACACCACTTGGTACAGTTTTTCCTGTGCATGTTTCTCAAAATCTGGTAATTGCTGTATGTGCTGATAATTAAGGAATAAGAAGAAAAGGAAAGAACCTAAATTAGGGGAGCATATTTCATGAGGGGAGTAGGCAGTTTTTCTGTACTTTCTGTTCTCAGATCCTTTCAGTAAGGCTTTTGGGTCTTCTGTTGGAGACAGCAAAGAGAAAGGTGAAGGGATTCAAATTAAAGAGTGACATCTTGGTCAGCAGCAATATCTAATGCTACCATCTGTACATTGTATGAATTGTATATTAATGTGAAAACAGCAGTCAGGTTGTCGATAGCATTTATAGCAAAACACCAAAAACAAACAAAGTACTATTGGGATTTTTTGTCTTGACGGTTTTGCATTTAGGCTAGCAATTGCATCCTGGGACCAAATTGTCATTTGGTGAATGGGTTGGTAAATTTGAAAACTCAAAAAGCCAGGGAACCCCCTGTTTGAAATTAAATGTACAGGCCTTTAATTTGGCTCAGAAGGGAGGAGGAAAACGGAATAAACCGAAGGAGACAGAAGGATTGAGTAAGTGGTAACATGAGGCCCCTAAACGCCTCTTTGCTGGTGCTGCTGTTTCAGTTATGTTGGGCTTTGTAAAACTTAATAATACAAGAATGCTGTACAACCAGATAAGAGAGGCTGCACTGTGTGTCAGATATTCAGCTTCCCAGGATGACATTTGCCAAGATGGAAATGGCAAATTTAGTTTGTTTTGCAGATGGTCTATGAGTCTCATGTGGCATCATATTAAATTATATAGGCAGGCAGGCAGGCAGGCAATTGTTCTACGATGCATTGAGCTGAGAGTTATGTGGGTTGAGTATCCATTGAGAAACAGTCTCGGAAGCATAAGAGTGCTACACAGGACTGCAGAAGGGAAAGCTTTAAGGTCGGGGACTTTTCAGTTAGCTGATAAAATGAAGGCTTCAACACTGTACAATGGGATGTGGAGCCTTTTGTCCCAAAGGTAAGGGATGCTGTAGCCCATACTTTGTTCCCCCCAACCTCCTTCATCTTGATTGCTGTCATTTTCAATCTTTATCTCTGTTAAGCATTTAGATGTTTCAGAGTTGATGATGACTTTGATTTGTTATATATATTTTAATCTGAGTGACAGGTTTATTTTACATTAATTAGTTATGCTATTCTGGCACTGTAATCTTCAGTGTTCAGTAACTGTATAACAGACATATTAGTAGACGGTATATTTTTTAAAAGCCTTTGAAATTTATAATGTTGTTTAGATCAGCAATATGCCAATTCTACAATAAATACACAATGAACTTTCACATCTGTATTTTTCACTATCTACCACCCATTAGATGCATTTCATTAAAATTGTTTAGAATAAAAAGTCCCTTTCAGCCATACTGGCTTTAATTTCAGAAGTTGAACTACTTTGGAGAAAACCTATCACAGATGCTATTGCTATGTACTTTCTGTTTTCCTGTATTTGGAACATGATTGTTCAGGTTTTATTGTGGATAACTATATTGTTCTTAAAAAGGAAGCACATACATTTGTACATTCATATTTATGACATTTAGAGATGGTGCTTCTTAGTAATGAATGCCTATTATTTGAGTTTTTCTGCAGCATTACTACTGTTGTGAAATTATATGGATAGAAATTCACATCAGAATTATTTATTTACTACAGCAGTTGGATTCAGATTTCTCATAAATCAAAGTCTATGAATCGGATGCTCCCACTAGATAAAGACTGGGAGTGACTACTCCCAATTTCTGCTTCTGTTTGTAATTCCATGTTTTATGTTAAGCTACTGTCGAGAAAGCTGGGAAATGCTGTGGATTATGGCATTGGAAAAGAAATAAGAAAGGAGGAATCAGTAGAATGTATCTCCTACTCTTTCCTCCAGCAAAACATCTGTTGGATATCAGTCATTTGTATAAATAGAAGGAAATCTTTTCATTTGCAGAAAGGCAATGCTGAACCCAATGCAAGTTTTGGCTTTAAATTTATACATCGAACTGTTTATTCTGGATGGAGAAAACCCATTTGTTAGGTTTCTGGGATTTCATGAACATGGCCATAAAGGTTTTGACACTATTGGGACAACGTTGGATAGAGATGTTCTCATTTTATTTCCCAAATCCAGACAATCTGATTTGCAAATTTACTAATTAGCCAAATCAGCCTCTACCTATAACTAATTATTTGCCAGTTGTTTTGTATCTGCTCTGGCAACGTACCCAAGAAGTTAAGGAAGGTTCAAAGAAACCACCTTTTAACATGATTATTTATTTGCTTCTGGCTTTATTATCAAAAAACAGCAAAGCCAGTCTGAGTAAAATGTACTATCTCTGGTCTTGTCATGATTCTGCATCTGATTAGTTAATACTAGCAGGGGGCCCTGCTTCGCGTGGGTGGGGTTTGGGGGGTTGTCCTACCTCCCTGGGTTCCGTTGGAGCGTGCTGTTCTGTGCCTCCGTGCTCCCCAGGGTGTATTTGTTTTGCACACATGCACAACCACAACCTACCCGGCATCCACTCTCTCACCCACTCTCTCTCTCTGTCACACCCAGACACTTTCACTTTCACTCTCTCTGTCTCTGTTTCTCTCTCTCTCTTACACACACACACAAGTGGCTTACATTGGATCGACTCTCTCTCTCTCTCTCTCTCTCTCCCTCTCTCACACACACACACACACAGACACACACACACACATGTGACTCCACTTGCTTGTTCATGCTTTGTCACACACAGGCTATCTCTCTCTCTCTCTCTCTCTCTCTCTCTCTCGACACACACATGCATACATGCACACGCCAGTGGCTTACATTCAGGGTGGATTTGATTTAAATCACTTAGATTTAAATCACGATTTAAATCACTAGTCAGTATGAAAGCGCGGTGCCAAAATGGCCGCCACGCTCTTTGCAGGCCCCCCCCCCACCTGGACTCAGACATCCGGGTGAGTTAGGGTGTGTGGCCACCCCTCTATAAAAGGGGTGGCCACGAGGCAGCCGAGCTGCCATTTTAGAAATAGCGACGGAGAGGAGAAGTTTTCTCCGTTGCTGTTTGTTTGAAGTCTTTGGCTCTTTAGCCCTTGGTCCTTCCCAGCTGGGAAGGAAGGATTCGCGCAGAGCCTTAGCTCTGCTCTGGCTTTTTGTGCTAGGTTTTCGATCCCTGGAAAGGGATCTTGCTCTTTCTTCAAGATATGCCTCCCAAACGGAAGGCCCCGGCGATGAAACCGCGGCCAAAGGGGAGGACTTTTTCGGGCCCTGCGCAGGACGGGGGGCAGCCTTCAGGTCGGAGGACCAGGGCTACGCCCCCGCGTCAGGGCTCTACCCCAGCTCTACCGACCGATACCGGTGGGGTGATGCAGGCTGGTGCTTGGCAGCCGGCCTTGGCTGGCCTACCTCCGGCCGGCCCCTCTGGGGCTTCGGCCCTTGGCCCGCAGTTGCTGGCCATGGGTCAGGACAGCGGGGGAGGGCCTGGTGCGGGTGCGCAACCCGTGCCTCCTCTGGCCCCTCAGGGGCCGGAGTTTTGGGCATGGCCCTATTCTGGCCCAGGCTCTCACTTTGTTCTTCCTTGTCAAATGCCTAGTGGGCCTTCCGGCCCACCCGGCCCGCCTTATGCTGGGGGATCTGTGGCAGTGGATGCGTTACTAACACGTTTAGCTGTGTTAGAGGCATCCTTGGGGATTGCACATAACCCTGTGGGAGGGGGTCCTTCTCTCTCGGCTGGGGGCCCTTTGTGTCCGCTGGCCACCTCGACGGCTGCCACACTGCAACAGGCGGCCAGCCGGGTTGAGCTGCTTGAGACGCTCCGGCCTGCACCTGCCGGTGTCTCGCAGCTCCCTGTTCGTCCAGACCTGCAGCCGGGGAGCCGTCAGGTGTGACCCCAGAGCTCGATTCCGGTCGCGAGCTCCGACGCCCGCCGTGGGCCGGAACCCCCAGTGGGGGCGGCTCACGGGGGTGCACTTAGTGAGTATCAGGTTCAAATTAATGCACCCACATCACAGCCCACTTCCAGTGGTGGGGTTCAGTGGCCCTGGCCTCGTCAAGTCGAGGTGAGCGGGCATCAGTTGCCAGCCTATCCCAGTGCCCCTTGGTTTCATAATGGCACCTTGTTGAGGGTGGGGGTTTCCGCACCTGGGGTAATGCCGGGCATCGCAGGGGCTGTCCAGGTCCCGCTGCGTATGCCCCAGGTACCTAATGTGCCGGTGACAGCTTTGCCGACGACTGGTTATTCCTTGCCCCTTGGTGATCATTTGTCACAGTTCACGAGGGAAAAGATTTGGCGGGGGGAGTACGTGGATATATTCTCCCTATTGAACCGTGAGCCCACTAAGGAGGAGAGAGAGGGACAGGACGACAGAGACAAAGAGCTGTCCCGCCGTCGTAAGCCACCGCGCACCTGGGCCAACTGGTTGCCGGCATATCTTATTTATATGGCGGTGTACCTTAGGGCCCGGCCTGATCTGGCCATTCCTGTGATCCAATACTTGGACAATATTTACAGGGCGATGGTGGATTTCCCTGGCCCATCGTGGTTGGCTTACGATGAGGCATTTAGAATGAGGGTGCCCTTGCACCCGGAGATGAGATGGGATGAGCCCTATCAGAAATTGTGGCTCTTGTACATGACCCCCACGCGTATGGCGCCTGGGGATAGGTACCATTGTGGCCATGCTGTGCAGCGAGCTGCTCCAACACAGGCTCCCCGCCAGCCGGCGGGGCAGGGGGTTCCAGCCCGCTTGCTGTGTTGGAGCTTCTCGGCTAATGGCGTGTGCAATAACCGGCAGTGCCGATATAAACACGAGTGTCCCTCTTGCGCTGGCCCCCATGCTGCCGCCGCGTGCCCGCGGGCTGGTGGGTCACGGGGTGGAGGTAGAGGTGGACAGGGAGCGGGCAGAGCTTCTGCTGATGGAGCTAGCCAGTCAAAAGGCCCCCTCCCCAGTTAATGTGTATATGTTGGAGCGATGGCTCTCAACTTATCCTAGGAAGGAGGGCGCGAGGTACCTTCTGGAGGGTTTCCAGTGGGGCTTCCGTATCCCATTCAAAGGAGTGCGGGGACCCCAAGATGCCCCCAATTTACTTTCTCTGAAGGGTAGGGAGGAGGTGGCTGCCCTGAGTATTGCCAAAGAGGTAGAGGTCAAGAGGGTAGCGGGCCCCTTTTCTGTGCCACCCTTCCCCAACCTGAAGGTCTCCCCTCTGGGGTTGGTACCCAAAAAGGCCCCGGGGGAATTTCGTTTAATCCACCATCTATCGTACCTGGCGGGTTACTCTGTCAATGATGCTATTCCTGATGACCTTTGTTCGGTCAGGTATACGTCTTTTGACCAAGCCCTACGAATAGTGCGCTCTTGTGGTCCTGGTGCCCTCCTGGCAAAATGTGACATTAAATCGGCATTCCGATTGTTGCCAGTGCACCCGGGGGACTTTGAGCTATTGGGTTTTAGATTCCAAGGGAAGTTTTATGTAGATAAGGTCATGCCTTTTGGCTGCTCTATTTCATGTTCAGCATTCGAACGTTTTAGTACTTTCCTTCAGTGGGCCTTTGTTCGCAGGTCCGGGTCTCGGTCTGTAGCCCATTACCTCGATGATTTTTTGTTCGGGGGTGAACGGGGCTCGGACACGTGCACGCGTCTCCTCACTACATTTCAGACGCTAATGCGGGAACTTGGTGTCCCTTTAGCGCCCGAAAAGACCGAGGGCCCATCCACTACGCCCACATTTCTGGGTATTGAAATTGACACGGTCGCACAGGCATCCCGGTTACCCATTGACAAGGTCACCCGGATCTCCGCGATGATTTTGGCCTTGCTGGCCAAACGTAAAGTGTCACTTCGTGAGCTTCAGGTACTACATGGCCATCTTAACTTTGCCTGCAGGGTAGTCATGCCTGGCAGAGCATTTGCGCGGCGCCTATGTGACGCCATGTCTGGCCTGTCAAGGCGCCACCATAGGTCCGACTGACCAGGGGCATGAGGGCTAACCTTTTGGTTTGGCTCAAATTCCTGCGGGAATTCAATGGGGTCTCCTTTTGGAGATCCAACCTTTTAGTTTCCCCTAGGTTCCAAGTACAGTCGGATGCCTCCGGCTCCCTGGGATATGGGATTTACTTTGAGGGGAGGTGGGCTTATGGCCAATGGCCTCCAGCATGGCGGGGCACGGATCGCCTCCGCAATCTTACATTCCTTGAGTTCTTTCCAATCCTGGGAGCTTTGATGCTGTGGGGCGAGGAGTGGGCCAACTCAGTGGTCCATTTTTGGTGTGACAATGCTGCGGTAGTGCACATTGTTAACGCCCAGATGTCTAAATCACCCAGGGTGATGGCGTTGGTCCGCCAGTTTGTGTTATGCAGCCTACGCCTTAATGTGCTTTTTAAGGCCAGACATGTACCAGGTATTAATAATGATATTGCTGATGCTTTATCCTGCCTGCAGATCCCCCGGTTCCGTGCCTTGGCTCCGGACGCAGAGGAATTCCCCTTGCCACTCCCGGCCGAGATTTGGACATTTGGCAAGGAGAGGTGAACCGGGCGATCGACATGTCTTTGGCGCGCTGCACGCGTAAGGCGTATCACCATGCTTTCGTTCAATTTAGAACTTTTTGCGTACAACTTCAGTTGCCCGAAGTGTGGCCCATTCCAGTGGAACAAGTTTTACAATTTATGGTTTATTTACACAGTCAGGGCCTAGCTCCCCGCACTATAGCATCCAGGCTGTCAGCACTGGCATTTATGGCCAAGGTGAGGGGTTTTGCTGACTGCATGAATGATTTCCGCATACGACATGTTTTGGAGGGGTGGACACGGGAACGTGGCCGCCGCCCGGACACTCGCCACCCAATTTCTCCAGGGGTGCTTACCCACCTTGCACGAGGTTGGCATAACCTGTGTTTTGATGAGTATGAGGCGGCTCTTTTTCACGCGGCTACCACAGTGGCCTTCTTTGGAGCGCTCCGCATCAGTGAGTTGGTACTACTGTCTAAGGCGGATGCGACTCGTAGGGCACTGGAACTCGACAATGTCTATGTTTCTAATGAGTGGGCTCAGTTGAGGATACGGTCCTCAAAAGTTGATCAGCACGGCGTAGGCAGTGGAGTTAGACTGCTACGATGTTCTATTGCAGACATCTGTCCGGTTGGTGCCCTACAGGAGTTCTTGGCAGTGTGTAGCACGCACCCTGGCCCGTTTTTCTGCCACCAGGATGGGTCTCCCCTTACTAAATTTCAATTTTGGAAGGTGACCGGTATGGCACTATCCAGTGTTAGCCCCCCCCCCGGGCTCGTTACAGCACCCATTCATTTAGGATAGGTGCTGCATCAACTGCGGCTGCATTTGGGTACTCTGAGGCTGATATATGCCGCATGGGAAGGTGGGGATCTATGCGTTTTGCATTATATGTTCGCCCTCTTCAGGTATGAGTACCAGTTAAGTCACTATTCTCTTTTTTCTTTTACAGACCCTGTGTGTCCCCGCACACCGGTGGCAGTATGGCTGGTGGGCCACAGTTACGTGCACTGGGCAGCGCAGTATGCTGCGGCGACAGAGTGGGGACCCTAGCTTGGACTGCATGCATCCGCACGCATACGTTGGTACGATAAGCGCGGAATGAGATGGCGGGAACTGTTGCCATTCCTGTTTTCCATCAGGGATGCTGAACCGCCTGATGTCCTTGTACTGCATCTCGGGGGCAATGACCTCGCCCAGGTCACTGGCCTTTCTTTAAAATTCACGATTTGCAGTGACCTAGCTTATTTGCATTATATGTGGCCGTCCACAAGGCTGCTATGGTCAGACATCATACCGCGTCATTCTTACAGGGGTGTTGACCTCCGTGCCCTTGACCGCGCTCGCCGCTTGGTGAACAGGGCGGTTGCCCGGTTCTTGGCAGACAAGGGTTTGGGGATGGTCATCCGACACCCCACCATTAGTTTACAAAATTATGATCTTTATGCAGGGGATGGCGTCCACCTGTCGGCTAGAGGTATGAACCTCTTTTTGGAAGATTTGCAAGCAGGCCTGTTGACCGAGCTGACGGTCTGGGGGGGGTGGCGGTGAGTCTTCATTGAAGCCTCCCCGTGTGGCGGGTAGCACTGGTAAGGTAAATATTTATGACCCATAGGTATCCGGCAGGTTTGCAATTGACTGGCCAACACTTAGACAGGTACAGGTGTAATAACGTTGACCGGTCAACGACGAACCAGGCAAGGGGTGATGGCAGGAGCTTTTCAGCATGCATCACCCCGTGATTTGACGGATACACGTCAGAGGGTGGGGTCAGTAGATAGTTTATTGACTACGGTCAACAATTTGTTTGTGTCAACAAACAAATGGATACAAATGGATACATTGTAGCCAATTGCCATTGGCAATTTTGGGAGGAACCTTACCAGTGTTACTGCGGCCTGCTTGCCTTAAGAATTATAATTGAATGAATACCAATTGAAAGTTATGATTCGGACTAGGGCATTATTCAATAAAAGTGGCCCAATGCCTTTATCCATATACCGGTGTCTGAGTCTTTCTTTGGGGGTTGCGCCTGCAAAGGCTCGATTTAAATCATGGTTTTCTACATAAAGACTCATTTTTGCTGGAGTTGTTTTAATCTTAATATTTACAACCAGATAAAGGTTTCATTTTTAGAATAATAACTTTTCAGATTACAGTAGTTTTACAGTTATATCAGAAAATTACTGATTTGGTGGTTATATACCATTAGAAATACATAGATAGATAATTATGAAATTACTGCAAGGTGAACTATCTCCAGTTTAATAGGTTAAACATTCATATTTGGACAACTGTTCTGTTGTACTTTATTGGAAGGAGAAAAATAATCATTACCTTAACATTTAAATAGTTTTATTTAACCAAAACAATAACATTATATAGGAACTTCATTAAAATATTCCCAAACTGGGTCTCTTTTATGGCCTGCTGCCATTACAGGTTTTTCTTCTCAAGGGAGAGAGTGAGAATAATATGATAAACTTCAGGCTGCTATACAAATAAAGATCTCAAGATGCAGAGTTCCATCCTCAAAAGTTTTCACATTTATTTTACTGCTTGCCCCTCCCTCCTCAAACTTTGCTCCTTGTGCTATTCCATTCCAAACAACCTTCTATTCATTGAACGTCTTGAAACATAGCAGCACTTAAGAGGTAAGGGGGTTGATTCTGTGTACATAGATTTTCTGAGGAACAATGGGATTAAGGTCTTTTTCTCAATTCTGATGTTTATTTTATAACATTTTTTTGCTATGAATGAAGGAGGCATGTTATCGTTGCAGATCCAAATGCACAGTTTTGAAAACAGCAAAACCAAGCATTTGATTTGATAATATCTTCTAGATAGAAAAATTGCCCCAAATAATCAGAAACCTCTTGGAGAGCATGACATTGTGAATGGATTAATACAGCCTTATGCCACATAATTAAAAACTAATTTCATGATGAATAACCTTTGGACTATAATGTATCTTAACTAGAACATGATCTTTAGAAAGATTTTTCCTCAAAAAGCATTTAAATAAAAAAAATCCGATTTAAATAAAAAAAATCCGATTTAAATAAAAAAATCCGATTTAAATTAAAAAAATCCGATTTAAATAAAAAAATTCGATTTAAATAAAAAAATCCGATTTAAATTAAAAAATCCGATTTAAATTTTAAAAATCCGATTTTTTTGATTTTTTTTAAAAAAATCATTTATTTTTATCCACCCTGCTTACATTGGATCAACTCTCACTCACTGTCTCTGTCACACACAGTCAGTCTCTCTCTCGTTCTCTCTCTCTCTCTCTCTCTCACACACACACACACACACACACATGACCTACCCTGCATCCATTATCTCTCACCCACAGACACTCTCTATCTCTTTCTCACACACACATGCTGTGTACCTGGCCAGGGGCGGGCTTGCAGCCCTCCCCCTCCCCCACCTGTGCTAGCGTGCAGGCGCTCCAGTCTGGCCTTGGGGGCTGGGGGGCTGATTCTGGGGCAGTCCCACTGTGCTGCTGCTGCCGCCTCTTCATGCGCCCCCTCAGCCGGGTGCCTTCTCATCCTTTGGTGCTCCGGCCACCACCCAAGGCCGCCGGCTCCTTCCCCGTCGCTGGTGCAAGGTGCGTCCGGTTTGGCGGGGAGGCTACCGGATTTCTGGCTTGGTGTGGAGGCCACTGGGTGGTCGCCCGGGGGGGGGGACCAAACCCGGGCAGAGGAGAGAACAGGCCCCCGAGACCTCCTTGCCTCCTGACTTCTCCAGCAGGCATGGGTCAAACAGAGTGCTCCGGTCGGCTCATGTCTGCCGGAGAAGCCAAGGTGGAAGGCTACGGCTGGGTGGGGTTCCCAAACCAGCCGGAGGAGAGACCCAAGTCTGCAACCCCACAACCCACCCACCCCGAATTGTCAGTACCTTCTGCCCTTGCATGACACCTTGATTTTAGTTATATAGATATAGATGAGAGTTGCAAATCTGAAGGAAACTAGTCCTTAATTATCTGATAAATTTTTAACCTTGTCAGAAAGTTGAAAAAGTCTTGTCTTCTCTAAATGTGTAGCATTAAGTTTTTCTTAGGAGAAAACAGAAATTCAAATGAAATTAAGATTTAGACTACTGTTCTTTTAAAATCGCTCTGGTATTATATCCCAATGGTTTCTATAGGATTTGCCCTACATCAGAGGTAATCAATTTAGCCAGTCCAGGGCAAATTTTCTGCCTCTGTGATCCTCTAGGGATTATTTAAGTTGCTGAAACTGTGATTTAATGAAATAACTGGCTTTTTAAAACGTTTATTTGGGGTTTTTACTCATTGGGGAAGAACGTTTGTTTGTTTGTTTATAGCATGGAACAGAAGAGTATTGATTGGTTACAAAAATATCCTAAGGGTCTATACCAGATGTTCTCAACCTTTTAAAGCCAGGGGCCAGGTCACGCTTCCTCAGGCAGCTTTCAGGGCCAGACGGCCATTTTGCCCTTCCTCCACCACATGTCACTACGTGGTGTGGTGGAGGCAGTGGGGGGGCCACATGAAATGGCACTGCAGGCAGCATTCAGCCGGCAGGCCGCAGGTTCAAAATCGCTGCTCTACACCCTGCCCACTCTTGACATAAATGACATGGATATGATTGTACGCACCAGGTTCGCACCAGTTTGCCAGAACTGGTAGCAGAAATTCTGGCTGGCCCCTCCCATCCAAGTTTTGAAATAAAGTAGTCTTAATTCAGGTGCAACACAGGGCTTTCCCCTTGGCCATGCCCACCATACCACATCCACAGTATGGTAGTAATTTTTTTTGGAGCCCACCACTACTTACAATCCAAACATAACTTACTCTAAAACTATGATTCCAGATTTTGTTGGCTTACAGATGTTATCTTCTCTGATCATAAGCCTTGATGGCTATGGATTATGGAAACTGGGTATTCAAAGTTGGGAATTGTTGTTCTGGAAATAATATCAGAAGTTCTCTGCAATTTACACAAAGAAATTGAATGCCAGACACTACAATGCAGAAAATATATACCAACCTGTAGATTGTAAGCAAAGCACACAGTGCTGCTACAGAATGCTCTCCCAGGATACTCTGTACTGTTTCCTCCTCTTCCCCCAATTTATGGTACCAGAAGATGCTGTTGGTTATAGAATTTGCCTGGGAGACATGGTAAAAGCAGGGCAAAATGTGAGAAGTTTTAAAAGGAATGGAAGTAAGTAACAGCACAATAATAATAATAATAATAATAATAATAATAATAATAATAATAATAATAATAATAATAATAATAATAATAATAATAATAATAATAATAATAATAATAATAATAATAATTATTATTATTATTATTATTATTATTATTATTATTATTATTATTATTATTATTATTATTATTATTATTATTATTATTATAAAAACCTTTTCTCAGTTTCTCTGCCATCTTTCCCATCCCAACAATGCTGTTGCTTTTTTTAAAAAAATGTGGTTGTATTTTATTTTTAATATCTTTGGTTTTGGATGGGGCTGTTTTGCCCCAGACCAACTCGGTGCGCAACTTGGGGGTCCTCCTGGATTCGCGGCTGCTGCTAGAAGGACAGGTGGCGGCTGTGGCCAGGAGGGCCTTCACCCAACTTCGGGTGATTCGCCAGTTGCGCCCGCTCCTGGACCGGGACTCTTTGCTCATGGTCACTCACACTCTGGTGACCTCCAGACTAGACTACTGTAATGCGCTCTACATGGGGGTGCCCTTGATGACCATTCAGAGGCTGCAGCTGGTCCAGAATGCCGCGGCCCGGGTGGTGATGGGGTGTGGACGTTATGCCCATGCCTCACCACTGCTTCGGGGGCTGCACTGGTTACCAGTTTGTCTCTGGGTGCAATTCAAGGTGCTGGTTTTGACCTTTAAAGCCCTACATGGTAGTGGGCCAGGGTATCTTAGAGACCGCATCGCCCTAAGGATGTCTGTCCGTCCAACCAGAGTGGACCAGAGGGGCTCTCTAATTGTGCCATCAGCCAGGGGAGCTCGCCTCTCTGGCACAAGGAGGAGGGCCTTCTCCGTGTCCGCACCGGCCCTTTGGAACCTCCTGCCTGTGGAACTGCGTCTCCAGACGGAGTTGTTGCCCTTTAGGAAAGAACTAAAGACCTGGCTGGTGGGCCAAGTTTGGGGTGTGGGTGGGGATGGGGGTACCGTTGGGTGGTTGGTATAGAGAAGTGTGCCTTCCCCCAAGGTCCCTTCAGTTCTTGCGCACCTTTTAGGGGTGGGCTTTTTAACTTTTAACTTTGTTTTATTATGTGTCTTTTTATGTATTTACTGTCCGCTATGTAAACCGCCCTGAGTTGGGTTGTACCTGCGTGGGCGGTATATAAGTGTGAAAAATAAATAAATAAATAAATAAATAAATTTGAAATACCAAACATTAAACGTAACCGAAACACACAATTATTATACTGTAACTAAATTATACATTTTAACAACTTTATCATACTCAAACAAATGGTATTGCCCTCCACTGGTACCACAGATACCTCAACTCCCCATCTTTCCTTATTGTGTAGCCCCTTATCCAAATGTTCTTATTATTTTGTTTGGAAAGAACATTAGCAATGGATCCTTCAATTTCCTGCAATTCTAAATTACAGGAGAATGTATTAAGGATATGGACAAGAGCTATTCCAACGCGTTCCGAGTGGGGGAAATGGTATCCTGCCTGGCATCTGATAATGATAACAGTAAAACGTCTACTTCTGGGTGAAAAAATCCGTTCCGTAGGCTTTTGCTTAAATCGGTTTTTTATGTAACTCGAAGCAAACCCATAGGAAAATGAGGGTTTTTTATGTAAATCGAAGTAAACCCATAGGGAAATGAATTTTTATTATTATTTTTTTGTAAATCGAAGCAAACCCATAGGGAAAATAATCTTTATGTAACTCAAAGCAAACCCATAGGAAATCATGTAAATCGGGACATGGTTTTAGCACAAAATAATTATGTAAGTCGAATTTTATGTAATTCGAGGCATATGTAAGTCGGAGTTTTACTGTAGTTGCAACTTTATGATTGCTGCTTTTGGTACCAAAGCAGTTACAATTGCATTGAAGAAAGTAAGGCTACCCTGTTCTCCAATTGCAGCCAACAATGCAACCAGTTTTTAAATTGGTAAACTATTTTACCTTTTGTTGAATTTTTAATCCATTTGTTCATGCTCTGCTCTGGTGCCACAGAAAACAACTTCAGAATCCCTTTCTTGAAATTTTAATCCATTTGTTCAAGCTCTGTTCCGGAGCCACAGAAAACAAGCTTGTTCTGTCTTCCATATGTTAGTTTGTCAAATGTTTAACTAACAATGGCTCTCATGTGTCAGTTTCTCCTTCTGAGATATGAGGGCCATATTCAACTTCCTCAGCCGTTCCTCACTCTGCTTAGTTTTGCTATCTTTGGTCACCCTCCTCTGCACTGTAGCCTCCAGAGGTGGGCCCAGTTATCCAAGTAAGATCTAGCCAAAGCAGAATAGAGTATTGTTATTACTTATCTTAATAGGGGCTGTGCTGGCTCAGTGGTTAAGAAGCTCGCCTTGTTAGCTGGAAAGCCAGCAAGTTGACAGTTCGAGACCTGACTCTGTCCCAGCTCCTGCCAACCTAGCAGTTCAAAAACAAGAAATTGTAGTTAAATAGGGACCACTTCAGTGGGAAAAAGATCTTGGGGACATGAAAGGAGCCTCATTCGGGTGTCCCCTGAGCAGAGTTTCTCCAGCAAAAATCCTTTCAACCCAGAATAATTTCTGATCCGAAATTATTATACTTGTCTTAATCTGGACACTATAGCTGAAATCCTGTTCATCTTCATGTAATGTAATCATATATGCTGGGTGTAATACCCAGACAGTCCAGGTTGTGCAGGATTTTGCTTTTATAGTTGGTTTTTAGGGAAGGAGGCAAGTAAGGAGAGTATAAGGATAACAAAGCCCATTATTCCACTACCATGGGACTCATTCCACCTGACAGAGACTCACACCCATTCAGGAAGCCTGCATAAAACCTTTAGCTGCTTGGGAGTACATGTGGTTCTGTTGCAGGATATGATAAAATCTATGATAGGTTTCAATCATTGACTGTTTATGGTTACAAAGTAGCCAGAGCAGGTAGAAATAGCAATGTAAATTAGGTAGCAATATGTAGCATTGCCAATAAAGAAATAGAGGAACTGGAAATATCCCACCAGCTTATGCTCTTTATAAAAGTTATAACATCTTTTGGTGCAAAGCAGGTTTTATTTTGAAGGGAAAATAGATCAAAGTTTAGGAACACAAAAAGAGAAAGGAACATTTTTGCATTTCTCCTTTCCCTGAATGAAATAATAAAAGCATTTTGTTGTTGTTGTTGTTTAGTAGCACAGTCGATTCCGACTCTTTGTGACCCCATGGACCATTGCCCTCCAGGCACCTCTATCCTCTACCATCCTCTTCATCCCGCCCAGCCTACTGTGTCCACAACACCATCTAGCCATCTCATCCTTGGCCGTCCCCTTCTTCTTTTGCCCTCAACCTTTCCCAGCATCAAGGCCTTCTCAAGTGAATCCTCCCTTCTCATTTGATAAAATGCATATCTATCTATATTTCCTAGCCTAGCCAGTTAGCAAAAGCAAGATTACATATTTCTACTCTCAAGCAAGCATAGTAACTCCTGTCTCCAACTGCTCTTTGGAACATGCCAACTCTAATAATCATGATGTTTCTTCTTTCATTCCACCTCTTCCTGTATATTACCCAATAAGGCTTCACTTTCAATGTTCATCATACCTACTTCCGTTCTCACAGTTTCAGCTTGTTATGACTATCTTCAAGAGGAGAGAAAGCTGCACCAGGATTGAAGGACACATTCCCAGACTTCACCCCTTGCTCAGGAAAGACGACTTTATTTTCTATTCTAAAAATGCTGCATACTCCTCTACTACCTCCACCCTATTTTAATTGTAGGAGAACCAATCTAACAACAAACCGAGGAAAGAGATAGGTCAGGGTAGGAAGTGTATCTATTTTGATTTTTTTCTTTGACTCACTTTTGCTGTGATAGCTTGTCTACTTGATGTGCATCATGTATGCTGAAATGCTTTATGAAAAGCAGTTTCACACTGCCACATTTTCCCCTGATTTTGCCACAGCTTTGCATTGCACATATAAAGTTGTACAACAGGATTTGAGCCTTTACTAGTGCTGAAGTAGCACAGTATGACTTTGCATTAGCTTTGGTGCATCTGATTTTTCCTGGATTGTTGCATCCCCCCCTGCTCAAACACTGTTGTATTTTCTCAGCCCAGTTCTCCAATCTTTTAAAGTCATCTTAAATTCTGATTGTCTGTTCTGAGGTATTGGATACCTAGTTCAATTTAGAGTCATCTGTATATTCCCACTTCTCATATCCAGTCCATTTATAAAGAGACTAAACAGCACTGCGACCCAGACAGAACCCTATTTGTCCTTTCCCGTCAGGATGGGAAAATTCTGGTGAGCACTCTTTGGCAACCACTTGTAAATTAATTAAAAAACCACCTAATCAGGGGTGTACTGGGCACCTTGGGAGAGTGATGGACAGGAAGTGTTGGGATGCCTATTGGGGGGTTGGGGGGTAGAAATCCCATACATTCCCATTACTTTTGCCTTTCTCTGGGGGGCATCAGTTGCTGGGGTGCACCGGTATGAGTCCCTGTATCCCTGTGAGCCAGCACACCACTGCATCTAATAGTAACATGGTCTAGTCCACATTTTACATAGTCTAGCTCAATTTGGCCACAAGAATGTTATGGGAACTGTCTTGAAAGTATTGCTGAAATCAACATATACTACATCCACAGCATTCCACTAATCTGTCAGTCTTGTGATGCCAACAACAACAAAAAGAAATAGACTAGTCTGACAAGACTTGTTGTTTTTTTTTGATACACATGCTGGGTTTTGATAATCACTGGCCAGAATCCAATTGAAAAACTGCACCAGCATAGTTCTGATGTTATGAATCTCAGTAGCAAATAGGAAGGAATTAAAATGGCAGCATAGGCATGGTGCACAATAGAATTTGTTTTTGATAGGGTCTTTGAGTTCGCATTGGATATTCATTGAACTGAGTTTGGGTTTTATTTCTGTAATGAGTCAAGCTTGAGAGGAATATCATAGATTCTCTTTTTAAACAAGACCATTTCACTTTCTTCTTTTTGTCAACTTATGAGATTCCTTGTCTGTGGGGGCCTTTCCCTAAATACTTGATTTAAAATACACAGTTTAAAGAATTCAATTTATTGTTGAGAAATTTTGGCAGAAGCAGTTATAGATGAAGTGGAAACTTATTTTGTACTGCTTGTAAATTTGAAAACTCTTGGTATCTCAAAACTATTACCCATATTTTGCTTGCCTGTTTTACACGTCCCAAATATTCTGGTGGCACTCTGTGTCCTGTTGGCAGTATGGACACCTTTCAATGACATCTCTTCTTGAACAGTTGTTGTTTGGCTAGTATCAGCAGCATGCTGCCTTAGATCATCTTTGTGGTGCGAAGGTTTCTGTAGGTTGGTGAGTTTCCAAGTGGACCATTACCACAGTGACCAACAATGCAGTGGTACCTCAAATTATGAATTCAATGCGTTCCATGGGATATTTCATATTATAAGAAATTCATAAAGTGAAACACAGTTTCCCATGGGGATGCATTGAAAATAGTTCTGAACAAAATTTGCAAAGTGAAACAGAGTTTCCCATAGAAATGCATTGAAAACCAATTTATCCATTCCCAAAAAAATCATAAAGCAAGGCATTATTTTCAATAGATTTTCATTCGTAAAGTGAAAATTACATTTACCGAAGTGTTCGTAAAGAGAGGTACTACTCTACTAGCCTCTGAGATCTCCAGGTTTTTCCTGCAGTTTTAACATAGTTTCTTCACTTCACACCTCTGAAACAAACTGGGAGCAGAATTACTGCAAAGTCTCTATGTTCAATTCATTTCTTTGTAAAGAGGAGGTGTTTGGCTTTGTATTCTTCCTTCTGAAGGAGAATAGGAGTAAATTGTAGGTGTACTGTGGATGAAATTATAATACAGCCATGGTGAAAACTGAATGTCTCTGTGAAATCTAACTACAGAAAATAACTGCTTAAGGAACATCATTTGGTTATGGCTTACTTTTGATCAACAACTTTGTAATATTTATTAGCTCCATTTAACTGAAGAGTGGGAAAAGGTAGTAAATTAGCCAGGTAGCTGTAAATACTACTCCATTGAACAACACTGGGCAGCTGGGAGAAGTTTAAGGCATTAGGTCTTTAATTTGTATTATAGATAAAGCAATTAGATTGTGTTGTTTTGTCTTTGTGTGTGTGTGTGTGTGTGTGTGTTATGATTTATTTAAGAGAAAATGAAGCAGCCATAGAAAATGGGTACTTTTTAGGATGTTTACTAATGCATCACCATCAACTTAATGCATGTCTTTTGCATATTCACTTTTACAAGTGACTGGCCTAGAGACAGCAGTTAATGGATTAATGGATTAGGGACAGTACTCTGGGACAGAAGGTTTCCTGAAAAACATTTTTAATTGTAAACATGTGTTTTTGGTTTTTCCTCTTTAATTTATTATGTCTTTTGAGAATGAATAAGTAGTGCATAGTTATTGCTGAAGAATGTAAGTTTCACATTCTAAATACATTTTTCTTAATGATCACCTCATGAAAAGTCATCGACATTGTTGATAATATCTGTTATGAGTTAAGCACATCAATGCTTAAAGTCAGTAGGGGAGCCAATACCAAATACCCAACACACACACCCATTCTATGTGAGATCACAGCTGCTGTTCAACAACAAGTTGCAACATACCGAAGAAGATAGAACTTTTAAAAGGCTGATTGACCCAAGTTTTCAGTGGCCTTGGATAGAAGAGTGGCAGATATTAATCCAAACCCCCCTCATATGATAAATTTATTGATGTGGTCCAGAAATGGTCTAGAGAATCTATCCCTCTAGGATATAGGACTTCTTACAACCAAGATCTAATGCATGAAACTGTTGACTTACTGAATGAATATTTTACCCTTTTTGATTCAAATCCACTCAGCGAAGAAACAGTTAAAGGCAGACAACAGGTAGTATCAGCTATCTCAGAGTACAAAAGTGAAAATGGATTAAGCTCATAGAAGAAATCCACACAAGTAGCAGCAGTCAAAAAGCATGGAGATTACTTATTCTCTTAATAATGATGTAACCAAATGCTAATGTCTCAGCTAGCCAAATTGCCCACTAATATTATGTAATGGGAAACCAGATTCTAACCCAAGGAAAAACAATACACTGAAAAACAAACAGATGATAAGAGAGAATGAGGAATGGAAGACAAGTGATCTGACCATAGGAGAGCTGGAAGAGGCAATAGGCAGATGTAAGAACGATAAAGCAGCTGACATGGATGAGATTCGGGTTGAGCAGATCAAACATTTTGGACCAATAACAAAAAAATGGTTACTTAGCCTGTATAATAACTGCTTAAATATAGTCCAGATATCAAAGATATGGAGGAAGGCTTGGGTGATAGCTATACTTAAAATAGGCAAGCCATCAGAAGACCCAAAAAGCTACAGGCCCATATCTATTTTTAGTCATCTATATAAGATAGATGAATGTTTAATCCTGAACTGACAGTCAGCAATAGTAGAACCCCGGCTTATACCACAGCAAGCTGGTTTCAGACCTGGCAAACATTGTATAGCACAAATTATTCACTTAACACAGTACATAGAAGATGGTTTTGAACTCAAGCAAATCACAGGCGTAGTGTTTATAGATCTCACTGCAGCTTATGACACCCTCAACCACGAAGCCTTGCTGAAGAAAGTCTCTCATATCACAAAGGATTTTAAATTCACAAAAATCATAGGCTGTTTGTTGGAAAACAGTAGATTTTTTGTCAATTTCCAAGGACAATGCAGCCAATGCAGAATTCAAAGAAATGGCCTCCCACAGGGCAGTGTGCTAGCCCCCCCCGCCCCCCCGTAACATATATACTAATGATCAACCACTGCCGGAAGCCACTAGGAGCTTTCTTTATGCCAATGACTTGGCAATTTCTGCACAGTGCATAACCTTTGAGGCTGCTGAGAAAAAACTGACTGAGGCTATGAATTTAATGGCTATATATTATAGGGATAACCAACTGAAGCCAAACTGCCTAAAAACTGAACTCTGTGCTTTTCATTTGAAAAACCATGAGGCATCAAGAAGTCTGCAGGTGACTTGGAATGGCACCAGGTCCGAACATTGCTTCACCCCCAAATACCTGGAAGCTACCCTGGATCAAACTCTCACTTTCAAGACCCACTGCCTTAATACCAAACAGAAGGTTTTAGCCGGGAACAATATTCTGAGGAAAATAACAGGCACAAGTTGGGGTGCCCAATCATACACATTAAGAACTTCTGCACTAGCTTTATGTTACTCTGCAGGAGAGTATGCTAGTCCAGTGTGGTGCAGATCAAAGCATGCAGGGCAGGTGGATGTGGCCCTAAATGAAACAGCAAAATTGGTCACAGGATGCCTAAAACTAACCCTGATACCAAAAGTCCATTAAAATTCCATTGAGAAAGTGCTGCTCAGAAAGAGTGGGTCAAAGAGTGGGGTTTTCCTGTAGATAATAGCCTGTGTGAATGCGGAGAAGTATAAACTATCTCCCATATGATACAATGCATATGATGCCCCTCAACGTGCACTGAGGAGGACTTTATGTTGATGTGGCCCAATATTGGGTGAATGTCATCTAGCCCTTTTTAATTATACAGTGGTACCCCATATAATGAAATTAATGTGTTCCATGGGACCTTTCGTTCTACAAATTTTTCATAGTACGAAATGCGTTTCCCCATAGGAATGCATGGAAAACCCAAATTTCTGTTCTAGACCTAAAAAAAAAAGAATAGAAAAAAATCACCAAACCCCTAGACCACACAAAATGTGAAGATCCTCCACCTAACTTGTCACCAAAACACAGAGTGCTGAAATGCAGCAGAGGCGGGGGCAGAATTGCGCACATTTTTCAGCTGCATTTGCAGCCTCGATGGTGGCAGTGGGGTGGGGAAGCATTTTTGCCTTGTTATCGGCCTGAGAACGTGCCGATCTAGACACTTCCTGTTTTGCCAACCCACTTCCAGTTTTTGTTTTTGGTCCTCCAAGGCTTCCCTTGGATGGGGGGAGCTTTGGGGAGCATTTTCACACCATTTTTAGTTTTTAGGCTACCAATTTTGGTGATTTTGGTGCCAAAAACATGCCAAAAAATTAAAAAAATGGGGCAAAAATGCTCCCCCAAGGACCCCCATCCAAGGGGAGGAACCCTTGGAGGATCAAAAACAAAAACTGGAAGTGCCTAGATTGGTGCATTTTCGGGCCGAAAACAAAGCGAAGATGATCCCCACTCACCACCGCCATCGAGGCTGCAAATGCAGTTGAAAAAAGTGCATGATTCTGCCACCACTGCCACAAAGAGAAGCACTGGGAACAACTTTTTTCTGTACAGAAAAAATCATTCTATGAGGAACAATTATTCCTAGATTTCCCTTCGTTGTACGATTTTTTTTGTTACAAGAACCCATCATTGTATGGGGTTTTACTATATTTTGTTTTTAGATCTGTTAATTTTAGCTTTGTATGTTATTATATGCTGATGGTGCATCTGAAATGAATAAAGAAAGTCACATGTGTGTCATTAATTTGATTGAGTTTTCCTACTTGGAAGTTGCCATTTGTGCCCATTCTGTTCTGCTCTGGCTGGTTTGGGGCATTAAAGGGTTAGCGAAAAATATTGTTTGATGGTTTGGATTTTTAAAATATTGTTCTAATGTGTGTCTATCATATTTCACAAGCATTGGCATCAATTATTATATCAAGTACCAGTTCTAGCTTGTTCTGTTTTGGCTGTTACCTAGTGAGTGTCAGAGATGAAAGGAAACACAGGCTATGATAGTGTCAACCTCTACAGACAACATATTTGATGCATAACTGCAGTTGCATAATGTCAATCCTACAACATCCTATCTGCTATTACTATACAGTAATTTCCATCATATTAGACGCATCAGAGTATTTTAAGGGGAAAGAAAGTATTTGCCGGCATATACCTGTAAGACACATTGTAGTATAAGACACACTCAATTTTTCCGGTGTATTTTAGGGGGTGTATAAAACACACTCCATTTTCTGGTGTATTTTAAGGGGGGAAGTGTGTCTTATACACTGACAAATACGTACATCATTATCCGACACCAGCAGCTTGTGTAATTGTGATAGTGTCTAATAGTAGCATGCAAAATTTTTAGTGGTGGAGTATACAACTCATTGTGATGTGCCTTTATTATCTTCTATTCATACTTTTCATTCTATATGTCTGGAATTCTGCCCTGCTCCACATCAGTATCCAGAATGAAATCAGAAATCTGTGAAGTTACACTTGTGCAAAATTGTCAAAAGCAGATCCAAAATGCATTATGCCTAATACATTAAAATATAGGTCATATTTATATATTTAAGGGAATGTATCAACCTCAGTCCATCAACAGCTGTCTTTGAGTAGTCTGGAGAGATCAGCGATTTCTAGAGGAAAGTAAGAACTGTTGCTTTCTTTTGAAAAAGAGAACTGGCAGCTACTAAGGAAAGCACATCAGTAGGGATCATTAGCAGCAGTCCTGCTACATGTCTCCTCTCTGATAATGTAGCTTGGTATGACAGCAAGCCTTCAAGAGAGGAAATATGAAAATTAGTAATATAGAAAAATATGAATAGGTATCATAACACATTAAGAAATCTAATAAAATGTCGTGTGAAGCACATGTCTGCATTTATTAAAAGAATTAAACTAATGTCTGCCTTGTGGACAGCAGCAGTTGCATAGTGACTCAAAGGGAAACTTGCATATAGACATAATTCATAGGGAAAGTGTGGCTTGTTAATGTTTTGTATGGTAAGTCTATGTGCGAATATATCTTATTCTAAAATTGACATCCTGATCACCGGGAAACTCATCCCATTGAAAATAACATCAAGAAAGAAACAAGGCAAAACTCACTAAATTTCTTTTTATCTCCTTAGTGTCTGAACTACAAGAAGAAGGCATAAATGCCATTAACTTACCACTCAGTCCAATTCCTTTTGAACTTGATCCTGAAGATACTATGTTAGGTAATTTTCAATAATATTTGGCTTTAATCTAAATGTTTGAAGTAAAAAAAAAACGAACTGTTTTATAATGCATTATATCTTTCTCATTTACACATTTTAAAAGAGGAAAATGAAGTCCGAACAATGATAGATCCCAATTCAAGAAGTGACCCAAAATTGCAAGAGTTAATGAAGGTAATAGTATTATAGTTTAACTTTTGTGTTTTGCTGCTATAATTTTAGTGTTTAATCTTTTTTATTGGAGGTATAAGCCAGTGAACCAGATTCAGCCTCAACCCTCATCATCTATCTGTCTTTTTCTCCATAAAATCTAATTCCGGGTCTTCTGGAACAATTGATCTGTGGATCATAAGCTTAGTTGAAGAAAATAGTTGATGACTTTACTGTTCAGTTTTAGCATTGAAAGTTCCTTTGTGTGTTTTTAAATCTAATTTGTTTATAATTGAGCTGTATTTACCTATTTAAAATATTGTATACCTTACCATTTGTTGAAGGATAAATACAAACAACCTCATGTAAAATAAAGAAATGTCTACCAATAGTGGAACAAATCAAACTTCCAGCAGCAGCTGACTATGACAGAAGAATAGATCGCAGTGGTGCACATCAGCAGGTTCGCACCAGTTCACCAGAACCAGTAGCAGAAATTCTAGCTGGCCCTGCCCATCCAAGTTTTGAAATAAAGTAGTCCTAATTCAGGTGCAACGCAGGGCTTTCCCCCTGGCCACGCCCACCATACCACACCCACCACAGAATAGATGGTATTTCCCAGCAATTAATCAACAAGCATCAAAAGCTTAAAAAGATGGGACAAGAGGCTGAAATTGTATTCCATTTATCAGATAGTAACCAGGCATCAAGTTCATAAAGTTCTGTGTTGCATGAACTAGGTCTTCAGTCTAGCTCCTTTCTAAAATATGTTTAAGTCCTATTGAAATCTTTTGGAGTTAAGTGCATTTGAAAGTGGTCTGGGTTGTAAGATTACATATGAGTTTATTATCTTCACAGATAAATTACGTGTTTATAAGTGTAAGCTATGGCTATTAGTTCCCTGCTCCCTGTCTCCCTTCCACTCCCACTTCTGCACGCATACGCGCACACACAAAGGAAGAAATTGTGTGTCTGGAAAAATCTGCACTTTCAAAGTGATTTTCACTTCCTGTTAAGTTGGAAAAAGAGCTACATCAGGGCAGGAACGCCTTTGGAACTGTATATCTGGATGTAGGATCTTCTATTCCTGGCCAGGCAAGGAAAGATCTACCATGGGTTGCTCACCCATAATTCAGTTTAACATGTAATAGTCTAGTATGCATGTAACATAATATGCATTTGTATAAATGGAATTACTTCAGTGGCTGGTTGGCTCAGTGGCTTAGAGGTTGGGAGATAAATTCCTACAAGAAGAGCCAGCCTGTATAGCCATGGGAAAGCTGCACAGTCCCAGGGTTCTCCTAGAATAAGGAAATGGTAAATACATTTCTGTGTATTCTCTACCTAGAAGCCATTGGAAAGAGTCTGCATTAAGTCAGAATTGACATGACAGCACACAATTATACTATTAATTCTTTCAGTATATATTGATTAACTTCTAATTTTGCATCAGAGCTTTTTGATTCCCCGTGCATTTGCTGAACAATCTTGAGCCTTTATTGTCTCCAGTGTCATATATGTTTATGATTGCATGTGTGTATTGCTAGATCTTTGTCTCTTGCACAGGTGCTAATTGACTGGATCAACGATGTTTTAGTAGGCGAAAGAATAATTGTAAAAGACTTGGCTGAAGACATGTATGATGGGCAAGTACTGCAGAAACTCTTTGGTAAGAAATTATTTTATCAGAACAGTTTTGTCAATTTACTAGGAGCATGGATGTCATTAAGAATGACAAGTAACTGATTTCTATTCATCTGCACTTCATACTGCTCATTAGGCTTAAAGGGGAGATTTTGAAGCTCACCATCCCAATTTAAACCAAGATATCTTATGTACTGCACATGAAGCTACTAGTTGCTTTGTTATACATGCGGAAGGCAAATTCAGTTGCTTCCAAGTGACAATATTGAGTCCCTGGTGGGATGCTCAAGCGTGTGCCAAAACAAAGGATCTGCGCACCCCAAGAATTCTAGTAGCAACTCATTAAATGCCAGCTAAAAATGAGTGAAGGACTCTGGTGGCTTAGTGGTTAAGACGCTGAACTTGACAACTGTAAGGAAAGCAGGTCAGCAGTTCAAGACGCGAGTGCTGCACGACAGAGTGAGCTCCCATCTCTGTCCCAGCTCCTGCCAGCTTAACAGTGCGAAAACAAGAAATTGCACGTAGATAAATAGGTACCACTTTGGTGGGAAGGCAACAGCCTGCCACATGACCATGGAAACATCTGCAGGTGCGAACAGCATTGGCTCATTGGCTGTAAATAGAGATGTGCACCGCACCTTAGAGTCAGATATAACTGGCTTTCAAGCAAGGGTGACCTTTACCTTACCTTTATCTAACATGGCTGAACGTTATTCTTGCATGCATAATGAAGCAACAGAATTTCAAACAAGGTATTGCTGAATTTATCACAAAACTTACAGGCTAGAATTTGAAATTTGATGTTCTTGAAATTTCCCCATTTATTCCTCATTCCTTTTTTATGTACCACTGGTAGTACAATCAGTTCTAATCCCAATTTATCTTATATATCTTGGGTATTTGAACATCCATCTATCTAATACAACTGCCTAATATAAATATATAAATTTGATACCTCCAAATCTCTACTATAAGTAAGCATTCATTTAATGTTTCATAGATCCTTCAATCCATACATGATTCCATCAAAAAATCTGATAACCATTGCATACAAACACACACAGAGATACATATTTCTCAATTCTGTCATTTTCCATGGTTCATAGTATAGTTGTTTTCAGCTTTAAGATCCAGATTGGTGGAAGAAACATGGTTAATATTGTTGAAATGGTCCGGATGGTGTCATGTGTGGAAAATGTGTTTCCATTCTGTTAGGTAAAGGTAAAGGTCACCCTTGTTCGAAAGCCAGTCATATCTGACTCTAGGGTTCAGTGCTCATCTTTGTTTCATAGCCAAAGAGCCAGCGCTGTCTGCTTCTGCAGACGTTTCCATGGTCATGTGGCAGGCATTACTAGACACCTGAGCGCATGGAATGCTGTTTACCTTCCCACCGAAGTGGTCCCTATTTATCTACTTGCAATTTCTTGCTTTCAAACTGCTAGGTTGTAAAAAGAAATAAATGGAAGGTGGGTTGACCGAAATGATTCTGCTTTGCTGAAAGAATGCAGATCTCTGACAAAAAGCAAATTGCTGAGAACCAGTTGGACCTGAGAAATTGGGGGTAGCTGATTCAACGTCAAACATCAAATTAGGAATATGGACACAAGCCCCATTGTGGTATGTGGAACAAAATGTTTTCACACTAAACTTGGTACATGGAGTTGTGGTATAAACCTGGCTGCTTTTTCTTCCATTATCACTTCAGAAAAGCTTGAGTGTGAGAAGCTCAATGTTGCTGAAGTCACACAGTCTGAAATAGCTCAGAAGCAGAAGCTACAGACAGTACTTGAAAAGATCAATGAGACCCTTAAACCTCCCCCAAGGAGTATCAAGTGGAACGTTGACTGTGAGTTATGCATGTTACAGTGGAATTCTTACTTACTGATTATATTAACATTTGTATTTACTTGTTGAACCACATAAGGTATATTGCATTGGTAAAAACTGGCATAGACTAAGAAGAATGCTTCAAGTTAAATTTAGCATCTAGAATTTTGATTTACTTTATACAAAACTGTAGATAATTGTACAGGTGTCAGATTAGTAAATTAGATTCCTCTGTTGGAATCATGCACAGAATACTATGGCAGATATTTTTTAAAGGTTGAATGTCCTCATTCCATGCAGAGTACAGTGGAACCTCGGTTTACGAATGCCTCAATTAATGTAATTTTCAGTTTACGAATGAAAATCCATTGGCAATAATGCCTCAGTGTACGGATTTTTTAAATGGATTAATTGGTTTTTAATGCATTCCTATGCGAAACTCCATTTCAGTTAACATATTTTGGTTTTCAATGCATTCCTATGGAAAATTGCATTCAATGCATTCCTATAGGAAATTCTGTTTACAAATTTTTCATAATACGAAAAGTCCCAGAGAACACATTAATTTCTTAAACTGAGGTTCCACTGTTCTGCAAAATGGTCTTGTATTCACATGGCAAGGAATGACATATTTCCCTCATTCTTTGTGAGGTGAGGGTCCTTTCCTTTTATTTATTTGATTATAGGGTTTTAAACTGCCTTTTAAAAATTTCAGGGGTTTTGGCAAGCCAGTGTGTAAACAGTAAATATAACAATCTAAATATATAATCATTCTGTGTGTGTGTGTGTGTGGGGGGGGATAGATGCACAAATGGACAGCATTTCATAGGATAGCAATTAATAAAATCAATGAAGCGCAAATTGAAAACAAATTTTATAAACTACCAATGCTCCAGCTACCTGTATTTTGCAGCAGATGCAGAGAGGAAATTCTTAAAATGTTTCTATAGCCTCTCACTGTGGAACTTGTCAGCACTGAGCAAGGAATGGCCTATGACAGTGATGGCCAACCTTGGCACTCCAGGTGTTCTTGGACTTCAATTCCCAGAAGCCCTGATCAGCAGGAATGCTGCCTTGTGCTTCTGGTAACACAGGTCCGGAAAAAAAATCAACTGCATAGGATAGTTTTGGTAAATTTTATGTTTTCTAGTGTGCTGAATCCAAAAATGACCTTGATTTATATGCTCCTCCGAACACACTTTCACTTTCCATTTTCTGTTTCCCGTTTGAGCATCCAACAGTAGTCAGCTAGCATATTAATGTTCCATCTTCCTTGGAAGCATCTCTCGATATCACAGACATCCTGGTGAAATCTTTCACCTTGCTCTTCACTGTAGGCTCCCAAGTTTTCAGGAAAATAGTCGACATGGGAGTGTAAGAAGTGAATGTTTAAGCTCATCTTGCATCTTGCATTGTACAATGGTTTTGTAGTGAGGGTCTTTAGTATTCCCTAAAAACTTGTGAACTACGTCTTTGAAAGAGTCTTACCTTTCCTTTTCTTTTTCTCTCATTGTTTCTAAAAAGAGGGGATCGGATAACAGGTTTCGTATGTCAGGGCCAGTAAAAACTCACTCTTTCAACTTGGCTTCAGACAGTTTTGGGAACTTGGAACACAGATATCTGAAACATTCCCCATCTTTTGGCAGTGATTTAACAAACTGCTTCATAAGCCCTAATTTAATATGAAACCTTTTTTGCACAATATGAGGGTTTAATTTAATAAACTTTTTCGGTTGGAACCAAGGTCGTATTAATGACGCGTTTTTTACCAGGGATTAAGGCGTCTAGATGTGGCCAGTCAGTTTTTGTCCAATGTTGGTCTCTGGCTTGACTGTCCCACAAACATAGGTAGCAGAGGTATTTTTTATAACCTGCCTGCTGGCCTAACAACATGGTTAGTATTTTAAAGTCTCCACAAACCATCCAGTGATGTTTTTGATATTTCATTTTGTCAAGAATCACAGTTAAATCATTATAGTTTTCATCCAAATGCACCGAGTGTCCTATAGAAAGTGATGTAAATGTATTTCCATTATGTAGCAAGACTGCTTTGAGGCTTGTTTTAGATGAATCAATGAACAGGCGCAACTCAGATGGATCATATTCTATTTCAAAGCACTTCTTTAGCCCTTGAACATCACTGCAATAAACAAGATTTCCATCTTTTGAGAAAAACTGAGTGAATTCTTTCTCTCGGTACCTGTACCATGAAAATGATGTTCCAGGTGACAGCAGGTTTAAGTCTTGACCCCAGCAATTTGACTGAATCTTTGGAAAGGCCTAAATGTCTAACTAGGTCATTGAGCTCGCTCTGAGAAAAAGGTTGAGGTACCTCATCAACAGAAAAATCTGAGCTAGATTCGTCCTGGGAAATCAATGTGTCTCCGTCCTCCAAGTTGCTCAGGATATTATCCAAACTGGAAGGTGGGTGTGGAACTGGTATTTCAGAGCTATGAAGCACTGGACGAATAGCTGAATTAAGGTTTGGGTAAGATATCTTCTTTTTATTTTTTTTATTAAAGCCTTTCACATCTACTGAACAGAAATAGCAGTTGGTAGTGTGGTTTTGCTGTTCATCATAGGGCATTTGCTGTTCATCATTTGGCATCATAGGGATGGCAAAATGGAATGAGGTTTTCTTACCTTTAAACCACAAATGAAGATCTTCTTCGCACCTTCTACACACCTTATGCTTTGTCTTGTTCCCCAACTTTCAACATCACTTATGTATCTTTGTTGACTTTTAATAGTGTATTCGCCACAAATAAAACAAAAGTTGTCCAGAGAAATAACACAACCTCTTTAAGCCATAATACAGAACTAAAAACGAGCACGGTCACGTCTGAATGCAAATGAATGTGGCTCATACAGCAACCAAGATCCTGAACTTGTTTAGAATGTTGAAACATGATCAAATCTGACAGTAGGCGCATTTATACTCATTTATAATACCCCAGAGAACATGTTGAAACATGCTCAACCCAGCCAGTAAGATTCCTGGATATGTTTACCTTTCACTACAAACAAATAAACCTTTTGGGACATGATCATCTGAGCTTGCTCACACCACTAAACCTACACTATGCCCAGTGGTGGGCTCCAAAAAGAATTCCTACCACACTGTGGGTGTGGTATGTTGGGTGTGGCCAGGGGGAAAAGCCCTGCGTTGCACCCGAGTTAGGACTACATTATTTCAAAACTTGGGTGGGTGCGGCCAGTCAGAATTTCTGCTACTGGTTCTGGTGAACTGGTGCGAACCTGCTGATTCCCACCACTGACTACGCCCCCCCTCCCATTCCTCTTATTTTCTCTTTGCATTCTTGATTCTAGCTCTAATAAATATTAAATGAAAGTAAGAAATAATTTTTGGATAGGGTTTTTAGAATCAAGAATAGGATATCAGATTTTGGGTTAAAGGCAAACTTCACACTAAATTAAACTAAAAACACTGGTTTTGCAAGAAAACTTGACGAGATGGAATTTCTTAAAGTATTTTTCTCGGCTTCACTAAGTAAAAATCTATAAGAAACAGTAAAAAAATCCTATGCAGTTTTGTTGTTGCAGACCTGTGTAATTGAAGTCCAAAAACACCTGGAATGCCAAGGTTTGCCATCTCTGGCCTATGGACTACATTTGTTTCCCTGAGCTCCAGTAGAGCTCCTCAGGGTGCTAGACAGCACCTCCTTCAAATGCTTTGAGCCACACAAAAATGGGAAACTGTATCTGTGGAGAAAATTCCACACACATACACAAGCCTTTGTTTAGCCCAGTGTTTCTCAACCTTTGGTTTTTGGACTTAAATTCCCAGAAGCCTAAGTCAATTCCCCCAAAGCACTGATCAGCCAATGTACTGATTTGGGATTCTGGGAATGGAAGTTGCCCTGTGGGCCCCACGTTGGGAACCACTGGTTTTGCCAACCACAGATCACTTCCTGTCTCTTGGGTGAAAAAGGGTTTGATTCCAGATTTTCCTTGTTTAATTCCAACACTTGAGCCAGCTGTTCCCTAAATCTTAAAGAACGTTGAGGTCCTATTCATTTAATTAGAATTTGAAATGAGTGTGACTGATACACAGGCTGCTTCTTTATGCAGGGAGTTTGCTGGCTGGAACAACTTTCTCACAAATAGGTGGTGTTTTAAGCTTGTTAAAGAAAGCTTCACTTTTATCCTGCAAGAGGCATGTAAATGTTGTTGTTTGGACTATGTTATGCAGTATATGTATAGAAAAATATCTTCATGAAAAGTGATAAATGTTGAAAACAAGTTTAGACTTTCTGGTTCCTTTTTTTTTCCTATAGAGGATGGATCACTTTCTCTGCTAGTAAAAGAAGGCTAGCTTATTGCCACTTCTGGTCTTTTGGTTGTGTAACAATGTGTGAGTGGCCTAAAAGCCAAAAACTGGTCAATAACGTAGCTAAAACTGATCGTAGCATAACTGCACCCAAGAACTTGGTGGCAATACTGTCACAGGACAGTAATAGTGAGTGAGCTACATCTGTAATGCAGTTAGAAACTGTTTTCTTTGTTTTTATGGATTTAAAGTTTCCTACAGTAAGCCTTTTAATATCTTCTTCCATATCCAGGTCAGACTTTAAACTGCCAAAATGAAGCCACTTTTTTAATGAATCCATTCTGCAGTTCCTTTCGCCTGACCTAGTGTGAGAAAGATCTTATTAGTTAATGGCAGATGCAAAACTGCTGAGAATAAGCTACAATAACAAGAAATCTTAATAAGTTCATGAGGAATGTTTGAGCCATTCAATTTAGTAAGTTATTACTCAAAAGGTGCAAGCTAAATAGGCTCATTTATTTTCCTACAGACATTGTGATACTTAAAAATGAATTAAGTGCACGTTATGAATACAAAAATATCCTGCTTGTTGTTCATACATTGACACTAGAATAGCAAGGATAAAGAAATGGCATTGGGATTGTACAGATATCACTTAATACAGCTGCATAATAAAACTTGCCTTTTGAATCAAGTGTACATTTCCATCTTTCAAACCAATGGAATCTAGGCAACAAAATCTAGCTTGAGGAGTACTGTTGATTAAGCTGTTTTCATAGGTCCAGTTGATTTATGGCAGGAAAGAGAAATAGTTGGAGGAAAATACCTTTTCAGAAGTCTCTAGTGGGCAAAGATGCCGAAGGATAAAATATCTCACACAGCCAGGGAAAGGGGCACTTCATGTGAAAATAAATATTTATTTTAGTTTATCTTATGTAACTTGAGTTCTTAATTTATTTCAGCTGTCCATGCTAAAAGTCTAGTTGCGATACTTCACCTTTTGGTTGCATTATCACAATACTTTCGGGCCCCAATCAGGCTGCCAGATCATGTGTCGATCCAAGTTGTGGTTGTCCAGGTATGAATAATACATCTTTAAAGTTTCTGTGAACTTACTATGAACTAAGGAACTGTAAAATCAATCAGTTTGACATACATGTGTTGGTTCTCTTGGAGACATTTCTTCAATATGGAAAACTCAAAATAACCTATATTTCCTTAGATGGAGCTCAGTATATTATTACCATGTTTTATAGTACAGCATCTTAACTTATACATTTTTATAGTACAGCATCTTAACTTACACATTTATGTTCAAATACGGCTTTATTTTAGAATTCAGTTTTGAGTATAGTTTCCAAGAAATCGCTAGATTTTATAT
This sequence comes from Bradypodion pumilum, assembly GCA_035047305.1. NCBI lineage: Eukaryota > Metazoa > Chordata > Lepidosauria > Squamata > Chamaeleonidae > Bradypodion > Bradypodion pumilum. Next base: position 405,914,691 of record JAWDJD010000001.1, read on the forward strand.
TCTTAGCATTTGACATGCTAACTCATTCATTGCACTTTTTTACTTTAAATGTTCTGCTGAAGCACAGGACTGAATATTCTGCAGTCATTGTTTGTTCATTAGCAGAAAGGAAATAGATGCTTTTTCCAGACACTTTTTTCTAGTTTATGATTTTTATATATATATAATAAGAAACGTGAAGGAATCCTCCAGTCTCGACAAATCCAGGAGGAAATAACTGGCAACACTGAGTATGTCAACATCAGTGCCTGATTGAAATTCAAGTATTTACCCATATTTAATCTTGATTCCCTGGTGTTCTAAAAGAAGGCTGCTTCTGACAGTGACCGAAATCAAATAAAATATCATAAACTGGATGAGTATCTGTCAGTCAAACCTGGTAATCCTCTTGATCTAGCATTTCAAGCTTGTTTTGTTATTTTGTTGTTTTTTTTTTTAAGTTTTCATTGCATTTAGTTGTTTTTTGCATTTAGTTGTTTTTTGCATTGTATTTAGTTGTTTTAGTTGTTTTTTTGTTCTCACAACTTTGTTTTGTTATTGCATTATGTTGTAATTCAGTCATGGTTGGCTTTCTTTTCTTCTAGCAGGGCACATCCTCTCCCTTCCTTCCTTTCTTCCTTCCTTCCCTCCTTTTAATTCTTTGTTTTTATTTTATTTGTCTGGTCCTGTTTGGTAGATTCTGAGGCAAAAATGTACAGGTGAAAAAATATCACTCAGATGCATAGAATCCTGTTGCTTAGCATAAGAAAATCTGTTGTTTTCAGTCTGTACCTAACCAACAAATAAAAAAGTCCCCACCACGATTTTTTGGAGGCATGCTCACATGCACCAAGCCCAAGTGCATAAATTGTGGCAGGGACTCTAAGTGACAGTTAGGAATGGATTGAAAGTTACGCATGTTCTTACACTTAGCAACAGGATTTCAGCCAGTAGGAAATGCTTTACCAACTTCATTGCTGCACATGTAGTTTTGCGTTGGATACTTTCTCAGTGAAAGACTTTTCTGAGAATCAGTCACTTTTATTTCTAAATCTGTTTTTTGAAAACTAAATGCTCGCTCCCCCCCACCCCAGCCTTTCAGTCAGACAATAGGTGAGTTATTAATGTGTGGATAATTATATCCATCAGCTTTGGTACTCCTCAATACTTTCAAATATGACAAATTATGCTACTCAGTTGGTAGCTGATTCTCATGTTTAGTCACTGCTAAACAGGAAAACATACCTCTTGCAAATGTGTTAATGAAAAGCACATGACTCCAGGCAGGTAGAACTACAGTATGTGCTTTTCTCAGTGACTTGACTAGTATGGCCCCGGCTTTCTTTTCTTATTCACATTTAAATATCTTCATACTTCTCTTAGATAAAAAGAAGGGAAATACTGCTGGCTTTAGAGATAATGGTTTTGAAAGGCAATTCAGAGTTTTCACACTAATATTATATAGGGTTATATATTTTGTACCTTATTATATAATATACAGTAAGTGAGTGTGTGTGTGTGTGTCTTCCCCCCTAGAAACGTGAAGGAATCCTCCAGTCTCGACAAATCCAGGAGGAAATAACTGGCAACACTGAGTATGTCAACATCACTGCCTGATTGAAATTCAAGTATTTACCCATATTTAATCTTGATTCCCTGGTGTTCTAAAAGAAGGCTGCTTCTGACAGTGACCGAAATCAAATTGATAGAACTACTTTCAGCAAACGGGGACAAGGGAATAGAGGATTCACCTCTCTACCCCCAACCCCCACCCCAGTTGAAGTCTCCTGTAGCTCTCAGATATCTGTTTTATGGGTGTTGAAGATTCTAGAATATTGTTTTCCTAATCCAAAAATCTGATTTTAATAAATTATAACCTAGAATTTATTCTTGAAATTGAGATTGAGTAACTGATTGATCCCTTTCCAAAAATTTATAGATCTTATAAGGGGGGGATTCACTTATCACCTTTCCCTCTAATTAGGCTTTAACTAGATGAGGAAATTATATTTTTTCATAAGTATCCAGTTTATTTGAACTCAGTAGAGATTTTAGGATATTATGGGAAGTCCCAGGGCACCTCCCAGAAAAAGGGCAATGGTAAACAACTTTTGTGTATTCTCTACCTAGAAAACTCTAGAAAGGGTTGCCATACATCATAATTTACTTGACAACATACAGTTATCATTATTATAAACTGGCAGCACTGTGGTGGCTTAGTGGTTAAGACACTGAGCTTGAAGACTGGAAGGTTGGGGTTCGATACCCAAGTGTTGCACAACAGATCTTGGGGACATGAAAGGAGCCTCATTTGGGTGTCCCCTGAGTGGAGCTTCTCCAGCAAAAATCCTTTCAATCCAGAGTAATTTCTGACGTGATATTTATTATTTATTATAAATTCAAAGCCATATATATATAAAACCAAGTGCATAGCAACTCCACATGCATGTGTGCCTTTTGGCACTGGGCAAAGTATATTAAATTCCTATAAAACTTTGTTCATGTGTAACTGCCTTCTTTTTTATTTATTTTTTAACTTTTTTTATGCTTTAATAAATTTTTATTGAATATAAAAAGATAAACATTACAAAAAAGAAGAAAATACAGAAAAGAGAACACGTAATTTAAAAGAAAAAAACATATTCAATTTTTATCGAATCCAATTACATTAAACATAACATAAACTACTAATAATCATCCTGTTTATTTACAAGTTATAAGAGCCTGCGGGATATTGCCTTTTTTACCATTTCCAAAAATATATGTAATCTGGTACAAGGCTATTGCTCTGATCTCCATTCAGTGAGCATTCCACAAAAGGTTGCCAAATTTTCCAAAATCTATTTTCTTTAATTTTCCCCTTATATTTGTTTATTTCCCATGTCAGTTTGTCATTCAATGCAAGATCCCACATCTCTTTATACCATTCCTCTACTTTTAGAACTCTATCAAGTTTCCAGCTCCTTGCTATACACATTCTAGCTGATATCAGCATGATAGCTATTAGTTCCTTATTGTCTTCATTTACTTTCAAATTCTCCACATGTTAACAACACCATATTTAAATTCAATTCACATTCTACCCCCATAATATCACATATTTCCTTCTCAATTTTCCCCCAATACTCTTTTACCCCTTTACATTTCCACCACATATGTTCATATGTTCCTAAAGAGTTTTTACATCTCCAACACATTTTACTTTTAGCAATGTCCATTTGAAATAATCTCTCAGGAGTCAAATACCACTTCCATAACATTTTGTAATTATGCTCTTTCATTCTTACCGACATAGTTCTCATATATCTTTTTTTCCACTTATCTTTCCAAATTTTTCCTGATTTTTTATGCCTTCTTTTTTTCTACAGGGCATTGTCAGGACGGCATGGTAAGATTCTTTTGTTTCTAAGTATAGAGCTATAATTAATCTTGAGCCCTGTTCTGGAATCCATGTCCAGTGTACATCACTGCAACATCTGCTCATGTCTGGCAATTAGAATAGACTCCTCTATCTGTGTAGAAGCTCTCACATGATTTGAGCTCTGCATATGTTAGGAGATACTATTGGTACACAACTGATAAAAATATTTTATGGTCCTATACAAAATTAGCAGTGGATGCTTTGTGGAAGGACTAATTTTAAGAGGAAATAATTGAGAATGCTATATTTATAAAATGAGGGAATCATTTTTGATATTTTTTTCCTGAAAGCTTCCAGAGTTCAACATGGGAGCAAATGTCGTTCTTTTAAAAAAGAGAAAAACAACATTCATGGTTCTACAGTTCTTTGAGTACGTTTAATATAATTTACTTCTAAGTATTTAGTGCAAATCTGATGGCATTGAGAATTTCAGTGACTAAAATGTCAGTTTTAAAGTTCTGTTTAAGATTTATATTATGGTTGGGATTGTATTTTGTGGGTGCGCTATCTTCCAATATTTATTTCACTATCCTGAGTAGTGCTGGTTACTAAATTGGGTAGTGTAAAAGTGCCATTTAAAAAAAAACACCAGTGTATTAAAGATGTTAGACTCTTCTGGTACTGTATAGAATAGATTAGTTTGAAAGTGAATTTGATACACAAAGGTTTCAGTAAGTATAGATAAGATTGTTCTAACCCTGCACCTTTCATCCTTCAGTGATGTGTTATCTAAAAAGTTGCTGCCACCTCTATTTCAGAACGAGATGCATTTGACACACTGTTTGACCATGCTCCAGACAAGCTCAATGTTGTGAAAAAGGTTAGGATTTTGTCTGATACATAATATTTAAATTGCACAAGAGTAGACTGAATATAGATAAAACAAATTCTTCAAAGTTTTCAGGGAATTCTGCATGGTTCAGTTCTGTTCTCTGGCTTGTGTGTTTATCATAACTCCTGCTTTAAAATGTAAGTAGATCAACAGCTTTATATGTCTGTCAGCCTTGTTTAATATTCAGTAGAGCCCATAAAGCCTTAGGAAGTTGTAGGAAGAACTGCAACCGTGATTTAAAGAAAGAAAAGAATTTCATAAAAAGCCACAATGAGTCTTTAGCAATGGTAAAATTCTGTATTATCCCCTAACATACTGACTGAAACCCTGAAGTTTTGTAATGCATGTGGATGACAAACACTGTAATGTTCAGTAATCTTTAGCTGGCAGTTACTGAGTTTCTGGTGAGATTCTAGTGCAGTGGTTCCCAACTTGGGGCTCACGCCTCACAGGGGACTTCAATTCCCAGAAGCCTAGGTCAGTACATTGGCTGATCAGTGCTTTGGTGAATTGACTTAGGCTTCTGGGAATTGAAGTCTAAAACCCAAAGGTTGGGAAACACTGTTCTAGAGCATGCATAAAGCCATTTACTGTGAATACTAATTATTATTATTTTTGGTGGGGGATGAATTTTTTGGGGAAATACGATCTCTCAGTCCCATAATTTGGTGGAAATCCCCCCAAGACAAATTATGGGACTGGGAGAAGTCGAAATGGCAGGAGGAAGAGCAGCCGTCTTACTTTCATGTGATTCCTGCACAGCTTCCTTACACCCTCTGAAACATACTCAACTGCCCTGTAGATGTCATGAGGATTCCCTTTGATTTTTAAAGGTGAATAGGGGGATGGGTTCTGATTGTGTATGCTCCCATAAAGAGTGTATGCATGGAGCCTCTGTTGGATGTCCCTCCCCCCAATGCATCTTTGTGAGTCATAGGAAATCTTCATAACTCTGAAAGTTGCCCGTGATGCTTTTCAAAGGGCGTGAAGAAATGACTTGGGAACAGCAGGGAATTAGAGGACTACTCTACTTCCTGACACTTTAATGGCCTCCATTCCCATATTTCAGCCTGGGGGTTCCTGCCAAATTCTGTAACTGGGAGTTCTTTTCCCCCCCTTCAAATTATGATGGTTTTAATGTCTGTACGCCACCCAGAGTCTTTGGAATTGGGCGGCAATACAAGTCCACCAATAAATAAAAAATAAAAATCTCATCCCCAATGTGTACCTCCAGCAATGACTCATTAATTGGCAGCTAGAAGCAATTGAATATTACACTGTTCACTTTCCACATATGTAAGAAAGCAACAGAACTTCAGTTGTATATTATGAAGTATGGCACTTTTGCCATGTGATTTTATGTAGCTGAGCTGAACTTACCTGAATAGAACATGGACATCCTGCTGTACTTCAGTTTAGGTCTTAGCTTCAATATTACCTTTTCTGGTCTTTAGAATGCTACTGCTGGAATAATTATATAGTTTTAAAGTAAATAACATTTTACAGAAGTAAGCATTTTTATGTGTTCTGTTTCTGCTGACTCAGGATTCTCATCAGATGACAAATAAGTCTTCTTTTAAAATGATCTGAGGATTAGTAATTATATTTTATATTATCATTTTTCCCTAAAGTTAAAATTTACTGAACTAAAATCTTTCCTACACATTTTCTCTGTTTTCAGACCCTCATAACCTTTGTGAACAAACACCTTAATAAGCTGAATTTGGAAGTTACAGAACTGGAAACCCAGGTAGGACTATACACCATTTCCTTGGAGGTGAAGTGGTATCAAGATGATGATTCTTTTCCTCCTCCTCTAACGCAGTTTAGAGAATACATGTATGATAGAGAAGCCCAATGGTTGAAAATGCTATATCTTGGCAGCAAATTCAGCAGTAGTTGAATATCATGCTCTGCAAAAGTTGGTGGTGGTGGGTTGTATTCTAGTGCTAATGTCCATGTATGAGCACAATTCTATGCTCTCTTACTTTACTAAGTAAAGAAAACTTCCGTGGACTGTGCTATTCAGGTTTTGGTGCCATTTGGAGGACAAACCATTAAAGATATGGAAATGGATCCAAGCTTATTGAGAGTAATAGAGAGCTAACCTGTTGAAATTAATGAAATTTAAGTTTATTGTGATTTGTGTTCCTCTTATTTCACTACATTTATACTCTGTGTGTTTGAGGGTCAAAAACATCCAGTAGATGACAGAGCAGTACAAGAGCAGTACAATACCTTAAGTGCTAACAATGTCTGATGGTCACAGGAGGAGTTTTTCATACTTCCTGTGCTTTACAAATTTACTTGCCTTGTTCTTGTGATCACTTGTTGGGAAGTAATACAAGCTTTGTCAGTACTGTACTGGTCTTTAGTTAAATGTGATTGTACCTGTTTGTACTCTTTTAAGATGTTTGCAAGCCACTTTGAGTTATTTTTTTAGTGGAAAGGTGAGGTATAATTTTAATACAATAAAATAAGAGGGCCTGATAAAGCATATGTGTGGAATACTGACAGACATCAGCCATTAACGATGGGTTGTCTGTTCTGTAATGAGCACTTTGACCCTTCATCTAGTTCCAAACCATTGCACTGTGTAAAGGTTTGGATAGCTCAGCGGGTTGGATTCTCCACTCTTTGGAGAAAAGCAAGCCTTTTGGGCTTTGGATAGGCTTCATTCCTAGAGTAACACATCTGAGTACTTTATAGCTGGAGAACCCTGAGGGGTGGGGGTGGGGTCTCTGTAAGTCGGACCTGACCTGACAGGACATTATTATTATTATTATTATTATTATTATTATTATTATTATTATTATTATTATTATTATTATTATTATTATTATTATTATTATTATTATTATTATTATTATTATTATTATTATTATTATTTCATTTGCAGATATGCTGGTAGAGCACAGGTGGAAACCAGCACTGCATCCTGTAAACATTCCAGCTCATATCATATATCCTCTAGACCAGGGGTGCCCAAACTTTTCAGGCTGTGGGCCAGTCATTTGATTGAGCGTGCCAGTCATGTGGTTCCTCCCACAGAAGCAGAAGCAAAACACATATGTGTGGGTGCATAACGTGCCTACACATGTGCAGAATGCTGCCGTAAATGACCTGAGGCTGTTGTAAATGCATTTATGACCGCCGTGGGTAATTTATGGGTGTGTTCTGCACATGTGCATGTGTGTTTTACCTCTGCTTCTGGGAGCGGTGCGGGCGGCGTGGGCCAGATTAATTGGTGCCATGAGCCAGATCTGACCCACGGGCCGTAGTTTGGACACCCCTGCCCTAGACTAAGATTTCCCTCTCCCTCCTTTCAAGAGCTAAGGCTGCCTCTGCTTTTCTAAGTCCTCCACTGTGGCATTTTTCCTAGAGGGCTACTTTGCTTTGCATAGAGGGGAGGAGGGCATTGCCTCCCTCCTGCTCTGATAGCTTTCACATTCCAGAAATTCCAGAGTTATCTTTCTCATTCAGAACACTCAAGAAAGATCTCCAGTTATTTCCTACCCATTTTCTCCCCTAGAGAAGGCACCTACCAGTCACTTGGCATTAAGGAGTAATTTGCCTGACAAAAGATACCAGCTCTTTTATTTTCCATTTGCAGGCTGTGAAATTGGAGGGTTCCTAAGGAAATGGTCTTTGCAAAAGAGTGGTTTATCATGAGGGAGGAAAGAATTGTGTGTGCAGAAACAGCTTGTTTGTGCCCTTTTCCCCTCTCCACAGCAAACTGTGAACAATATTTGTTCAGAATGTACCTGGCAGGCAGTTGGTGAGTGAACTACCCAATTTTGCAAACTGCATGGAGGAAAAATGAAAAGATGCCTCAGTATTATCTCCATAGCTACCACTAGGGATGGACATGGAATCTGTTGAGTTCATATTTCCCTATGAAAATGTTCATTTCATGTCTCCTAAGACTGCCAACAGCAAAAATGCCTCTTGCCTTGGAAATCTATGCATCTCCAAGTCTTGCTGTGTGTTGCACTAAAACAAAAAGCAAACAGATCCATCCATATGCTTACAAAATACGCATGGCTAAAATGTGTCTTTTAAAAAATATATCTGTACAAAACCTACTTTAGTCACTAGAAAAAAAGAAATGATAAACATTTTAAAGGTATACACATATTTATGTGAAGGAATGGAGGGGAGGTCTCACCATGTGATACAAAATGGTGGCAAGTTAAGAACAACAGTGGGATTCTGGAACACTCTAGGATAAAAAGACGGTTTTTCAAAGCCCAAGCTGCCACCCTTGAAGACCAAGATGTTATAGGCAGCCTTCAGTCAGAATCTACTTGGCTTTTAATACACATGCAAGAGCAGTCAAGTTTCTGCAGCTAATTGATGGAGTACCAGTTGCATGTAAATTGCTTGGCTGGTTGGACGCTGAAAGAACTAAGCAAGAGAATGGCCCTCAATATGTGTTGCAATGGCTCCCAGGTTTTGGAGTGGCTGGCCTCAAGGAAGACATGCGACACAATCATGCGGTGAAGTCCAGCCCCGATCTGGATCGGGTGGCACGTATTTATTACCCTGCCTTGGGGTGATGCGCGCCTAGGATGCGCATGACCCCCTAATACAGAAGGCCTACGTAGCATTTTCCGGTGGTCCAGCTACAATGCCAGCTCTTGGAAGTTAATGGACAACTCGCACCTAATTACCTTGGGTTGGCGAAACCCATTGTTCCTGCCCTAATCTCGGAGTCTATGTGTATTGACTCCAGGTACCTAGCTTGTTCTGCTGTCTGGCGCGGCTTGTTTGCCTAACTTAATCTGCAGCCAGAAGCGGAGGATTGTGTATTTCCATTAGAGTCATCATCTTTGGTTTTTGCCCTGTTTCTATCGTAGCCACCAGCCAAGGCTTTATGATTTGCCCCCCAAACTAGCTAACTAGCCTGTACCCCAGTTGCCCTTCCAGCAAAGTCTGGTTGGTCCCCGGATCTGTTGAAGGCCAGGCGAACCCCTTGGGAAAGGTTTGGCCAATTATTCACGCAGGCAACCCACAGATATGTGCCTCAAGTCTGCCAACTCAGATCCAGGAAGAGCTTTATGTCAAGAGCAAACATTCTTGAGGGCATGCAAGAGCAAAATCGAATTATAAGTTGGAGGAAGGAACTCACTGTAAAAGGAATAACATTAAAGTTGAATGTGACTGAGGAATGTGACTATGTCACCTGGAGGACCCTGAATAGACTGAGAGTTGGATTGCTTTAATGTAAGACCAACATGCTGAAGCAGGGGCTGCTGTAGACAACAACTCATTGTGTTAATGTGGAGAAATAAGGAACAATGCCATATTTAGGATCTGTGGGCCCCTAGGCTGAACCTGTGGTGCGGGCCCTACCAGGGAAAGTATTTTTAAAAAAATTAACCTACAAAAACCGCATTTTCAGCAATTATCCACTTCGGCTTTTAAATTCCTCTTTCTTTTTATGTCGATTACTTTGTATTTTGTGATGGTCTATAATAGTAGATTAAATGGAAAATTTGAAAAATATTTTAAAAGAATTACTACAACTTTACTTTGCTGTATTGAAAACGTCTTAATATAAAACACTATGCGCTCATTATGCTCTGTGTTTTCTGTCACCTTCGTGAAACTTCCGGCTGGCAGATAGTGGGAGGAGATATTCTTGTCGGGCTGGTCAAACACCCGAACACCAAATTAAGTTAAACCAAATGCAAATGATAAATGATGATTACGATCACCAAACTTTTATACTATTTATTTACTAAAACAAAAAACCTGAATTTAAAAATTGACGTAGAATCACGTGGTGCGGGGGCCCCTTTGTGGTGCGGGCCCATAGGCTGCAGCCTAGGTAGTCTATGCTTAAATCCAGCCCTGATAAGGAATTCAGCTAATTTCCTGGTCTACCAGTTACTACTGGAAACATGTAACAATGAGGATTTAACTTTGGCAAATGACAAAACTAAGAAGGTGGCTTCATTTTGACAGTTTAAAGTTTGACCAGGACATGAAAGAAGACATGGGTGGTTGCATGTCTAGTTATGTATTTGGCATGCATCTGACATGCATTCAGCACCTTATCAGCTAGCCATAATTAGGCACAGTAGTTCCTATTTTTTGGCACACAGGTACTTTCAAAGTGCCCCATTTACACAGTCTGAAAGTACCTTGAGTTTAAACACCCCACCCCAATAACAAAGACATAATTACCTTACATTATGATTCTACCTAACAGGGATAACTTCACTCCATTTGTGCTATAACTATACAGTACCTATTTTACTTACTTTATAGCTATGGGCCTATAGCTTCACTGGAGGAGGAATATCACATGGTTCAGCTGCTCACTCTAGCTATGCCTCATCCTGTGTGGTGGGTGCAAGGTGACCCTTTGAAATAAACAGACTGGTAACCAATGCATCCCTTGCAAGAGTAACTGAGATGTAATCCCCTAAATGGCCATCTTCTAGCATTCTCACAACTACTTTCTGGAACATTTTTATGTTTCCAAAGTAGTCCTGCATTGGGCACATTGTAGTAATCTAGTCTCGATGGCAGATGATCCTGTAGTGCAGGAGATTCTTCTTTACTATATAAATATCAGTTTGCTGAACTGTTATCTGTTTGTAAAGATGATTTCAAAGCGCAAGGTAACAAGGAAAATATGTGCCATAAATAAATAAAACATTTAAACCAAAGTCCTGGTTATGGGAGAAAACATTTGGCCCTCCTGATTGCATTAAGACTCCCACTTCCATTAGCCTTTAACCAACATGCCTTATAGATAAAGGGGCTGAAAATTGTAACTCAGCAATATCAGGAGACCCACAGATTCCCAAATCCTACTTTAGGGATGCAAGACCCTTAAAAAGTGGCCAAACTGCACTTGTATAGGGAGCTGAGTTGCTTATTATTGGAAACTCCATCTTGTTTGGACTGAGCATTTTTATTGTGTCTCAATCATAAAAGCTTACATTGAGTCCAGGATAGCTGTTCTGTTCATATGTACTCAGGGAGAGAAGCCATGGCATGAACATGGATATCCACGTTTGATTCATTTACCATGAGAAAGCCTTTGCCAAAGTCTGACATAACAAATGGATGGAGTTGCTGGTAAACAAAGATCTTGATTCAATAAATATTCATGTATTTGGAAAACTACATTGGCAACAAGAAGCAGCAGTGAAAGTTTGAAGATCAGAGGTCACAGAGCTATAAGGACAAGCACAATATGTACTGTTTCTATGGCTTTTGAATTTCTACTCTGACCACAAATTTAGCACTTGCAGTTTCAGATAATACCATCATTGTCAAAAGAGAAACTACCAACAAAATTTGATATGCAGTAAACAGTACTGCTGGCTAACAGTCTGCATAAGTTACTCAGTACAGTTAATTTAGAAAGTTATGAACATAGTTTTTAAAGTTTTTAAAGGTTACTTCCCAGCCTAAGGATGGAAGCTACTTCAATGTGTATCATTTCTTATAGCTGTTTATTTGTTCTAAATTAGACAATGCATTCTTTGATTATTTCAGAGAAGGTGCTCAAAAAAATTTCATCTTAAAGTTTGCAGATGGAGTTTACCTGGTGCTTCTGATGGGTCTTCTTGAAGGCTATTTTGTGCCTCTTCACAGCTTTTTCTTGACACCTGATAGTTTTGAACAAAAGGTATTTTTCTTGTTGCTATCCATATTTGAATTTAAAGAAGTGCTAATTTCTTAATAAACATAATTTGCAGGATTGATTTAACTTCATTCATTTAGACAAGTCATTTAATGTTTTAGTAGTTCTACAAAAGCATGCTCAAGATACTGTTTTCTTTAGAACTGTGACTTCTTTCCCTTAATTGAATCACCAGGTAATCAATGTGTCATTTGCATTTGAACTAATGCAAGATGGAGGGCTGGAAAAACCAAAGCCAAGGCCAGAAGGTACTTATTTAAATTTTCTGAAGTGGAAAAAATTAAAGAAATATTTTAAATTTACATTTGAACATAATTAAATTATGAGGATTACCTCTGTGTGTGTGTGCTTTTTTTTCTTCTTCTGATTTTCATGCTTATAGAAACACATAATTTAAATGCCAATAACTATGTTTTCAAGTACAGACAGATATTCTATTTTATGAGTAGTTCTGGCGTAATCAAGAATTTGGTTGATCTCAGATTCAAAATTAAGCTGTGGGATTTATGGACGGATTTTGATGAAGAACTTTGTGGGAGTTGTAAAATTGGCATACTGAAGACACTTACCCATTATCAAAGATAGCTGGAAGTTCATATGATTTCTCTTCTGACTTACAAAATCCCTACAACTGTAGTAGGACAGCAAAATGATGACATTTGTCAATAACTATGTTCATGGAGGACAAGGGTATCAATGGCTATAATTATGGATACCTAAGGACAACCTCTGGGTTGGCGAGATAGGCAGGATATCTCTCAATGCCATTTCCAGGGAATCCTAAGAAGGTGAAGGCATCTGCTTTGAAATACCCTGAAGCAAATGGTGAGCCACTGTGTGAGACAGAATGCTGGACTGGATGGGCTGTGGCCTTCTCCAGCAAGGCTGTTCTTATGTTCTTATGTCAAATTGAACAAATGATTGAAAGGACTGCACCTTTGAGTGCAGCAAAATGCTCTGTGATAGTTTCAATGCAGAAGGGATGTTTTGACTAGGTAGACCTCTTTACTGAAATACTGTGAAAAGTCCAGTATTTCAGGGTGAGGGAAAAGCAGAAGAAAATAAATGTGGAGAACATTGTTTGTGTGCAAGGGGAAAAATTAAGAGAGTCTACTTCAAGAACCTAGTTTTATGCTGCGTCTGAAAGAACCTGAGTGAATCCACTGAACATCAGGGAATCTCTGCTTCCAGCTCCAACCTCACACTCTGAGTGGTGGAGCTGCTGAATTCTAAACATACTTAATGAAAATGTCTTTCATTTAAATGAAATGATTGCATTAAACTATTACACATGACCTGCATTGGAAAGGTTAGGATGATTTTGATCCAGATAACGTACTGTAGAATTAGTTTTTAATTCCAAAACAAAAAGCTGAAGAAGATGGGAGCAGGCTCTAGAAAAATGTTCCTAGTAGCAACCAGCAAAATCCTGGCTTTCAAAACCTTTGTCGCTGTGATATGGAAGGTCATACACTTTTCCAATTCAGCCAGGGCTGCCATCAGGGCAGTACTAGTACCAGTACTGCTGTATAGGGCCCAGAGCTGACAGGGGGCCTGTTGCGACAGAGAAAAGTATGTGTGTGTAGGAGGGCAATAGGGGCCCATAAATTTTTGATGGTGGCCCTGAATCCAGCTGAGAAAGAAGGATTATGTTTCTCCCAGTTCTCAAAACAGCTGTTTGGTAAGCTAGATGGAATAAAGTCTGTGTGAGGGACTGTGGTGGCTTAGTGGCTAAAACACTAAACTTGATATCTGGAAGGTCAGCAGTTCAACTCTGAGTACTGCATGACAGAGTGAGCTCCCATCTCTGCCCCAGCTCCTGCCAACCTAGCAGTTTGAAAGCAAGACATTGCAAGTAGATAAATAGGGACCACTTTTGTAGGAAAGTAACAACGTTCCGTGCACACTGGTGTCTAGTCATGCCTGCCACATGTCCATGGAAACATCTGCAGACACAGCTAGCGCTGGCTCTTTGGCTATAAATGGAGATGAGCAGCAAACCTTAAAGTCCAATATGACTGGCTTCAGAGCAGGGGTTCCCAACCTATGGCCAAATTGCCGCTGACACCAGAAGTGCCCTGACGTCACTGGAAGTGCCGAAATCACTGCATTTTCACATGAAATGCTGCAAAATCGTGGTGGAAAATGCAAAAATGTTCCTCACTCACTCACTCCTCCAACGTGGGGGTGAGAAAAATGGCCAGAAACGCGGCACAAATGCACTTGCTGCTGCTGCCGGCACCAGCAAGAACCATGTGACCAGCCCCTCAGCTGACTGAGGGGGCGTGGTCAGGCCCTGGGCAGGAAAAGGTTGGGAACCCCTGCTTTAGAACAAGGGCGACCTTTACCTAAGGGTGGAATAGTGTATGTGAAGATTATTTAATTATTCCTCTCTTCTGTGAATCTTGGTGGTCTGTAACAATACCAAAAAACCTTCATTATTTACCTGAGGACTGATCAACTGGGTGACACTGAAAACTTCTTTGGTTGCATTGTGAAAAGCCAAGGGCCATAAGTGGTTTGAGGAATGCTAGTTGCCCACCTGTGATCTGAACTCTTTTATTTTGGTATTCTTACATATGTTTACACTTCCCTTGTTACTTCAAAAACTTTCGCACCCCACCCCCTTATCTAACAAAGAAAATTGGAAAATTGTGGTGTAGTGATGCAACTTAAAAAACAAAGCCCAGCAGTTCATGAATGTTGCCTTTTGCTATCTGTTTAAATGACTTTTAAGACATAGCCTCATCCAAAATTATTGAAGATCAAATAGGAATTTAAGAGTACATAAAGAAAATGGAGAATTATTATCATTCCCTATCCCTTGTGACGGTTAACATCATTATAGCATTTCAGTTTTCCAGATATTTATGGCATAAAGTGATGCCTGGTTTCTTTTCTAATGTAAATCAAACAACATGGTCATTTCAGCATACATTTACATGTTTGTGAGCATATAGGTCATATCCTATACAATTATTGGAAAGCTTAACATGGAACTTCCTGTGCAACGTGGATGGAAAAACACATCTGTTTTATATGTTGTTAAGTTGGGCAGAATGCCCATGATTTAGATTTCCAGTAAGCATGAGAGTATTGAAAGGGAACTGAATAATCTATCTGTGAATGCAGAATAGCTTTCACATTCTTTACTTGCTTTGATGAATGCCTTTTTAAAAGAATAATTACCTAATTAATGACAGAAAAGTGTCTAGGATTTCTTTTTTCTCCAAGAAAGAGCAACTGAGTTCGGATGCCATAGACCTTTACCATCTCTTATTGTTTGCTCCGTATGTCATTTTCAAGGGATTCATTATTAAATCCAGCAAAAGATTTTCCTAGGGCTCCAATATAGAAGCTACATAAG
The DNA here is from genome assembly GCA_035047305.1 of Bradypodion pumilum. NCBI lineage: Eukaryota > Metazoa > Chordata > Lepidosauria > Squamata > Chamaeleonidae > Bradypodion > Bradypodion pumilum. The sequence continues at coordinate 405,929,956 of JAWDJD010000001.1, forward strand.
GATTTCCCATATATGCATTCAGGATGATAAAGATGTTTGGGGATAAAATTCTACAAACAGTCACTCTTTGGTTTCACTCAGTGTTGCAGAGTAAGACACAAATGTTATGTAAAAGCCTCCCAACCCATTTTGAGAATCAGTCAGTGAATTTAACTCACAGGTATTTAGATCTTGGACTTTAGTATTTACATCAGGGGTTCCCAACCTAAGGCCCACGGGCTGAATTCCGCCCACGGCACCATTTCATATGGCCCTCACCCCCTCCAAGTGAATTTGAGAAACAAAAAGACCACCTCCTTTGAAGCTGTTGGGAAAAAATGGCTTCCCCCATCGTACAGACTAGGCAGAATGGTCATCTGGTCCTCAAAGCTGACTCAGAGAGCGTGACCCAGTCCCTTACTTGAAAAGGTTGGGAACCCCTGATTTAAATAATAGTATTTTTTGAGAAGGTTAGTATTCAATAGATTTACTGCTAGGTAAGCAGAGGGTTTTTAAAAAAATCTTTTTAGGGAATCAAAGTATACAGCTCACTACAGAAAGGGTGTATCTATATATTCCAAGATTTTTCCTCTTCAGGAATTTCCCTGTTTTTGAAATGTAGAAATAATCAGATCAATATTGCAGAGAAACCCTGTCCTTATTGAACAACCGACAGTAAAATACATTGTCTGTAAAGCTGCTGTAAATAACAAAAAAAACCAACAAAGAAACAGACATTAATGCTCTATGGTGAAAAAAGTCAACAGAAGCATTGCATATTTGAAGCATTATAAAAAGCAGGCTAACTTCTGCAAGCCAGTTCTGTCTGAATCTCTTAAGGACACTATAGTAAATGTAAAGGTCTCCCTTGCTTGAAAGCCAGTCATGTCCAACTCTAGGGGTCGCTGCTCATCTCTGTTTACGCCCAAACAGCCAGTGCTAGTTCTCAAACAAATAAGAGAAAGTACTTTTTCACCCAGAGGATTACTGGTCTATGGAACTCCCTGCCAGAAGAAGTGGTGACAGCTGTCAGTCTTGACAGCTTTAAGAAAGGATTAGACAAGTTCATGGAGGACAAGGGTATCAATGGCTATAATTATGGATACCTGAGGACAGCCTCCGGGTTGGAGAGATAGGCAGGATATCTCTCAATGCCATTTCCAGGGAATCCTAAGTAGGTGAAGGCATCTCCTTGGGAATACCCTGAAGGAAATGGTGAGCCACTGTGTGAGACAGAATGCTGGACTGGATGGGCTGTGGCCTGTTCCAGCAAGGCTGTTCTTATGTCTGTGTCTGCAGACATTTCCATGGTCATGTGACAGGCATGACTAGATGCCAGAACATTGTTACCTTTCCTGCCAAAGCAGTACCTATTTATCTACTGGGGCAGATGATGGGTGCTCGTTCCATTGCAGAACACTTGGGTAACAAAATGATGACCTGCCCTTCTTCTGGTCCTCAAACTCAGTGTTTTAACCAATAAGCCACTGCTTAGTACTTGACAGGCACTATACCTACCCCCAAAGGGGTGGACATTGCTATTTAAGCCCATTTCTCACAGAGGCAGGTCTTTTTGTGTGCTGCTCAGAATCACACACACACACACACACACACACCCCACAAGGAATCACAATCCAGACATCTTGTGCCAACATTTAGTCCCTTATGGGGGCAGAAAACCATAGTTTTTGCCCTATAAAAGACTCCACTTTTGTGTGATTTGGGGAGTGGGATATGGTAGAAAATACTATGGTCCTAGGTTTAGTGTCTATCCTCTTGGACTTGCTACCATATACTCAGAATTGGTGTCATTTTCAAATGAATTTTAATCTTCCCTGCAGAGCTGTTGTTAGTCCTGGAAGGTGTGTGTGTGTGTGTGTGGGGGGGGGGGGTGTCCCCATGACTCTTAGGTGAGGGGTGGCCACCTGTTACCTGGCTTGGCTACCAGGACTCATCTGGGGCAGGCTGTGGTGTGTGACCTCCTGCACATTTCACAATTGAAGAATCATATGTAAATTGTACTCTAGTAAATTTTACTCTAGAACAGTCAATTCATATTTATGTTACAAGGAAAACACAATAAGATTTGGACATTAATATTTCATAATCTGTTAACATTTATTAAAATTAATGGTAAATACAGTCTGGGAAACAATTTCACAGAAGCTGGTTTTCTGTATTTTCTTTAACATAAAATTTACCAGCCCCAAAAAACAAAAGGATCATTACTAATTCAGTGGTACCTCATACAATGTTTTTTATCCGTTCCATGGGGCTCATTGTTGTACAAAACAATTGCTATATGATACATGCATCATATAGTGATTTTCTCTATGAGATGCATTGTACATATATATATATATATATATATATATATATATATATATATGTATTTTTTTGCTAATTGGTTTTTCTCCATTGGAAAATTATTGTACCTTTTTTTCCATAGGGAAAATTGTTATGCGGGATGCCATCCCCCCCAAAAAAACAAAAACCAACTAACTGTTATGCGATTTCATTGCTATACAAGGCGGTTGTTGTATGAGGTTCCACTGTATGAGACATCATAAGAGTCTCTAATGATAATGCTGAGTAGGAGTTTAATGAAGGTTAATTTGTAGGGGCTTCTGATTTTTCCAGGTGCCTCTATGGTAAATATGGTGACCAGGGACCATTGCAGCAAAGGGAGTGCCCTGGGAAGTGTCCCCTTTTCTATCTTTCTAGTCTTCTTTTCCTCCCCCCCCCCCTCCTCCTGAATCAAACACAGAAGTTTATACCTAGTTAGTGAACTATAATTGGACATTTGTTGTACAGGATGTTAGCTGTTTTTGGCGAGCAGATATTGATATTCTTTTGAAGTCAGTTGGATTTCCAGTAGCTTGAAAAAGGATTTCAGCCTTTGCTTATTACAGCGGATCTGTGATCATGGCTTTTCCAAATTTAAGCAATTTCATTGCTCACTGTATGTTGTTTATGAATTTAAATATCCTTCTTTTTTTCTCTCCTTTTAGATATTGTAAACTGTGACTTAAAGTCAACCTTGCGAGTGCTGTACAATCTTTTCACCAAATACCGAAATGTAGAATGAAGACATGGAAATCATTGCCCAGAGATGGCTATCAATGAACCAATCAAAAAGCCACACCATTAAAAAAAACATTCTTTATTTTTACACTTTGCTTTTCACAAATATACTTTTCAGAATATTTTTGCAATGCTTGTTTTGCATGAGATGTTTTAAATCAAAACTATTTCCAACATTAGAACATGAATATCTATCATAAGATACACACATTAACCCTTTGTTTTATTTGTTGCTTAATTTCTTGGAGAACAAGCAACACAGAAACAAGACCTGATCTACAACAATATTAAGAAAAGCAATTCTCTTTAGTAGAAATAAGGACCTTTTACTATTAGCTCTTCCAAGGCACTGATGGAATTGTGAATCGAAGTCCTCTTGGAAGGTATTCTCTTACAGGACTCACTGCTAGTCAATGCGCTGCTATATCATTTCTTTGATGTTGCTATTTTAGTGCTGCTTTCCTTTTTTGCTTGTAACTAAGTTTTGGAGCTGGAATTAATGAGTTACAGTGACATTGTTACCTATAATTTGTTACTTTGGAGACAACAAGACTGTAGCTACATTTCAAAAGTTACATTTCAAAAGTAAGGTTACAAGTAGGAACAAAGGTACAGTACTTTATTGGTTTAGTAGACAATGCTTTTAAGTTACTTGCAAGTGTTACATTTAGACAGAATCTTTTTCAATTTCATGACATTTTCTTCTCAATTCTAAGAGTTGCTCTGCCCACAAGAAGTAAATAAATGTAACAGAAGTAATAAGCAGCATTAGTAATATACTTTTCCCTCAGCATTGTCAAAAAGTCTTCTCTCTTAATTCATTGCAAGCAGTGTATCATGTAACTTTTTAGAAAATAACTTTCTAGGCTCTGCAGTCCTGGTGAAGACTGTTTTTTTTAAGATGCAATAACTAAATCAATCCATAGATTCATTTAACCTGATATACTCTTGTTTAATTAAATTGCCAATTGACCTGCAAAACTGAGGCTGTAGAGTCAAAATGGCCCTTTGGGATTCCCTACATATCAAGCCTTTTTCCACACAGCACCATCATTTAGGGAGTTTCCATCTTATCTGCATGTTTCCTCCATTTTAAATGACCTTCCAAAGGCCTTGTTATTGGCCATAAGAACTTTGAAATTTGCTTGTAACTTAGGCCACACCATTTGACATTTGGCTCCACCTGCTCCTGCAGTATGGTCACCGGCAATGTTTTTGAAACTGAGTTCAGCCCTTAGGCTGAATGAGATTTCATACAATTTCATTATTCAGCAATCAGGTCATGTTTCCTATGCACATCTCCTTCATTTTTCATTCCTTTAAATGTTTGCAAACCATAAAGTTGTGGTTCAGTTATAGGACATTCTTGCTTAATTGCAAAAGCATTGGTACGAATTGTATATATTTTTGAAGCTACATGTCTCTTACAACAAAGCACATAGAAAGGATACGGAAAGAAAGGAATATATTGTTGAAGAAATAAGTGTTTTCCATTCCTTGGTCTCTGAAGTTCTAACATTAATGAGAAACATCAGTTACTGTATGGGAAATCATTTAGTGCAATCCTGTTGGAGCAACAGAATTTGGTAAAAATGTTTACAAAGAAACTAAAAGTTCTTAGGATATTACATTGTGATTCAGTTAGAAACACTTTTTACTAGAACCTAAATAAGAACAACTTATTTAAAGTATTACCCACTAAAAATGATCTAAATCAAATGTAAAATTGTACTTCCTTTCCTATGTTACATACTAAGGTGCTGATTTTTAACATTCCTTATGTTTTGTGAAGGGTAGTCTGCCTTCTTTAATATTTTCACTAGGGATTTGTTTCTGCAATCAAGTAAGAGGGTTCATACTGTATAGGAATATGCCCCTTGTCATTCTGAAGCTATTATAGTGCCCTTGGATACTTAGTAGATAAGGGGAAATTTTCATTTTAGTCTTCATTATGGTAAAGTTGACAGAAAGAGATTCTACTGTATATTTGATAAGGGTTAATTGAAAGTTCCATTATACAATGAGAAGGGGAGAGGTGGAAGGCGGGTTAATATGCAATAGTAGAACTGTCAGTTATGTTGTCATAATAATTCTGCTCCCAGTCAATTGTCAAAAGCATAGGATGAGAGTCAGAAAAAAATTGCCAGTGCTGTCCACTTCCAGACACAGTACATCCCTAGAAAAACAAAGCTGTCAAGGTGTTGTGGAACCCAAAAGTCACTCTTTTTGGGACAGAAGGACAGGTTTCCCAGTGCTGAGAGCAATCAGTTCTCTTAGTCCACAGGAGAAACTGTTGTGCACAGAAATGACTGAGTAGGAACTCTAACATCATGCTTCCACCTTGACCCTATAAAATTAACAGCAGGGTTCCTAACTTCCCACCTGCATGAAAAACATGATTTTGTTTAGCTGAGAATATTCCCCCATGCATCCAAAGGGATTTACTTTAATAGGCATGTATACATGGTTCTGCTATTAGTACATATGCATACATTTTTAGTTCATTTTTAATAGTAGCTGTGTTAGTCTGTGCTTCAAGCATATAAAAATGCAATAAGTAATAATATCAGAGAATTTTAAAAAAAACTCTGTAGCACTTTGAAGACTAACTGTTATATTTTAATGTTAGCTTTCATAGATTAAGTCCACTTCATCAGACATGGGAGTGGGACTTCACTGCATCAATTTATACACATCAGGTTATGCTAACCAATCACTCTGTACCTGATGTGTATAAATTGATGCCATGAAGTCTCTCTCCCCTGACTGATGAAGTGAATTGATCCACAAAAGCTAATATTAAAATATAACAGGCAGTCTTCAAAGTGCTACAGCATTTTTTTGATTTGCTTTGTTTATTCTCTGATATACATTTTTAGATGATTAGTGTTTTTTAATTATGTTGGTTTAAAATTTTAGTGCTTCAGACTTGGATAAATAGATAAAATGGATCTAAGAGTATTTTTTTCATTGTTAAAAATTCATGTAGGTTATGGGATGTGAAGAGTAAGTCTTTGATTACTGAGAATTAAAACTGCTGGTAAAATCATCATGACAGTGGTGATTTTCTGCAATTAAAGACCTCCTCCTTCTCTCCTGCAACATCCATGGATTTCTGACAATGAAAGTGATTACTCAGGCCCATGGTGATCTTGGGATAGGAGGCCAAAATGTTTAATTTTTGTTTAAATGTTGCAACTGGTAACATTATCAGCCAAATACAGCATAGTTTACATGAACAAGATTTCAGTAAAAAATTATGATTGATATGGAGAGATGAACAGAATTTTCCCCGCCCCTATTCATATTGGAAATCAAGATAACAAGAGAGTTTACCAACCACATGATATGAATATATGATGACTGCCAGTAATTTAGAGTGATTTTTAAAAGAAAGATCATAGATGAAGTTCTAGAGGATATGTTTAGTACATCCTAAAAGAGTGACTGTGTCAGTTTCTGATTTAATTTTTAATGAATAGTAGCATTTATTTAGAGTAGAGTTTTGTTGGGTTTTTTTTAACTTATTCTCATTTGCAAAAGAGTTGATAATTGCAGTCTGAGAGATGAGAAATGTTAAAATTTCAGCACAAGAAAGGCTTAAAAAGTTGGGCATTCAATCTCTCTTTTGTTTTCATGTCTTTTCTTGAGTACCATGTTGAGAAGATTTGACTCCCTCTGTGCTTGGGTGAACTTATATAAAAATGCTCAATACCTTGTGTATGTTATGGATATTTTAAAACTTTCTACTGATACTAACCTCATGAGAGTGCATAACTGAAGATAAACTGGGCATGTTGCCATGGAGAGTAAATCAAGTGTGACTCCGTCTTCCATAATTCAACAATTATTTATAAAAATGGTTGACATTTGGGATCATGAAGAGGATTTTTTTAAAAAGAAACTAAATTGGTGAGCATAGATATATTTTGTAGACAGACTTTGTTTTAATTAAATAACTGCTTTTACATATATTAAGTAGCTATATATTATAAAGACATATAATGTAAATGTGGAATTGTTTTTATACCAAGCACTACATGTCCAAAAAAATAGATCTTGGCTTATATTTCCAATAGAGATTTATCCCTTACATGAAATAGATATGAAATAGAATCTATATATTATATATAATATTTATTTTATCTTAAAAAATAGAAAATGTATTCGTAGCATAGGATATTTGATTCTGTCTCAAGTATATAGACTTTTTACTACCATAAATTTGTGATTTACACAGCATTTGTTCCTTGACCGTAGTTGAAACGAACGTTTTTGTACTAACATTGCCCTATTTATATTATCAGTAGATAAATTAACCTTGCGAAATTAGGATAGAAACATAAGAATAACACTGCTATCACAGTGACACTTCTAAAGGACCAGCATGGTACACTCCAGAGTCTTAAAAGCACATTCCCATAGATGAGGAAGACCAAAGCCAAAAAGGTTGACATAGAAAGTACCAAATCTATCAGAGACAAGTCTCTTGTGCATTTTCACTTGCTCCTCCCCCTGGCCTTTTTCAGCATTTCAGAAGGATGCTAAACTTGATGACTGGAAGGTTGGCAGATCAGCAGTTCATGATGGAGTGAACTCCCATCTCTGTCCCAGCTCCTGCCAACATAGCAGTTCGAAAGCAAGAAATTACACGTAGATAAATAAGTACCATTTTGGTGGGAAGGTAAACAGCGCTCCGTGCACTCAGTGTTCTGTGCACTCATGCCTGCCACATGTCCACAGAAATATCTGCAGATGCAAACAGCGCTGGCTCTTTGGCTATAAACAAGAGATGAGCACTGAACCCTAGAGTCGGATACGACTGGCTTTCGAGCAAGGGTGATCTTTACCTTTACTATTTAATAGGATGGCCACTGAGATGATCAGGTTTCCAGAAATATGAAATATGGTTTTGCCATTGGGTCACCTGAAATGTGGCGTTTAGAAAAAAGTTTCAGGTTACTTCTTGTCTTGGTGTAACTGAATCTAAAGTCTGGCTTAGAAGTTAAAGCTGCTGAGAACTCATCTGTCTGAAAGAGAGGACCATTTTTTTAATCTTTAATAGTAGATTCTATGAGTAGATTTCTTTGAGAGATCAAAGAAAATCTGGAATGAACATATAAATCCTCATTCTTAATTACCAAATATTCAATCTGTATTTCCTAGTCTTTATCTCTTTACTCCTTGTATCACAATAATTTGCATGTATCATTCTTATATTTGCTTTCAAAAAGAAAAAAGAATGCATCTAATAGGGATTTTACAATAGGCTAACTAGCGAAGTTAATTAATAATGACACTACATTGATATTAAAATAAGTGATACTTGATCAATGAAGTGAACCTGTGCTTATTTATCATATCATTTGTAAAAAATTCCAGAGTAATTTTCTTTTTTTAAAAAAATTATTCTACACTTTGTATAAGCCAATGCTAGCACTGCTAACTGATTAGTTTGTTTTAAATATATGGCTTTTATCACACTACTTAAAAATCTTTATCAGCTAATATGCTACATATTAAACTGATTTTTAAAGGTTTTGTTTGCTATGGTTTGCAGTCCAAAAACAGTGCTATAGAATGCAACAGCATATTGAAATTTTATTGCTTTTAAAATGAAATGTCCTTACTAATTATCAGAAAGATAAATTGTCAGTATTGATAGACTTGTATAGATAAATGTTTCCACCCTTTTACAAGCAATCTAATGAGAGTGTGCGTTTCGTGTCTAAGAATTTGCAGGAAGGGTTTTCACCACCTCCCGTGCACTCCATGGGGCAGAATCAATAAGCATTTAACCCATTAAACTGAAAAAGCAAGTGTTACTCCATGTGATAACTGTTGCTATGTGTATGTCTGTCTTTATTGTAACAGACTTTTATAATCAATTGTTTAATCAACAAAATGCTTCAGAGAAGAAAAACAAATTTGGAATACATATTTTGGTTGAAAATTATTGTTGTTGAAGCATAAACTATTGTTTTGTGTGATGAGTATTGGAAATAATTTAGATAACTAGCTGGAGAACTGCATGTATGCTATGTTCTAAGGTGTGTTAATGATCTGTTTAACATTAGTTGGTCATCAGTCCAGTGCATTTGAATCGGAAGATGTTGTTCTTTGCCATCTGCCTATACTCTGTTATACACTTTGAAAGTTGTACTCGATTAGTTGTCTAATAGATCAGTGTACCTTCAACTGCAGATTCAGTAGCATTTATAAACATAAAGAAATGTATATGCTATGCAGCAATACACAGTTCAATGTACATTGTGTTGTTTTTCTTTGAATATAATTCATCATCAAATCATCTGAGAGTTAGAATGCTTATGTTCCTTTAAATGAAACACAAAATAGTTCTGGGCATATGGATTTTTTCCATAATATGGTAAAAGTGTAGAAACACATACTTACAAAACAGACAAACGAATATGAAACTTCAAACATGTGTTTAATAGAACCTTGATGAGCTTTGTTTTTTATAAAGTTCATTCATTCCAAAGAGTAACTGTGGCATTATTGGATTGTTCGGCTGGAAAGGAACTGGAATTTTCTGTAATGCAATAGCTTTGGTTCTTTCCACTAAGTTACTTCCAGAATATAGTACTGACCCACTTGACCGTTCTGACAATTGGGGAGCAGGTGTTTAGCCTTTTCTAAAGACTTAGGGTGCTTCTTAAAAGTAAAATGTGTTGTTCTGAGGTTCTCCTGGACTCAGTCAGTCGCTGGTTAGAGTACTCTTTGTACAACTTTGCATGGTATTCCAGTTCTACCCATTTCTTGAGAAACCAGACCTGGCTTTCTGCAGCATGTTTGAAGTAAGAATATTTTTGAAAACCTTTTCATGCTTTAGTTGGTCCAGGATACTAAGTGGGGCTGTCAAGGTAGAATTTATCATTTTTAAAATGATATAATCTGCTAGGCTGTTTCTAGGCTCAATTCATGGTAGTCTTTTTATCCTTTGACGCTGTAAATGCCCCAAATATTCAGGAACTAGAGCAGTGTTTCCCAATCTTTGGCTTTTGGACTTCAATTCCCAGAAGCCTAAGTCAATTCCCCAAAGCACTGATCAGCCAATGTACTGACTGAGGCTTCTGGGAATTGAAGTCCCGCTGTGGGGCATGGGAACCACTGAGCTAGAGTATCTCAAGAGCAGGGTCAATTGAATATGGATCCTGATAAAGACTGACATGTTGATGCATGGGAAGTAAAAAATAAATAGGTCCAAGAAGAGGATCGCCATTATCCTCACAATGCCTCTCGAAATGGTTGGTTACAGCAATAACCTTGGCCTATCAATTGGCCAAGAAGGGAACCTCCAATGGACTTAAAAACCCATTCAACAAGAGCTGTTTCCACTTCATCTGCCTTTGCTCAGGGGGTAAGCCTCTCTTGCATATGCCAAGCAGCCACTTGATCGCAATCTTCCACCTTCATCAAACATTAGTCTTGATCTTTTCCAGGACCAGGATGCATCCTTTGAGAGAAGGATGTTGTCTACAATCCTACAGTGACATCCCACCATCCAGTAAGTGAGCTTGTAATGATACAGGGACTGAACATTTAAGCAGGAACCATCATCAAATAAGGAGTTCTCAACCTTTTAAAGCCAGGGGCTGGGTCATGCTCCCTCAGACAACTTTGGGGGCTGGATGGCCATTTTGCCCTTCCTCTACCACATGGCACTTCCTGATGTGGTGGAGGCAGCCGCCCCCCCATAAAATGGTGCCGTGGGTCGCATAAAAGATAAGGATGAGTTGATGGGAAGTAATAAGAAGTAATAAGCTTGCTAATATGTTTACGGATTTTTCAGTGAAGGTTGATGCCAACTGTCAGAAGATGGATAAAGTCTTGAATATGGTGTAAAAAGATATGAAATTAATGCAGAATGATATAAGAGGGTTGCATGAGGAACAAAAAGAAAGTTGAAACTCCGGGGGGGGGGGTAATTAGACATGGTGGAAGAGGTGATGAGAAAGCAGAATGTGCTGATATGAAATTTGGTGGAGAAAACGGCAGACAGGCTGAAGGAAAGAATTGTGGATTGGCTAAATAATTTGAATATGGGGGGAAATTTTGTAGCTGAAGACATTGCAAGTGTGTTTAGACTGGGACCAAGAAAGGGTAAGAAGGTTCAAAGAAATGTTTTGGTTAAATTTGCAAATTGGGCAGATAAATTAAAGGTGATGGCTTTTATAAAGCAGGCTGGGTCTAATGTTTTAAAAATTGATGAGTGTGATATGGAGGTTTATAATGACATATCCGTTGAGGAACGAGTATGGTGTTATAAGATGAAACCTGTGACAAACTTCTCAGAGAACGTGAAATTGATTATCATTGGAAATTTCCCCAACAACTCAGATTTTTAAGGAGAAAAAAAATGCATACGATGGATATGGAAACCAACCCTTTAGACTATTTGTGTCAGATTGGTTTGGTTAAAGCATCATCTAGAGAGTGGCAGGCTTTAAGGAAGGCTCTCTCGGAATCAGGAGGTTTACAAAGAGATCATGGTAGTGAACAAGAGAGAGGGGCTACAGGAGGAACTGAGGAGGGAGATGAGGAACAGTTAGCACTTGAAGAAGGTTGAGATAGAGTAAAAGCAGGAGGGATTATGACAGACAGGAAGGAAGATGTTATGTTCTATTTGTAGGTATAGGATGTAGCGCTAGAGCTTTATATGAGAGTGCAGATCTTGCATGTCCCCCCTCCCCACATTTTACTCCTCTTGGTAGCACCTGCAGTGTGGGATTGAGTGTACAGAGGACAGTGAGTGGGGCTTGTATCCTCTTTAAAGCTCTGAAACATTCCAGATTGTCACATATGTGCAGACAAATAACCCATTTGTGGGAATTCACAGCTGGCCACAGTTACAGGTAGGTAGCCTGTCCATATTAATTTGTACCTCACTCTCATATTCTGTTGCTTTAGCCCAAATTTCACATCATATTAGTCCCATCATGACTTTCATATTCACTTTCATCCTTATACTTCATACAGTTGACATTTTAAAAGTTACTCTATGTCTGGTTTTGTGTTTGAACATGGGACACTCAGGAATTTTCATTTGTGACTAACTATTTAGTGTTTAAAAGAAAACAGTCATAATGCCACAAATACCTAGAAATGATCAACCACCTGAGTCACACATACAGTTAAGCCTCATGTTACCTACATAATGTGCATTCAATAACTTTCACAAGAAACGTTCAACCTCTCAGTGTACAGCTGTCTTATAGAACACACTCATACCTTTCCTACTTGATATGTGAGTCATCCCTTAGCAATTTCTCTTGCAACAATCAGATCCAGAGAATAGTGTTTACAGGTGTACTTGAACATAAAAAATACTTTACATTCAAGTAGATTGTGACTTATGGTGGTCCTTTCCATGGTTTTCTAGGTAGGGAATGCACAGAAGTGATTACCATTTCCTTCTTCTGGGGGCATCTTGGGACTGTGCAGCTTGCCCAGAAAGTGGTGAGCACTCCAACACTGGAAGCATTCAAGAGAGAATTGGACAACCATCTCATATCTACTTTGATTCAAATTCCTGCACTAAGGAGGGTTTGGACATGATAGCCTAAAACCGTGATGGCGAACCTTGGCACTCCAAATGTTTTTGGTCTTCAATTCCCAGAAACCCCCATGAATCCACACGAATGGGTTTACTGCGATTCATCCTGCCCTCGTCGCTCCTAGAAGCGGAAGTAAAATGTGCCTATACGGGTGCGTTTCACTTCCGCTTCCAGGAGCGAAGAGGGCGGCATGGGCCGGATGAATTGCAGTAAACCCAATTGTGTGGATTCACAGAGGGTTCTGGGAATTGAAGTCCAAGCACATCTGGAGTGCCAAGGTTTGCAATCACGGGCCTAAAAGGACCCTTCCAACTCAGTAATTCTATGATCTATGAACTACACAGGCTGGCTCTTCTCTTGGAAGGCACAATGGGTAATTGAACTCCTCTGGCTCCACAGCCAGATACCTAAACCACCAAGTTAAACAATCAACTCACTTGAGTATAATTTCAGTAAATAATGCACTGATTTATCCTATTCTGTTCCCATCCCCATTAGACATATGAAAATGATTCTTGTTTTTAAAAGAGAAAATCAGCTTGAGGCCTCATTTGCCTCTGAGGAAAAAAAGCATGAGTGGCCCTTGGTCAGTGACAGAGTACATGATTTGCATGGCAAAACCCCCAGGTTCAATTCCTTAAACATGCTGGACAGGGATAGACTCTCGTCTTGAGAGTCTAAACAGTCACTGCCAGTTGATATAGATAAAACAAAGTTAAGGGGTACATAGCATACGGTAGCATCGTACATTCCTAAAATTTAGCAAGCATTATCAATCAGTTTCCCCATACACAGAGGCAAATTCTGTAGTCCTGCATAATTTTCTTTCTAGCATGATTGTTCTCCTCCACATGGAGTGAGAAGAATCTGAAGAAGAGAGCCATTGGCATCCATGAGGCGCTCTCTGTGTGGGTTAAGACCTGTCCCATACCTTATGTAGCCAAGAAATGAAGGCCCATAATAATAAATCAACAATTGATGGCAATACTGTACTGTACTTTCATTAATATGAACTCAAGGATCACAGTGATGTTGCTACTAAGATGTAGGAGGAATAAGAATAGAGGGTGTTGAAGTTGAGTCCAAGGGGAAAGAAGGGTCATAATAATAATTTCATGTCAGAAATTATTCTGAGTTGAAAGGAGAAACTCTGTTCAAGGAACACCCAAATGAGGCTCCTTTCATGTCCCACAGAGATGGGGCACCCAATCCATCATACAGTCTCGAACTGCTAACTTGCCAGTATTCCAACTAACAAGGTGAACTTCTTAAACACTGAGCCACTGCAGCCTCAAGAAGGGTCATGAAAATGGTGGATAAGAAACAGCACATACTGTTAACAATGCAGTTTGCATGATTAGCACATGGGAATTTATGGTCTAATAATCCTTCCCAGCTAGTATCTCAGTAGTAAACAAACACACACGTGCACACACAAGTTAGCATTGGGAGGGGGAACTCCCACAGGCACTGATGGGAGGCTTCTCCTGCTGTTAATTATTGTGCAGGCGAATGGTTTTTAAAAAGAACACAGCCAAAGAAAGGAGGCTTAAACCTCCTTTCTCCCAGACTGCAGCGTTGATCACGGTCTCAGTGGTGGGCTCCAAATTTTTTTTACTACCTACACTGTGGGCATGGTATGGTGGGCATGGCAAGGAGGAAAGCCCTGCATTGCACCTGAATTAGGACTACTTTATTTCAAAATCTGGATGGGTGCAGCCAGCCAGAATTTCTGCTACTGGTTCTGGCGAACTGGTACGAACCTGCTGATGCCCACCACTGCACGGTCTCCTCCCCAACCCTGGCTACATGTGGCATTTTTAAAAAACTACAATGTGTTAACATGTACTTACGCCACTGGAATTTAGAAAGTGAAGGGAATTGCAACATATTAATAGGTAATGTATATATTGTATCAGACAAGCAATAGAATATATTCATCATTACTTTCAGTACGCCATTAATTTTTTGTTTCTATAGTTATGCCTTTTAACTCCACCCATGTGATGCAAGACAGAACCAACAAGACAAGCAATAAAGTTTTAATTAACTTGGCCTACACGCAACCACTTTTTACAAGCAAGAGATAGTAGATCAGTTGTAGCTTATTATAATCTTTTATGGGAACATGATGGAAAAACCTAATATGCTATAATTTAAAAGCAAGAGATGGTCATATATTTCTGTCAGTAATTGATTGCCATTGATGAACCACTGAACTAAACCATTTGAAATAACTCACCATTATACCACTATATATGCAACAAACAATGGTGTAGGAATGTGTGGCATACTTGGGGGGGATGGACATGTGCTTCAAAAACCTAGAAAGGTGCGCCCCTTAGTATCACCAATCTGGAGATAACTGTCTTCTGTTAACTATAAGCTGGTTTATGAATTCAGAGTCTTCATTGTTAACAAAAATTAGGTGACTAACTTTTGGGGGGGTATTTTAGCACTTCACAAATGCAATAATTGAAATCTAATAACAGCATACCAGACTGCTTTCAATCAATCAATAAAATTTTAATTTATACCCCACCTTTCTCTGACCGAGGCCGACTCAAGGCGGCAACAACATCTCAAACAATACAATGTAATACAGAACAATTCAAAAAATCACATCAAGAAAATAACATACATTACAAAAAAATTAACCTGGTGGGATTTCTTTCTATCATGGATTTAAGTAGCCTAACACTTAGTTCGAAAGAGCAACTGTGACTTCATTTTGCATTTTTCCAAGCACTCACATTCCATCTTTTCAGACAGCTTGCCAATGTCAAAGTCACATTTTAAAATACCAGACAGGTTATGGTCATCTTAATCAGATAAGCAACACTTGAGAATCTTGGTTGCATGAAAATAAGACATAGCAAATATTTAAGAAGACATCCTTAGAATTCCGGTAGTGGTGGTAAGAGACCCCAAAATCCTATATAAACAGACCTCAAATCTGGGGTCCATTAGATCGTTAGAACATCTTTGGGGATTACAAAGTTCTTCAAATAAGCCTTCTCACCTGGAGTCATTATCCATTCTTCAGCTGCGCAAGGGCACACATGCCCACATGGACATACAATTTGGATTTATAATTGAGATCTACAACTTGGATTTACAAATAGGTTTATTTTCCTTTAGGTTTATTTTCCTTTATTGTGTGGATTAACAAATATGCTCAATAAAGCCTACTAAGAGATATTTGATTCCAGCGTTTTTTCTTTGCTGTCTAAGAGAAAGGAGTGAACTTGGTGGAATGCTGATAAGAGCACCTGCTCTTCAAAGGAATACAGCTTTTAAAAGCCTGCTTTGTTTTGGGGATGCTGAAAGTGGAGCTTCGTTAAGTTTCGTTTCCTCGCCTTGAATGTGTCACCAGAGTGAGGAAGGTTTTGTTAAGGGAAGGTAACATTCTTATGACCCCCAAAGTCCACCCCTTTAGCAGGGCTTTGATCTCCACCAAGGAGAGTGTGGTTGTGTTGTAGGAGGTGGCAGGACAAGACTTTGTAATTGGCCATCCCAAATAGCTACCATGATACCTACGACATAAGCAGGGGGTGCCATCCTTCTACTTATGAGCCAGTTCAAACTGGATGGAAGAACGCCCTGCTAGTCAAACGGGTCAGTAAAGAGGGGCACATTCTTAGCATAACTCGAGTGGGCGGTATAGAAATCTAACAATAAATAAATACACAAAGGGACAGATGGGGGCAGCGCCATCCAAGCGGGCCCAAGTTTGGAATACAAAAAAGTAACATTTGGGGCATTGGGCGGGCGAGGAACCCCCTGATAGGGAGGTAAACGGCATTCAGTGCACTGCAGTGTTTAGTCATGCCTGCCACATGGCTACAGAAACATCTGCAGAAACAGCGCTGGCTATAAAGAAAGATGAGCACTGAACCCTAGTGTTGGATACGACTAGCTTTCAAGCAAGGGCGATTTTACCTTACCCAAATAGGGAAAATTTAAATGAAAAAGCTCACACTCTGCTGTCTTTTCTTGAAAGTCCCAAATAGCTATCCAAGAGGGAAAACAACCATCTGAGGCAGGTGTCTCTGTCTCACCTTAGGACTAGCCCTGGGAATGTAAACAGTATGCATCAAGTCTGCAGAACTTCCTTGACTGTTGTGTTAGCTTCTCTTCTTCCTGTTAAATGAATGTGTTACATCAGTTGTTCCATGTGTTTAAATGTGTATCATCAGCAATATAAAGACAACTATGCTCTATAAAAATCAGTAGGGCATGAAATGCAGCCTCTGTAATGCCTTGGTGTGGGTGCTGAAAGACACCCGTGTTTGGAGCAACAAGTGCCGCACAGTTTAAAGCAAGGACAACATGTGTTTGCAAATGTGGGAACACGAGACACAGGAATGAATAATAAAGCCCCAGATCAACCATTAGTGTAAGGCCTACTGCAGTTTATATATCTGTATCATACAATTTTTGGCATTTGCTTCTTCCACTACTGTTACAACATTGGTTGTACCCTATTGTGTCACCCTGAAAACTGTGGATGCTTTGAAAGAGCTGTCTGTGTGGTTGACAGTCAACATCTGGAGAAACAGACAGGAAGAACATGGGAGGTGGTCATAAAGGAAAGGGATTAGGAGTGCTTTTCAGGTGGTGCTTAACATTTACGGCATCTCTCTTGACAGTCAGGAATAAGCATTAGCCAGAATATCTCAGAATTCAGCATTTGCATCCTTGCCTTCCCACTAGATGGCGATAGTACATGAAGCTGCATGTGTTAAGAAGGGTTTCAGTCAAGCAAGCCATATGGAAGTTTGTGGTGTCCCAAATACACGCGTCACATTGAGCTTGGAGATTGCTAGAACAACCAAAAATTATCTCCTCTGTGCTCTTCAGCAGAAAGCTCAATTCTTCTTCTGTCCAGCCAATAAAGTACGTTTGTACAGTGGAGTATAAACAAGGATTTAGGGTGCTTCCAAATACTGTACTGTAGAGGAATTTGCTGCTAGTCCTAAAAAGGTATTAAGCTGCTCTTCTCCTCCCCTCCCTTTCCCCCCTTAACAGTTACTTTCCATCACAATAAGAAAATAAACAAAAGAAGCGATGGGAAATCATCAGTAAGAATAAAATGGAAGACTATGAATTTTGGTAGGGTAAAAGTAAAGGTCACCCTTGCTCAAAAGTCAGTTGTATCCATCTCTAGGGTTCAATGCTCATCTCTGTTTACAACCAAGGAGTTAGCACTGTCTGCATCTGCAGACGAGTCTGTGGACATGTGGCAGGCATACCTAGACATGGAACACTGTTTACCTTCCCACCAAAGTGGTACCTATTTATCTACTTGCAATTTCTTGCTTTCGAACTGCTAGGTTGGCAGGCGCTGGGACAGAGACGGGACCTCATTCCATCAAGCAGTACTTAGGTCTCAAACTGCCAACCTGCCAACCTTCGACTTTCCAGTCATCAAGTTCAGTGTCTTAACTATGCCAAAGTAAAACT
The DNA here is from genome assembly GCA_035047305.1 of Bradypodion pumilum. NCBI lineage: Eukaryota > Metazoa > Chordata > Lepidosauria > Squamata > Chamaeleonidae > Bradypodion > Bradypodion pumilum. The sequence continues at coordinate 405,948,063 of JAWDJD010000001.1, forward strand.
CCTTTACCAAGGAGGCTGCACATCTGCCCCTTGCTTCAATGCAGCCTTCATTTGGAATGTTGTTGTTGTTGTGCCACACTTTTAATGTCCTATTTTAAACATAATAGACAATGTAAAAGATCTTGCTAAAGTTCAACTGTTTTACACAGGAATTTCAACTCTGAAATCAGCAAGAGTCAAAAATGTATAATCTAGATGGCCTCTACTGTTGTTTTGTTTGTTATCTGCCACCAGATTGGGCACAGCATTGTAAGGTGCATTGCTGCATTTATTTTTTAACTATTAAATTGGCTGAAGGCTAAAATCTGTTTTTCTCAGCTTGGGATACAAAATAAAAATGAAACAAACAAAAAGGTGTGAAATGGAGCAAGAAGAGAAATTGCAATGCAGTTTCCAGAATAGAAAGATTGAACAATAGATTTCCCATGCTGAGAGATTGGGGGGATATGCATAAAAGAGAAGAAATAAGACCAAATTTAATTATAATAGATTGGTCCAGAGTCAAACCAGTGGGAATGTATTCAGATGGGCAGATTCCCACCACCACCACCATTATATTGTGACAGTTGTGTGACTATGCAATCGCCCACCCCCATATGCAAGCAATTGTTGAATGTTCTCATAATGCCATCTGACAGTATCATCAGCAAAGTTCTCAGTCACCTTCAGAAAACAAGGCCTGAAGAAATCCAGGACCATTGCAAATAAAGGTGAAAACAGTCAACGTCTCTGATAACATGCTCTTTAGCTGTTTTGGGCTTTCAATCTGGACATCTCTACCTCTGCCCATATTGATGGATGTTATAGCCAGAAAACTCTGGTACAGATCCCTTTGTAAAAATAAAATGATGTAGCATGCTTGCACTGGGGGACACTGCTGTTGTTCTATTAGGCCTCCACCCATCATGGCTAGATTACAAGTGTATGGACAACTCAATACTATTCTATGGGAGGTTTAATGTAGGCAATAGTTCACTTCTCTGAGTTCTTTCTGTTTGGTTATGGTCATTATTTTACTCAAATTGTATTGCAGGCGCACCCCCCAATAAAGGACTCAGACACCAATGAAAGTGGATAACGGCATTGGGCCACATTTATTGATTCATGCCCTAGTCCGAATTATAAATTTCTATTGGTAATTGACCAATTATAATTCTTAAGGCAAGCAGGCCGAAGTAACACTGGTAAGGTACCACCCAAAATTGCCAACGGCAATTGTTACAATGTATCTATTTGTATCAATTTGTTTGTTGACAACAAACAAATTGTTGACCGTAGTCAATATCTAACTAATGACCCCACCCTCTGACGCGTATCCGTAAAATCACGGGGTGATGCATGCTGTCTAGCTGTAGCCATCACCCCGTCGCCTGGTTCGTCGTTGACCGGACAACGTTTAACCAACTTATACCTGTCTAGTGTTGTCCAGTCAATTGCGAACCTGCCGGATACCTGTGGGTCATAAATGTTTACCTTACCAGTGCTACCCGCCACACGGAGGGGCTTCAAAGAAGGCTCGACGCCCCCCCCCCAGACCGTCAGCTCGGTCAACAGGCCTGCTCGCCAATCACCCAACAGGAGGTCCATACCTCCTCGCGACAGATAGACCCCATCCCCTGCATACAGGCCATAATTTTGCAGACTAATGGCGGGGTGACGACTGACCCGCCCCCAACCCCTGCTGACAATAAACTGGGCAACAGCCCTGTTTACCATGCGTCTAGCCCGGTCCAGGGTCTGGAGGTCGAATCCTCCCCTATACGCGTGCCGCGGCACCATGTCTGACCAAACGAGGGTTGTGGCGGGCCACACGTAAAGCAGGTAGGCGAGGTCGCCGCAAATCGCATGCTTCAGCGATAGGCCGGTGACCTGACCTAAATCATTGCCCCCAAGGTGTATGATCAGGATGTCAGGTGGGTCAGCACTCCGGCCCGAGAAAAGGAATGGCAACATCTCCCTCCACAACATCCCGGGCTTACCATACCATGTGAGACTTGCGTATGCACCCAGTCCCAGTCGGGGTCCCCACTCTGTCGCCGCAGCGTAACGCGCTGCCCTGTGCACGTAGCTATGGCCCACCAGCCATACTGTCACCGGCGTAATACGACACCCAGGGTCTGTCAAGGAAAAAACGAGTAAGAGAAAAGGTGCGGTGACTCGACTGGTACTCACGGTGAAAGAGGGCGGACATAAAATTGAAAACATTGCGATCCCCACCTCCCCATACGGCGTATCTCAGCCCCGGAGTACCTAAAAGCAGCCGCCGTGGAAGCCGCCCCTATTCTGAATGAATGGGTGCCGTAACGGGCCCCTGGGAGGCCAACACCGGCCAGCGCTTTGCCGGTCACCTTCCAAAATTGAAATTTAGTAAGGGGAGACCCATCTTGGTGACAGAAAAACGGGCCATGGTGCGTGCCACGCAGTGCAAGGAACTCCTGTAGGGCACCAACCGGACAGATGTCTGCCAAAGAACACCGTAGCAGTCTTACTCCACTGCCTACGCCATGCTGATCCGTCTTAGAGGAGCGTATCCTCAACTGAGCCCAGTCTTTGGCCACATAGACATCTTCGAGTTCCAGTGCCCTACAACTAGCATCCGCCTTAGACAGCATCACAAGCTCACTGATGCGGAGCGCTCCAAAAAAGGCCACCGTTGTAGCCACATGAAACAGGGCTGACTCATACCTATCAAAACATAGGTCCTGCCAGCCCCATGCAAGTTGGGTAAGAACCCCTGGGGAAATTGGGTGGCGGTCGTCCGGGCTACGCCCACGCTCCCGCACCCACCCCTCCAAAACGTGTCTCACATGGAAGTCAGCGGTACTGTCCGCATGTCCGCCTACTTTGGCCAGAAAAGCCAGCGCTGACAGCCTGGATGCTATGGTTCGAGGTGCAAGGCCCTGGGAATGCAGGTCAACCATGAATTGAAGTATATGGGCCACGGGATCGGCCAGGTATCTGGCAGCCGGAATTGGGCACAGAATGCCCTGAAAGAATTGACTGCGTGTTGATACGCCTTACGCGTGCGTGGCGCTAGCGACATGCCGATCGCCCGGTTCACCTCTCCTTGCCAAAGGTCCATATCTCGTCCGGTAGTGGCGAGGGAAATTCCTCTGCATCCGGGGCCAAGGCGCGGAACCGGGAGATCTGCAGGTGGAACAAAGCGTCAGTGATATCATTATTGACCCCCGGGACATGCCTGGCCCGGAACAGTACATTAAGGCGCAGGCTGCGCAATACAAACTGGCGCACCAGGTCCATTACCCTGGGTGATTTGGAAGTCTGTGAGTTGACAATGTGGACAACGGCCGCATTGTCACACCAGAAATGAACGGCCGAGTTGGCCCACTCCTCACCCCATAGCATCAAGGCCCCCAGGATGGGAAAAAATTCCAGGTACGTAAGATCCCGCAGGCGCCCCGTACCTGACCAGGCTGGTGGCCACCCACCATAGGCCCACTTCCCATTGAAGTACATCCCATAACCCAGGGACCCAGAGGCATCGGACTGTATCTGGAAACGAGGGGAAGCCAGAAGGTCACACCTCCAAAATGACACCCCATTGAACTCCCTCAGGAACTGGAGCCAGATAAGCATATCTGCCTTAATGCCCTGGGTTAGTCTGACCCTATGGTAGGGCCTGGACAAGCCTGTCATGGCGTCGCACAAGCGCCGAGCAAATGCCCTGCCCGGTGTGACCACCCTGCAAGCGAAATTGAGATGACCATGCAACACCTGCAGTTCCCGCAGTGATGCCTTGCATTTAGCAAGCAAGTCCGAGATAAGGGCCACTATCCTTGACACCTTATCCCCTGGTAACCTAGAAGCCTGCGCTACCGTGTCAATCTCCACCCCCAGGAAGACTAGCTGTGTAGATGGGCCCTCGGTCTTTTCGGGCGCTAAAGGGACACCCAGTTCCTCCATTAGCGTCTGAAATGTGTTGAGGAGACGTGTGCACGTGTCCCAGCCCCGTTCAACCCCGAATAAAAAATCATCCAGGTAATGGGCTACAGACTGGGACCCTGACCTGCGGACAATAGCCCACTGTAGGAAGGTGCTAAAACGCTCGAAGGCCGAGCACAATATGGAACAGCCAAAAGGCATGGCCTTATCGAAATAATATTCACCCGGAACTTAAAACCCAGCAACTCAAAGTCACCCGGGTGAACCGGCAGGAGGCGAAAGGCAGACTTAATGTCGCACTTAGCCAACAGCGCACCCGGGCCACATGAGCGCACCATGCGCAGCGCTTGGTCAAAAGATGTATACCTGACCGAGCAAAGGTCATCAGGGATAGCATCATTGCCCGATCGGCCGGCTGGGTAGGACAAGTGATGGATCAGGCGGAACTCGCCCGGTGACTTCTTGGGCACCAAGCCCAAGGGTGACACTTTAAGGTTGGGGAACGGGGGTGCAGGGAAAGGGCCAGCGACCCTGCCCGCATCAACCTCCTTAGAAATGCTGGCGGCAGCCACCTCCTCCCTCCCCTTAAGTGACAAAAGGTTGGGGGCATCTTGGGGGGACCTATCACCCTGGAAAGGAATACGGAACCCCAGTCAAAAACCTTGAAGCAGGTAAACCGCATCTGCCCCCCTCGGGTACGATGCGAGCCAACGCTCCAACATGTCCACATTAATTGGGGAGGGGGCCTTTCGGTGGACCAGCTCCCCCTGCGGCAGTCTTGCCAGCCCATTGTCCGCCCCTACCTTTGCCCCGCACCCCTCCAGGCCTGGGGCAGGCGGAGGCCGCATGGGGGCCAGCGCAAGAGGGACACTCATGCCTGTACCGGCAATTCTTCCTACTGCAGGAACCATTGGACGAGAAAGTCTAGCACAGCAGGCGGGCTGGAACCCCCTGCCCCGCCACCTGGTGGGGTGTCTGTGCTGGGGCCGCTCGCTGGACCGCATGTCCACAATGGTATCTGTCCCCAGGCGCAGGGCGTGTGGGAGTCATGTACAGAAGCCACAGCTTCTGGCAGGGCTCATCCCACCTCATCTCAGGGTGCAGGGGAATCCGCATACGGAATTCCTCGTCGTAAGCCAACCATGACGGGCCCGGGAAGTCGACCATCGCCCGGTAAATGTTGTCCAAATACTGGACCATCAGAATTGCCAAATCTGGCCAGGCCCTGAGGTAGACCGCCATGTATATAAGGTACGCCGGCAACCAATTGGCCCACGTACATGGCGGCTTACGACGACGTGCCTGTTCCTTATCCTTCTCATCCTGCCCCTCCCTCTCCTCTTTGGTGGGCTCTCTGTTAAGAAGGGAGAAGATGTCCACATACTCCCCACGCCAGATCTTCTCTTTGGTGGCCTGGGCCAAATGGTCCCCCAGGGGCAAGGAATACCCCGCTGTCGGCAATGCTGACACCGGCACAGTGGGAACCACGGGGATCTGGAAAGGAGCCTGGACCAACCCGGCCACCCCTAACACATTCCCAACTGAATAAGTGGTACCACCCAAAACTGGGCCCTGGGTGAGCGGTGAAGTCGCCGGGTGGGACGTCGGCGACTGAACCGTCGCGCCACCCATGCGAGGCCACGGCCACTGGAATGCCCCCCCCAATGTGGGTAGGTGTGTGGGTGCACTAGATTGAACTGCATACTCACATGCAGCACCCCCGCGGGCCGCCCCCACCGGGGGTTCCGGCCCACTGGGGGCGTCGGAGCTCACGACCGCAATTGAGCTCGTCGACGGGGCCTGACCAGCATCAGCCTGTTGAGTGGGGAGCTGCGAGGCAGTGGCCGAAGCCGGCCCACGCGCCTCGGGCAGCTCGACCCGTCCTGCCGCCTGCCGCTGACCGGCAGACAATGGATCAACCTGCACCCCAAAAGGCACCCCCGGGTGGTTAACCCTCGCGAAGGATGCCTCGAGGGCCGCAACGCGGGCCAGAAGGGCCTCAACACTAACGTAGCCCCCTAAGCCAAGTGGGGGCAAAGGGCCAGCTGGCCCACTGGCTGGAACGTCCAGGTCCCTGGACCCCGGGGCCCATATACGGCCACGACCCCAGGCCCGGCCCCTGCAGGGCCGGGGGGTACCCTGCCAGGGGAGGGAACCAAGCCACCCCCCATGGCTGAAACCCCCCGCAGGAAGCTGCAGACCCATGGAAGAAGGCCCCGCAGAATGGGCCATGCCAGAGGCAGTGGCCACTGCTTGCGGGCCGGGGGCCGCGGCCCCAGCTGGGCCTGTACGTGGGCCCCCTGCCTCGGGCCAAGGGGCAATTAACCCCATCCCACCGGTCCCGGTGGGCTCAGGCAAAGGAGGCTGCTGGGGAGGCGCAGCCGCGGTCCTCCGACCCGGCTGGCGCCTCCGTGCAGAACGAGCCGCGTTCGCAGTCGCCTTCTTCTTCGAGGGCATAGCAGCTAAATGATGGGAAGCCGAAAAAGTCAAGAAAATCAGCAGCCAGAGGCTTCCCTAAGCAAGGCAAGAGCGACGGAGGTAAGAGGGAAAACTTCTCCGCTCCGTCGCTTCGCAAAATGGCAGCTCGGCTGCCTCGTGGCCGCCCCTTATATAAGGGTGCTGGCCACGCCCCCTAACTACCCGGATGTCTTCGTCCGGTGGGGGGGCCGCAAAGAGCACGGCGGCCATTTTGGCACCGCGCTTGCAATCTTCATATCTTTGATGCATGTCTTAAGTAGAGACCTTGTTTGCATGTGGCTGTTTTCATTGATTAATGTAGGGTAGGCTTTCTTCATAACCATTTGAGCAAACAATGTTTACTAAAGTAGTTTATCTTTTAACACAGGGGTACTCAACCTTCTCCTTCGTATAGTTTGTGAATCCCCACTATTGGGTTATGCGCCTGCGCAGAACGTCGATCGGAGGCTTGAAAAGCTATTGGTCAAAAGTTTTGGCGGTAAGACCGCCCACCGTACCGCCCACACTGAGGCGCCCGCGCGCCATTTTACCTCAGTTCTCTTCTTTCTGCCGTAGCAGCAGGACGATCGTTGAGAGCTTCCTCAATTTTTTCTCGCCCTTCTGAGGGAAAGCCTTTTACCGATTTCCAACAATTTTTTCTGGCGACCTTGTCCTTCGGGCAGGATTGCCACCCCGGCGCTGTTTCTTCCTTCCGGTGGACTCAGTTGCCTGTTCGCTCCGGTCACCGTTTCCCCCCTCAAGGGGGTGGCGGCTGGCCCACCCTTAGGGGCGCCCGTCTTCTGGATCCTTCCACTGGAATAATTTTTTCGTTAATGGCTGCTGCCTTCAAGCAGTGCTCGGCTTGCCACAAGAAGTTCCCCGCTTCCGACGGTCATAGCCTTTGCCTTTTTTGTCTGGGTGAGTCTCACCAGGCCCAGTCCTGCCCTCACTGCAAGAAGTTTACCCGCCTTGCAGTACAGAATCGGAACAACCGGCTCAAAGCTCACCTGATGGAGCTCGCTTTGGCTCCCGCCGCGGCTGCCTCTACCTCTGCTGGTGCCTCTCAGCCTCCTCCAGCTTCTTCTTCCACGCTCTCTATCAGGAAGAAGAAGAAGAAGGGCAAGGACGGGGAGAAGAAAAAGAAACACGGGTCGGAGAAGAGGCGTTCGCTCCCGCCTACTCCTCGCCCCCTGTCTCGCCGGGGCCTTCGCCTCCGTTCTCGATCGCAAGATGTCCTTCGCCCGGGTCATCCATCTGGGGAGGACGGTCCTCCTCGGGATCTCCTGAAAAAGGACGCAGGGCTGGGGCTCCAGCTCACCCACTTCAGGTTCTCCCGTCTCCTCCTCGTGGGAGGGCCCGTTCGCCTACGAGACAGGCCTCCGTCTCCCCAAGGCCCAGGACTCCAACGCTCGACGACGCGGCAATCACCATGCCGGCCACCGTTTCGTCGCCGATTCTCCCAGCCACCGTCTCATCGGCCACCGTTTCGTCGCTCCCACCGGTGGCGGATCCATCCCAGATGGAGTTCCTCAAGGGGATGTTTGAGGTCATGGCTCAGACATTTGCCAACCAGTTCAAGACCTCCATGCCTGCGGCCTCTGCAGCTCCGGTACCGACCACCGCAAGCCCCAGGGATGTTGGCCCTGCTGTGGCCCCTCCGACCTCCCGAGGGTCGAGTGTCCGCTCCACTGGCCCACCCATATCGTCTCGGTGTGGTCCAGACATTGATGCGGTGGACTCCCATCCCGCCAGCCAGCCCAGGCCGTACTGGCGCAGTCCTGAAGTAGATGTAAGAGTTCCTCCCTCGTCCTCCGATGACTCCAGCGCCTCCTCGGAGGAGGACGAGGGAGACGTCGACGCCGAAAGGACACCGGACCAAGCCATCGGTGCGGTTGACCCACCGCGTGGTGAGGATCAACGCTCGCTCATGGCTATGCTGATGCGCCTGGGGACAGCCCTGAACCTGGTGGACCAGCCGCCACTGGAAGGCGAGGACCAAATGACCGCCAAACTGGACAGATGAGCGGTTCGGCCGGTTCATATCACCATGCTTCCATCCATGTTGACGTCAACGAAGGCGACATGGAGGAAACCGGTATCAGCGCACTCCGTTTCGTCCAGGCTCGACGGCATGTACAGAGTCCTGGACGAGAACGTCGAGTTCCTGCAAGCTCACCCCTTGCCAAATTCGCTGGTGGTCAAGGCTTTCCAACACAGGACGGCCACCAGCGGCTTCCCGGTACCTTCGACTCCGGAAGGGAAGAAGCTGGACGCGGTGGGCCGTAAGTTCTATGCCACCGGTTCCCTCTTCCTCCGCGCCGCCAACTACTCGGCTGCCATGGGCCTTTACCAGTCCCACCTCTGGGAGCGGGTGAAGGCCGAGACGGCGACGTTGCCCGCCAACGTCCAGAAACGGATCGACACGCTGGCATCCGAAGGAGACTTCCTGTCGGAGCAGCAAATGAGGACGTCCAGGCACAGGGGCCTCCGCTATTCTGCTCCGTCGCCACGCCTGGCTCAGGGGCACCTCCCTTGATGATGCTATGAAGAAGCTCATCGAGGAGTTCCCCTTCGACGGACAAGGCCTTTTCGGACAGGACACGGACAAAGTCCTGAACGAAATGCGGCAAACGAACTCCACGGCCAAGTTCCTGGGGCTCACCACGCCGGCTCCGCCTGGCAGGCCGAGATTCCAGCCCTTCACACGGCGCTACCAGGGAAACCCACAACAACAGGGTGGCCCCATGGAGCAGCCCAGGTCTGGCTCTTACAAGCAACGACGCCAGCACAAACCGCGCTATCAGCCCTACGGACACGGCAAGCGTTCGGACGCTAAGTCCAAGTCGCGCGTTTGAAGCTGCGACGGCCGAGTCTCTCGCGCTCCATCTCCCGTACCTCCCCCTCCGGAACTTCCTCCAGGTATGGTCAGGCATCACGGACGACCGGTGGGTCTTAAAGATCTTGTCCTCTGGCTACGCCATCGAGTTCGTGCGGGCGCCTCGGGTAGGAAGACATCGTTTCACCACCTCGTCCCCCCATTTGGAGGAAGAAATATCAACTCTTCTGTCCAAGGGAGCCATCGAGCGGGTGACGCCGCCCGACTGGGACAACGGCTTCTACTCGAGGTACTTCGTGGTTCAGAAGAAGGACAGAGGACTTCGCCCAATTCTGGACCTACGTCGCCTCAACAAGTGCATCCATACCAGGAAGTTCCGGATGGTGACCCTGCAGACCGTCCTTCCCCTCATCAACAAAGGGGACTGGTTCACAGTCATAGACCTCAAGGACGCTTACTTCCATGTCTCCATCCTCGAGGAGCACCGAAGTTTCCTTCGATTCCGCATCGGCGATTCTGTGTACCAGTACCGGTGTCTACCGTTCGGTCTGGCCACGGCACCACGGGTCTTCACCAAATGCATGGCTCCGGTGGCTGCCTTCCTTCACCAGCGGGGAATCAGGGTCTTCCCATACATCGACGACTGGCTGATTGTATCCCCCACCAGCTCGTCGGCCATTCGGGACACGCAATTCACGGTCCACCTCATGGAGAGTCTCGGCCTCAGGATCAACTTCACCAAATCGAAGTTGATTCCCTCTCAACGCGTCGAGTACATTGGAGCGGTACTCGACTCGCTTGCCACCAGAGCCTTTGTGCCCCAGAAACGCTTGAAGGACATCGCGCAGGGAGTGAACGACCTTCGCACCAAACCGTGCATCCGGGCAAAAAAGGCTCAAAGACTTCTAGGCCTCATGGCCTCAACGACGGCGGTGATTCCCCACGCCAAATTAAAGTTCCGGTCCCTGCAGTCGTGGCTCCTTCACGAATTCGACGCGCTCCGGGAGAGCCAGTCCAAACGGCTAACTCCGTCTCCGGAGCTGAAGGACCAACTGCTGTGGTGGACGGCACCACTCAACGTGACAACGGGGAAGAGCTTTTACCCCCCGCAACCCTCGTTGCAGGTATTGACCGACGCAAGCAACCTCGGATGGGGGGCTGCCTGTGGGACTCTCACGGTCAACAACCCTTGGTCGCCTCAGGAGATGGGGTACCATATCAACTACTTGGAACTACTGGCCATTTGGAAGGCCCTACGTTCCTTCGAGAGCCTGCTCACGGGCAAGGCGGTCCAAGTAGCCTCGGACAATACCACGGCTGTGGCATATCTGAACAAGCAGGGAGGAACGTGATCCACCACCCTTCTTTACCTCACTGTGCAGCTCTGGGAGTGGTGCCTAGAGAGGCACATTTTCCCGATTGGAGTGCACATTCAGGGCAAGCTGAATGTCTTGGCCGACCATCTCAGCCGCCTCACCTCGACGACCCACGAATTGGAACTGGACGACGAGGTATTCCAGTCGCTTTGCCAGGCCTGGGGGACGTCGAACATCGACCTCTTTGCATCGGAGTCCAACAAGAAATGCCACAGGTACTGCTCCAGGGCAGGCATCGGAATGAACTCCGAGGGCGATGCCTTCATGAAACGGTAGGATCAGGACTATTTCTACGCTTTTCCTCCGTTTCCTCCGGTCCAGAAAGTTCTCACCAGAATGTATCAACAAGGGACCAACGCCATCCTTGTGGCCCCAGCATGGCCTCGCCAACCCTGGTTTCCGCTGCTGTTACGCATGTCGTCTCAGTATCGCACGCTGCCGGAGTCACCAACGCTTCTCCAAATGGAACAGGGCCAGCTTCACCACTCGGACCTACCCAGCCTCCACCTAACCACGTGGAGGATAACCCCAGACTGTCCAGGATCCTGGAACTAGCGAGGCGCCCTTCCACAAGGAAGTCCTACGCTTCCAAATACAGACGCTTTTGTGCTTTCCTGGCATCCCAGCATACATCCCCTTCACAGGTGGGACTACAGGACGTCTTGACCTACCTCCTCCATTTGGCGGAGTCTGGCCTCAGCATCACCTCCGACCGAGTACACCTCGCAGCGGTGGTGGCTCACTCTCCGGTGGGCTCGCCCGCTTCTGGTGCTTTTTGTGACCAAACGGTGAAGCGTTTCCTCAAGGGACTGCGGAACGCCTTCCCTCCGGTCAGGACTCCGACGGCCCAATGGTCACTCTCTACCGTCCTCAACGCGCTCACCAGGACTCCTTTCGAGCCCATGGCTACCGCGGATGCTCGTCTCCTCACATGGAAGACGGCTTTTCTGGTGGCTATCACGTCTGCTCGACGAGCCGGTGAACTGGTTGCTCTGCGGGCAGACGCACCATTTCTTCAATTCTTCAATGATCGTGTGGTACTCCAAGCGGATATCACCTTCCTTCCCAAGGTGGTTTCCCAGTTTCATATGGCACAGACTATCTCCTTGCCAACATTCTTCCAGAACCCCACTAACGCCCAAGAAAGGACTTGGCACACGCTGGATGTCAAACGAGCTTTATTGTTCTACACCAGCAGGACAAGGGAATTCCGGAAGTTGCAACGCCTTTTTGTGGCGTATGGAGGCAAGTCCAAAGGCGAACCCATCTCTGCTCAGCGGTTCTCCAAATGGATCACGTCTACCATCTACTTGGCCTATGAATCGGCCTCGCTGCCACCTCCGCCGCATGTCAGAGCGCACTCTACCAGAGCCGTTGCAACATCCACGGCTTTTCTGGAGGGCACACCGCTGGAGGACATATGTAAGGCTGCCACCTGGTCCAGACCTTCTACATTTGTCCAGCATTACAGGGTGGACACCAGAGCCACTGCGGACGCCAGGCCTGGCCGTGTCGTCCTCACTAGGGGGCTCCGAACTCATCGCCCTTGACAGTTCACCCTGCCTGACCATCATCATCTTCATCGTGGGATCATCTCATCCGACTGCCCACCGGCCAAGTAAGTGTGAGCTTGCTAATCTCCCAATAGTGGGGATTCACAAACTATACGAAGGAGAAAGTTCGGTTTCACTTACCAGTGATAACTTTCGTTCTTCGAGTATATAGTTTGTGAATACACACTACCCACCCTGCCTCCCCTCTTGAGCTGCACGGATGAGATCAATTGGTTTATCCTGTGCTTGGCTTAAGTATGGAACTGAGGTAAAGTGGCGCGCGGGCGCCTCAGGGTGGGCGGTACGGTGGGCGGTCTTACCGCCAAAACTTTTGACCAATAGCTTTTCAAGCCTCCGATCGACGTTCTGTGCAGGCGCATAACCCAATAGTGTGTATTCACATACTATATACTCGAAGAACGAAAGTTATCACTGGTAAGTGAAACCGAACTTTTTAAGGCTGCAGGCTGGGCTACACACCCTCAGACAACTGAGTGGGCCAGAGTGATGCCTCCTCCCATAAACACTGCCATAAAATGTGTCTGCAGCTATCATTAACATGTTTACGACAGCTGTGGGCGCATTTACAGCTGTCGTAAATGTAACTTTCAAAAGTGGTATTGGAGGACACTAAACTGAGGCTACTGTACTTTAAATTTATTATGAAGAGACAAGACATCCAGGAAATAATGTGGAAAGAACAATAATACAGTAATACCCTGAATGTAGAAAGAACAATAATACAGTAATACCCTGGATAACGCTAAAACTTGGTTCCACGAGTCTTAGCGGTATCCAATATGTAATACTTTAATCGCACACTGTAAAAAAAAAAAAGCCGTCTTCCTTTGGGTGAAGCTGGGGGCAAGTGCGCCCACCTGCTTTCCCCCAAACCAACCCTGGGATCACAGCGTCTGATCCCTGGCTTGGTTTGGGGAAACCGCACGGGCACGCATGCCCGCTTTACCCTAAACCAAGCCGGGGATTACAGCATCTGGGTATATAGCAGGGGAAGGGTAAGAACTAGGAGTGAGAAAAGTAGAGAATGTAAAGATGGCACAACAGCCTTGTTATCTCTCTGACAAGTAGGATTCAGCCTGTTGAGAACTTGGATGAAAGACCACCAAGACATGTCAATGGTTTTCAGGTAAGGTCAGGAAAGAAACCTGCCTGAAACCCTGGACAGCTCCTGCAATTCAGAATCAACTATCCTGAGCAACATAGATGAATAGTTTGTCTCAGTGTGAGCTTTAAATATTTCTGTTATGGAGTAGAAAAGAACATGCAGCCAGGATGATAGAACCAGTTTGTCTGCAAAGGGGGAAGGGCAAGAATCTCTTACATCAGGTGTGTAATTCTCCAATTCCCCTCCCCATGCACACACACCTATACACACAAAAGCTCTATTATGTTGACAGGAAACAGAATATGACAATACATTATTTTGCCAAGTTTCAATTTCTTGTAACAATATTTACATTGGGGGCAGTCTGCATATTGCTAACAATTTTTTTTTATTTTTATGTCAGAGGAGATTTGATTTCTTTGTCTGCTCCCTGCTTTCAGATGAAATGGCATCACCGGTGTTATGTGTTTTCTCAAAAAGGCTCTGTTCTCATGCTGTGTTTCAAATGAATATGGTTTGCCCCAGCTCTTATTTCCTTATTTATTTTTGTAAATGTTTAATCATCTAGGTTATGTTTTGACAAAATAATCCCATTTTCTCAACATCACATTTGGTGTTCATGAAGCTGATTTAGCTGATACTTTCCTTGTCATGGACATTTAACAAGAAAAATATTAATAAGAGAAAAATAATGAAAAGCCTAACATAGATTCTGAATCAGGTTGTTTAATATAGACAAAGTTTGCATGCATTTTTCTGCACATTTTGCTGCCTTCTTTTAATGTGAAACAAGATTATTCTTGTTGTTCTTTGTAAATGTATTTCATGATATATAATGAGGAACATACTTCAGAACATAGGCCCTATTTTGGCATAATGTTAATGGCTAGAATCAGCATTATTATCCGGACATCCTGCTATGATAATGGAGTAGCCCATACAGCCAGCGACTCAATGCCGAGTATTGGGCAGAAGAAAATAACCTGATTCGCTAAAGGGGCCAAGGCCTACGGGCGGATGAGCATCTTTAGGTTGGGGTAATGGTCCCCTCAGTGGAGGAAATGCTACTGGAAACCATCATATTGGGCTCAATGGCAAAATGTACAGAGGAGGAATTCTGATTCCCAATGGTCATAGAGGCGGAAGAGGCCATGCCAGATTGACTGGCTGTGAAGGTGCACCTTGATAATATCCTCCAAGGCTGTGGCAGTCCATTGCAGTCCCAGTGTTAAATCCTGCATAACTCATCTCGTATGTGGCACAGGAGATGGCTCTGAGTTCATAGTGTGTGGGTCACTTCATGGCAAGCTGGGATCCATCTTAAACAAATTCACACTAATGGCATTTTTCCTGCTTCAGGGGGGGTAAATGCATTCTCAGATATGAGTTGCAGCTGATGATGACAACAATTATTGTTAATTCAAAATGGAAAAATATGAGTATTCTCATTTTTGTTCAACTCTGTGTCATTCAGAACAACAGGGAACCCCGTTGTCTCTTCCTTTTCCAACAACTTCATAGTTGAAGCTGACCCTACTTCTTAGGAAATATGGCCAGCCATTTAGACTTCATTCTGCTAGAAGTCCTTTGGTATAAAGATGACTCATTGTGGTCTGCAAACCCAGAACTCTTGAATATGCAGAGAGCCATACTGCTTGAGGGAGGGGGGGAGCCTAGTCTCTAGAAGATGCTGGACTTCATCCCATTAGGTAATGGGTGGGTGGGTGAAGGAAGTCCCCATTTAGCAGGGGCATCCTCAGGAACAAGAGCAGTCTGCCTCTTCTCACAGGTATACCTAAGAGTTATACAGCCTAATCTGAGCTTTCAGTGGGGTGTCCTGCAACAGCAGCAACACCTAAACTTAAATTATGACAACATTAGTGCTGAGAATGAACTCTAATTGGCTCTTTTCAAGGAGAGGGGAAAAGAAAGAAAGAAATAGCATTAAAATTGAAAATTATAATCTCCCCCATCCCTGAAGTTAACCTTGGCTCCAATTCTCACTTCCATAAAAAAATGGGAGCAGGGATAAAAGAGAGAGGCATGCCTAGCTTGGACACAATGCTAGTACAGTAATTCATTGTTATAAGCCCTGCTACAACAGTGGTTAAAGTGCTCTACTGCAACCAAAAGGCTGTGAGTAAGTTCAGTCCTGACTAGAGCTCAAGATTGACTCAGTCTTCCATCCTTCCAAGGTTGGTAAAATGAGTACCCAGCATGTTGGGGTCAAAATGCTAATTAACTTGTGAACTGCCCAGAGAATGCACTAAGCTATGGGGTGGTATATAAATGGGATTGTCTTGCCATTATGGCTTCTTTTCTGATCCTACTGTTTGGACAGCCATTTCTAATAAGTGTTAAATATTCATGTTTCGTTGCACCTACACACGTTACAAAATTAATTAATGTCACAAGTTTCTCTTGAGTTTCACATAGTTCTTAGCAGTAGTTTTTGTGTGATGTTTTGGATTAAAGTTTAGAATCTTGCTTCTGGGTTTATTCAAAGATGGATCAGGGAACAGATTGTTTTAATCAGGGCTCTGGGTGGTGATTGCTCCTTCTCATCTTGGTTGCTCCCAACTTCCTATTTTATAGAAAACCCAGCCGGTCTGCTCACATTTCTGGCTCCTTGTGATCTTTGCCTGTACTGTATAGCCTTCAAATGGCATAGCTCTTTTGGAACAACAGAGATGCTTGCAACAGCATTCGGTCAATACTTTTGTAGAAAGACAGTAACAGAGAAGGAAATAGGTGCAGTCATTTCACAGCAGAGAGATCTTGAGATACCTGCATCTGACTGACTGTACTGGAAATACATCTCCCAAAATAGTAACTAAGTGTTCTTCCAAGTTTTGAGTAGCAGACTGTGCCAAGTATTTCCTGATAAATATTGTTAGTACAAATGTAGCACTGCGAGAGGAGTCACAATGTCCCCTCAAAAAGACCTTGTAAAGGGGGAGAAGGCTTCTACCCTGGGGCCTTATGCATTGTAACCAATGGGCTCAAATAAGGAGGGGGAAAGCATTGGCATTTCTGTATCATTGCCTCTGCTTTCTTTCCATATCTCTATGAACCCAAGAGGGAAAGAGAGTGCAGAATAAATTCCACTCATAGTAGTGCCCATTTGTCATGACTGCAAGATAGTTGCAGCTCAAAACACCACTAACAGTGACAGCCCAGTCCTACCACACCCAGAAATGCATGAGGCCCACAATGCAGAGTCCAGAGGCTCCAGTGATCACAGAAACCTATCACCATGCCCATCAAGGACATTGCTTCTCTGCAACATATCCCCTAAGCAGGGCATTGAAATTAGGAGGAGAGTTGGACTGCCCCTTCCTGGAACCTCCCTATTTCATCTCACCCATGTGGCTTTCTTAGGCTCTCACAATGTTCTGATTGGATAACAGAAGCAAAAAAAAAAAAGAAAAAGAATGGTTCTAATGTATCCAATCAGAAATGACAGAATAATCTCAGTCCAAATCCAAAGCAAATATTTCAACATCACAGAAAACCAAGTCTATATCCCAACCACTGATGCAGAATAGGCTGATGTCAACCGCTCCTTTGCATCTCTCTCCCCTGCAGTTCTTTCCTTACCTCCTTACCTAGATCATCAATTCCCTCCCTCCACACTTCTTTCCTTGCAATCTGTTGTTCACTTCTTGCCATTGTGCTTATTCAGAGTGGATCTCTCTTTTCTCTCTGCTGATATCATCCAATTAAAACTCTTCCCTCAGTTATTAATAGTTCAATCCTTTGCGACCCCATGGACCACATCACACCAGGCTCCTCTGTCATCTGCCATCCTCCAAAGTCTGCCCAGATCCACACCCACCATGTCAATGATGCTGTCTACCATCTCATCCATTGTCACCCCTTCTCCTTTTGCTTTCAAACTTTCCAAGGATCAGGGCCTTCTCCAGTGAGTCATCTCCTCTGATTTGATGGCCAAAGTATTCGAGCTCCAGCTTCAGTATTTGTTCTTTCAAAGAGCAATCAGGGTTTATTTTCTTTAGATGTATTGATTTTCTTGCAAAAATACGGCTCTTCCTTAATGTTTTCTCAGCCAAACATCTGGCGCATGAAAATAGTAATCCTTTGTCTAGACCAGGGTTTCTCAATCTTGGGCCCCCAGATGTTCTTGGACTTCAATTCCCAGAAGCCCCAATCAGCAGATGTGCTGGGAATTGAAGTCTAAGAACATCTGGAGGCCCATGGTTGAGAAACCCTGATGTAGACTATTGAAATCTTCTCCTCTATGATCTTCTATCATATCACATTTACACAGTATATGTCTCTTCACATCTACATAGCACTATTTTGTCCAACTATTTCTCTGCTTTCAGTACTGTGATCATGTGTTATTCCTCAAATTTCTATATCTCACTTCTCCATACTTTGGACCCAACATAAATATCTTCTCCAAACCTTCATAGCCCTTCATGTTCTTGCTAATGTTATCATTGATTATGGATTGCTTGTATTTGGAGCATAGGGAGCTCCTCCAAATTTGTTATGTTTTGGTGTTTGATCCTTCCACTCCACCATCCTCTAACTTCTAGTTCACCTATTCCCTCAAAGATTTTACTGGCCCCATTTTTGAAGATTCAGCCAGAACACCTGCATATACCTCTCTTTTTTATTTTAGATCCTTTTTTTAAAACCAAATTTTCCATGAAACCTGTGGCACAATATACAGTTAACCATGCCCTATTATAACAAAGCTGTGTAGATTGTTACTCTTGAAAGAACTATTATTTCTATATTTACTACTATCTGTGTTCTCTTTTCCTTCCTCTGTTATTTGCTCTCTGTTAAATTCTAGATTGTAAATTACTTGGGGAAACTATCCTGTATTCTTTAAAATACTATATCAGAGAGTAAACAAAACAAAATCAAAAATGTTGTCACACTTTGAAGACTAACTACTGTATTTTAATGTTCACTTTCATGCAACAAGTCCAGGGCCGTAGCCAGGGGTTGGCCAGGGCGGGCTTGGCCCACCCTGAGTTAGCCATTTGCTCACCCTGGCAAAGCGCAATTTTCCATAGGAATGCATTGAAAAGAGGCTTTGTTGCCCATCCTGAAAAAATATTCGCCCAACCACATCTAGAATTCTGGCTATGGCCCTGATCAAGTCCACTTCATCAGATATAGGAGTGAGTCTTCACGGCATCATTTTGTACACATAAAGTGCAGAGATAAGTATACATATCAATATGACTTTATACAACTTGTAATAGCAGAAGATCTCTGGTTGTTATTCAGATTAGTTGTGAAGTTTTGCCCTGTTGAGTTGCAAACTAACACAGCTACAGGTTTTTTTTAATAAAAAAAAATCTTTAAAATGCGGTGTCTGTTAATAGCTCTGACAAATCATCAAACTAACTCAGGTCTTGGGCCAGTGTGTTAGGCAAACCAAACACCAGTTCTTGATATGCCAGCTTTGGTTGAGCAGAAAATATGGTTACAATGATGTCTCAAAACAATCCAAAATGTAGGACAAATTGCACAAGTTATTTACAAAACTGTATGAAAGCTGCATTTGCAAATATGGCTGGATGTTCATCTGCAGATGTCACCCATCCCACAGGGTGACTATTTCTGTTCTCCCTAGATGCCCACATATACTTTCCCCTTCTGTTGACATTTCTGATACTATTAATCTCTTCTGCTGACATCTCTACTGTAATAAAAGGAAGAATGGCTTCACTGAAGCACTACCATGCCAAAAAAAACACCTATTCTATTCCTTCCCTTTCAGAACAGCTAAACACACTAAACTTCTCACCTTCCTCCTCAAGCCTTCCTCTTGATATTACTCGCCCTCATTGACATGTTATGGGTCAATGTACCATCCTCTAGGCATATCACCAGATGCAAGTCTCTGTTTAAGATAACGGTGGCAGCAAGAAGGAATACAGAGGATAGACTTACTGTTTAAGGAATTGCTCTACACAATCCTAGAAAAAACAGTGGCCACAAAAGATGTTACCTTCCTAATAAAACTTAATTCTAAGCAGTATTATTGAAATAATTGTCTGGTGTGCTTGTAACATATCATAGATATTGTTCTAGTGGAGAAAACCTAAGAGAGCGAGGTAACCTTTCTTCATGGCCTAACACAGAACTCAAATATCATCTCTACAATATCCCGCTGTGTATTGTTTCTGTATTTTGCCTTGCCTATGTTCATTTTAAAATCCCTCACATGTTCCCTTACACATATTTCTCTCCATCCCCAAGAATGCCCCTTCAAGCTGTTATTTGATGGACTATTGTACCATCATCACCATCTGTTAGAGAGCGACATTTTCATAGATGTTGGCATGTAATGAATTAGAGGATAGGCCTCGTTCTATCACTGCAACTGCTTAGTGACAGCAGGGGCAGGGATTGCTCTCATGAAGGTCTGCAGGAAAATGTAACTGATTTGGCAATTCCTTGCAGAGCAGTCTCCTGCCTCTTGCTCACTCCAGTGTCAGGCCTTGGAAGTGTTACACAAACAATCATCAACCAAGGCAAATTTGTTTTGATAAGGAAGTATGACACCAAAACGTGGGTTGGCATCCTACAGCAGGGAATGAAGAGCAGGAGTCTTATGACACTGTCCGTATGTATCCACTCACCACATATAATCCTATGCATGAAAGGTCTGTGCTTTGTTTATGAGAGAATTCTGGCTAATCAGGCAATGGTTGTGGGGGATTAATTGTAGTCATGCTATTTTTAAAGGTTCATGTCATTTGTCAATGATTTCTAGGAGTCAAATATGGCAAACCTAGCTTCCAGGGACTGAGGATTCTAATACACAGGAAATAAAAGCTTGTTGAATCCATGTCATAAATATAAATTTGTATCAGCTAAAGGCACCTAGAAACCAAGATTCTCATACTATGACCCTCTTTATATCAGATGCTTCTCACCCTATATATTATATTTAACTCACTGGCATATGGCATTCACAGCGCCTCCAATGTATCTTCAGAATGCATCAGATTTAGACAAATCTCATAGTCTGAACCAAGTCAGCCAAATTTAGACTGATTTGTATGGTAAAGGCAGTTGTATCAGACTCTAGGGTTCAGTGTTCAGCTCTGTTTAGAGCCAAAGAGCCAGTGTTGTCTGCAGATGTTTGTGTTGAGGCTTGGCAGGCATGCCTCAACACCAGAGTGCACGGAACACTGTTTACCTTCCCACCAATGTGGTACCTATTTATCTACTTGCAATTTCTTGCTTTTGAACTGCTAGGATGGCTGGAGCTGGGACAGAGATGGGAGCTCACTCCAACATGAAATACAGTACTCGGGAATTGAACTCTGACATTCCAGTTGTCAAGTTCAGCGTCTTAATGTTTGAGCCACCACAGTCCCTATGAAGACCTAATTACCATGGAATGAACACATTTAATTCTGAAGTCTGCATAGTCAAAGCAATGGTATTCCCGGTAGTACTGTATGGCTGTGAGAGTTGGACCATAAGGAAAACTGAGTGCAGAAGAATAGACACCTTTGAAATGTGGTGTTGGAGGAGAGTTTTGAGGGTACCCTGGACAGCGAGGAGAACAAACAGGTGAATCTTACAAGAAATCAACCCTGACTGCTCCTTAGAAGGTCAATAGCGAAGATGAAGCTAAAGTACTTTGATCATCAAATGAGAAGAGAGGATTCACTTGAGAAGGCCTTGTTGCTGTGAAAGGTTGAGGGCAAAAGAAGAAGGGGGCGGCAGAAAATGAAATGGCTAGATGGTATTGTTGATGCAAATGGGCAAGGATTTGGGCGGGTTGAGAGGGATAGTGGAGGATAAAGGTGCCTGGCGTGCAATGATTCATGGGGTCACAAAGGGTCGGAACCGACTATGCAACTGAACAACAACAATTCTGAAGTGAAGCAAATAGAGTTAAAAATCAGTTTGGTTCTCAGTGTCTACCATGTCTCTAAATTTCATATCTATTTGTTCAAAGACAAAAAAAAGATATAGCTATTTGGGTTTTCTAATGCATTGATTTCATTTACAAATTGATTCGGACCTGAAGCACAAATTAAATAAGATCAAATCATACCAAACTGAATTAGAATATGCAGGGAAGCCCTGAATTGGTTTATAAACCTAAACAGGGGGCATACATTCAGTGTAAGAGTGCATGGCATACTGACTATTGATAATAGGGAAGGAGACCCAAAGGAAAGGGTAAATGGAATGGAATGGCTTTTGATGCAGGTCCCATGTCACTGCCAGAATAGTGATAAGAATGGCATGTTTTCTCATCTTTAGCTTTCATTGTAAGTGAGGCTGTGAACTTGGTATTTAACAAATCTGAAACAGAAATGAGCCCACTTTGCTACAACAGCACACTTAATACAGGAAAGAATAGTAGGAAGTTATCACACACACACACACAACAAAACAATTTAGGCTTATTGTTCTAAGGAACGTATGTGAGCTTCATTAAATTGGCTTCAAAGGTAATTTAATATCTGCAGTGGGCAAGATTGAACTTGGAGATGTGGGTTCATATACTGAATCAGGCTTACAGTGTCCACTGGTTAATCCTTGACCCCCTCATTAATTCGCAGTCTTGCCTTGTTGTAGCATTGTTACATGAAGAAAATGGCATTACCTTGTGCATGCCACTCCATCTTAGGAGAAATGCCCAGATACAAATAGGTAACACATAAACTCTTGTATTAACACCTGAATTCCTGTATGATAATGGATATATAGTCATGGATGTTGGTAAATCTAAATCCTTCCAATTATAGAAATTGAAAAGTAGTGGTAGAAAAGGAAGAAAACAGACACTCTTGATAACCTGAGTAGTGAGGATTTTAAAATGGCTCTATTCCACTGGACATTTAATTAAATTAAAATGCTCCCATCCAAAGCTCATTTAGCACCTGATTTTCACCAGTGACCTCTAATAAACTGAGCCTGTAATTCTGTAACCACAATGAATTGAACAGTAATTTGCTGAGTGAATTAACAAGCTGTTAGACACGAGAAGCCACTGGCAGTACCTGTGGTTTACACATAAATGCAGTCATTTATGAGCACCAAGTTACATCCACAACACTAGGAATAATTTGTGATTAATTTCTGGGCACAAAATCATATACAGAAAAGTTGAAACTAGTGACATGCATTAAAAATCCTTAAATATGTTAGATTTTTAGGAAGGATCAACCCAAAGGTTTGAAATAAGAAGTTAAATTTAACATATTAATTATCATTAAAGGTAAAGGTCTCCCTTGCTTGAAAACCAATGTTCATCTCCATTTACAGCCAAAGAGCCAGTGCTGTCTGTGTCTGCAGACATTTCTGTGGTCACATGGTAGGCATGGCTAGATGATGACGCTCATGGAATTCCGGTACCTTTCCTGAAGAGGTACCTATTTATCTACTTGCAATTTCTTGTTTTTGAACTGGAATGGGTCAAATCTTTAAAATAGCATGCCAAAATCCTATTGATGTTTGTATAAGGTTTGTGTAACTTGCTATAGTTACATCTGGCTAATTCATGATATAAGCTGTCTTATCTTGGTCACGCACATGGTCACTCAACTGATGTGCAACTAAAATGCATCCTGCTCTCACTAATTAGCTGTCATCAGTCATGGCAAAGTACACACAATTTATGTGAACAAGAAACAAATATTAAAACAAAACAACATTACTTTCAAATTGTTTATTCTTTAGATTCAGTGGTTGGCTTATCCTGCTATTAACATAAAAAGAACTACTGTATTTTAAAATCAATGTATAACCTCTTACACATTATTTCCAAGATCTGAAATTATCATTCACTGGCTTCTCGGGATTTGACAAGACTCCTTCATCAAGGGTGCCAAAATGTTTCCATATGATGATGTCTCTATATAGCACTAGCATATTGCATAGATTGTACCCACAAATGGATGTGTATTAATATGGAGACTCTCTACATGATTGGGCCAATCCATGTAAAAAGTATAATATAAACACAGTGGATAAAATCATGCTACTTAACATAGTAAGTCACAACTAGAGTACATAGATTTGAATCAATGGGACTAACAGAGGAACTGACTCACTAAATCATCACTGATTTATAATGGGAGTACTCTAGCCCACTTCACTATGTTAAACAGTAGGAATTCAGTCGATGATTCCTTTAAGAATCTTTGTCGAAAGAAGCAACTTGGGTGTCCTCTGTCTTATTTGACTTGATCCTTATAATCTCTAGTAGAAATGCATATAACTGTAAAGTGCAGGAAGACTGTGTATGTTCATCCATTTGTCTAATAGATTCCACCACCACCACCCCATCAGTATCAATTTCAAAACTAACCCATTGCCTTGATCTTCTCCAAATTTATACTCCAGAATGGTAATTATATAGAGGACCTTTCAAACATTTTACCCCAGACCAAGGTTCTCTGTCTGTGCAGAGAAAGATATTTCTGTACATAAATTACTTTTAGGCTATATCCAGTATTTGAACAGAATACATGGTGCCCCAGAATGATGTAATTCATCCATTCTAGACTGGAGTCCTAGAGTTCAGGCTCATTTTTCCTACTGCTGGTAATTTATGCTGCTGCAGCAAATTCTTCCACAAGAAGTTTGCTTTTTAAAACAAATATTCTGGAGGAATATAACTTTAGCCATTACTTTTTATCTTCCTGTACTCTGCATAGTCTCTTTTATTCTTATTGTCTTCAGCTAATGAATCACTTCCTTGGCATTGTTCTGTCCTAACTTTGTGTTTGCTTTGGTAACTCTCTTTATCTATCCTAAACCATGCTGAAACACTTACAAAAACTGTCATCTATCTGATAGGAACAAGGATGAACATTCAATTGCAGGCTTGGACCTACATAAAATGAACTCTAGGTATGCCATGGAGTATTTGAGCAAATAAAATTCCCACCCCCATAATCAGCTGATACAATGGAACAGTCTGCTCTCATCTGCTTTTGTGGTTTACTAGATATAAAATACTCAGAGGGAGCTTACCAGTTCCTTTTTCTGAGTGGCACTCTGGAGCTATGCAGCAGACGGCAAGGCATGTAGCCCAAAACCCACAAATGCTTCAGGTGATTTGTACCACCTTTTCTCCAGGTGGCATAGTGGGGTGAATCCAAATTCCCACCCGCCCCAGTTCGAGAGCCAGGTGTTCCAACCTACTAATATTAGCTCTTACATATTAACTCTTCAGATATTCAGAAGTGAGATTTGACATGTTGTTTGCCACCTTGAGTCAGCTTTTGGCTGAAAAAGGCGGGGTATAAATAAAACTTGAATGAATGAATGACTAACAATTTCACCTAAGTGCATTTAAATAAATAAATAAACTGAGTCAGACTTGCAAATCCCAGACCAACTCTTCTAGAAAGTTGAGAATTTTGAGAAAGCTCAGAATGTACAACTTATTTCTTTTTATTGGGTGGTGTTACCCAAATGTTTGCACAATTGCACAAAGATATTTGCACATAGAAAAGGGCACAGGATCCAAAAGTTCCCTATTCAGTTTCTCTAGTACATAACTTTTTTGTATCGTGACTTGTTTATCACCAGTTTTATCCTTGTTTCAGGTCTATTTATTGATAGCAGTGGGAAGGGTGACACTCTTTTTGAAGAGCTCAAGAGATGTATAGGGCATTGTTCAAGACAAGACAAGAAAGATAACCTGAGTCCCAGTGAAAGATAGAGTTAGAGAGAGAACAGCTTGATGTGTCAGAAGATTAACAATTCTGAGTCGAAAGCTTAAAATGGCTAGCCTTTGAAAGCCTATCTGCTCAGCAATTTAAAATGGACTTTTGTGAAATGTGAATAGTGAATTTGTCTATCCAGATTGAGGGGGTTGGGATTTGATATAACTGGGTTCCTCCTTTACGCTGTCCCTTTCTCAGCTCTTCTGCTGACAGATATTTAAGATCATGTGGAAGAAATTTGTCCACTTGTCCAGTCAGCGCTAGTACATTTTGTAGCCAGAAGTGGCTTTCTGTTGGCACAAAAGGCAGCTGCTATTTCCTAATCTCCTATAGCCAGCATGTTGTTGAGTTAGGATGCCACAGACTGTCATAAGGACCACCTTATGTCCATTACCTACATAGAAACAGCATAGGCTGAGTTAAGCAAATAAGACCAATATCCAAACAATAGTTGGTGAGAGTGGTTAAGATAGAAGCCAATTTTATCTTTAGTGCAAGCTAACATAGGATCTACACCAATTGTCTATAATCTTTGACAGAGAGTAACTTCTTTAATCAGGCTCTCTTGCTTTAATAAGCAGTTTCTTATTCAGATACTTAAGGATATGATGTGATTTTGAGATACATCACCTTGGTTGCTGAGGTCATTGAACTAAATGTGTATGAAAATCCATAGCTACGTTTGTGAATAATAAAAATTGTAAATTAAATTCTGTTGATGTGGTTGCAGGCCACATGTTAGTCACACATTAGTTCATCCAGTTACATACAAAGACCTGGCACTATTTTTCTTTCCAAAAAATCCATTTGAAAGAGAAATTCTGGTGGTAGTGATATATCAGGGGAGAGAAGGGGCTGCTTAACCCTTTTCTGATCAGCTGTTTTTTCCTACTCTGAATCACCCATCCATCAACCTCTCTCACCATCCCCAAAGAATTCTAGATATGTAGAAACACATAGTTCAGACCTTGGAATGAGGTATGTAAGCATGAAGGAAAGAGAGATAGATAATTTCCCAGAACAGACACAATTTATAGCAGGAAACATTACACAAGAAACAGATTCAATATTTCCCCATTGTGCTGCTCTGTTTTGATAGTGATTCTCTGTTGTTCTTCTAAATTAAACTTTTTCTTTTGGTGCATAAGATTGAGCTGCATGCCTACTGGATTGAAGTTTCTGAAGCAAGTTTGTGGAACCTCTCAGAGTTTTGGGCTATAAATTATGAGTTGACAGGAGAGAATAAACTCTGGGGAAGCCTGTCCCAAAAGCTCCCTTTAAGCCACTCACTTTTCTCTTCTGTTTGTCCTCACTCCTTCCTGTTTTCTGCTCCACCCAAGCAGACTCCTCCAGGAAGGAAAGATCAGTCTTGTCACAGATCTCAACTGATCACTAGCTGAAGGCTTTTGAAATTAGGCTAAGAGTCACATGTTGCTCACTGCATGCTCAAGACTAAACTATGGACTGGAAGATAACCAGCTTTTTATTACCAAAGTGGACTGCACAGAAAATTCTGCTCTCTGAATACACTAGGTAAATCTCTAAATTTGGCTGCTGTTGACTCTTTTACCTAATGTACCATCTCATAATTAATTTCCAGCTTTATATAAAGACTGTGTCATTCCTTTATTCTGCATTCAATCATCCATATTGTGCCTCTGTATTCAATTCTTTCATCTTTTATTCTTTTTAAGAAAAGCAAGTAGATGGGCCATGAGGCTTTTTTTTCAACCACACAATCCAGCAATTGCCTAATGCTGGGCAATCCAGCCACAGCTTTGCTCAGAAAGTTCTGGTTGAGCAGTCATAACACAACAAACTCAGAGTGGGGAAAAATGAATTCACTGGTAATCTGGAGATTAATGAAACATGAAAAGAATTGGAAACACTTCTATTTCTGATGCATTTGTAACTTTGATATCATGTTGTTTCACATTTGGTGACATTATGCAAAGCAGGGAGGATACATGGAAAAGTGGAGCTGCAAAAAAGTATGTCAGATGAGGCAGACTGAGATGAAGAGTTAGAGCATTGTCAACCTTAGCCTGTACCTAAACAGGAAGCTATTGAAGACACAATAGCAATAAGCTATTGAAGCACTCAGGACAACAGAAGGTAGGTTCAAAGCACAGGCTGCAGCAGAATGAGTTCAAGCCCAGGTCTTCAAGAATAATCTAGAGCAGTGGTGGTGAACCTTGACATTCCAGCTGTTCTTGGACTTCAATTCCCAGAAGCCCAAGTCAATAACCTGCTGATCAGGGAAACTGGAAATTGAAGTCCAAGAACAGCTGGAGTGCCAAGGTTCACCACAGCGGACCTAGAGTTTGAGAAATGGTGTGTGTGTGTGTGTGTGGGGGGGGACTTAGCATTTTCCCTAGGTCTGTTCAAGAATTTTACTGGGAAATATTTCCAAAACAAAATTTGTCACACACATTTTATTGGTGTTACCTACGGGGCTTGTTTTGGTTGAAGGATGCATTCCATCTTGCCAACTACTTCCCAGTCAATTTCTTTCGTAATTTCTATTCTGGTAGTAAAAGTTGCTCAGTGGATTTTTCAATGTTGGGATTTTTTAAAGTACAATGAGAGCCACTTTGCTATTTTTTTTTAAAAAAAGATTTCTATATAGATGGGTTTTAAAGATTATTGTGTCACCTTAGTGGTGAACTAATTTTTGTTATGGCAGAGGATTTCTTAGACTATAGCTCGCTTTATTAGCCATGTTACCTCTCTTCTTTTTTTTCTTATTTGTTGTAAGCTGCCAGGAGTCACCTTAGCAAGGGGGCAGTGGTAGAAATGTGAGTAATGAATGAATGAATGAATGAATGAATAAAAGATGTAATATATTACTTTCTGGAAATTGTATTTTTAAAGGATCCCACTATGGTCTGGTTAGTATTCCATCTCAAAAGTCAGCACCACAGAGGCTGTTGCACACTAAATTACAACATGCTCATTATTAGGGTGAGAATTGTCACAGTTAACAGAACAGAGTAAGATGTTGCTGTTCATTGATATCAGAATACTGTACAGTAAAACCTCACATAAAGAGTGCCTCACTTAGAGACTAACTCGCTTAAAGAGCAGAATTTTCTCTGAATGGTCACCTCGCTTAACAACTAAAACCAACTAAAAAGTCACTTAACAACTAAATTGGGGTTTACAATCCCCCCCCCCCCGCCAGAAGTCACAATTGGTCTTTTACAATTGTGTTTTGCTTAAAGAGCAAACTCGCTTAAAGAACAATTTTGTGGAACGAATTATGCTCTTTAAGCGAGGTACCACTGTATAATGCTCTTATCTAAAATATAGAAAGATGCTGGAAAATGAGACTCCCAGGTTGGAAGGCATTCAATCAATGACTGGGGAAAAGCAAAGAACAGGTTTGAATGATGGAACGAACTTATAACAAAATAAATGTCTAGTGGCTAACATGCACAAAAGTGAAAGGAACATCCGATGCTGCATTTCACATACAGTTGGACCATGGACCATGATAGGTATGAATCAAGGCAGACTGAAGACTGTAAAGCTAGAAATGGAAAACAGTAACATTGTAGTGCTTGGTGTTGGTATACTAAACAAGCAAAACATAACCAAAAAAAATTCCAAAAGTCATTGTTCTTGTTAGGTGCTTTCTCTAAGTCAGAGTGCCTTCCATGGTGTAAACTGTACATCTTCCCTCTTTTTTCCCATCCAGATGTTGGATAGCTCACTGAAGACACCCACGACTCATAAAATCTCAATAAAGTGTATTTCTGGAAGAGGGGAATCCATTTTAATTCAAAAGAAGAAAACCCACAATGCAAGAATCTCACAACTGAAACTGCATAAAATTCAGGAGAGCAAAAATTGCCCCACTTTCATTAAAACAAAAGGGCAGCAACAAAGTGTGAGATGTCTCAGGAAGGCTGCTGGAGTGACTAGAAGGGATAAAATAGGGAATGATGTTATAAGGGAAAGAATTGGAATGGAACAAATCTTGCACTTCATACAGAGAAAACAAATAAAGTGGGTTACCCATTTAGAAGGAACGTCTTGGAATTCCATACCTTACAAGGCATATGTTGAAAGAGAAGGGCAAAGAACATGAGGCAAGCCAAGAAAAAGGTGGAGATAACATCAAAGAAATATTACAAGAACACCAAATAACATTGGTGGAGGCTGCTAGAAGTGAAAGAACAAGAACCTTTATCTCCCTTGACACCTAAAGAAAGGAAGAGTGGTGTGGGATTAGGTGTTATTTTTGGTGGTGGTGGTGAAACTACAGTGATAACTCATACAACATCCAAACTTGGTTCCACAAGTTTGGACTTTATACGGATTTGGACTTTGTATGAGGCATGCAAAATCCTAGCCACGATGCCTCATACAACATCTAAATCCTTGCCGCGATGCCTCGTACAACATCATTTCCATAGACATACATTGTACTGTAACAGCACAGACTTCAGGGCAAAGTCAAGGAAACAGACAGAACTTTAAGAAATCATTGTCTAAAGGCTAAAGGCATTACAAAAACTTGTCAAACAACCCTGATTGTCCAAGAACCTGAGGAATGCTGCAAAAATCCCAGGAATGCTTCTAAAAATTCTGACAAAAAAATAAAAATAAAAATCCAAAATAGAGCTCAAAACCACTCCTAAACACTATTCGCCTTGTGCAAAACCCACAAAAGCAATGCACGCATGCGTCCTGCCTTTTATACTGCCCAGGCACAATGCAACCTGGGAAAACCCCAATGCCTCATACAAAGTCGAGAGACTTTGTATGAGGCAACTTTTTTCAAGGAATTAGGCGATGTTGTATGAATCCGATGTTGTATGAAGCGGACTTTTTATGAGGTATTACTGCATACAGAAATATTCCTAATCAGACATTTTTCTTATGGTTTCTACAGAGGACAACCTTTGTATCTTCCTCGACATCCGAAGGGGTAAAAGATGAAGAAAAGAAGAAGTGTTAAAGTGCCAGTGTCTCCCTGGCCCAGTCAGATCAGGTGCGTAATTTTGGGGTCCTCCTGGACTCGTGGCTACTGTTCGATGAGCAGGTGCCAGCCGTGTCTAGAAGGGCCTTTGCACAGCTCCGTGTCATTTACCAATTGCGCCTGATCCTGGACCAAGACTCCCTGCTTACAGTCACTCACGCTCTGGTCACCTCCAGATTGGATTATTGTAATGTGCTGTACATTATTGTAATGTGCTGTACATGGTGACCATTCAGAGGCTTCAGCTGGTCCAGAACGCAGCTGCCCGGGCAGTGATGGGGTGCGGGTGTTATGCTCACACCTCACCACTGCTCTGAGAGCTGCACTGGTTGCCAGTGCACCTCCGGGTGCAATTCAAGGTGCTGGTTTTGACCTTTAAAGCCCTTCATGGCATTTGGACCAGGCTACTTAAGAGACTGCGTCACCACAAGGAATTCAGCCCGTCTTACTAGGGCAGACAGGAGGGGCTCACTGGTGGTCCCATCAGTGAAAGAAGTACATCTTATTGGGACCAGGAAGAGAGCCTTTTCCGTGTCTGCCCCAGCCCTGTGGAACCTCTTACCACCTGAGTTGCGGCTCCAGACGGAACTACTCCCTTTTAGAAAGATGCTAAAGACATGGCTCTTTAAGCAGGTTTGGGACATGCTTGACTCCACTAGTCAAGCCCACTGGCTGATTTTGACTATGTGAGGGACCGTTCCCGTTTGGTTACTCTGT
Source organism: Bradypodion pumilum (assembly GCA_035047305.1). Lineage (NCBI taxonomy): Eukaryota > Metazoa > Chordata > Lepidosauria > Squamata > Chamaeleonidae > Bradypodion > Bradypodion pumilum. Next base: position 405,978,714 of record JAWDJD010000001.1, read on the forward strand.
TTTAATGTGGGTGAGGGTGGGGAGGGTTTTTAAAAAAATGATGATTGGTTTGTTGTTGTGTTTTAATGCTGATTTTAGCTGGGGTTTTTGAGTCATATTTTAGCTGTTGTTAAACTGTTTTATATTGTAATTTTTTCTTATTGTATTCTCTCCCTCTTCCCTTTCCTCTTTTGTTGTTAGCCGCCCTGAGTGGTGTACCCACCAGGAGGGTGGGATATAAATGTGCAAAATAAGTAAATAATAAATAAAAATAAATAAAGTAGGCAGGGCTGTGCTGGGCACCTTGGGAGGGCGGTGGAGAGGAAGTGATGGGGGGCACCTATTGAGGATGGGGGTTTGGGGATGAAATCCCATACATTCCCATTACCTCTGCCTGCCTCTGAGGGGCACCAGTCACTGGGGTGCAAGGGGATGAGTCCCTGTATCCCTGTAGGCAAGCACACCACTGAAAGTAGACTAATGGTGTTTTAAGTCTGTAAAGGGAAAGGTTTCCCTTGCTCGAAAGCCAGCCGTATCCCACTCTAGGGTTCCAGTGCTCATCCCTTCCAGTGCTCATCCCCCTTTCAAAGTCTAAGAGCCAGCGCAGTCTGCTTCTGCAGACGTTTCCGTGGTCATGTGGCAGAGAGTTTAAAAACAGCCCTCAGAGGCCGGCGCTCGGGCGCGCGCAAACCCCATCCCTAGAAAGTTTGCATCAGCCTCGCCTTCTTCCCTCCGGGGGCGCTGAAATCCCGAGCCTGCCCCCCCCCCGCCCCATGGCTCCAATGGGAATGGCAGCAGCTAGAGCCCAAAGCGGCCTCGGCGAGTGTGCCTATGCCTAGGCATGTGAGAAGAAAGGCGGCTGGCTAAGGCTCCCCCTTGCAAAGAGCCGCGCTCGCCTCGCGCCCTCGGCTTGCCCCCCCCCTCCCCGCTCCTCAGGTGACTCTCGGTGCCCTTCCCTCCCTCCCCCCCCATGTGATCTGATCTCCCTCCCCCTCCCCTCGGCCTTTCCTATGAGGTCACCAGCTGCTCCCTGGCTCCTCCCCCCTTCTGCCTCCCCTGGCTGTGGCGGGACGTGACTCCGCCTCTCCCACCCCCCCCCCGCCCAGCGTCCCTCCCTCCGCTCCTCGCGTTCATTTCATTCCTCTTCTCATTCCGAACATTCTTCGCATCGCTTGCGCGGCGCACAAGCCCATTCGAAAGCCCAGCCCGCCCCGCTGCTGCTGCTGCTGCTGCTGCCGCCGCCGCCGCCACCGCCGGGGTGGTTTTTTTTTGGGGGGGGGGGGGCAGTAACGAATCACTTTGAAGGGCTCCAATAATTCCCGCAAGCCGACGCACTGTAGAGCCCAGAGACGCACACACATACACACACTTACGATTTAATATATATATATATATATTACTACTTTTTTTGGATTTTTTAAAAAAAATATTTTATTTTATTTATTTTTTAAAAAACAACAACAATCCCAACCGAAAACAACAACAGCAAAAAAAGAGGCTAGGACATTTTTAAGGAAGCCAAAGTTGTCCCCCTCCTGGGGGAGGGGGAAGCTGGAAGAAGTTTGCAATTGAATTGCAACAAAAAAAAAAAAAAGACTGGTGGTGTTTGCAAAAGGTGGGGAGTGGAGTGGAGTGGAGGTAAGTTTTGTGCGGAGTGTTGTGTGTGTGTGTGTGCGCGCGCGCGTGTGTGTGCTGATAAAGCGAAAGAGAGGAGCTGCTGCTTTTTCGCCACAATTTCTCTTGGCTTTGTGTGGCTGGCAAGGAAAGGCGGCGGGAGTTGGAGAGGGAGGGAGGGAGGGGGGGCGCGTGTCCTCTGTAAGTGACTTGGGGAGGTTCAGGTGGGGTGTGTGTGTGTGGGGGGCGCCTTTCTCTCCCTCCCCCCTCCTCGCCTTCCTCAGTCTCCGCAGGTGAGGGAGAGGCAGCAGGGAAAGGGACAGAAGGCGCGGGGAGGGAGGGCCGGTTGCCCGCGGAGTTTGGGCGCCGGGAGGGACAGGGACGACGAGAGTCTGAGGCCGAGCCGAGCGAGCTGCAACAGGCGGCCGTTCCCTTCGCTCGCTCCGTCTCTTTCATTTTCTCTCTCTCTCTCTCTCTCTCCCTCCTCGCCTCGACTGCTCTTCTTTGCTGCGGCTGCTTTCCCTTGACTTTCCCCCTGCCTGAGTCACGGCTTCTCCGCTGAGCCTGGAGAGAGAGAGAGAGAGAGAGAGAGAGAGCGGAGCGCGCGCGCATATCTCCCCCCCCCTCCTCGCCGTTCTCTCCTCTCGCGTCCAGGCTTTGCGCGTGCGCGCGCGGACACAAATCTTTGGCATTTTTCACATTTTTTCGGAATAAATAAGTTGGGAGCAGCAGATCCGGCCTCTCTTGCGAAGTAAAACGATCCCAGCCCTCGAGTTCCCCCTTCCCTAGTGGCAAGCTTTGGAAAGTGGTGGTAGCTGAGATTGGGTTGGGTTGTTGTTTTTGTTGTTGTTATTGTGTGTTTTGGGGGGGGTTGTTGTTGCCCCCTCCTTTCAAGAGCTTTTGAGTTTTCAGCCTTGGGTTTCTTGTTTTTCACCCATTTTTAATGTCCTTCTCCCTCCACCCCCCGTTAAAGATGAAAGGACGAACGTCCTCTTCGGCTGCGGCTGCTGCTGCTGCTTTGCTTTCTCCAGAGCTGCTCCTGCCACTGCCGGTTCATAATTGCACATTCAAGTGGAAAATTTTCCGGAGTCAGCAGAAGCATTGTGTCTCCCCCCCCCCCAACAAAACAAGAGACAAAGTCTCAGTTGTAACCAAACGAGGGGTTTGTCTCTGGAAAACTTCCTTTAGGCTTCTTTCTCTCTCTCTCTCTCTCTCCCCCTCCCCCCCCCACTTTTTAAAAACAAGATCTGGCCTCCCCCCCTTTCCCCCCCTTAATGGCGCTACAGCCGAAAAAGAAAAAGGAAAGGAAGGGTGGGAGCAATTATAGTAGTCTTTGTTCTCAGAAATTCACACTTTCAAAGGAAGGAAAAGGCGGGGTGGGATGGGATGGGAAGGAGAAGGAGTGTGGCAAAATCCAAAGCAAAGCAGAAGAAACTGGAAAAATCTATGTCTCAACTCTCAGCCGAACTCAGTTTCTCCTTACAAAAAAACCCGAGACACACACCATCCTGGATTTAACTCAGTTAAGACTCAAGTGATGTCACAGTATAAAAATATTTTTTGAAACAATGACATGTCAGACACCTATGTTCCTCGGAAGAGTAGTTAACTGGTTAGATTAGCAAGGAGGAAAATATGTCAAAACTTTAGTTGAGCAGGCAAGTTGCATATTTTTTTCTGCCTGGAAGTGAGGTGTGTGTATCTGAATGCATGAATGGCACAGTATGGACGTTTTCTCCCCATTGCCAAACATTTCCTTGATTTGAAAACAAAGCATGTGAGACCTAATTAACACGGTGTGACTTAGAAGTGTGATCATGACCGATTCCAATTTCATTGGAAAACAGTAGATCCGTCAAAATTCTCTTGTTTGCAGCCCTTAAGAAATTGTTATCTGATAAAGTTATTTATGCTGATAAAAGTTGAGGGAAGATAACGTTCTGAGGCTGTAGCTATTCAAGAGCGGAGTAAGCATCAAAACCGAGGATCGTTGAAGAAAAAGAAAGCGTCAGTTTTGCTAAATCTAATACAGTACGTGTTTTCTCTGGATGTGCTAGTGTCCATTTAGGAAGAAAGAATTATATAAAATGTATCAGTAACACAAACACAAGTAGGCACTGAGACATGCTCTTACATCATGTAAGGTTTTTTTATGGTCTTGTATTCCTAAACATGGCATACTTGGTTTTGCGTACATAGTACATTGCCATCTCTATAAATAGTTGGGGAATACCAGAGCAAGGACATTAGCCTGTATTGATGGTGCATGCTAAAGATATTTCCAAAAATATTCAAAGTCACACTGCCTTGTTGCTCATTCTATGAATACAACCAATACACCTATTTTCCAAGTTGAGAATTTATAACTTACATTAAAAGTTGAAGAGAAAGCTGTTGAGTGCAGAGTTTTAGAAGTTATTTCAAGAGAACTGTATTTTTAAAGGATTCTGTTGGCATTTACATAGCTTTTCACAACTGACTTCAAATTATTTTTCATTTGGATGTATGCTTTTATTGTACTGATGTGTTGATAAAAAAGTACTTATAATTTGGGATTGTTAATTACATTAAATGGTAGAGTTGTATACAATAGCTGACACATTTTAACAACATAATTTAACAAAATAATTTTGAACATTGTATTGGTTTTCCATCCCCATCTTTTTATGTAGAATGTTATTAAGATGATAACAGAACCAGAATATCTTCTTGTTAGATTTGCTTAGTAATAAAAATATATATAGTTTTAGATGTTTGGTTCTGCCAAAGATATAGGAAGTCCATGAAAAGCAAGTGAATCACACAATATGCTTTCATATTCAGTACCAAAATCTGGAATATGTCCACTCAATTTATCACAGGAAAGACACTAGAATGAAATGTTAGATTTACTTGGGGTTTTCGGGAGAGCAGCATCTGCTTTAAGGAAGTGTTGTAAACAGTGGAGAAGAATGGTTGTACTGAAAACTACTTTTTCAGTGAATCTCAGCTAGAAAATATTTTGGGTGTTTGAAGAATATATGTGTGTGTGAGAGAGAGAAAGCTGTTGCAATGTTTGAAAATTACCCCCCCCCCCTCATTTGCTTAGATGGTGAACATAGCTTTCTTGCTAAAGCAAGTTAAGCTCAACTAGTTGTAGGTAGAAAGGCATAAACAATAGCAAGTCATTTTGTGGTTTACATTTCAGCAACTCAATTTTGGTCTGCAAAGTGTTTATTTTATTATTTTAAAATTTTGTATCTGCTCTTTTCTAAGGGCTGTAGAGCACAAGCAATGGTACAATCAGTATTCTGGTTATTCAGGAGTAGAAATTTTTAAAGATTACTGTTCATGTATATACTAGGGCACACTGTAAAAACCTTCTCTATGTGATGAAATGTTGAAAATACCATTTGTTGTAGTGTGACCAAATGAAATTACCAAACATAATTCTGAACACTGATATGGCTATGCAGCTTGTACTTTCTGTGAAAGTAAATGCTCTTCTTTACAATCAGTTGGACTTATCATCAGGATGTAGAATTGTGTATATAACCTGCATTGTGAAAGACATTAAGGAATCGTTATCTAAAGCTTTCTTTTAAGATGCTTTCTTTTTTCTTAGGTTTATAACCCATAAATCCTTCTGGCATGATTAATATGTTGTGTACACTATTTGAAATGCATAGAATTTGATGCCTAAAGCTACTTCATTGGCTTAGGAATTTAAATTTGCTATACTAAAAGCTGACGTTGAATTATATCTTTGTGTGTGTGTGCGTGTGCGTGTGTGCGCATGCACACAAACATGTTTATATGATCATGTGATCAGAATTTTGGCTAGTTGGTTCTTAAGATGATAGTTTAACAAAATTGTAAAATATTGTGGTACTTAAAGTCTTGCATGTGTTACTCTATCACTTTATTAAACTATATGAAGAACATGTTTTGGTCCCTTTCATTAGAGCTGCAAGTTGAAAAGGGCTTTTATGTGCATTTATGGACTTAAAAGGGGATTTACATTGCTTTAACTGACAGTAGCAAAGTGGGAAGCAACTTTTTACATGATCTACACATGTATATGTAAATAATTATTTGTTATGATTATTCAAATACTGTAATCTCTTTAAACACTTATTGGGGTACAGTTGCAATACTTTGCAAGTTTGTAGTTCTTGCCTTGCCTGATTATCCTTGTAGCTTTAAATGATTTTCAGTTACTTTTTTAGGGAGGAATTATTAACCTGTGAATTGCCAGAAGGACATGAGTGCTATTACTGTACCTTATAGTCAGGAGTAAATGTATTAAATAGGAGTAAATGTATTAATTAATTATTACAGTACAGTATATTTTGGTACATTTTTAGCTGCTGCCACAGTGTATAAATTATAAACTACCACGCTTAGAAATAAAAACCTTATGTATTTCTCACAAAAGCCTTAATGACACCAGTTCTCATTAAGTTGTTTTGTATTTTTTGTATTTGTAAGTCGAACAATTAATTGTATTATTGACTTGACTTGATTTTTTGTAAAGTTTATTGTGACTTGTATTATTTATGGTATTTTGCACTATTTCTGTATGTTGTTGTATTCCCCCTCCCCTTCCCCCATATGTATGATATGCTTTGTATTTATTTGATTGTTTTGTAAACCGCTTTGAGTGGTCAATAGACTAGTAAAGTGGTATATAAGCATACTAAATAAATAAATAAATAAGTTCTTGACTTTATGTGGAATTTGTTCAGTGCAACATCTTGTTGCTCAAAATGACTATGCATATTTCCATCTTCTCTGAAAGCTAATTTAGCTTTGGTGTCTATGTGAGGATATATATTCAGATGTTTATCTTGCACTAGAAAAGTGTGGAAATTTCCTTTTCCTTTGACATTTTTGCAGAATTCACCTTTTAAAACAATTCTTGGGAAAGAGCAAAGTGTTATAAATTTCTGTGCCAGTCTTGTTTTAATTTTTTCAAAATATTGTGAAGTATATAATTTTAGATTGCAAGAGACCTGAAAACACAATGAAAGTAAACTTACATGTTTTGAAGCCTTTAACTTTGTACTTACTAACTGGTTAATGACTCTATATTGTTGGTGTAATGTGATGCTTGTGATGTTGAGTTGATGTAACCATTTGTATGCCCTGCCCTTGAAGTCATTTGCTGCTAGTGTAAGATTTAAGCTATGACTGCTAAAAATTCACCTCACAATGCTGCTTGGAGTAGAAATATTTGTATGTGTGTCTGAGTTTGCTTTGAAGGCTGTATTCCACATAGTGTTGGTGATGTAATGAAATCCTCAATTAATTTTGTGTGTGTGTGTGTGTGGGGGGGGGGCATTAGGATTATGCATCTGGGTTGAGAAATAATCCTCAGTGTTAAACAGCCATGCTCCTGAGAGGATGTATTAACAAATAACCACTCCAAAGATCAAAGGCATATTGCATGTTATGTCTTAGCATAATGCATAGAAAAGTGTTCCAAGGAAGCGTACTATTTAAATAATCTCTGTACACATTTATTGAAATGTATACCTTAATTGAAAACAAATGCTTGCTAATTTATAGTTTATAAATAATTAGGACAGAAAAATGTTGATTGATTGTATTATGACAGCTTTACAAGGAAAAGGCAAATCCCACTGTTCCAGTGCATTGACTGTCTACAATTTCAGTAAGAGGGAGCTATTGAAAGAGGGACATGAAGAGAAGTACTATATGGGGTAGTGGTGGTGGATGTGAGAAACGCTCCTTTTGTGTGCTTAAGGTACTTAAAAGGTATATAATAATTTCATGTCAGAAATTATTTTGGGTTGAGTTGAAGAAGGGAACTAAGAGGATAAGGGGCCATTCAACAATTATGTGATCCATTTATTGGGGGAAATTTACCCCCTCCCCACCGTGTAATCTGACTGTAATTTTTGCTTCGAACTCCCACTTTAAAATTATGTAATCCAGAGCTTTTGTATCAGAACTCTAATTTTTAGAGCTTTTCACTATTGGTGAAATAGAAATAGACTGCACAAGCAATTCAATAATCTCAAATTGGATCAAAATTCTCAGAAATAATTTTTAAACCTAAAAAAGCGCCATGTTTCGAAACCACAACAGCTCCAAATGGATTACATAATCTTTGACCTGACGACCCCCCCCCCGCCCCCATGTAATTTTCCGTAATTCAGATGGCAGACCCCCTGCTCCCTTCGAGGATCACGTATTTGTTGAATGGTCCCCTAACAGTGAAATCCTGTGCAGTGCAAGTGCTGAGTGCAAGGAGACATACTTGCAGTATATGTAGACTTTATAGGAAGTCTACACAAATTCACTAGATTGTGATCAGAAATTTGAAAGAAGGGAACAATAGTTCATTTAAATCTTCCATGTGCCATAAAAATTATGGTAAGGGTGTTCTAGGATTTCCGGTTTCCTTTGTATCTGGTCAAATGAAATCAGACACCTGTGACTTCAGGATTTTTTGCTTCTCTTCCTTGTTCCCATTCTGTGAAAATGTGCATGTTATTCCTGTCCTCCGTTTTTGTACATGTAAATGGCCTTCTTACAGTTCTACATTTCACTTATTATATACATTTGATTCACTCATATAAAACTAGCAAATCTTCTTTTCCAAACTGACAGGTCATATTTTGAGATATTCATCTGGAAGCCCAAAATATTTCTAGGACCAAAAAGCATGTTGTTGTTATTTTTAGTGTGACTAAAATTCAATTACTTGGGAACTTACAAGTGGTGAACAATTGGTGGTGTTTTTTTATTTTATTTGCAAAGATACTGAAAACTGTTGCTAATGATGGGAAATGTTAATTCTATAAGTTTCAATACATTCTTACATTCTTTACAACTACCCCTTTTTAAAACAGATCAATCACATTGCCATTTATGCACATAGTTTTCTAATTATTATAATTCAGTACAGTATTGGTTTTTGGAATGAATTCAATTTCAACATGAAAGGAATCCCGAAAGGTGGCCCCAAAATATTAATTGGTTTAGTTCTTTAGGAAAGCTAATTTTCCTGTATTTCCTATTCTTGGCATGGAAAATTGCAGCAGAGAGGTCTCAGTGTTTCTGTCTATCTCTGTCTCATTTCTCTATTTACTTGGTTTATTATTTTTTTATTATCAAAATAAGTACAAATGGGTAATAAGGTAAATTTAATTTTGGAGGTTTGGATAGCTTCAAATAGTTTTTGAGATGCTAAATGTTTGTACTGCATTGAAAATGCTTTTGGGAGCAGCAAAAATAATTACAGTACTAAAAAAATCTTTATAATTTTGCAATGTAAACCAGTTGTGAATCTGTCACTTGTATTAAAAATGAGCTATAAATAATTCGTTCTTATCTATAAGTATTCGTGCCTTGCCCTTATGATATTAGATAGGGCTGTAAATTCCAAACCACCTTAATGTTGAAAAGGTTCTTGCAGACAAAGATAGCAACTTCCATTTTGTTCCAATGAAACAATCTGTTCATAGGATTTGTCTCCATTGTACAGAATCAAAGTATTACGTTGGCTTCTGTATTGGATTTCATGCTGGGAAATAAAAAGTTACTTTTCAAAAATCATCTGCCTCATCCTGCACTATTCTACATATTTATGTTGCTAAAAATGCAAAGACATTTCAGTGAAAGAAAGTGACTTCACTTGTGCTGGCTCTTAAGAGCAGAATTCACTTCCCCAGTGCTGGAACTGAAATAAAAGAAGCCAAATGTTTTAAATAGCCACTCCCCTAGGCCAGAGTGTTTTGAGAGAAGCTCATTGTCTCACTTTGAGCCCTTGCAGTTTGTCTGCCTCTGTTAACTCTCCTAAACCAGACAGCTCGCTTTGGAAAGTTGACATCTGGTTTACTCTTTGTTCACCTGTTTTTTTAAAAAATGCAGATAGACATGCACGCCATTGCCCTGGAGCACGGGTGTGTGTTTGTGGGGGGAAAGATTGCTACTGACAGTTTTGCCAAATAGCTCTCCTAGTAGAAAGAAATCTGCAGTAGCCTATTGTTATGCTAGCAACAGGCAAGAGAAGTTGTGGCACCATATGGCTAGTATCTCCTTCAGATAAGCTATCTGTTAATTTAGCTTATCCATAGCATTTTGATATGCTTTGTGTTTGACTCACCAGCGAGCAAAGCAGTTTCAGGTGTCAAATATTCTTTTAACATTACAGGAGCCATAGTTACCTTTTCAGTCAAGTCTTTTATGAATTTAATCTATGTATGCAAACTCTGTTCTTGTGTTTTGGAATCATTTTCTTGTTTAACTCTTCCTCACCAGGGCGTATTTTTGCTATGATAAGAATCTGTCTTGTGTTCTCTTCTGCTCTGTAGAGAAGATGTTATGGTCTGAATAAGAGCTAGAACATAGAAATACAGTATTGCAGTGTACAGATAACTTTGGGCATGAATGCTGTGCAGCGTGGCAGGTCATTCTGGAATTCTTTTGATTCTTATTTAAGAAATGCAGCTTGACTGAAAGTGTCTGTTTCAGAAAGTTATCAGCTGATCTTCAAAAGATATTTTGGGAGTAATTCAAAGTTGCATCATAATCTGATGCTTTTTAAGAAGCTCGCCTTGTTAGCTGGAAGGCTGGCAAGTCTGCAGTTCAAGACCCGGGTGCTGCATGACGGATTGAGTGCCCATCTCTGTTCCAGCTCTTGGGGACATGAAAGGAGCCTCATTTGGGCATCGCTGAATGGAGTTTCTTCTGCAAAAATCCTTTCAGCCCAGAATAATTTCTGACATGAAATCATCATCATCTGATGCTTAGATTATGCTTTCCCTCTGATGCTTAGATTATGCTTTCCCTTATTATTATTATCTGATGCTTAGATTATGCTTTCACTTTGCTCTTTAGACCAGCAAAGTACTGTACAATTCTATACAAAAGTCTTATCTGAAAGTAATGAGATATTAAGAAGTGTTTGTTTCTTGTTTTATTTGATTGCCGCATATCTGGCCAAAGCCACCCTGGGCAGTTGACATACAGATTTAAAACTACAACACACAACTGAATGAAATAAACATAATCAAAACAATGTAAAAATAGTATAAATATCACCCAAATAATAACAGTTTTAAACAAATGCATAAGGAGTAGTCATTATTTAGAACTCACAAAGAAAGTTGGCCGCTAGTTGCTTTAGGCTGCTAAAGTACTGTATACCTATATCTCAAACTAATTTTAAGGGGAAAGTTGTTTGTATAATCTTATTTATGGATTCAGTATAAAAGCAGAATGAAACTGTTTTAACAAAATACTGTGATCTGATTAATAAAATTTAGTTTTCTTCTTGCTACCCCTAACTTTTCCTTCATTGTGTAATTAGTTTGATTTGATGTCATTATGAGATAGCTGAAATGTGCAGATTTCTGTGAGGTAGCAAAAACAAATTAAAAAGATGGGGAAAGTATTACGAGCACAGTATGCCACAGATTTCACAGGAGCAGAAGTTCCCTGCTTTGACCATTCTGTATTTGGCAGAAGAAAATGTCACTTCTACTAGTTGTCTGTTCACATTCATCAAGTGCCCCTGGAATAGGATTTGTGTGTGTTGACTTCCACTCTGCCAAACATCCATTGCCTTGGAGGCTTTCTTCCACAGTCTTTCCACCCCATCAGCCATTCTTGCTTAAAGTTACACAAGCTGCATTTTCTTTTGTCTTCCCTATCTTCACTTGTGTGCTCCCTCCCCCGCCTCTTTCTCTTAGCATTTTTACCTCTTTGCACATTATTATTTTTCACTCCACCACCTGTACCCCTTTTCCTTCCCTGGGAAGGAAAACATATTTTACAAGTTATTAAGATTCTTTTTTTTTACTGTACTGTTTACCATCCTGTTTCTAGTTGCTGGTTTCCCCTCAAAAATTACAGCATCATATTAACTCTTGTTCTTGCCATCTGGGGCAAATTGGCAAGTCTTTTTGTTTCAGGCTAAGTTAGCCATGCTTCTGCCCAGTCTCTCTTCTTCTGTTGAACACAGTAACCGCATTTTTGTTTTAGGAATGCTTCGTGAATTGAGGAAACTGGGTCAGCTGTAAGAATAGGGTGGCTATGAGACAGTTATTAATGGCTATAGAAGAGTCAGAGCCTCTTTTTCAGAAAAACGGAAGCAAATCTTTTAAAACTAATTTTGGATTAATAGTCTAAGGAAGGAGAATATGGAAAGGGTGAGGCTAATACAGCCATGATCAGATCACATTTTAGAGGAAAAAATTGTAGTATGATCACTTTGTATTAATGTCACTTTAATTCAGGGGTTCTCAACCTACGGCCTACAGGCTGGATCTGGCCCATGGCACCAAATCATCTGGCCCACGACCTCACTCCAGCCACCACTTCTGCCACCGCCTCCTCAATCGTTGTCTCCTCCACTTGGTTTGGCATGTCCCTAACAGCGCTCTGTAGCAGGGTGGATGTTGTAAGGCTTTCTGTAGTGGCAGGATCACCCCGAACCCCAACCTACTCCCTCCCCCCCCCATGCCACCTATCCAGCCCACCAACAGTCTGAGGGGGCATGATCCAGCCCACAGATTAAAAAGGTTGAGGACCCCTGCTTTAATGTTTCTCACCCTTAAAGGATGTTACTTTTTGTATACCATCAGTATATTGCTTCCTTTAAAAACAATTTTTAAAAAGACAAATTCTATGTTCATGAAAACCCAGTCTTTTTAGGTAGGTCTTTTTCTATTTTGCACTGCAGTATACATGGCCTATGAGTTTGTGTTTTTAAAAGTGTCTGTTATAAGGTGTGAATTGAAGTAGTTGTACAAAATAGACTCATAATCAAAGAAACATTCGAGATCAGTTTCCTAAATAAGAGTTCTTCACTGTGCTACATCACTAAATTGAAGGAGATTTTTTCAAAACAAGCATGATAATATGGCATAGTGATGCATCAGAATAGCCTGCCATTGAACAGGATATGCTTAAGCCTTTGGGAAAAGGATGAAGTAACTATAGATTTTGGCATAGTAAGTCCTACTTTTCTTGGGTCCATTCGTCTAGCAGACAAAGGAAGTGGGAATATTTAGGTGAATCTATGGCTGATGTACTTATATACCCTCCAATTTGTGCAGACTTGAACAAACTGCATGGTTCCAGAGCAACACCAAAAGGAGGGACTGTTAAGTTGCTTTTGAGTCCTTTATGCTTAGATCATTTTGGGAAAGTTGCCATAAATTGGGAATTCCTTGATACTACATAATCATTAATATATTTTACTAACATAAAATAAGCTTACTCTTCTAGGACTTTTAAAGTGAACACAGGGGAGAGGGAGGCTCTCCATCCCCATAAATGTGTACATTTTATCACATGAAGACATTACTGTATTCATAGTTTAGGCGCAAAGGCCGCTCAATGCATTCAAGAATGCAAAAATGTTTTACATTTTCTTCTCAAAAGTGAGTCCTTCTTGTGGCGAAATGTATAGAGAGCTTTTCAAGTAGCCTAGGCAGTATCTGGGACTACCTGCAGTGGCTCAAGTGGCTAAGACACTGACTGGAAGGCGGGAGGTCAGCAGTTCAATACCCAAATACTGCATGATGGTTTGAGCAACCGTCTCTGTCCCAGTTCCTGCCAACCTAGCAGTCCGAAAGCAAGGAATTGCAAGTAGATAAATAGGGACCACTTTGGTGGGAAGGTAAAAAGCATTCCATGTGCTCTAGTGTCCAGTCATGCCTGCCACATGACCACGGAAACGTCTGCAGAAGCAGACAGCGCTGGCTCTTTGGCTATGAAACAGAGATGAGCACTGAATCCTAGAGTCAGATATGACTGGCTTTTGAGCAAGGGTGACCTTTACCTTTAGGCAGAGCTCTGATCACCCACTAACTGCAGCCTTTTATATGCCTCTAAATTAAGTTCTGGGGTCTGGAAAACACTCTGGAACTCATTTTCAGGTAGTACAGAAATATACATAGAAGAAGAAAGGGGAAGAACCACCAGCAAAAGGTTTGATTTAGGCAACTTAATATACACAAAATGGGTGCAGTTTACTGTTGTGCTGTACATAAGAACATACATAAGAACATAAGAACAGCCTTGCTGGAACAGGCCACAGCCCATCCAGTCCAGCATTCTGTCTCACACAGTGGCTCACCATTTCCTTCAGGGTATTCCCAAACAGATGCCTTCACCAGCTTAGGATTCCCTGGAAATGATATTGAGAGATATCCTGCCTATCTCTCCAACCCGGAGGTTGTCCTTAAGTATCCATAATTATAGCCATTGATACTCTTCTCCTCCATGAACTTGTCTAATCCTTTCTTAAAGCTGTCAAGACTGACAGCTGTCACCACTTCTTCTGGCAGGGAGTTCCATAGACCAGTAATCCTCTGGGTGAAAAAGTACTTTCTCTTATTTGTTTGAGAACTAGTACCCAAAAGTTTCATGGAGTGTCCCCTAGTTCTAGTGTTGTGCGATAGGGAAAACAGTTTTTCCTTATCTACTTTGTCCACACCGTGCATGATTTTATAAACTTCAATCAGGTCACCTCTTAGACGCCGTCGTTCAAGAGTGAAGAGGCCCAACCGTTGCAGCCTCAGATGGTAAGGAAGGTGTTCCAGTCCCCTAATCATTCTGGTTGCCCTCCTCTGTACTTTCTCCAACTCCATAATATCCTTCTGGAGGTATGGCGACCAGAACTGTACACAGTATTCCAGATGGGGCCTCACCATAGATTTATAAAGAGGCAAAATGACACTTGCTGACTTATTTTCTATACCCTTCCTAATGATCCCTAACATTGAGTTTGCTTTTTTCACTGCTGAGGCACACTGGGTTGACACCTTCATTGAGTTGTCCACCAGGACACCAAGGTCCCTTTCCTGGTTTGTCGCAGAGAGTTCAGACCCCATCAGTTTATAAATGTAATTGGGTTTTTTTGCCCCAACATGCATCACTCTGCACTTACTGATGTTGAAGCTCATTTGCCACTGTTTTGCCCACTCCCCCAGTGTCAAGAGACACTGTACCTCCACTCCTTCACTGGGCATTAATTGGTTACACGTGAAATGTCCTAGTCTAGCGTTCTGAGATAGGATATCTTCATATGACTTATGACATACTTTTAAAAAGGAAGGAGAAAATTAAACAAATTAATAATACACATAGTTAAACCTGGATGGTGACAAAATTGCATTATGCGGGTGGCAGTCTATGTGGGGGGGGGGGGAGCCAGCCCAAAGCCCCACCCAATTTGAACTTCCCTTCCCTAAGGAAGACCCTCTGCAAAAGCCTTTTTATAAAAGATAGATTTTTAGCAGTTTCTTGAAGGCCTTGGGGGAGGTCACCTGACTAAACTTGGCCAGCTTATTATTTTGATTTTGAAACAGAAAATGAAACCAGGAGGCGTTTGAATGAGAATATAATAATAAGAATAAATCAATAAGCAGGAATAAATACATTTATGATCACAACAATGATATTTTACTGATAACCTGAATGATTATAGAGCTGGGACAGATGACGGTCGCTCACTCTGTCGTACAGTACTCTGGAATCAAACGCCGACCTTCCAGTCTTTGAGTTCAGCATCTTAACCACTTGAGCCACTACAGAGGCCATTACCTTTACCTAATTATGTATTATAGAACAAGTTGGTCATGAAACTAAGCAGGAGAAAGGAGAGACTCTAGACTTAATCTGAAGTGTGCATGATATAAAGGTAAAGGTTTCCCTTGCTCAAAAGCCAGTCGTATCCGACTCTAGGGTTCATTGCTCATCTCTGTTTCAAAGCTGAAGAGCCAGCGCTGTCTGCTTCTGCAGACATTTCTGTGGTCATGTGGCAGGCATGACTAGACACCAGAGCACACGGAACGCTGTTTACCTTCCCACCAAAGTGGTCCCTATTTATCTACTTGCAATTTCTTGCTTTCGAACTGCTAGGTTGGCAGGAGCTGGGACAAAGAGGGGCGCTCATTCCATCCTGCAGTACTCAGGAATTGAACTGCTGACCTCCTGCCTTCCAGTCAGCGTCTTAGACACTTGAGCCACTGCATGATATGCTATTGAATAAAATTGTAAACACTGACCACACACTCATTAAAGCAGTAAGATATGCTGTTGAATGAATTTATGTAGGGCAGAACAAATTACGAAAGACAAATGAGAAGCAAAAGTAAAAAGGGGGAGCGGAAATAAGATCAGAATTCTAAATGCAGCATTTCAAGTACTGGGACTTAGAGACAAAGAGGATTCTAAGCCTTGTGAAAAATAGATCAGAAATGCAAAAAGGAAATACAGCTTTTCTATTAGATTGATGAAATCAAAGGGAAATTTGAGCTAAGATTAGGGATGCTGAAAGACCAACTGAATATGTTATCTGATCAAGGTTCAATGAAGAGACATGGGGTCTGTACATTGCAATGGTTCTTTCATATCCCGATCAAACCCTGGACTGCCCAAATGAAACCACTTTCTTTTCTTTGCAATTGACCAAACTTAAGTCATAATCGGTGCATGTTTCTGTAATTGGCAAACCAGTAAATGAGCCAGATTCTGTATCTCTACATTCACACGTGTTCTTGTCTGCCAGCAGCCCCCACTTTACCAAGTGACACAGGAGAAGTTGTGTTCCTCAGCTATATCTGCCTTTAATGTTGTTCCATGTCCAGTGAGCTCCTTCCTCCAGCTTCTAATTTGGTTTTGCTCTTGCATACCCTCAAGAATGTTTGCTCTTGCCATAAAGCTCTTCCTAGATCTGAGCCAGACGTGAAATTGCCAAAATGAAGTCACCTTTTGGGAGAAGCCCTACTTCTACTTAAAAAGCTATTCATCTGTTCATCAGAAACTTGGCACTCTTGATACCCTCACAAAAGGCAGCAATTCTGCAATAATTTAAAATTTGTCAAGAAATTTGGAAGATGTAAAGCATTCCCTTAAAGAGAAAGTACATAACACAAAACTCTTGCACTGATCTGTTTGCAATTAGGTGTGTGAAATTTCCTAAAATTATAAAAATAAGAAAGGCCATGAGTCCTCCCCCCCCCCCCAAAAAAAAAATTCTCTTGATAATCAGTGAGAGTCACAAAATCTGGATTTTCTCATTTTTGATTCAGATGCAGGATCCAAGTTAAATTAGAGTGGCTCTGAATTGATCTAACCAGAAATTGATCATTTTACTATTTGTTTAATTCAATCTGAACAGAATTTTGAGCCCAGTTTGCATTCTTTTCAATTAGGAAGTCAGTTGGGTAGCAGGATACAAAAGCTAAGTGAATGGATGATAAGATAATTACAGAAACTCTGATTAAATTCTTCAAAGAGGAAAAAACCTTAAATTCATGTTATGAGCTGCCTTGGGTCTTGAACTGAGTGAAAGGCAGTATGACAAACAAATAAAAAAAATTCTGAGTTCACTGTTGGAAAATACAGGGAGGTTACTACCCATGCCTAAGCTGTCTTTTTTTTTCCTTGTTGGGGGTGGGGGGTGAGGAAGGGCTAAGGAACTGAGATAAATAAGGGTGACAAGAAATGAGTTTTCACTCCAGCATTTTATCCTACTCCATCCAAGCAATGAGTAGTCATTATATATATGTTACATTGTGGAGGGAGGGAGGACTGTTGTTATGCCTTTGTTGTCCTCCAAAGCAGCTTATTGTAGATAGTGTTGTTATTTCTAAAACCTGTACAAGTAAAGTCCTGAATAGGAAATGTGGACTGGTAAAGGGAGTGCAGTGGCTTAGTGGTTAAGATGCTGAACTTGATGACTGGAAGGTCGGCAGGCAAGCAGTTCGAGACCCGAGTGCCGCATGACAGTTAGCTTCTATCTCTGTCCCAGCTCCTGCCAACCTAGCAGTTCGAAAGCAAGAAATTGCAAGTAGATAAATAGGTACCACTTTGATGGGAAGGTAAACAGCATTTTGTGTACTCTGGTGTTTAGTCATGCCTGCCACATGTCCATGGAAATGTCTGCAGATGCAGACAGTGCTGGCTCTTTGGCTATAAATAGAGATGAGCACTGAACCCTAGAATTGGATATGACTGGTTTTCGTCCAAGGACAACCTTTACCTTTAAGTGGTTAAAAGAAGTGGGAAAAGCATAATAAATTGGCAATTTTCACAAAAGAGGAGTATAAAAATCTCCCTTTGGTCCTAGGTTTGTGGTAGTATAATTTGTTAATAAATGATTTGGAGTTAATGATGAGCAGAGGAGGGAGCAAGTTTGTTTATATTTATGTTGTTTTTTAAAAAGGCAAAAAGAGCTTGCAAGATACTCCAAAGGTATCTTTCTAAACTGTAGGGATGGGAAATAAATATCACTACATATGGAAATAAACTATTTTAAAATGACACACAGTTGGGATTGTTGTGGTGTCTTGTCAAAAACACTGAACTGGTATGGGGGCTAATGTAAAAAAAGGTGAATTCCCTATTGGTGTTCTAGGAAGGGAGTCAAAAATACAAGTGCCAATATCTTAACAGCTTTTTGCAGATGTTTAGTGTTGCCATATGGAATGGGCTGAATAGCTCTAGTTATTGCACCTCAACAAGTGTATTGTATATCTGGAACAGGGAAAACAAAATGTAGGATACTTGCATATCTTTCCTGATTATACAGGTGGTGAAGACCATAGTTTGTACAGCTGCTAGAGGATTCAGACTGGCCTATCCCTCTCACATTAATTGAATATAATATTAATGTATTAGCACCAGCCAATTTAATCATGGCAAAGGTTCTTACTTTTGGTTATGAAGTGACTGTGAAATGCTTATTAAAGGGAGCCTCATTGTAATTAACGTTGATGTAGGGATAACACAAAACCATAGTTAAAGCCAAATGGGAAACCATCATTATGGCTGATGAGAAAAAGACACACACGTGAGTAATATATACAGTACCACAAAAGAGGAGAAAGCACATGGATTGTGTCCCATTTGTAAAGTTGGAATGCAGAGAATTTGTACAATGATTTGTACTAAGTTTATTGACATGTGAGGTAACAAATATTTGTAGTCATTAGGAGATCTAGCTACCTACTTTTGAAACATTTCAAGTGGGAACTTGCTACTCCTGTATCTTCCAGTTAGGCTACTTCAGGGCACACGTTTATGAGATACATATGCTCACAAACCTTTAAAAGGCATGGGATGTTAATAGATTTAAATGAGGTGCTGTTGCATGTATTACTGCGGTAAACATGTGATAGGCTTGGAATATTAAGAGAGTTTCTGGCATGTGAGCCTTTTTGGAGGGGGAGAGGAGGAAAATGTGCTTTAGAAAAGGTAGTAGATGGCTTTTAATGGCTCTTGTGTACTGAGGAAGGTACAGTATTGCAGGCTATTTATTTCGAGGCATGAAGTGCAGGGTGAAGAGCCTTCAATTCAGCCAGCTAGGCCTGTGTGCCCTGAGGTAAACTCTATTTCACAAAGGGAATTTTGATTATGGTCTGCTGCTCTGTAGCACAGTGGAGGCTTCAAGAGGCAAGTGGTAAATGCTACCAAAAAAAAAAGAAAAAGAAAAAAGCTGGATTGGAGCCACTGACGTCATCCAAGTAAATCTGCTGCAGGGACTAAAGCCATAAAATGACTGCCAGCCACAGAATGCACTTTGGCCTTTTCTTGTCTGCTGTGTACCTTTAAAAAAAAAAAGCAGACTGCTGTTGTTTCTCTCCTTTAAACATGCTTTTAATGTGCATCCTAAAATTTGGATTGAGAAGTAGCTATCCACAATCTCTCCCCCTTCCTACTTTTCCAGCATGGATTTGTTGTTGTATGTCAGTGGCCCAGGCCTTCATTTTCAAACTCGGGGAGGGCGGAAGCCAGTACTTTTCCATATATGAGAACTCACTCCCCACTCCCCCCCTTTCAAACATTGGCTCAGGTAAGCAGCCTGCAGTTCTGGCTGGAATTTATCTTTTTTTTCCCCTCCACAAATGAGTGAAACATTTATATTTACAAAGTGACAACTAGTTATGAATTTTTAATTTGCATTTGAATATTTCTTTGCTTGCAGATCATTTGCTTGGAAGTTCGTTTACTCAGAAAGGTATGTGCTAGAGTAGGGGTCCCCAACCTTTGGTTTTTGAACTTCAATTCCCAGAAGCCTAAGTCAGTTCCCCAAAGCACTGATCAGCCAATGTACTGACTTAGGCTTCTGAGAATTAAAGTAAAAAACCCAAAGGTTGACCCCTGTGTTAGAGTCTCTGCTGTTGAACGAAGCTTAGGAAATGGGTCTTTTCACAGCTGGTTGTTGCCAGCTGGCCCTTGGTTGGACATCCTTGAGTAAATCTTGTGGATTGTCAGACATAGTGGATTTTCGTTGGCTTTTTTAAAAATATAAAAATACAGCCATGGCTATTTTTACCTCCAGGGGTCAGTTCTATAAAGATAGTTGATACCCTATCTGTTATTTCTTTCTTAGAAGTATGGGCATGCCAGGGCTGCAACAAAGGTGGTGTTAAGTACTTTTGTGGCGCATTGTTTTAAGAGGTTGACATTGTCTGGGAAGCTTTTCTCACCACCACCACCCTTTTAATTTTAAAAGCTGAGTTTTGGAATACAAATATAATACAGAGAAGGAATAAGTTAAAATGAGTTAAAAGTGAGCACAGTATCTAATGTTAGCCCACCCCCATCTTTACATACATTTGTTCTTTTCCAAACTAAAAATTAAGTCTCGGTCAGGCAGGATGTCAGATTTTTGAGTGTAGTGATTAGGAACATATTAAAACCAGTATCTTATCCATGAATCATGAGATGACTCAGTTCCTAAAAACCACTACAAGCCTCTCAGTTCTTGGCTACAACCAAAACCAGGAAATCCAGCCTTGAATAACTTCCTTTCCTAGTGCTGGCTCTAGCAGTATTAGCGGTTACTGTATGTTGCTTTTGTATGCAATAGGAAGATGTATGTCTGAGAAACAAAGGAACTCAACTCAATTTGCTGAAACTGTTTACAATCTGTGGTCTTGATTTCAATGTCTGGATGCCTTGGCAGATGCAAGAGTGAATCACAGTTGTTATCTGGATTTTTCAAGAGTAAACGTTCAGGACATAAAATGGGTGACACGTAGTTAATGCCTTGAATTTTTCCAACTCATGCTGCTAATTGTTCCAAAATGTTTATCTCCTCTTCACTTTAGAAAAAAAAAAGTATGGAAGCAAACATACTATCAGATACAGGAAACAAGAGTAGTCTTTTAAGGGGAAAAAGCAACAGGATCCTCTTTCCACATTCTTCCTGGCTTACCTTTTGGTAGCAGAAATGTTTGGTTTTGTATAATCAAGGCCACATTGATCCCTACTATCTGGGCTCAGCTACATTGGCACATAATCCATCCCAATGTCTGAGCTATAGCATACTGTAACTTTTGTTCACTAAATGTAGCCTTTACCAAATAGATGGCATAAAGCTTTCAGGATAACTGCTCAGTTTATGAAGGCAAGACTAGACCTAATGCTTCTCCCTTCCATGGTCTGCAAAACTTATTTCTGTGGTATTACTGACTCAGACAACCGGGAGGGGGGGAGCAGATTTCTTTCCCCCATCTTTTCATTGCCATTCTTAGTCAACCTAAAGATTTTTCCAAACCAAAGCAAATAGCATTTTAATAGTTTTGAGACTGATTAGAGGTGCACTTGTTTTCTCCCTGATTTAATTTAATTATTTATTTCATTTATTTATTGATTTATACCCTGCCCAATTGGTGAAATTACAATAATATATCAACACCAGTTAACACTTACCACATCATAACACTTCCAACATAAACATTAAAATGCCTACCTAGATGGTGTCTGTAACTCAGTTAACCATGTTAAGCATACAACATACATACAGCTCACTAAATTTAATAAAAGGAACTTCTGCATTTGTGAAAGTCGGTTCACAGAAAGAAAAAGCTTGTTGAAACAGGAATGTTTCCAGTTGTTTTCAAAGGGCCATAAAGTGGAAGCAGATCTAATTTCTCCTGGCAACTCATTGCATAATAAAGGAGCCACAGCAGAAAAAGATCTTGATCTGGTCACCACCTTTTTTTTATTTCTCTAGGTAGTCACCGCCTTTTTTATTTCTCTAGGCCTAGGTGCTCTGGGTACAATTTCTTAGGAAGAGACACTCTTGCAGATAGCATGGTTCTAAACCATTAGGGGCTTTGTATGCTAGCAGCATTAGCACCTTGAATCTTGCACCGAATAAAGTGGGTAGCCAATGCAGGCTAGCTAGAAACAGAGTAATATAGTCAAAATGATTAATACACGTAATCAGTCTAGCAGCCACATTTTGGACCTGTTGAAGTCTCTGTACAAATCTCAAGGGCACCCCCACATAAACAGCATTACATTGATCGAGCTTTGGAGATTACCAGTGCATAGGTCAGAAATGTTAGGGATTTCCTGTATAGGAGTGGTCAAAGCTGGGCAATATGCTGTAGATGGTAAAAGGGAGACATTACCACATATGATAACTGTTGCTCCATAAGCAGAGAGGCAGAGCCAGATCAAGATGGACACCCAGATTATGTAAAATCACTTTTATGGGTAGAGAAATGCCCTTCAAAGTGAGGGATATTTGTTCAACTTGTGACTGGTTACCCACAACCAGCATGACATTTAGTACAACCCCAGCTGATCTGCCATTACACTCTCTACCAGCTAGCCCAGAAATAGGATATTAACAACCAGACAATAGTTAACCAAGATGGGCAAGGATCACATCACCCAATTTTTGTGGAAAGAAGTCCAGATGGGAATGTAATGAGTGACATTTGGCAGCAAAGTTGATAGTATGCTGTTAGTATGTTGTTCACAAGTTCAGCATGGTTTTCAGCTCGCTGGTTGCTCAGAAAGTTTTGTGCAACTAGCACAAATGAATCCCGAGCAGCAAGTTCAAGTGGGTTGAGTTTGTGTCTGAATGTGGCATCATGTATCAAATTGCGGATTTGGGGACCAACAAAAATGCCTGCTTTCAGTTTAACATCTGTTATAACTTTTCCAAACTTGTACTTCAGACACTGAAAATCCATACCATCACAATCCATTGCAACAACGAAGTTTTCATTAATCCAAGTTTAATATGAAGTGGCGGAAAGTAAACTTAAATGTGAAGTTGTCATTCCCTTTTGTAGCAAATTCCACTCCTTTAATCTGGAGGCTAACAGTTCAGACTTCTCTTTTGACAAAGACTGGTCCCTTACTAGATCATCTAAATCTGATTGGCTTATAAAATGTAGTTTACCCTCTTCAGATTGGGTTTCATAGCATTCATTAACAACGACATCATCCTATTCCTCATCTGACATGTCACTGTCAGTAATGATATGTAGGATGGACTGGCACTGGATTCTCTGCATCATGTGACACTGGCTTCAGAGCTGATTCACAATCAGGATAGACGATTATTGACTTAGTCTTCTTCGAAAACCCAGCAATTTTGCTCATACAGAAGTAGCAGTCTGAGTGATGTCTTCTGGCTCATGCCAAAACCATAGGCATAGCAAAATGCATTTTATTCCTTTTCCCATTCAACCATTGTGTTAGGCCCGACAGCAGATATGAGGTGCCCAGCTCTTATCCTGATCTGCAATTTCACATCCAAAATAATACTTGTAAGCAAATCTCACCCTCTTGGTTAGGTTCTTGCATTGATCACATGGGGTATATTTGCCACAAATGTAGCAAAAATTGTCTGGTTTATTAACACAGCTGCGCCTACTCATCTTTAGCTCAAAATAGACTCACTATGGCCTAGCTGTACTATCCAATAAGATGGTTTCTCGCTAGAGACGAGCCCTTGGTCCATCTAGTCTTATATACCTATTTCTGATGTCTACTCACTGACTTGCCCAGACATGATCAGCCACTGCTACAACATGCATGCCACCAGGGGATGTGATTCAGCTGAGGTAGCAGTAGGCATAGTGGTAGCTGCAACTGGTTTGGAATCAGCACATTCGATATCATGTAAATCGCATGTGTTATTCCCAGTAGCAAAATCATTGTTGTGCAAGTGTTAGGACAACTTTACGTGGAAGAACTTAAATATAAGCTCATTGAGGCCACAACATTCAGAATTATGTTATTCTTCCAGATCAATTGTGCCCAATCCTTCGCTTGACACAATCAGAATTCTAACATTTAGACTGTTTCTTTCCCAGTTTTATGAACAAAATGTGCTTAACTTTGCCACACAGCAAGCAGCATGTTGATCCAAGAGGCAACTTATCACTGTAAAGTGGATTCCAAGTAAAAATTAGACGCCTGAGGCATCAAGTTGTTCATTGTCAATGAACCCAGTCCACAGTGGCTAGTGATTGATTCATTAATTAAAATCAATTTAAATTGATTTCTAGAGGCCTTCTAAAAAGCTTATCTTATTAACAACATCAAAGCAGCATGCTCTTTTAAAATGTTACCTTAGACTTAAAAATATGAAGTATATTTTTCTCACGTTTGCATAAATCAGGGGTTCTTAACCTACAGCCTGTGAGCCGGATCTGGCCTATGGCACCATTCCATCCGTCTCCCTCCCACCGCTGCCACCGCTGCCACCGCTGCCACCGCTGCCACCGCTGCCCTTGTCTCCTCTGCTTGGCTTGGCAGGTCCCTAATGCCATTCCATAGCAAGTCAAGAGGAGGAGAAAAGGATTAAGGCCGTGACAGTGGAAGCTGTAGACACATGCGGTCACCCACTTTTCTGGAGGCTGCTCTGACCGAGCATGGGAAATGACAGTCAGGACCCCTCCTTCATCCATGGCAGGGAAGCGGTGGCGTTGTCAGTGTGTGTGTAGTGTTGGTGTGTGTTGGCAGCATTGGCATGGGGGGAGTGTTGGCAAGCTGGACTGGTGGTATGGCGGGAGTGTTGGCAGCAATGGTGACAGCGGTGTGTGTGTGAGTGTCGTGGGTGGCGATGTTGTGGGGGAATGTTGGTGGCCGTTGTCATCATCATGGGAAAAGTGTTAGCGGGAGGCAGTGTCAGTAGCGTAGTGGGGAGTGGTGGTGGTGGTGGGGAGTGTTGGCGGTATCGACATTGTGGGGGAGTGTTAGCTGGAGGCATCGTCATCATTGGGGGTGTTGGCAGTGGCATCGTAAGGAGAGTGTTGGTGGGCATCATCATCATTGTGGGAAGAGTGTTGGTGGGCCAGACTGGTGGTCCCCGCCGCTGCATTTGGTGTTGTCATTGTAGGGGGGAGTGTTGGCGGGACAGACTGGTTGTCCCCAGCGGCAGCAGCAGGGGGAATGGTGTGGGCTTGGGGTGGTCCCGCCACCACCTCTGCTGAAGGGGAACACCAGTCCAGCCCGCCAACAATCTGAGGGGGTGTGATCCAGCACCCGGCTTAAAAAGGTTGAGAATCCCTGAAATGGATAGCTTCTGTTGCCTTTATAGTATCTTATTAGGGAGTTTCCCTCCAAATAGTGTATTTTAATCTACCGTATTTATTCGAGTATAACGCGCACTCGTGTATAACGCGCACCCCTAATTTTCCATGAAATCTCGGTATAAATTTTTTTTCACACCACGCATTGAAATTGACATAAGAAACGTGCCTACCCTTGCCGGCTCTTGAGTCGCGCGGTGCGGGAGCGCGGGTGGCTGGCGGTAGCGCCTCCCCCAGAGGGTTCCCGTACCGTTCCAGTGGGGCAGCGGCGGGTGGAGCTCCTGGGCGCTAGACGACAATTGGGGAGGAGGGCCGCAGCGTGCTCTGTGCCTACCCGGTGCCGGCTTCAGTCGCGCGGCCCGGGAGCGCGGGTGGCTGGCGTTAGCGCCTCCCCCTTACCGTTCCAGCGGGTGCATGCAGGTGAGCGGCGGCGGCAGCGGGACCTGGGCGCCTGCCGCCGCCTGGGAGGAGGGCCGTGGCGTGCTCCGTGCCTACCCGGCGCCGGCTTCAGTCGCGCGGCCCGGGAGCGCGGGTGGCTGGCATTAGCGCCTCCCCCTTACCGTTCCGGCGGGTGCGTGCAGGTGAGCGGCGGCGGCAGCGGGACCTGGGCGCCTGCCGCCGCCTGGGAGGAGGGCCGCGGCGTGCTCCGTGCCTACCCTTGAGGCTCGTTTAAAAGAGGCGCGCACCCAGTCCTCGTGTATAACGCGCACCCAAACTTTGAGTCCTTTTTTGGGTATAAAATTTTGCGCGTTATACTCGAATAAATACGGTACTACTGTATTTGTGCTTGCTTGCCAGGATTTATCTTTTGTCCTGTAAAGAATATTTAATAAAAATTATACAGAAGTATATTTAATATTCTAGAGCAGGGGCTCCCAACCTACGGGACAGGACCGGGCCCGCAGCACCATTTCATGTGGCCTGCCCTGCTGCCACCGCCCCTGGAAGTGGATGCATTTACATCGTCCGTAAAACGTGCCACACATGCATAAACATGCCCTCGCCTGTCTTAAACATGCAAGTGGGTGCATTTACTGGTGTTGTAAGTGCACCTGCTTCTGATTCCAGGGGGCATCGTTAGGCCTGCTCAACTGTCCAGTGGGCATGGTCAGGCCTGGGGCGTAAAAAGGATGGGAACCCCTGTTCTAGAACTATATGTGTAACATTTAGAATGATGACTCTTAATAACCACCTCTAGGTTGAGCGGGTGTTTATGTGCACTGAGTCATAGTGTGAGACTATACCACATGGAAGTGGATGGAGTGTATTTCAGTGATGAATGTTACTCCATATTAAAAACTGATTGTAAAGAAACTAGGAAAGTCAAGGACAGGGATGGTTGATTTTTCTTTACTTGCCAATGTTATATGCTCTTTCATAATAACCTATCTCTACATCCTGTACTCTGAACTAGTATGACCTTGGGGGTGGGGCTGACCCTGTGAGTATTTTAAGCATGTAGTTCAGCTTTAATAGTCCCAGTAGAAACAGTATATGAGTAGCAGAAGACAATTATTCGGACTTAAAACAAAAACATATAACATCTGGAAAGAAGGAACCCAGTTACAAGCTCCAACTTTCAGGTAAGAACCTTTTTTTTAAAAAAAAAAATTATTCTACACATTGCAAATCACTAGGAGGCATCTCCTGTTAGTACTGTCGTTTCTTGTGTTATCGCCTTATACTGTCATTACACTGATTGTGGTTCCTAAGTGTTTGGTTTTTTATGTCAGTGGGAGTGTTGCTGCTGTCTTTTGGCAAAAGGATGACGCTTGAAATATTTCATTGCCTCTCAGATACTCCATCATTGACCCACTATCCCTTTCTGGCTATTCAGATTTTTATTTTCACAAGCATAATTTACAAGATGCTTTAGGGCAGTTATATCGATAATTTATTTATTTTTTATTTTTCCCGGGAGGAGGGGGAAAATATAACTTTGATTTTTTTTTAAAAAAAATGTTAAGCATGAAGGAGAAAAATTGATTTTAGACACAAATTTTGACTGCATTCTATTAGAGAGATAGAGGTACTTAAAGTGTCTCCATTTCCTTGAGCATCTAATTTTGTGTTAGGGTGTGATCTTTAAACTTGGAAGTCCATGAAAACAAGAGGCATCAATAAAATGAGGGGAAATTGTTTTTTAAAAAACCCTTTGTTGTTAAAAATAAAAGGAGAAGATGGATGGTTTGATATGCAGACATGGCTGTAATAAACAGGTAGAAAGGTAGGATAAGTGGTTTTTTAGAAAACAAAAAACAAACCTACTAGGCAGTGGTATAGAAAGAACTGAGTCACTACCTTTGTTTGCATAATATCCGGGAGTGGTCAAGTAATAATGGGGGCCTTGCTATCAGGATTTCATAGAAGTATGGCAGTTTTTAAGTGTGTGTGTGCTATTTATATTGGGGTATGATAAGAAATAGTCCGAAGCCAGTATAACCTGAGCTAACTCTAACTACGAAGAGTTATGATTTCATATGGGTATTTTGAATTCATCCTAATGCTAATCACTTGTGCTTCATAATTGTGAAAATACATCATCATCAATAGTAACTGATGGACTACCATCCCATCCAGTTTTGGAACCCTATTTCAGGCCTAGCTCAGCTGGTGGTTTTGTTGGACAAATGAGCAGACATTTCTTCTTCCATCATATTGGCAATAAAATATGTATAACATGCATTCTTCGTGGAAACCTCTACACATGAACTATCCAGCTGACCAAATGTAGGTACATAGGAAGGTGTCTTATGCTGAGTCAGATGATTGGTCCATCTGGTCTCATTGTCAACCCTGATGGGCATTGGCTGTCCATGGCTTAAGGCAGGATTCTTTCCTAGTCCTATATGGAGTTCCTTCATATTATGTGGTAGTCTACTATCTCAGATTCCAGTCGTGTATCTTCAGGATAATGTTATGGTCTTGAGGCTCCTGTCTGTAAGGGGAATAAAATCCACAGTGTGGAAATCTGCCCTGAAGATGTTTACATGGTGTACTTGAATCACACATTAGCTCAAATTCTCTTGCCTAGTTATATTGCCATAACGTACATTATATAATATTTGGAGGCTAATTGCCTCAAGAAATCACCACAAACTTTCAATAAACAAAATCCAGCCATGTGACCCATTCATAAATTCAAACAAGCGCAGGAATGAGACGATACCATAAACTTTGTTTCTCAGACTGAGTTGTGTCTCTCAATGTGAAATCAATAATATCTACAGTGATTTCTTATCGTGTGTATGGGACGTTTCCTTCAAAAGTTACATTGTTTATGTGGCAATACAGTATAAGTAGAATCTTGGTAGGAATGTTGTGGATAAGTATGTGCATGCCTTCTTCTTCACTTAGAAGAATTATGTCCAATTCAAAGTGCTGGTCCTGACCTGTAAACCCTATGCAGCTTGGGTCAGGGTTATCTAATAGACCTGTGATAGTGACCCTTGGCACTCCAGGTGTTCTTGGACTTTAATTACCAGAAGTCCAGGTAAGCACTCCTGCTGATCAGGGCTTCTGGGGATTGAAGTTCAAGAACAGCTGGAGTACCAAGGTTCACCATCACTGTAACAGACCTAAGTTGTCCTCCTCTCAGGCCCATCACCTTTACAGGTGTGGTTGATCAGGATCAGAGAAAGGGCCTTCACCATAGCTGTCCTGTAGCTGCCCATAAGGTTTCATCCCATCCCGACATTTAGAGAGGACTCTGGCCACCGCCTTGCAAGACCTCCAGCCCTTTCCCACCTGGTTTCGTGAGACCTCCAGCGGCTGTGGCAGCAGCAGCGCCTCCATCTTCGCTCCAGCTGCGGCCAGGTCAGCGTTGGGTGTGGCAGGCCCATCGTCAGTTGAGTCAGTGTGAAGTGGGAGCTTTAGAGCTGCGGAATGGGGGCTTTGCCACATGGGCTGTTGACAGGGGCCTTGGTGTGGCACAGTCTCATGCCCCCTTTGCTCCCTGGCGCTACGGACTTGGCCATGGACTTGGTTGCTGTGGTGTGGGGCCAGACATCGCCCCCTGCCCAGCCTAGACTTTGGACTCTGAGGCCTTGACTCTTGCAGTCAAATTCTTGTTTTGGGATGTTTTGACTTAGGTGACTTTTATTATTGTATGCTGATTGTATTATGCTAATTGTATCTTGTTCTCTAGTGTATGGTACTTGTATCTTGTTTTATATTGCATTGGATGTGATATTGTTGTTAGCTGCCCTGAGTTGCATCTGCGCGTAAGGGGCATACAAACCCAAATTATTATTATTATTATTAATAATGATAATAATAATAATAACAACATAGTCAAGCCCAAACTGCATAAAAATATATTTTTAAAAAATATGGAAGTTCTTGCTTCTTGTGATTGATATGTTCGCCTGGGATTCTGTGGTCTAAAGTCAGCTCTTTTAAACTGTTGTTTGTTATCTGTCTGTGGGGTGTAGTCATTTTGCCCGCGCCTCGCTTCGCTACTGCTGCGGGAGCTGCACTGGCTGCCTATATGTCTCCGGGTGCAATTCAACGTGCTGGTTGTCACCTTTAAAGCCCTTCATGGTAGTGGACCAAGATACCTCAGGGACCATATCATCCCTAGGACATTGACCCGTCCTACAAGAGCAAACCGAGAGGGCACCCTTCAGGTACCATCTGTTGGAGAGGCTCACCTCTCCAGCACAAGGAAAAGGGCCTTCTCGGTTGTAGCCCCCACACTGTGGAACCTCCTCCCAGCAGAACTACACTTCCAGGCCCAGTTGCTACCATTTAGGAAAGAATTGAAGACATGGTTGGCAAAATGGGTCTGGGGGCCGGGATTGTCAACAAGCTCCCCTTTTTGGCTCGTCTGAAGCTTTCCCCCTCCTGTAATTATTTTTTAAAAGGTTTTTGTAGATTTTATATTTGTTTTTAGATAATAGATGACATGGCGGGTGGTGGTAATATTGCTATTTTTAAAGGTTTTTTAAATTGCTTTACCTGTATATTGGTTTTAACTTGTGTACACCACCCAGAATCCTTTGGATTTTGTTGTTCAGTCGCACAGTCGTTCCGACCCTTTGCGACCCTATGGACCATTGCTCTCCAGGCGCCTCTGTCCTCCACCATCCCCCTCAGCCCTCCCAGCTCTGTGCCCATTGTGTCTACAATGCCATCTAGCCATCTCATCCTTGGCCTCCCCCTTCTTCTTTTGCCCTCCACCTTTCCCAAATCTATTAAATTAATTAAATTAAATCTTTGCTGCTGTTCTCAGTTGTAACACAAATCACTCATGTTCTTTTTAATGGTAACTAATGTGGAATCTTGAAATATTTCCTCTTGTTTGTATGTAACTAAGAACATTGATTTCCACAGTAAGTCTTCATTTGACAACATGCTATTGAACCAGAAGAAAAGGAGATGAACCTGCTGAAAATAATGGTAGTTTACTATCGTGTCAGAAATTATTCTGGGTTGAAAGGATTTTTGCAGAAGAAACTCTGCTCAGGGAATGCCCAAATGAGGCTCCTTTCATGTCCCCCATAGCTGGGATAGAGATGGGTGCTCAATCCATTATGCAGTACCTCGGTCGCAGACTGCCGACTTGCCGGCCTTAATATCTAGTTAACTCTGCTGGGGGATAACTCTCTCTCTCTCTCTCTCTCTCTCTCTCTCTCACACACACACACACACACACACACACACACACACACAAACTATTTCATTTTATATCAGAGATCACTCTCTAAAAACAAACACATCTCTACCCAATTTCACATTGCTAAATACTTTTCTTGCCTGCTGACAGCATTTATGGTACAATAGTCCAAACTGATTAGCTTCAGAAGTGGCTGTTTGAGTAAATTGACTTGTACATTGAAAAGCAAAACCCAAAAACAATATTTAGTACCAGATTCCTTTCAGCCTTGCATATACACATTTATCCAGAGATAAAATGTGTATAGAGTTCTCAGTCTTTGATAACATAGGATCAGTAATTACAGCTGCAAGCTCTCACATATTTATGCAACAGTAAACCCAGCCTAAATTGAAGACGTTCTCATATTTCCCCCCCAAAAGGCAAAATGTGTATTTGAAGGCTGGTTTGTCCCAGATGTCAAAGAAAAGGCTATTTATTTACTTCTTGATTTATACAACTAGTGCAACTTCTGATTTATTTTGCAAAGAAAATGTCAACTAATTCTTATATGTATTTAAGATACTTGAGGGATACATACATGTGTTATATAAAAGAAGAAAGGCATCTCTTAATCATTACATACACTCAGTTAAAGTCACTGAAACAGTAAGCATAGCTAATGAATCATATTTAGACATGGGGAGGTTGGCATTGGTGAATAACTGCAGCTGCTTGAATGAAGCAGGTGCAGATGGGGGAGTAACGGAAATCAGAGAAAGGGACTACTTGGATTTTAGCATGACTCTAGAAAAAAGACAGTTTAGAAGATACATTTTTAAGTTTAGGTTCTCCTTTTCTTTCTGTTCATCTGTTTACACCAGTAATTCTCAACCTGCAGCCCATGGGCTGGTTGCGTCCCCCACCTCCACCACACAAGGAAGCGCCATGTGGTGGAGGAAGGACAAAACGGCCATCCAGCCCCCGAAGCTGTCTGAGGGAGCGTGATCACACACACACACACACGCACACACACACTGCTTAAAAAGGTTGAGAACTCCTGGTTTACACAAACTCCTTTCCTGTTTTCTTAGAGTTTGTAAAATAAAAGTAGGCCTCTGCATCTGTTTTACAGAGACTTATGCAAATTCTTGAGTTTGTACAAATCTCAAGTAAACACAGTTTTGCAGTGCTCAACTATTGGAAATTTCACCCACAGCTAAGCTAAAAGAAGTTTGTTTCCCTAAGACTTTATTGAAGAGGCAGCTAACTTTAACTAGAAATATTTGCAATACCAGGCTAATGTTCCTAAACATTAAAACATACATTTGAACAAAGGATATTTACTTCTTTTGTGAGAAATCACAGCCCACCTATATGCATATTCTTGTCATCAGATATTGGGGGTCATTATGGCTGCATTAACATTGCATGCTTCAACTCTAAACAGTGATGTTACGTTTTATCCATTTTGGTTCTCAAGATTTTTCATCCTTCTCTTTTAGGCATTTCTTTCCCTGTCCATTTTATCTTGAATGATCAGTTGCGATTATATGTGCTATTCATTTCTCATAATATGATGGCAGTATTCTGCCTTTCTGCATATTTGAAATGTTCTGATTTCTTGTTCTTTATTCATCTTAATTGTACTTTGTCTTGATTCATAACATTCTTAGCATCCTGCAATAAATTCACATGTTGAATATGTCTTTTTATAATACTTTACCTGTGTAAAGGATAGTGGAATTTCTTTTAGGTTCTGGGCAAGTGAGAAGCATCAGCTCTACACCTTGGCCACTAGTTTCTAGGTTTAACGTTGAGGTCTTGGTGCAGAGCACTACTGTGTTTCACACTGCTTCAAATGCATATCATTTTAAAAATGAACATGAAGGCAGAACCAGAAGACTACCAGCCTCTCAGTTTGATTTCTTTAGCAAAATGCACTTATAAATGGGGCTGTAGATCCGAGTGACCAGTTTTGGCAAGTCTTGAGGCCCGTTTTTTGCACCCAGAATCCCCTGGGGACTGTACAGACTGACCCTCACCCAACTGAAAGTAGCTGTAAGTCTACTTCTTGTATTTTAACATAGATGTTTTAATTAAACAATAGAGATGAGTGCTGTGACTGATTTCAGAATTAATGTTGGTCTTGGAATATACAAGATATTATTGAATCATGTTATGGTCTTGAATTGTGTGGAGAGAATATATTTGTGTACTTTATTAAAACATACATATACGGCTATATGGAGATGCATACCCACCTCTGTAACATTAACATTGTTTATCTTTAAAAACATATTTATAGGAATACAGTTTTGGGTAAATGGCAGCCAGAATCTTAAAAATAAGGGCAGCATGCATTAGTTTAAAATATACAATGCTGAGAATAGATTGTCTCACCATTACATTCACAACAACATGATATGTCCTCGTGTAGGTAGGTAAGTACAGATGTCATCACATGGATCTCTGAAATAATCCAAGTGTTGTTGTTTTTTTGTAATACAGTACTAACCACATGGCAAGTAACCATGGTGTCATGAAAAAGGGCTTACTTGTGACATATGGCATGGGGACTAAATTCAGCCTAGACAGATAACTTGCAGCATTTTAAAGAAACTTAGATTTTACATCATAGCTAAATACATATTAGGAAGGCATAATCATTATTATGTTAGAATGGCAGTTATACAGATTTTTTCTTAGTATTTAGGTGTTTTGAATCCTGTTCTGCTGTTGTCCCTCTCCCTAGACTGAACTTTCTGTGGTAAATAATAGTTCTAATCCTCAAAGCTGCCATCTGCAAGTTCTCTCAGGAACAAACACATTTGTGTAGGAAGTGTTCAAAGTGTCAGTATCTAATTTATGTGCAATGTTGCTGAGAATCTTGGGAGAGTATCACACTGCCCATGCTTCCTGTTATGAAGTGGGGAAAGTCCAATGGAAGAGTGTCAGGATATTTGGCTGAATGTAGCTACAGTTTCCCTTGCAGCTGGGGATTTAACTTCGTACTTGAGAAACATGTCATACGTGTCCATAAATCCTGAGCCAGTGGACTTTCCTAGTACAGCAGTGTATATCACTATGGTGGGATCAAGGCTGAGATTATGTCTGGTGGCTGTCACTGCTTCCATGCTGCATTATATGTTTATCAGAGCAAACCTTGTGTGATTAGGTAAAGATAACTGTCACCCTTGCTCAAAAGCTAGTCGTATCCGACTCTAGGGTTCAGTGCTCATCTCTGTTTCATAGCCAAAGAGCCAGCACTGTCTCCATTTGCAGACGTTTCCATGGACATGTGGCAGGGATGCCTAGACATAGAAGTGCATGGAACGCTGTTTACCTTCCCACCGAAGACGTCCCTATTTATCTACTTGCAATTTCTTGCTTTTGAACTGCTAGGTTGTCAGGAGCTGGGACAGAGATGGGTGCTCATTCCGTCATGCAGTACTCAGGTTTTGAACTGCTGACCTTCCACCTCCCAGTCAGCATCTTAACCCCTTGAGCCACTGCAGTCCCTGCAGTGAACAACAAAACAAAGTAATACTATTTATATGTCCTTTTGCAGAAGTAGCTCGGAAACAGAAATGGTTGTGTCAATGAAAGCTAAGATGAAGCAAGCTTTCCTCCTTCTCCAAAGAGTTAAAGGTCTTAGTGTGTTTCACAGGCCTCAAGTCTTGTTTTCATTTGCTGTAAACTGATGCTTTTCCCTTCTACTGCCATAATTGTAGCCTCATGGAAGCTTTAGCCTGGTTATTAGATGCCCCCCTATGGCTTGGAAATGGGGTGGTGGTGCACTGTGTCAATCTGACGATTGGATGCTTTATGTCAGGAACACTTTTTCTACACCTTTAAAAATAGAATGTGAGCACGACAGCTGTAGGACTTTTTCACTCCGCTTGAAATAGCAATCTTAAGGAGAGTTATTACTAAGCCCTCAATGAAAGCAATTGGTCGCAACTATTATTATCCTTGTCTTACTCCCTTGTAGGGTGTAAGTGCCTTACAATTTTAATAGCATCATTCTTGTATCATTTCTGTGAGGGCCAGTGATTAACTAACTATATTAGTACCGAGTGCTACTGTAGCTATTCATACATTCTTGTAGCAATACTGTATCTGTTTTAGGAACAGAGTAATTCCCATTTCACAGAGGGAGAACTGAAGGTAGATTTTGAATTCTCTTACTCTAAAGCAGTGTTTCCCTTCTTCTTCTTCTTCTTGTGCCATATCAAATTCCGAATATTGGTGATCATCATGGCAATTAGCCATGAAGACTGTCCTGAGGATATAATATAACGGCCTTTCATCTGCCTTCCACATCACAGCATGACCCCCGTATCACAGATCCTGCTCTACGAGTCATTTTCTGGTCCTGAGCCCTTTTGGCACAAAGTCATCCTCAGCCCCAGGCCAATACTGATGAAGTTGCTGCCTTCCATCAAAATGTAGTCAAGCGAGATTTAATCCACTTGGGGACCATCACCCTTCCCTGTGGAATTCGCCACCCAAGGCCATCAATCCTTAGAGTCGTCAGGTTAGTTAACCACCACCTGACAATCGGTGTTGAGTCGCTGGCAGTATGGTCTACTCCTGTGATGGCGAACATTGGCACTCCAGGTGTTTTTCAACTTCAATTACCAGAAGTCCAAGTCAGCACTCCTGCTGATCATGGTTTCTGGGAATTGAAGTCCAAGAACAGCTGGAGTGCCAAGGTTCACCTTCACTGGTCTACTCTATTACCATAGCAGTGGTTTCCCAACCTTTAGTTTTTGGACTTCAATTCCCAGAAGCCTGTCAATTCCCCTAAGACCTGATCAGCCAATGTAATGACTTAGACTTCTTGAAATGGAATTTCCCCTGTGGGGTATATGCTGCATATTGGGAATCACTTCTCTAAAGGATAGCTGAATCATTGCAGGCGCACCCCCCCAATAACGGACACAGACAACATTGAAAGTGGATAACAGCAAAGGGCCACATTTATTGATTCAATGCCCTAGTCCGAATTATAAATTTGTATTGGTAAAACGACCAATCATAATTCCTAAGGCAAGCAGGCCGAAGTAACACTGGTAAGGTACCACCCCAAAATTGCCAACGGCAATTGGTTACAATGTATCAAATTTTATCAATTTGTTTGTTAACAACAAACAAATTGTTGACCGTAGTCAATAACTAACTCATGACCCCACCCTCTGACGCGTATCCGAGAAATCACAGGGGTGATGCATGCTGGTTAGCAATCATCATCACCCCATCGCCTGGTTCGTCGTTGACCGGACAACGTTTAACTACTTTATTCCTGTCTAGTGTTGTCCAGTCAATTGCGAACCTGCCGGATACTTGTGGGTCATACTGTTTACCTTACCAGTGCTACCCGCCCATGTGACCAAAGTCAACAGTAGGAGAGAAGAAAGACCCCTATATCAAACCATAGCAACAGTGTGGGATGGGCAAAAAAGCCAGGACCCTAAGCCAATGTGGGTCCCAACCAAAAATTCCCACCCGGCCCCGAAGCGACCATGATCACACTGTTAACTAGGGAGGGGGTGGAGGGAAAAACTTCTCCGCTCCGTCGCTGAGGCAAAATGGCAGCGCGGCTGCCTCGTGGCCACCCCTTTTATAAGGGAGCTGGCCACGCCCCTAACTACCCGGATTCTCTGTCCTGTGGGGGGGGGCCCCGCAAAGTGCGCGGCGGCCATTTTGGCGCCGCGCTTGCATTGCAGGCGCACCCCCCCAATAACGGACACAGACAACATTGAAAGTGGATAACAGCAAAGGGCCACATTTATTGATTCAATGCCCTAGTCCGAATTATAAATTTGTATTGGTAAAACGACCAATCATAATTCCTAAGGCAAGCAGGCCGAAGTAACACTGGTAAGGTACCACCCCAAAATTGCCAACGGCAATTGGTTACAATGTATCAAATTGTATCAATTTGTTTGTTAACAACAAACAAATTGTTGACCGTAGTCAATAACTAACTCATGACCCCACCCTCTGACGCGTATCCGAGAAATCACAGGGGTGATGCATGCTGGTTAGCAATCATCATCACCCCATCGCCTGGTTCGTCGTTGACCGGACAACGTTTAACTACTTTATTCCTGTCTAGTGTTGTCCAGTCAATTGCGAACCTGCCGGATACTTGTGGGTCATACTGTTTACCTTACCAGTGCTACCCGCCACACGGAGGGGCTTCACAGAAGACCTGACGCCCCCCCCCAGACCGTCAGCTCGGTCAACAGGCCTGCTCGCCAGTCACCCAACAGGAGGTCCATACCTCCTCGCGACAGATGGACCCCATCCCCTGCATACAAGTCACAATTTTGCAGACTAATATCGGGGTGATGACTAACCCGTCCCCAAGCCCTGGTGGTGAGAAACCGCGCCACTGCCTTATTGACCGCGCGCCTAGCTCGGTCAAGGGCCAGGAGGTTAACGCCCCCTCTATAAGAGTGGCGTGGAACAATGTCTGACCAAACCAGGGCCGTGGCAGGCCAGACATAATGCAAGTAGGCGAGGTCCTCGCAAATCGCATGCTTGAGCGATAAGCCGGTGACCTGGCCCAAATCATTGCCCCCCAAGTGGATGATTAGAATGTCAGGCGGGTCAGCCCCCAGGCCAGAAAAAAGGAAAGGCCGCAGCTCCCGCCATAACATCCCAGGCTTACCGTGCCATGAGAGACTGGCGTGGTCACCCAGTCCCAGTCGGGGTCCCCACTCTGTCGCCGCAGCGTAACGCGCTGCCCTGAGCACATAGCTGTGGCCCACCAGCCATACTGTCACCGGTGTAATACGACACCCAGGGTCTGTAAGAAAATTGAGAAAAAGGAAGGTAAGGTGACTGGATTGGTACTCATGGCGGGAGTGGGCGCACATAAAACTGAAAACATTGTGAGCCCCACCTCCCCATGCTGCGTATGTCAGCCCCAGAGTACCCAAAAGCAGCTGCAGTAGAGGCTGCGCCAATACGGAACGAATGTGTGCCATAACGGGCACCTGGAAGTCCCACCCTGGTGAGGGCTCTAGCTGTCACCTTCCAAAACTGGAATTTAGTAAGGGGAGACCCATCTTGGTGACAGAAAAACGGGCCATGGTGCCAGCCACGCAGTGCCAGGTATTCCTGTAGGGCACCAACCGGACAGATGTCTGCCAAAGAACACCGTAGCAGTCTTACTCCACTGCCTACGCCATGCTGATCTGTTTTGGAGGAGCGAATCCTCAACTGGGCCCAGTCTTTGGCAACATATACATCTCCGAGTTCCAGTGCCCTACCACTTGCATCTGCCTTAGACAGCATCACGAGTTCGCTGATGCGGAGCGCTCCAAAAAATGCCACCGTCGTGGCTGCATGAAAAAGGGCTGCCTCATAATGATCAAAACAGAGGCCTGGCCAGCCCCGGGCCAACTGGGTAAGAACCCCTGGGGAAATAGGGTGCCGGTCATCCGGGCAACGCCCGCGCTCGCGCACCCACCCCTCCAAAACGTGTCTCACACGGAAGTCAGAGGTGGTATCCACATGACCCCGTACTTTGGCCATAAAAGCCAACGCCGAGAGCTTGGATGCTATGGTGCGAGGTGCAAGGCCCTGTGCATGCAGGTGAACCATGAACCGCAGAACATGGTCCACCGGGATGGGCCAGGTCTCTGGCCATTGAAATCGAGTAGCAAAAGCCTTATACAAATTGAAAGCTTGTTGATACGCCTTACGCGTGCGTGGCGCTAGTGACAGGCCAATCGCCCGGTTCACCTCTCCTTGCCAATAGTCCACATCTCGTCCGGGAGTGGCGAGGGAAATTCCTCCGCATCCGGGGCCAAGGCGCGGAACCGGGAGATCTGCAGGCGGGACAAAGCGTCAGCAATATCGTTATTAACCCCTGGGACATGCCTGGCCCTGAACATGACGTTGAGGCGCAGGCAGCGCAGCACAAAATGGCGCACTAGGTCCATGACCCTGGGCGATTTGGAAGTCTGTGCATTGACAATGTGCACCACGGCAGCATTGTCGCACCAGAAATGCACCACCGAATTAGCCCACTGTTCGCCCCATAGCATCAAAGCCCCCAGAATGGGAAAAAATTCCAGGTATGTGAGATCCCGCAGGCGACCTGTGCCTGCCCATGCCGGTGGCCACCCACCATAGGCCCACTTCCCATTGAAGTACATCCCGTAACCCAG
Source organism: Bradypodion pumilum (assembly GCA_035047305.1). Lineage (NCBI taxonomy): Eukaryota > Metazoa > Chordata > Lepidosauria > Squamata > Chamaeleonidae > Bradypodion > Bradypodion pumilum. The sequence goes on from JAWDJD010000001.1 coordinate 406,017,407, forward strand.
GGATCCTGAGGCATCAGACTGGATCTGAAAATTGGGGGATGCCAGGAGGTCAGACCTCCAAAATGAGACCTCATTAAACTCCCTCAGGAATTGCAACCAGACAAACATGTCTGCCCTGATACCCCGGGTAAGCCTGACTCTGTGGTGGGGCCTGGATAACCCTGCCATGGCGTCACATAAGCACCGGGCAAAAGCCCTGCCCGGTGCGACCACCCTGCAGGCAAAATTGAGGTGCCCGTGTAGCACCTGCAGCTCCCTCAGGGATGCCTTACGCTTGGCCAGCAATTCCGAGATAAGGGTCACTATCCTAGACACCTTATCACCCGGTAACCTAGAAGCCTGTACTACGGTATCAATCTCAACCCCCAGGAATACTAATGTGGTCGACGGGCCCTCGGTCTTTTCGGGCGCTAAAGGGACACCCAGTTCCTGCATTAGCGTCTGAAATGTATTGAGGAGACGTGCACACGTGTCCCAGCCCCGTTCACCCCCGAATAAAAAGTCATCCAGGTAATGGGCTACAGACCGGGACCCTGACCTGCGGACGAAAGCCCACTCTAGGAAGGTACTAAAACGCTCGAAAGCCGAGCATGATATAGAGCAGCCAAAAGGCATGGCCTTATCAAAATAATACTCCCCTTAAAATTTAAAACCCAGCAATTCAAAGTCGCCCGGGTGCACCGGCAAGAGGCGAAAAGCTGACTTAATGTCGCACTTGGCCAGCAAGGCACCCGGGCCACACGAGCGCACCATGCGCAGCGCATGGTCGAACGATGTGTACCTGACCGAACAAAGGTCATCAGGTATCGCATCGCTGACCGATCGGCCGGCTGGGTAGGACAAATGATGAATAAGGCGAAACTCACCTAGGGACTTTTTAGGCACCAAACCCAATGGTGAAACCTTTAGGTTGGGAAAAGGGGGTACGGGAAAAGGTCCGGCGACCCTGCCTGCGTCTAACTCCTTTTTAATGCTGGCCTCGGCTACCTCCTCCCTTCCCCTGAGGGATAAAAGGTTGGGAGCATCCTGAGGAGATCTATCACCCATAAAAGGGATACGAAATCCCTGCCTAAAACCTTGGATAAGGTACTCCCTGTCCTCCCCCCTTGGGTACGATGCGAGCCAGCGCTCCAGCATGTCCACATTAATTGGGGAGGGGGCCTTTCGGAGAACTAGTTCCATCCGTGGCAGGCTTGCCAGCCCACTGTCCACCCTTCCCTCTGCCTCGCACCCCCCCAGGCTTGGGACAAGCAGAGGCTGCATGGGGACCGGAACATGTGGGACACTCGTGCTTATACCTGCAGTTCTTCCGACTGCAGGAACCATTGGACGAGAAAGTCCAGCACAGCAGGCGGGCTGGAACCCCCTGCCCCGCCATTTGGCGGGTAACCTGCGCTGGAGCTGCTCGCTGGACCGCATGTCCACAATGGTATCTATCCCCCGGGGCAGGACGTGTGGGTGTCATGTACAAGAGCCACAGTCTCTGGCACGGCTCATCCCATCTCATCTCGGGGTGCAGGGGAATCCTCATACGGAATTCCTCATCATATGCTAGCCATGAGGGGCCCGGGAAATCTACCATCGCCCTGTATATGTTGTCCAAATATTGGACCATGGGAATAGCTAGGTCCGGCCGCGCCCTCAAATACACCGCCATGTATATCAAATAAGCGGGGAGCCAGTTAGCCCAGGTACGCGGCGGCTTACGGCGGCGTGCCTGCTCCTTGTCCTTCTCATCCTGACCCTCCCTTTCTTCCTTAGTGGGCTCTCTGTTCAGGAGTGAGAAGATATCCACGTACTCCCCTCGCCATATCTTTTCTCTGGTAGCCTGAGCCAAGTGATCACCCAATGGCAGGGAATACCCTGCCGTCGGCAAAGCCGAAAAGGGGATAGCTGGCCTACCCAAAGGGGCATGAGTTAACCCTGCCACCCCAAGGACATTCCCAGCAGTGTAAGAACCCATGCCCACCCCAGCGGGCATGGTGGCAGTAGTTGTCACCGGGTGGGTCGCCAGGGGCATAGCCCCTGCACCACCCGCGCGAGGCCAAGGCCACTGAAAGGTCCCCCCCATATTGGGAATGTGTGTGGATGTACTCGTTTGCACCATATACTCACACGCTGCACCCCCGCGGGCCGCCCCCAACGGGGGTTCCGGCCCACTGGGGGCGTCGGAGCTCACGACCGATGTAGAGCTCATCACCGGGGCTTGACCCGCGCCAGGTTGCTGGCTGGGGAGCTGCGAGGCAGTGGCCGGAGGCGCGCCACCCGCCTGCAGCAGCTCGACCCTCTCCGCCGGCCGTTGTCCTGCTGCCGATAGCGCCTCGAAAGGTACCCCAAAAGGGGCACCTGCCTGACTGGCACGAGCCAAAGACTCCTCCAAGGCCGCAATACGGGCCAGCAAGGTGTCTACAGTAACCATGGGCAAAGAGCCGGCCGGCCCACTTGACCCTTGCATGGGTACAGGTCCCTGCACCCCATGGCCCAGATATGGCCATTGGCCAGGGCCGAAGCCCGGTAGGGCTGGTGAGGAGACCTGCCAAGGCGGGACACCAGGCCACCCCCCGAGGCTAGAGGGCCCCGGGAGAGGCTGGGGTCCAGAAGTAGTCGGCCCAACAGGTTGGGCGGAAGGAGGAGCGGTGTCCACCGCTCGCGGGCCGCGGGCCGGAGCGCCCTCCGTGCCCGGAGGCCACGGAGCCATAGACCCCAAGCCACTAGCCCCGGCCGGGGATGGCAAAGGTGGCTGCTGAGGAGGCGGCACCACGGTCCTCCGACCTGGGTTGCGCCTCCTAACAGCCCGAGCTGAATTCGCAGCAGCCTTCTTTTTGGAAGGCATCTCGAACAAAAAAGGGAAGCTAGCTAGGCAAAATCGACCCAAGAGGCTTCCCGGCAATACCAACGAGCGACGGAGGCGCAGGGAAAAAACTTCTCCGCTCCGTCGCTGAGGCAAAATGGCAGCGCGGCTGCCTCGTGGCCACCCCTTTTATAAGGGAGCTGGCCACGCCCCTAACTACCCGGATTCTCTGTCCTGTGGGGGGGGCCCGCAAAGTGCGCGGCGGCCATTTTGGCGCCGCGCTTGCATTTGTGGTTTAATAAGAATTTGAATCCAGCCCTCGCCAGTCAAAGGCATGGACTCTTGTGGAGTAACAAATGATCAGAAATGCACTGCTCTGGGCCACACCATTAGTGCAGATAAGGACTCTCTCAGTTCAGACATAGGTTATACGTCCTGTTTTCAGGATCCACCGTGTCCCTCAAAATGTCTAGCAGCTATTTTTGTGCTGTAACTTTTACTAGTAAATAGAATACAGTCTTTTCCTCCTCATATTAGCTGCTTAATTTTCTGTTTCCAATTCTAGTTTACACAGTTTCAGTTAATTGACCCTTTTCTTCCAGTTGAATTTATACATTAGGATTCCGGATAAATAAAAAGGACATCATTAGTGAATAGCTTTTAAATAACATCCTGCATAACCCCACCGTTATGACTTCAGGGAATATTTTTAGTTCTACCTCAATGTGTATATATACTGTGAGCCACACCTTTGTGCTCAAGTGGCAACTAAAACTCTACAGTTGTTGTAGAGATGATGCAGTATTTCCAGGGTTTGAAAAATTATTGATAGTCCATTCAGTTCAACTTCTTCCTTGGATAAACACATTTTAAAAAAGAAAGAGAGAAAAGATTGCTGTACCTACTGTTCAGTGTTTGTAAGAAAGGCAATTTGGTTTTCTAGTAACATTTTCATGATGCTTTTATATAAAGGTCAGTGGTATGTAATTACATGGTGGACTGGTGGCAGGTGCTGTGCGGAAGCAATTGCTTCCCTATGTGCTAAATGTAATAATTATACTAAGGAGCTATGTTGAAAAGTGTAGGAGAATAGAATACTTGTACAAAAAAATTATTGTTGTGCTTGTCATAACATCTAATTTAGTAATGTACATTAAGAGTAAACCAGTACTTTTAATTTTGCATTGAAATGTCTATGTTGTAGTTATTCAAAGGAAATGCATGTTGTTGTAATCCTTTTTTCCATGTGAATACAACATTTTTGGAGGGTGTGTTGACCTGCATTTTTATTAAAGGCAGACTTTGGGGGTGGGGATTTGCCTGACTTACATGAAAATATAGGGCAAACACATTTAACTGTTGACAATAAAATAGAGTAACTAAAAGGGAGTTTGAGTAATTGAAGGAGGGGAGTATTCTCTTTTAAAGGAAAGCATGCAATTCAAATGCACTTGAGATTCCTGCCCCCCCTTTTTATCAGATTTTATAAAGACATCTAAATTTGACTTCATAGCAAAATGCTTCTTTTTTATATAAGCGAAAGCATTGAATTGAAGTCTTTTAAAAACAAGAAGACACAGTAATAAGATGGTAATAAAACACAACCGGTTTTATTGTTTTTGATTTTATTGATAAAGCAATTGGGGGAAAATAGGAGTGTGTAAATAGGTTAAAGTGAGTGGGTGACCATGCAATTTTCACTTGAGTTGTAATCTTTTACTTATTTTCCTGGAAATAAATTATAATTAAATTGGTTTACCTCTCAGCATATATGCATAGGATTTCATTGTCAGACTTTTGTGATAAAGACTTTGTGGGGACTAGTATTTATAAAATGTGGTGGACAAGTATTAAAACTTTAATGTTAACTTAATGTAACTTCATGACTAGAAGTTTAAAAAATAAGCATCTTTATACTTGCAATTGCCTACAGATAAAGTAAGAGGAAGATGGACAGTAGTGAGGAAATATATATTTAAGGAAGCTTTTGAGACATTTAAAATGTGAGATTTGGCTTTCAGGGAATAGAAACGTAATGCAAAAAATTTCTCACTATATTTCAGAACTTTTTACATTTTCCTAAAAATCTTTGCATTCTCAAAGTAAGCTGATCAATATTAAGAGAAAGCCAGCATATCTGGGAGTGTAAATTGGCAGCTCAATGGATATGCTGAAAGCAGGCAACTGCTGGCAGTGAGAAACCCTGGCAGATAAGAGCATCTCAATAGAGGTGTTTGGTCTTAGTGTGCTAGAAGAAGTCAAAGTCTGTCATTAGAGGAGGAGATGCAGAAGTGGGAGCAATTGCATTTGCAATAGCAATTATACTTATACACTGCTCTATAGTGCTTAGTGCACTCTCTGGGCGGATCACAAAGTACTTAGCATCCCCCCGCCAACATGCTGGGTACTCATTTTACCAACCTCTGAAGGTAAAGGATGGTTGAGTCAACCTTGACCCCATCAAGATTGAACTCACACCACATTTGCTGCAGTGACTGTGCAACTGAACAACAGCAATTAAACCACTGTGCCACCAAGGCAAAGGCCAGGAGTGGCTAAGAGATGAATAAGTGAACACTGAAATCTGGCAAGATAGAAGAACAGAGAGTGGGGCTTATGTGCAGATGAGTGGAATTAACAACTTCCCTGCAGGGACAGTGAAAGAAAGTACAGTAATACCTCATACAAAGTCCGCTTTGTACAACATCGAATTCATACAACATCGCCTAATTTCCTTGAAAAAAGTTGCCTCATACAAAGTTGCTGTGACTTTGTATGAGGCATTGGGTTTTTCCCCAGGTTGCATTGTGCCTGGGCAGTATATAAGGCAGGACACATATGTGCATTGCTCTTGTGGGTTTTGCATGAGGCAAAGAGTGTTTAGGAGTGGTTTTGAGTGTGATTTTGGATTTTTTGGATTTTTTCATCAGAATTTTTAGAAGCATTCCTGGGATTTTTGCAGCATTCTTCAGGTTCTTGGACAATCAGGGTTGTTTGTCATGTTTTTGTAATGTATTTAGCCTTTAGACAATGATTTCTTAAAGTTCTGTCAGTTTCCTGTCTGTTTCCTTGACTTTGCCCTGAAGTCTGTGCTGTTACAGTACACATTGTACTGTATCTCTATGGAAACGGCGTTGTACGAGGTATCACAGCAAGGTTTTGGATGTTGTATGAGGCATCATGGCTAGGATTTTGCATGTCTCATACAAAGTCCAAATCCGGATAAAGTCCAAACTTGTGGAACCAAGTTTGGATGTTGTATGAGGTATCACTGTAATGGCCACTACTGGTGCAACCACTACCTTCCTGTGACTTTTCTTCTAACTTTGTGTAAATGGGATTCCTTTTCATTTCTGTTACTTAGAAGTTGGAGAGAGGGAAGAAGAGTTTCGAAGGTCCTCTGTGTTATGAAATAGGAATTTACACATCTTCCTTTCAAAAGAAAAGCTTCTGAAACTCATATTATCTTATCACATAGGAGCTGTGTTTGTGATGCCACTTTGAATGGTATACAGGAAGTTTTGAAAAGTCATTTGTACTTTTCCTGCCTTGTTTGTGTATACTTGCTTGCTTGCTTAACTACAACCCATCTGGGTGCAATAATACAATATTAAATTAATTTATACATATAACAAACAAACAAATTAATCTCCACAAGTGACATACAGGGGTAGGAAACTAAACTACTAAATGGCATTAGAGAGGATATTCTGAAAAGTCTCGTTAAAGAACAAAGTATTTAGCTTTTTAAAAAATATGGACGGGGATGGGGCTTGGTGCAGCAACATTGCTAAAGCTTTCTTCATTGTGGGTGCTGCCACTGATAAAGCCCTCCTCTTTGTCATAACCTTCTTCACCAGTCTTGTCTGTTCTTGGAGCTGCACTGTTTGAGATGACCAAGTGATGCAGGCACCTGTTCTGTGGGAGAGCTTCTCTGACAGATACGTCCTTAAACCATATAGGGCTTTATATGTTAATTTTATCACCTTGTTCCTGATAGAGAAAAGAATGCGAAGCCAGTGCAGAAATTGCCAAGGCTGGGGAAATACTGTATGTTCAAATTTCTTTGTTCCCATTAACTGTTGAAGTCTTTGTATCAGGGACAAGGGCAGCCCCATGTAGACAGCATTATAATTGTCAATTTAAGAGACTACCAACGAATGGACCAGAGGTGTTAAGGAACATCTGAACACGTAGGGCCACAACTGCATGGTTTTTTAGATTTGGAAGAAGGCAGCCTTGCAGACTGCCGCAATTTGTAAATCAAGGCTCAAAGTTGGATCTGAGGTGGCCTTCAAGCTGCAAACCTGATTCCTAGGGGAAAGAGCCTAAGTCGGGCAGACGAAGCCTCCAGCACCAGGACCTTCATCTTGTCGGGAGTCAGCTTCAGGTAGTTTATTTTTGTCCATTCTATTATCAAAGGTCAGACAGCCGTCAAGGTACCAGTGAGCATCCACTGTAGAATTTGAAAAGAAGGGATATATGGGTATCATATACATATTGGTGTCACTGAGCTCTGGATGACCCCTTCCAATGGTTTCATATAGATGTTGAACAACATTGGGGAGATGATTAACTTCCGTGAAACACCCAAAGAAACTCCTTGAGTTAAATTATATGGGTCTCACCATTGAGGAAAGATCAGAACCACTGTAGAACAGTGCCTCCAATTAATAACTCAGAGAATCTTCCCAGAAGGATAGCATGGTCAATGGTATCAAAAGCAGATGAGAGATCTAGGAGCACTAGGAGGGACAAAGCCCCCCCTCCCCCATCAGCTTCCCGGAGAAGGTCATGTAGAACGAACAGTGCGGTTTTGGTGCCATGTTGAGTTCTAAACTCTTACTTGAATGCATCCAGTTGGTTTCATCCCAAAACAACTGCAGCTGATAGGCTACAACCCTCTCTATAACCTTGCCCACAAAAGGGACTGTTATCCACAGGCCTCCTGTAATTATCAAGGACATGTGTAGCTGCATTTGGCTTCTTTAAGAGTGGGTGAATAGATGTTTCTTTCAGACAAAGATGAATTAATGATATTCATTGTCCACTCATCCATCATGTTCACTAATTTTATTAGCCAATATGGGCAAGGAACATAATGAGAGGTAGTGGTCTTACAGTGTGCAAGCATCTTGTCTACCTCCTGAGTACCATCTGAATTTAATTTAATTTAATTTAATTATCACATTTATATACCGCTCACTCGGCCAAAGCCAACTCAGGGCGGTTCACAATAAAAATTAAAAACACAAGTTAAAACAGTTAAAACAGTTAAAACTACCCACCCCCTAAAAACAAGGGCTGCAGGATCCAAAGGCACCATGGGGAAGAGTTCTTCTACACCAACCACCCAATGGCGGTTACCCTTCCACCTGCACCCCACACTTGACCCGCCAGCCAGGTTTTAAGATCTTTTCTGAAAGGCAGCAATTCCGTCCGGAGACGTATCATTAAGTTGGAACGTGATCATTGGACTAAGAGTTTGAAGGATGTAACTAGGAGACAACATATTTTAAACATGAATATATATATTAATGCTTAATTATTTTTTTAACAAAATATTCTGCATTACAAACATGTACCATTGAACACTTAAGATGGAAAAGTGCAGTGTTTAATTCTTTCTGTTATAACTACAGGTATTTGTACAGGTCTGTCTAAAATGTCCTGTGTTAAGCACATAGGTTTGCTTATGCAGTCATCTAAAATTTGGGCAAATATTGACACAAAATGAACTAGTAATATAACTGTGATTTTTGGCTGTTGCACTATGGTTAAGTTAAAAAAAATTTCCTCAAATTCAAGAGGTTTCCAAGAAATGTATTAAAAAGTAATAAAAGCCTTGGAGATGGGGGTGGGGAATAGGAGAGAACTGAGTAGTGAAGTTTTAGGAGAAAGAGTTTGAGAGGCTGAGTTGCTGAATAATCTCAGGGAGAAAATATATTATAATTATATTTTAAATATAATGAATTGGATACATTATATATGGAAGTATGTTGTATAGTGTAACCTCTAAATAACTGTTAAAATTGATTAGTGGATTAAAATGGATAATTTATATGGGTAATCAATTTGGATAATGAAATTGAGACTTGAATGAGTTACAAATTTGATTATTCTTTGTATGAACATTGTAAGAAGTTATTGAAACTGGATAATTCATTCTATGTTGGATTGATTACAGGAAATTAAGGCTTGTCAAATTGAGTTGGGGTATGAGATCAATTTAACTGTAGGGTGAATGATCAAGAAAAAAATAAATGTTGTGAAAATTAGCAAAAGAGAAAGAAAGTGAGAGATGAGGACAGAGCAAGGTGATCAGTTATGCTCTTACTGGTATTGTGAGGAGCAGATTTGCTTATGTAACGGAAGAAATATTTTTGAGGAATTTATGGGTAAAATATAAAATTTGAGAAAAGGTAGAGACTCAAAATAAAGAAGCCAATTATCAAGAAAGATAGTAACTATGTAAATTGCTAGGCTGATCTACAGAGGTTTGAGGAGTGAATGGGAAAGAACTACAAAATATGATTCGAGATCTGAGATATCTAGGTATTGGTAAGAGGTTTAATATACAAAATGAGGATAAAATGAGCAGAAAAAACTGCAGGAGTAACAAATGTTTTAATGTAGACATACATATGTTTATTTATGACTAGCATAGTTTGCCTGGCGGTGCCGGGCTGTTTTAAATTGTTTTGGAAGGTTGTTTTTTTGTTAATGTTTGTAAAAAAATTGCTTAGTCTGTAATTGTCATTTCTAAAATGTTTATTTATACAAATTTTTTTTTGCTAGGCTGTTATAAACTGTGACGAGCTTTTTTGGTTTTTTTTGTGGATTAAAAAAAGAACAAAGTATGATATAATTTTTTTCAAATTGTTTTATTTAACTGAATAATGTTTTAGTTTGTGTTTCTTTTAAAATAGTTGTACCGTAGGTAATAATTTTTAAAATGTAAAAGTACATGTTTTTTACATTCAATGTTTTTAAACTGTGTTTAGATGTTTTGGGCTTTTATTTAAGTTCAAACTCAACACAGGATTTTAGAAATGTTTTTATTTTATTTTATTGACATATGTTTGTGATTTGTGTAAAATTCTGATTTTGTGTTATGTTTTTGACTTGTTTTTACTCTTGTGGCCTTTTGTGTAAAATTGTGATTTTGTGTTATGTTTTTGACTTGTTTTTACTCTTGTGGCCTTTTGTTTGGGGCTGTTGTGTCTTTTTGAATTGTTTTTACTATTGTGGCCTGCAGGTGGGGCTGCTAGTGGATCTCGTTTACTTTGACTGTTTTTTCTCTCCTGGCCTCTGGGTTGTGCTTCTTCCGGTAGGTCATCTCTTTGTGTCTTCATTTGTGTTCCGGTCGTCATGGAGGGAGGACTTGCTGGTGAGTTTGGCTGGTTTCCTTTATTTTGGGGGTTTGGTTTATTTTGCTTTTGTGGTTGTTGTCTGGGAGGTTTTCGGTTTGGCTGTTGTTGTATTGTTTTATTTTTAGGTTTAATTGATTTTGTTTTTTGTGTTTTTGTTTACTTTTTCTTGTTTGTGTAAGTGGTTTTGTGTGTTTTGTGTGTTTTTTGTTTTAAGTAATGGTTGTTTTTAATTATGGTTTTATTTTTGTTAGGTGGTTAGGTGTGTGTGTGTCTGAGTGTGTGAGGGAGAGAAAGGAGGCTGCTGCCAGGTGAGTACCTCCGGTAGGCGAAGGCAGCGGCCGGAGCGCCGTTCACTGCCTTTGCTTTGCAGAGGAATTGTTTCAAGGGGGGGAAGACACGGATGCCTTCGCCCTCCATTGAAAGGGAAACACTTACTCGTAAAGTAAAGGCAGCGGCCAGAGCGCCATTCGCTGCCTTTGCTTTACGGAGGAATTGTTTCGCTTTCAAGGGGTGGGGAGGCACAGATGCCTTCACCCTCCCTTGAAAGTGAAACACTTACTCATAAAGTAAAGGCAGCAGCCGGAGCACATTTCGCTGCCTTTGCTTTGCGGAGGAATTGTTTTGCTTTCAAAGGGCGGAAGGCACTGATGCCTTCGCCCTCCCTTGAAAGCAAAACACTCATAAAGTAAAGGCAGCAGCCGGAGCGCTGTTCGCTGCCTTTGCTTTGCAGAGGAATTGTTTCACTTTCAGGGGGGGCGCGAAGGCATCAGTACCTTTCCCCCTTGAATCCCCCTGTTTTTGTGTTTTTTTCCACCCCAGCTCAACTTTTCTTGAGGCTGGTGGTGGTCTCGCCTTGTCTTCAGCAGGGTAGCGTGGAAGAGAGGGAGTCCCTCTCCTCCCCGTTGCTCCATGAAAGAAGGCTGGCGGGTGTTTGCGTTGCTGTGAGGCGCTGCGTCCGCCTGCGGCAGACTTGCGATCCCGTTGTGTTTTTTATTTTTATTTTTCATGCGCCGGGTTTCTCAGCGTTCTGTGTGCTCATGGCGCGCAGGACACTGGGGCTTGTAGTTTTGTGTTTGTGGTTTCCGTTTGTGTGGCGTTTTTTCCCCCATCACTCAATTTTGATTGGCTGTGGTGCGTTTCCCAACGTTCTTTTTGCTCACGCCTCTCAGCCTGATTGACTGTGGCGCGGCGCAAGAAACGTTGGGTAGTGAAGTCCTTTTTATTTGTTCGCGTTTGTGGGTCTCCTGCCCCACTGGCACATTTCTCAACCCAAGAGTTACCTGTGAACCCGGTTCGGGCAAGTGCACAAATGCTCGGTATGGGCTAGCAGGGCCGGGTGCAGGATCCTTTGTCACATTCCAACGGATAACGCTCAGATTTATAGGTATAGATTAGATAATGGCTTGTTTCACATCAGTTCATCACTGTTTGTAAGCAGTCTGCTCGTTTATGTGGCTTGATTGCTTATGCTATATGTTGTTCAGATTTCTTTATTGTGGCATCTGAACGCTGCACTCTGGCCACTTACTTTGTACACAAACCAGGTTATAAGCCATGGGTTCTTCTTGCCTTATGAACTCTGGCTTGTCAGGGTTTTTATAAAGTGTTTTTTTTTTACAGCTCAAGAAGACTGCTGTTGAAAAGAAAACTAGGAATGTTGGCGTATCATCATTAATAGGGTAATACTTTTGAAGAACCAGTGAAGATTAAGGACAGAATTTTCTTTTAACCTGACATCAATAATAATAATTTCATGTTAGAAATTATTCTGGGTTGAAAGGATTTTTCAATTAGCAGGTACTAGCAGGGGAACCCGGCGTTGCCTGGGGGTTGGGCCTATTCCGGTGCAATGTACCCCCCCTTCACTGTACTTGTGGATGACTCGGTGTTGTTCTGCAGTGCCGGGTGCCTGGGAGTGTGATGTGGGGCACGATGTGGGGGCCGAGCTTGATGACCAGATGGACGTGATAGAGTGATCTCCTGTTGTCTGCCCCATCTCCTGCCAACCTAGCAGTTCAAAAACAAGAAATTGCAAGTAGATAAATGTCATGAACCTGAGTAACCCTTATCACTTAGCTACTGAAGCTACTTGTAAACACATTCCTTTCTGATGGAATCAACACAGCTGCATTCTCTCAATGTACACCTGCATACCCCATGAGGGAGGATGACAAATAGGTCAGGTGGCAGAGTGACAACAGAGACATCTGACTACCCCACGAGGGAGAAGATGCCTCTCCCCTGTCAATCAAAGCCCCGTGACTCTGAAACACCTGCAGATTGAGTCATCCTAAGAATGCAAAGGTGGGAGGGAAATCTGCTCCTTTTTGTGTATAAAAGCAGAGCCCTTTCCCTCAGTTATTCGGTCCTCTCAGGTTGAAGGCAGAGATGTCTCCTTGAGCTGGACTCTAAACACTTATGATCTAAACCCCTCAGATCTAAGTGAACTAACTATGTTTGCTATGTACTTTGTCTTTTGTTTCTGTCTTTGTCCTTTTTCAGATACTAAAGGAAAATAAAACTCTTTGTGAGTAACATCAACGGAGTGGATGTCAATTTATCAGGCTATTTCTAAGTGCTTTGCTCTATGTCCCCACATGCTACCAACATATAAAACCACTGCATACTCCCTGTAAGTGACAGGTGGAGTTCTTTGAAGTCGATTGGGAAGCGGTACGGTAAGGCGACCTTAGGCTGCACTGGGAGTGTGCGGATAAAGGAAATTATCGCAGCCTAAAGGATCGGTACATGCCTCCTGTAAGCCAGCGCCCAGTCGAGCTCAAGACAATAAATAGATACTGCTTTGGCAGGAAAGGTAACAGCATTCTGTTCACTCCAGCATCTAGTCATGCCTGCCACATGACCATGGAAACATTTGTAGATGCAGGCAGTGTCTTTGGCTGTAAACGGAGATGAGCACAGTCACCTAGAGTCAGACATGACTGGCTTTTGAGTAAGGAGACCTTTACTTTTACATAAGAAAGTTCCCAATAAATTATTCAAATTACACTTAAACTAATTATTTACAATTTTGGGATCTGTGATATAAATATATTTTCAATTCAGTGTTATGATTTACAGTGATACCTCATACAACGTCCAAACTTGGTTCCACAAGTTTGGACTTTATACGGATTTGGACTTTGTATGAGGCATACAAAATCCTATTCGCGATGTCTCCTACAACGTCCAAATCCTTGCTGCGATGCCTCCTACAACGTCGTTTCCATAGAGATACATTGTACTGTAACAGCAGAGACATCAGGGCAAAGTCAAGAAAACAGACAGGAAATTGACAGAACTTATAAGAAATCATTGTCTAAAGGCTAAATACATTACAAAAAACATGTCAAACAAACCATACAATACGTTTTTAACTTTTGAAAACTTTATGTAGTGCAGGTTTAAAAGTTAACATGTCCCATCATACAGCACAGTGTTAATCTGCAGTCTTGAGGCCGATCATCCATTTTGTACAAGCTACTGTAAGCAACTACTGGATGGAAGCAAGGACAAAATGGATGCCAACATGTCCCATCATGCAGCACAGTGTTAATCATCCAAACAGCAGCAAATACCAAACAATTGCCCACCCCACCAAACAGTGCTCCCCCCAAAAAGACCAACATAAGAAAAATTATGGAGCATGCAATCTGTTTTTAAAAACCACAGCAGCAAACACCAAACAATTGCCCACCCCACCAAAATATTGTCCTCCCCCATCCACCTCCCCACCCCAAGCCAATCGGAAACAGAAAACCTCATTTACCTACCTTTCCACTGTGCCAAAGAATGGTCCAAGAACCTGAAGAATGCTGCAAAAATCCCAGGAATGCTTCCAAAAATTCTGACGAAAAAAATTCAAAAAAATCCAAAATCGTGCTCAAAACCACTCCTTAATACTTTTCATCTTGTGCAAAACCCACAAGAGCAATGCACGCATGCATTCTGCCTTTTTTTTTACTGCCCAGGCATGATGCAATCTGGGAAAAACCCCAATGCCTCATAGAAAGTCTTTGTATGAGGCAACTTTTTTCAAGGAATTAGGCGATGTTGTATGAATTCAATGTTGTACAAAGCAGACTTTGTATGAGGTATTACTGTACTTCCTAAATCTGCCATCTTTTGAGAGTTCATAGTTGTATAGCCCATTGTTTGGTTGATGTCTAGAAATCATCTTCCTGTTAGTGGCATCCAGGAGTTAGCTGTGCTATTTCCAGGAAGGCCATAGTTAAGCAGGCACAGGATAACAATTTTCTCAATACTTTTTATTCCCATTGCAAGGTAAGGCATTTTAAGTATAGTGAGGATGTTACTAGTGGAGAATTAATGTGATACTTTCTATTGATACATAACTAGACCTTGAAAACCTGTGTAAATGTACGGTGTTTCTTCCAATTGTTTACCTTTTAAAAAATTCAGTGTACACATACTCTGTCTTCCTGGTGCATTTTAAGAAATAAAATAAACTGTTGCCATTAAAAGTTGTGAGGTAGTGTGGCAAGGACGTGAGATGTGGAACAGGCCTCAAACTCTCACATTCTCTACTTTTTTGACAGGAAAGGTTTCTTTCTCACCCTAGTCCTGCACCATCCTCGTCGCTCCCAGAAGCGCAAGTAAAACGTGCCCGTATGGTTAAGACTCTTCCGGGTTAACCCTTTCTCTGTACGGGCGCGTTTTACTTCCACTTCCGGGAGTGACGAGGGTGGCGTGGGCCAGATGAATCGCAGTAAACCCCTTCGTGTGGATTCACGGGGGCTAGGGGTCTGGGAATTGAAGTCCAAGAACATCTGGAGTGTCAAGGTTCGCCATCACAGCCCTAGTCTCTGATACAGTGCTGGAAGGTAAAATGTAGATGAAAGGATTTTATCCCAATATGACTTATTAATATGCAGAAGTAATCTTCCATAGTTAAAGTTACCATACGTATTGTGATAAGGAATATGAAGCCATCCTGAATGGTAGCTTTTATGGTTCCATTTTATGATTTGTACTGCAGCAGCATTAGTTGGGATTAAATATTAATCATATTTTAGAGACAATGGGAGGGATCTTTGTAATGAAATGTTGCTATATTTTTTCTGTGTCTTATGAGTATGCTCAGATACTACTTTTCCCTGGACTTTTACCTAGGGCAGGACAAGGTGATGAGACTTTGTGTCCTGATATTCTTTCTTTCACTTTTTGATACTACTGTGTACTGTATATTGGAAAGCTTTGTGTTTGAATAGTTGCCCTTTGAGCCTTTTTGCAATATATGGGATGAACTGTCAAACAGAGCCTTTTTTGTGTTAACTAACTGGTAGTATAAGTAAAGATGCTGTGGATCCAACTGGTAGTTTGCTCACACCAGGTCTGCCCATACCTCCTTAAAGAGCCAAAAAAGCCCATAGCGCACAGGTCAGGCAGTGGTAAAATGTTTGCAGTAAAAGAGGATCAGCCAGGAAGGCGGAAAGGAGTAGATGCTAATCTTGGCTGCCAACCTGCTGCCTTCATATTATATTGACACTGGAGGTAAGCAAAGGCTTTTCATGCACAGATGGCTTGAAAAAACAAAACTCTCACATTTCACTCAGCAAGCTGGTCAACTGGCCTTTCCAGACAGGAGAATGTTTATGCTGCTAAGCATTTTCTTATCTGCTTGTTTGAATTTTTTCCTCCCATTTTAGAGAAATGAATCAACCGGCATTTTTTTAAAAAGAAAATTTACGTGTACGCGCCCTATCACTCCCTGGAAAATAGATGGGGAAGAAGTAGAAGTAGTGACAGACTTTACATTCTTAGGAGCCAAGATCACTGCAGATGGTGATTGCAGCCATGAAATAAAGAGACGATTAATTCTTGGGAGGCAAGCTATGAGAAACCTGTGGAACATAGTTAAGAAGAGAGGATTCAGTTGAGAAAGCCTTGATGCTGAGAAAGGTGGAGGGCAAAAGAAGAAGGGGGAGGCAGAAAATTAGATGGTTAGATGGTATTGTAGACGCAATGGGCACAGAGTTGGGCGCGTTGAGTAGGATGGTGGAGGGCAGAGATGCCTGGTGGCATTGGTCCATGGGGTCGCAAAGGGTCAGAATCGACTGTGCGACAGAGCAACAAATGCTGGCTAATTGTTTAAATCAATGCATTTTTTTAAACTCATGAGGAAAGAAAAAAGAACACTCCATACTAGCTTTATTATCAGAGAGTAAACAAAACAAAAGAGCAAAAAGAAAAGAAAGACGAAAAATGTTGTGGCACCTTAAAGACTAATTCCTATATTTAAATGTGGACTTGGTCCACGAAAGTTCACATTTAAATACAGGAGTTAGTCTTTAAGGTGCCACAACATTTTTTGTCTTTTCTTTTTTCTCTTATGTTTTGTTTACTCTGATATGCTTGCCCAGACTAACCTGGCTACCACATCAAACATTTTAGCTTTATTATGCAGAACATCATAATCAAAGGATAAACAAGATAGACTGTCTTGAGAATTTGTTAGCTTTTAACTAATCCTTACTATTTTTCAACATCTGAAAAAGAAAATGGATTTCAACAGTTATGGGAATTGTTTGACATTTTTAATTAGAACTCATTGCTTTATTTCACCTAATAATTCACGTGATGAGCATTGTGTGCAGTTCAGTTCAGGAGTGGAGACCTACAGCTCACAAAAAGCTTGCCTTTTGGCACTTGTCCAAGGTGACATCACTGCTTTGTTATCAGAAGGCTTACATTTTTTGTGGAAGATGAATCTCCTTTTACCATGTGATTGTCAAGGTTGCAAATCATGTTCACTGAGCAGAAAAAAAACCACCCTTGACTGATGATTAAGAGTGATAAGCTTTGTATTTTACGGAGCAGTGTTTACCGTGGCAACGTAGATCCCAAGGGGCACCTGTGCATTCTTTAAAGTACAGTGCAGGTAGGGCCAGGACCCCTATGCCTCTTCTGCAAGTTCATGGGTTATCTGGGAGTTTGCATCTGTTTTAATGGTTTCTCTTTGCTGCTATATTGGTAAAGCTATGGCAAATGTGAAGATTTTATTTTAATATTACTGCCTTTATGTACTTCTTCACTTAACAGTACTGTAATTAATAATAGAACCCTTGATGGTGGGAAAAGGTCAAGGGCAAAAGAAGAAGGGGGCGGCAGAAAATGAGATGGCTAGATGGTATTGTTGACGCAATGGGCATAGAGTTGGGCGGGTTGAGGGGGATGGTGGAGGATAGGGGTGCCTGGCGTGCAAGGGTACATGGGGTCGCAGGGAGTCGGAATTGACTGTGCGACTGAACAACAACAAAAAACCCTGCATTTTTATATTCCTGATGAATTGATGTGTTTTGTGTTACCTGCATGATTTTAAATGCATGAAGTATCTCAAGATTTCACATTCAGTCTATTTCAAGGAGTTGTGGGATCTTCCCATTTTTTAATTAAAAAAAATCAACATTAAGTACATTCTACTAGTAAAGCTGGACTCTCTAATGCATTTGCCTTTTGGAAAAAAGCAATTTTAAAGAATCACAGTAGTAGATTCCTTAGACTTTGCAGGAGTAAGCAAATTACAGAAATCACGTTCTGTTTTTCGATACACAGATTTATTAACGTTTTAAAATCTGCAGATTTTATCAGGGTTCTCTCAGCAGTGCAAAAGGGAAATTAACCTGTCTCCTTATTCCCTTGTAGCACAGTACACACAGGTAATCTCTTCCTTATACAGTAATACCTCATACAAAGTCCGCTTCGTACAACATTGAATTCATACAACATCGCCTAATTCCTTGGAAAAAGTTGCCTCATATGTAGTCGCTGTGACTTTGCATGAGGCATTGGGGTTTTTCCCAGGTTGCATTGTGCCTAGGCAGTATAAAAGGCAGGACACATGCATGCATTGCTCTTGTGGGTTTTGCACGAGGTGAAGAGTGTTTAGGAGTGGTTTTGAGCGTGAATTTTTTTTGTCAGAATTATTAGAAGCATTCCTGGGATTTTTGCAGCATTCTTCAGGTTCTTGGACAATCAGGGTTGTTTGACATGTTTTTGTAATGTTTTTAGCCTTTAGACAATGATTTCTTAAAGTTCTGTCAGTTTCCTGTCTATTTCCTTGACTTTGCCCTGAAGTCTGTGCTGTTACAGTACAATGTATCTCTATGGAAACGGCGTTGTACGAGACATTGCGGAAAGATTTGGACTTTGTATGAGGCATCACGGCTAGGATTTTGCATGCCTCATACAAAGTCCAAATCTGTATAAAGTCCAAACTTGTGGAACCAAGTTTGAACGTTGTATGAGGTATCACTGTATTGTTCAAAACAATAGTAAATATCTGCCTTTACCATTCACAGGGGAAAGTTGTATGTATCTCTTGCAATTTGGCTTCCTCGAGGCAACTAGTTGGCTGCTGCTTTAAACAGAATGTGGGACTAGACCAGCCTTTGGCATACCTGCATGGCTTTTCTCATGTTCTTATTTGCTTTAGTTAATTACAGTTTGATATGTGGTCCAGATGTAGAGTTGTAGCGAACATGATTAGTTTCAACAAGCCTTCATCTGAAACCATGGATGTGGTTTATTGTTGTCAGGAGCAAACTTGGCTTGCTCTAAAATACTGTCTAAATCAGGGGTTCTCAACCTATGGCCCAGGGGCTGGATGCGGCCTGTGACACCATTTCATGTGGCCCCCACTGCCTCTGCCACACCCAGAAGTGCCATGTGCGGCAGGCAGGGCAAAATGGCCATCGGGCCCCAAAGCTGTCTGAAGGAGTGTGACCCAGCCCTCGGCTTGGGTCACACTCTAAATCAAGGGTTCTCAACTTTATCAGGTCGGGGGCCGGGTCATGCTCCCTCAAAAAGTTGGTGCTGCCAGAATCAGCCATGGACTCATTCACGGCTGTTGTAAACATGTATACAACAGCCGTAAATGAATCTGCGTAAACACATTTATGATGACTGTAAATGAGTCTGATTCCGGCAGCGGTTGCAGCGGTTGGAGTGAGGGCAGGGTCCAGATTATTTGGCGCTGTGGGCCGGTCTAAATCTTCCAGAGAGTGTGCAGTGGACAGAAGGTCATCAAACTAGGGGGGAAATGTTAAAAATGTTTTTGGCCCTTATATTTCTCTTGCTGCTCGTAAACCTAACATATTCTGTGATATCTTAACAGCAACCACATTGAGGGTGGGGAAATTACTATTGAATAATTTAGTGTACAGAAATGTTGTGAAGTTGCAGGATATTTCTCAAACTTGAAATGTTCCTCCAAGTTTTGTCCAATAAGGGGCTTCTCTCCTTTCATTGGGCTGGCTATTTTGTTATTGTTTTTTAACATCTGAGGCCTCCTTCTGTAGTATGTTTGAATTGAATTGAAATTAATACTAGCAGCATGTGGACAATTATAATTCATTTTATTAATTCAGCATAATGCACAGAGACCAAACTACTATGTAGAGTCAGATAGAGTTTCTGGTTTCATGCAACCAAAAAACTGGTTAATTCCTGCTATTTTTGCACTTTCTGGTGGAGAGGTAAGCAGTTGTAAGATTGAGTTAACTTATAGATATTTCTCAAAAGTTGCAGCATGTTTACCAGTTGATTCTATTTTATTTTGATTAGATGTCTTGTGATTGTGAAGAGAAATGGTTTAGTTACTAATTCAGACAGTTTAATGTAATAACAAATTCTTACTCTTGTTTGGATTATAAAAGACTTGCTTTACCATAGTAAAGGTAAAGGTTTCCCTTGCTCGAAAGCCAGTCCTATCCGACTCTAGGGTGCAGTGGTCATCTCTGTTTCTAAGCCAAAGAGCCCAGCACTGTCTGCTTCTGCAGACGTTTCCGTGGTCATGTGGCAGGCATAACTAGACACCGGAGCACACGGAATGCTGTACCATAGAACAAGAGTAAGGCCATAATCCTATCAACACTTATGTGGGTTAACCATATTGAACTTCTGAGTACTGTATTAGTATTGTAGTATATGTAAAGATAAAGATCACCCTTG
The DNA here is from genome assembly GCA_035047305.1 of Bradypodion pumilum. Lineage (NCBI taxonomy): Eukaryota > Metazoa > Chordata > Lepidosauria > Squamata > Chamaeleonidae > Bradypodion > Bradypodion pumilum. Next base: position 406,037,543 of record JAWDJD010000001.1, read on the forward strand.
TTTGAAAGCCAGTTGTATCAGACTCTATGGCATGGTGCTCATCTCTGTTTATAGCCAAAGAGCCAGTGCTGTCTGTGTCTGCAGAAGTTTATGTGGTCATGTGGCAGACATGACTAGACACTGGAGTGCACAAAACACTGTTACCTTGCCACCAAAGCAGTATCTATTTATCTACTTGTAATTTCTTGATTTTGAACCGTTTGGTTGGCAGGAGCTGGGACAAACAATGCGAGATCACTCAATCGTGTAGCTCTTGGATCTCAAACTGCTGACATGCTGACCTTCCAGTTGTCAAGTTCAGTGTCTTAACCGCTAAGCCATCGCAGTCCCTGTAGTATACGTATGGCATGTTAAAGCTGGATCACAGTTTCAAATGCAGATTGCTGTAGCAAAATATTCTTGTGACATCCTTAGTTATATAAACTATATTTGGGCACTAGAATTCATTTAGTGTTCTTTTTCAGCTTTATTCTTAGTTTTGTTTTAGCAGAGAAAATGTTGCTTCTTGACCTGCCATTTCAAATTATACAGGATGTTTGATTTTTATATTGGCCATATGATGATATCTATTGGTATCAAAGTTGGCTTCACTGAGTTCTGTGATTCATTCTCCTGCCCCTCTTCTGACTCCTAGCCAAATTCTCTAGCAACAATCGGTTTGCCTTTGTTTCCTTCTTTCACATTCCAGTTACTTATGATTATCACCCTTTCTTGCTTTGATGTTGTGATCATTTTTCTCGTGGATGCTTGCATAAAAGGTTTTGCTTTACAATACAATACAATACAATACAATTTTAATTTATACCCCACCTTTCTCGGCCAAGGCTTTCTTCTTCTTCGGTATCTGTAGTGGGAACATGAACTTGAATTATGGTTGTGTTGATGGGTTTTCCAAGAGCTTTGAGTGGTATTGAAGAGAGATGAAAGTAAAGTCTGGTACTGCATATGATATATACAGTAGAACCCCATATAACGAATGCATCATACAGCAAAATAAATAAATAAATGGTTTTTTTAAAAAAATCGCACAACGAAGAGGATTTGAAAAAAAACATTGTATCCTGTATAACAAAAAAAATTCATTATATGAGGCAATGTATCGCTATGGGAAAAATCGTACAACAAAAGTCTCTATGGGAAAAATTGTACAACAAACATTTTTTGTTGTAAGATTTTTCCCATAGAGATTTTCGTTGTATGATTTTTTCCCCATAGGGATTTTCGTTGTATGATGCATACATCGCATAACAAAAAAATCGTATAATGAAGTGCCTCGAGAACGAATTATTTTTGTTATACGGGTTCTACCATAGTTGAATTTTGGACTGTGACAGTATGAATCAAGGTAAACTGGAAATCATAAAACAATAAATAAGACACTTTCAGTCAGACAATTAGAAAGTATTTTACTCTGGAAATGATAGAAATCAGAAGAGATGGAGTGGCTGTAATACTGAGGAATAGTGTAGCAACCATGCACTTAGGGTCTCTATAATGTAATGTCTGAAAAATATCCATCAGTTATCAATATTGGAAATTAATAATATGGTTGGTTATTTTACTTCAGAATGACCTAGCTGTTGAAAGGTGGTGTGCACGGTTTCATATTTTATAATAAAGTTTTAAAAAGAATATATTACACAGGTATAAATTATGCAAATATTTTGTTTGGAAACATGATTGATTTTACACATTCTCTATTTGCTAATATATGTTTGGAGTGCTTTGATATTTGAGATACAATGTGGTTTTAAAATGTGAATAAATACAGAATAAGACAACTGGCTTTTCCCCCACTGACTTGGGTTAGTTTTGGATTGGTCTCTATAAAATTGTTTGGAAACATTTCCTCTGAGTGCTTCACAGTAACTTTTGAAAACTATTTTTCTTCCTTACTGTAATTTCTGTTCGGGGATTATTTTATATATGGCATGCAGTTGCACTGATTCTGCCATTCTTGTCTCTGTCATTTGCCAGTACAGTACATACAAAAAAACAACAACTTGGAGTTCCAAGAAAAAGATTTGGGAAGATACACAGTGATGTTTGTCTGGATAATCCCTTGTGTGGATTTGTAGGAAACACTCTTCATAAATTCTTAAAACTTTCCTAACGTAAGAAAATGAAGGATTGTGTTGTTGGTTTTGTGAACAATTTGCAAGCAGGTGAGCAATAGATGTGAATAAACAAATTATTTTGCCAGATGGCATATAATAGCGGGCACTTTAGAAAAAGCTCACAGAAAAAAAATCAGATTAGCTTTTTACTTTGTCTCCAGATGGTGTACAGTATGGAACAGAATTAAGGATTATGTGACATAACTTTCACTCCTAGGTAACCTGGCTGACAAAGGCCATGTGCTTTTACAACAAGACCTCTGGGATTCAATAGACACAATAATTGCTCTTTCTGTGGTGTGTTTCTCTGTTGACCCAGGGAATAAGTTTACATTTCTTACTGGTAGTGGAAAAACAAATTGTTGTTTTGTGAGTAAAATAAATAAGCTAATTATGAGTGGTTACAACTTTTGGATATGCAGCCTGATAAATACATACTGTAACAAACAACTCAGATTTCTTTGGGAAAGAATAGGCCATAGGTAGGTTTATTTAAAAATATTTTAAGAAAGGATGCCTAGTTATAGGGACACCATGATTCTGCTTAGTTTATATACAGCTGTTTGGCAGCTTCTACTAAGTATAAAGGTTATGATCTGTGTAGAAAGAAGGTCATGAATGCCTCCATTATAACAAAATGAGTTTTCCTGTCTCCAATTTTGGTTCCTTCTAATCAGTTCTAATAGTTGTTGGCAAGTGTTGCCCACTCTGGTGTTTCATTCTGTTCCTGGGATTGGTACCAGGATTTCCCTGTGAAATGGCTGCCATCCCAAAATTCCCCATCCTAGACAATTCCATTTCAATACAGGTCATACAGCGGGTAGATACAGAATTGGGAAGATATAAGGTAGGCAGCATTTGTGCTGGAGTATCTGATGTACCTAGAAGAACGTTCCCTTGAAATAAAGAGCTGAAGGGCATTGCTCCATATTTTTATTCCATTTATAGACTACTTCTCATGGGCTCAGGGTAACTCAACTGTTCTGCAAAACTCTAATGGTGTAGTGCAGAGGTGGTCAACCTTTTTATGCCGTGGACCTGACCATGCCCCCAGACAACGGAGCAGGCTGGACCATGTTCCCCGGAAGTGGAAGTGGGTGCATTTACGGATGTTGTTTACAACAGCCATGGGTGCATGTGTGGACACATTTTACGGCTGACATAAATACACTCACTTCACTTCTGGGTGTGGTGGAGTCGGCAACGAGCCAGATGGAATGGCGTTGTGGGCTGGACCTGGCCACAGGCTGTAGGTTGGGAACCCCTGCTGTAGTGGGCATCTTCTTGGGACCCATTAACTCTGCATAGTTACCCTGATCACTTGTATTAAGGGTCTTTCTAGAGATATTAACAGAAATAATTTAATTGAGGGCTGTTGTAGTGTAGTAGATGAAGTGATAGAGTGGGATTAAGAGGCCTGGCCTCAAATCCTTCTTTAGCATTGGAAACTGACTAGGAAGTGGTAGTGGTAAAACTATCCCTTAAATATCTCACATAACTTAAAAGCCTTCTTAGTCGCAGTCATTTGAATTGGGCTTTTTGGTACTTAAGGACAAAAACAACAACAGTGGTGGCAGCCGGATGCAGGTTATGTACATAAAAATATGCCAAGTGTTAACTCCATGAAAGAAAGGAGCTCTGCACTTACATATCAGATACTGTATTACAGGCCTCAGCTTAATGGGTTGAGGTTGCCTCATGTTGGAAGACCAAGTTGTATATATATGCTGGTGTCAATTGCTTATTTCTTTCAGGAAAGATAATTCATGATATTTTAAACATAGTCATCACTAGGGTTACTCTTAGCTGATAATGTGTTACTAATTAAACATCTGGATTGATCTCAGAGGAGGAAATTTGCTTCAGTTAATAAAGAAATACACCTACTCCACACACAGTTGTATAAATTATAAGCAAAGGAGCACACACACAAGTTTTGATTCTCTTAGTGAATGTGAGGGATTTCTCTTTTAAAACCTGTCTGTGAGAACAGTTATTAGCTTTCACCTATCTAGCTCAAGTGGCTAAGACTCTGACTGGGAGGCAGAAGGTCACAAGTTCGATTCCCGAGTACTGCAGGATGGAATGAGCTCTCGTTTTTGTCCCAGCTCCTGCCAACCTAGCAGTTTGAAAGCAAGAAATTGCAAATAGATAAATAGGGACCACTTCAGCAAGAAGGTAACAGCGTTCCGTGCGCTCCGGTATCTAGTCATGCCTGCCACATGATCACGGAAATGTCTGCAGAAGCAGACAGCGCTGGCTCTTCGGTTTTGAAACAGATGCACACTGAACTCTAGAGTGGGATACGACTGGCTTTTGAGCAAGGGAAACCTTTACCTTTACCTATCTAGCTTGCTAATAGATTCAGTAAAAAGTTTTAAGTAAAAAAAATGATAAAGAAGAATAGATGATACATGCAAAAATAATTTGAAATGAGTTTATGGTGGGAAAAAGAGTCATAAGCTGTTCCATAACTATCTAGCATGACAGAAGAGTTTACTTGATATTTTTTATATTGTAGTTATTCTATAAGTAAAAAATGGGCTACTATACTAAATAATCAAAAGTTTAATATTAAAAAGCCTTGCAACACCTTACAGACCAACACGTTTTAAGTGGCAAAAGCTTTCATAAACTGCATCTCACCTTAATTCATATATTGCTGTGTCAAGACTGAAGATTATTTAGCACTAGCACAGGTTGCCCGGCGTTGCCGGGCTGTTTTAAATGGTGTTGGAAAGTTTTTGTTGTTGTTGTTAATGTTTGTAAAGAAGAGGTTAGTCTATAATTAAAAAAAAAATTTTATACACTTTTTTTGCTGCCTGTTATAAACTGTGATGAATTTTGTTTGGTGTTTTGGTTTTGTGGATGAAAAAAAGAACAAAGGATAATATACTTTTTCCAAAAAAATTATTTAACCCAATAATTTTTTAGTATGTGTTTTTTAAAATAGTTGTACCGTAGGTAATAATTTAAAAAATGTGAAAGTACATGTTTTTCACAATAAATGTTTTTAAATTGTGTATTGATGTTACTGTTATTTTGTTTTTTTAAAATTCAGCACAGGATTTTTGAATAGTTTTTATTTTATTTTATTGACATATGTTTTTAATTTGTGTAAAATTGTGACTTTGTGTTATTTGTTTTTACTTGTTTTTACTCTTGGGGCCTTTTGTGTGGGGCTATTGTGTCTTTTTGAATTTTTTTTTACTATTGTGGGCAGCAAGTGCTGCTGGTAGGGGTTATCTTGTATTTTGACTGTTTTTTCTCTCGTGGCCTCTGGGTGGAGCTTCTTCCAGTAAGTAGTCTCTTTCTTTATTCATTTCTTTTCCAGTCGTGGATTGAGGTCGTGTGGTGGTGAGTTGGCTGTTTTTCTTTATTTGGGGTGGTGGTGGTGGTTGCATTTTGTGGTGTTTTGCTGGGTGCTGGGTGTATTTGGAAATTTTTGTTTTTGTTTACTTTGTCTTGTTTGTTGGTGTTATTTTTGTTAGTTTTTGTGTATTTTTGGATGTTTTTGATTGTTTGTTTTTGTGTTTTTTGGTGTCCTACCGGGGGGGGGGATCCCCTCTCTGCCGTCTCCCCTGGCTCTGGAAGGCTTGGGGGGACAGACCCCTTGGGGGGACAAAAGGATGTCTCCCCAACCCTTCCAGACCCAGGAGAGCCATCGGAGAGGGGCATTCCCCCCCAAACTCCGTTTTTAAAGAGAAGTAACCACTTGGTTTCTTCTCTTTAATATGGAGCATGTGTGTGTTTGTGGAGGGGAATCCCCTCTCTGCCAGGTCCCCTGGGGTCAGGAGGGTTGGGGAGACAGACTCCTTTTGTCCCCCCAACCCTCCCAACCCCAGGGGATCCAGTAGAGAGGGGGAGCACAACACCCCCCCCCCCGTGATATTAAAGGGGAAACTCGGATCAGGAGCTTCAGGCGCCGTTGGGGAGGGGGGCTTTGGTTCCCACAGCTTGGCGGACTTGCTCTCCCGGTGTTTTTTTTTGCGCACCAGCTTCCTCAGCGTTCTGCGCGCTCATGGCATGCAGGACACTGGGGCTTGTAGTTATGGGTTTGTGCTTTGTGTTGGTGCTGTGTTCGTTGACCTGAGGACCCAGATCGGCTGTGTGCACGAAGGGTGAGTGCAGGCAAGTAGGGCGAGGCATAGCAACCTATAGCTAGTTCCAATGGTTAACCCTTGGTTTTATAGGTTAAGATTGATGGCCATGTAGAGCTTCCTAAAGGATAACTGAGAGAAAATTAGTTGAAATGAATTTCACTTCTACCTTTGGGGCACTTACAGGTCTTGCCATTCTGTGATTCTGTGGAAAAGTAAAGACCAAAAGATCCAAGATTGTAATCACTGGGAATATTAGGATTTTTCACCAGTTATCTTTACTGTCCATCAAAATGGATTTCATTGGCTTTAAAGCTGTTACAGTATTTTTAAAAAATTGCTAATGGGGTAAAGATGTGTGGTATACATCATGTTCAGTTGTAAATAATTGCCTGAAACTGGATTGCATAAGAAGTCTGTACAGAGGAGATGTTGTCCTGAACATCAAAGGAGATCATAGAAAAGTATGTTGGAAGATGTACTATTAGCTTGTGGGCAAGTAGAGGTGAACTTGTTTTTCAGGTTAGTCCTGCACAGTCTTCTCATGCTGAAGCCTATGAACATTCCAGAAGAAGCATAATTGATTGCAGCATTTTTATATGCTTCAGTAATTAACCAAGACTCCAGTATAGATCCCAAATTACGTTTTGCCATCACAAGCATGCCTCCTCTTGTTTGACCTTAGCATTTAGCTCTACAACATTTATAATTTTTTTTCTTTGTATATACTTTTTTCCTAAAAGTACTTACTGTTTAATATGTATGATATGATAAAGTTTCAGAATTGTGTGATAATTTCATTACTTGCTATTTCTCTGAAATATGTGGGCAATATGATTATTCCAATTAAAATAAAATAACACATCAACAAAAGATAAGATATGAATACAGTATTAGAAGATTCATATCTAATATTCACCAAACGGTGCTCTTATTTATAGCAGAAGTATGAATGTTCTATTATAATTTAATTTATTAATGAAGCAAAAGGAAGTCTTTACTATACTTCTTTGGTTTCCTGAGGCCAGATGCAATTAATTTATTTGTTCTGTCTGAATAGACATATTTCAGCTAAAGTAGTGTAAGAGGTTTTATCTCTGTTCTTAATGAAGAGGGGCAGGTTTTTGACTAGTAGGCAAGGATTTACTAATGAGTCATATTCTCAGGATTGCATTATGTTTTCTTAAAAGTGAAAGAAGAGTCTCAATTTTGGGTTAAAGTACTGTATTCTAGAAGAAAGACTGACCATTGCAAGAGAACATTAGATATTTGTAACCTGATATTCCTTCAGATTGTAGTAGTGAAGCAATATGTTTAACCCAGAAGTTTGAGTGGAACTGGCTATTCATAGATGAACAAATATCTTTGGTGCTAATGTGATTAAAGTAGCATAATTAAGTCAACATAACTTGTGTAAATAGGCTTTTATCTAGGAGTATTGTTAGTTTGGTGATATCCTGGAAGTGCATTTAATCTCTAGTCATGCTCCCAGATTTGATGAGAGTTATAGGAAGTTATAAAATGTCAGATACAGTATGTCTAAGGTAGCAGATTATGACTGTGGTGTGACATACTGTATAACAGACTGTGATTCATAGAAGCTCTTGAGGAAATAGTCTTTAAGGTGCCACAACTCTTATTCTCATTAGCCACGGTGAAACAGATTAAAACACCTACCTCGTTAGAAACCATGTAATGCCACTTTTTTCATTTCTAATTTTCATTTTGTTTTTACTACAGTTGCTGATACAGTTTTGTGGTTCAAAATTCTCCAATCCACAAAAGCTTACAATGAAATAACACTGTTAGTCTGCAAAGTATTAATATATTTTGCCCCTTTCGTTTTCCCAATATCTTGGATATTCTGGCTCTAATCTAACCTGGCTAAGCGCTGTTGAATCAGGGGAAGTTTAGTTCTGACTAACACTCCATTCGTTCCAACAGGTATGCAGTCCTTATGCTTCCTTATGCTTTTCTGCTTATGCTTCAACAAAGGACCTTGGGACACCTTAAATAATAACAGATTTACTGTGGAATTTATCTGATAAAGAAAACACATGTCCCCAAAAGCCTGTTCCATAATGGATTTATTAGTCTTTGAAATAGCCACAGATGTCTTCAATGTATTTACTGCATCAAACCACTATGGGTACCTCTCTGGACAATTTCTGTGGAAGGAGGTCATGGGTTTCAAGAAGAGTGTTGTTTTGTGCAGGGATGAAAGATAGATGGATAGATAACTCATTGGTTTGGATACCTGTCTGAAGAACTAGAAGCTGGGAGTTGGATTCATCTTTGCCTCTCAGGAGAAGGGCAAGCTGCACAGTTCCTGCCCATGGTTCTGCCTCTCTCATATTAAAACTATTTTTATTAACAGCTACGTTTTTCTGAAAGTCCCTCTCTTGCTTGCATTACGGTGAAATAATTACAGTTTTTGGGTTGTGATGGGGAGCAGGAGCATTCTCCTCCTCCTCCTCTACCTCCTCCTCCTCCTTCTGACATGAAACTGCCAAAACGAAGCCACCTTTTGGTAAGTTCATTCTGTACAGTAGTTCTTTTGCCTGACCTAGGGTGAGAAAGATTAGCCAGCACAAGGTGATAGTTGCATGGGGTATGCCCGATTGTGGTTCAAAAATATCACAATCTTTCAGGAGGCTCTTTCTGTGTGCCCCAGCAGGGGCAATGAAGTCCCCGGAATACAGCAAAACAGTGGAGATCTTTTGGGGGAAATACTTTTTAAAAAATATGTAAACTTTTGGGAGCTAGGATACCTGGGGACATTACATTTTGACACCTGTGGGCCTCATGGAGTGAGCAGACATTGGTTTGTTAATCTGTCTGTTAGTTGCTATCCAGGGAATAAAGGGGATGTTTGCAACCGTGCTCCTTGATGCTTATTTAACTGAAGAAGGCAGAGATTGAATCGTGGACTTACTGCATTCAGACAATGCATTCAGACATGTTCTTTAATACTGTTGTATTTGTCCATCCACCCCCAGCTCACTGGTCTATGTAAATATGATATTCTCAATTGTATCATACATTTTAATCTTGCATTCTACTTCAGAAGCTTTCTGTCCTTAAAGATAGTGGTCTGATTTTTAAAAATAAAATAAAAAGAAGTAAGTACTTATTATGTTTAATTAAGTCACAGTTAGAGGAGGCCCCTTTGAATTTAGGAGGATGTATCTCAGTGTGGTGGCTGAAGTGATTAAGATGCTGAACTTGAAGACTGGAAGGAAGTTGGAGTACAATACCTGACTACTGTACTACGGAGTGGGCTTCTGTCTCTCCCAGATCTTGCCAACCTAGCAGCAAATAGTGTTCCATGCACTCCGGTATCTAGTCATGCCTGCCACATGTCCATGGAAATGCATGTAAATGCAGACAGTGCCGGCTCTTTGTCTGTAAACAAATGAGCACTGAACCCTAGAGTTGGATATGACTGGCTTTTGAGCAAGGGTGACCTTTACCTATTACACTAAATCCTCATTGATGTAATGGTATTGCTCTAGCATAATTTGCTGTGTTTATGGACAGATTCCTGACAGTTTACTATTTTTAGTAAATGTTGGGTGGTTCCAGATTGTTTTCTGCTGGCAATATTTTATTTATGTGTTTATTATTGTTTTCATTTATATGCTATTCTTTTCTCCAAAGAGACACAGAACAATGCACAACAATAAAATAATAAAATATGATAAAAGCTAGCAATCACATAAATAATTTTAACATATAAAAATGCTAGCCCCATGAATGGTGGAATAGCAGTTTCTAGTCTCCAAAGGCCCACTGAAACATTTCTGCCTTGTATCCTGTCCTGAAGCTCTACATGTCATACTTTTCAGGAACTCAGGAATAGAATTCCAAAGCACTGGGTCAACAACAGAAAAAAATGTCTTTTTCAAATATGTTCAAGTGATATTGCTTTGACAGTTGGCACCTGTAGAAAGGCAATTCCAGACAACTTCAGCTGGCATGCGGCTCATATGGGTAGAGGCAGTTTGGTAAATATATGGGTCCAAAGGTAATAATAAACATCTAGCATTGAACCTAGAAAACCACTGGCAGTCAATGCAGCTGGTTCAGGATAGGTATCATATGATCATGATGGAAGGTTAATCGTCTAGTTGCCACATGTTGTAATACATGACCAGTTATAGCTTACAAGTTTCTCAAAGGTAGCCCCACATAGATTGAATTACAGTGGAATCCCGGGTTACGGATGCTTTGGGTAATGGAAAACTTGACTCATGGAAAGAAATCCATTGAAAATAATGCCCTGACTTACAGAAATTTTCAGACCATCCCCCCTGCATTCCTATGGGAAACCACGCTTCACATTCCTTTGGGCACTTTATTATATTCACTATAAGGAAAATCCGGCGGAACAGATTAATTCCGTAGCCCGGGGTTTTACTGTATAGTAGTCTAATCTTTCAATGAATCAGCAACAGCAGCCTTCTTGAAGTATGGAAAAAGTTTCTATACCAAGTACAGATGATAAAATGCTGATGTCGTCATGATTCCTCCGTCTTTCCTAGGAGGACTATTGGGTCTATACTCTTTTCATGAGTCCCCAGAGGTATTAACGGAATTCACTTTTTCTTTTCATTAATTTAAAGTTTCCTATCCTGCTGTTTCAGCTTCTGAGGCTCTCTGTCTAGAGCAATCTTTTGTTCCGAGGAAGCTTTTGGAAGACTCAGAATGTGGGGAAGGATGTTGATGTTTAATAGACAAAAATTGCCACCGGATGTTGTAATGTGGAACCCTGCTGTGCTGGAATAAAGACACGTGGAGCCTGGGATATGGTGGTCCAGCCTCGAATTGAGGAGGGCATTTTATTACCCTGCCTCTGGGCGGAGCGACTCTAAAATGGTCGATGCCCCTAGGTTACAGATTGGCCCTCTTTGCTAAGCATATTCTACATCATATTTACACTATAGGAAAAGGGTTCTACTCTAATCTAAAGTAGCATCTGTTTCCCTGGCTCTAACTGACCTACTTTTAACTCAGGGAAGCATCTTGTGGCCATTGTTTATGCAAAGACCCGGATGTTACCAAGTCAGTCAGGGAGCAGCTAAGGAATGTTTATTCCAATCTTATCTACCTCTCCAGAAATACCCATGTTTCCACATTCGGAAGTCTTGCCTTGACTCATCGCTTCGGCCGTGGCCGGCGAATGAACCTCTCGGGAGGGGAATGATTAATATTAAATAATTCCTACTTACGTGGGCAATCCACATTTCTCCCTTTTTATTCCTTTAATGCTGCCTGACTGAGGGCTCGCTGAATATGACATTTCCTCCTGGCCTCTGGCGCGAGGCATATATCGAAAAAAGTGAAGGAATGCACTGCGTAAAGCAGCAAAGCATAATCCCCACTGCTATTATGATGATTATGGTATGGGGCGCAGTCTGCACCCACCTCCAGGGTACCCATGACTACAGTGCTAGCCCAATTATGTCTCCTTGAATGAGGTGTCAAGTTTGGTTACCTGGCCCTGGATTTTGCACGAGGTGTCCCTCAGGTTGAGACAGTACCTGTCCCAGACAGATTCACAACCCAAATGGTGTCAAAGCAGCAAATAGTCGATTGCTGTGCAGCGGTCTAAGACCACATGGCTCAGTTCAGGCTGCCCTCTGCTTAACATGGCAGTGACTGATGAGGTGTGATTGGCAGGAACATAAGAAAACACAAAGTAATTAAAGGATTACAATAGGGGGATTTCTTTGGCTTCGGGATGATCAACCTGTGGGAAGGCATCTGGTTTTTGTCTTGCCTGTCATCCTAAACATATTGTAAACAAAAGCCTCTTTGCTTGCATGAGAGACAACGCTCCTTATCTCTCCTTATTTGGGCTCTGACACTTCTGATTGGCTGTATGCCCTAAGTTTTGTTTCTGTTAAGTTTCATTTCTGGTATATTCTGCTTGCTTAAGTTTCGTTTCTGAGACACTCTGCTTGAATAAAGAGAAGCCTTTAGTATCGTTTGTTCAGCCAAAAGACCAGTGTGTGTGTTTGCTTTTCTCTCTATCTCTGTTTCCCTTCTTACTCCGTCTAATGAAGCTGGACTCCGTTAGACCTTTTAACTCTCTATCTTAAAAAAGATCTGATGATATAAACTGCTGCTTCATGAGACTGATTGAGACATGAATCAGATTTCTACAAGTGGCGCTCCGTGTGACGCTTTGAACTACAATGACAGAGCCTTCTTTGAACTCTGCTGCAGCATTTAGCACCTAATTATCACCTCATCGACCGGAAGGTCTCATTCACCTACGACCAGAGGAAAGGTCATTCGAGCGCTCGATTCATCCAATTCTACATTGGGTCCCACATTAGGTGAGTGAAAATGGGGTGTATTCTGGCGTCGCAAATGAATGAGCTTTGTAAAGATATCTCAAATCTTTTGCATATGAATGGATGAAAGGCTGATGAGAAGGAGATACAAAAGCCAGTCAAAGCTATAGGGAAAATCAGTCCTTGGGTTAAATATGATGCATGCTTGGACTTACAACAGTGGAGACAGATTGGGAGAGAAATGCAGAAGCATAATGGAATTTCTGTATCAGTTCAATCTACGTGGGAGGAAGTTAGAGACTGCCTTCAAAGACTCACTCCAAAGAATATTCTGTTGTCTCAGGGGCTTGCTGGCCCCCTCCCACAGCTTTTGCCTCCAGCCAAGGGGGGGGGGCTATGGCAACTGCCCCTCCATCATATGAGAAACAACAGCCCCCTGATGGGGGTGGAGGTGGTAAAGGAGATGGGACATTATATCCTGCCTTGCAGCAATCAAGCACTTTTAGCCCTACAAAAGACCTGTTCTCTGCTGCAATACTGCCTGCCGAGTCTAAAAAACAACTAGTGCCAGCTGATGGGGAACAAATGGTGGGGACCTCATCACAGATTGAAGCTATTAATGCATGCAGAGTGGCAGGAAGCAAGAAGTGTGGTTCAAAGAGCAGCATAGGGGATCTCAGCCCCCCCGTGAAGCAACCCTCATCACAAAAGCAGGAGAAGCTGAGTAGTAAACTTGATACCTCACGTTTGGGCAGGAAGATCCTACAGAAGTGGAAGGATGGCCCAAAGGAGGAATGCACAAAACCCAAGACCAGAAAGGGGTGCAAGTACAAACTAACAGATGCAGTTTGTCATAAGGTTGAGAATCAGAAGCTGCAGATGAAAGAAATGCAGAGGAAAAGGGGCGTGGATCCGTCCTGTATGGACAGCAGGCTGTTGCAAAAATACAAGGAGGGAGAAGACATACAGTTTTTGGCTGATTTTGAACTGCCCAACCCTCAAACGAAGAGATCCAGAGTGAGCTGTCCCAAGTTTCAGCATCAGGATTGCAGGGAAAGCAACTTGGACTTCCCTGTGATTTTCTTCTGTGTGAAAATTACTTGCAACTTCTGGAGAATTTGTTCTTTGTGCCTTCACACCTCATCAGCCTGCCTTAATGCAGATGGGTGTGGCTGGAGCATAAAGGAATGTGTGTTTGCCAGAAAAGCTGAAAAGGGGGGTTGTGTGGGATTGTCTTGTGAAGTCAGTGAGACTTAATTTATGGCTTAATTTCAACCTTTGCCATGCCAAGAACTGTGCTGGAGAGAAGAGGGTGTTTAAGGAAGCTTCAATCAAGATTTGGACTTTTAATTTGGACATTTTAATTGGACTAAAAAAAAAGTTTGTGTGGACTTTAAAGAAGAATTGGCTTTGTTTGCATTATAAAACCTGACAGCCTTTTTTTTAAGAAATTGTCTACCTGCTCAGGCTATGAGTGTGAAATGCTTTAATGAGATTTGTACTGTATTTGAGTTACCATGCTATGCTGATTATAAGTTATTGAATGCTTCTTTCACTCACACCAGTGGGAGAAGAAGAAATTTAATGCCTTACTCATGTAATTGGGGAAGTGAGAAATGCTTTCTAAAATGCAACCAGACCTCCTTCATGTAAGGAAGAAAAGAAATGTTCATGTTTTGTTTATGCTTAAATGTTTGCTTATTCTCTTGCAGGAGAAAGACCTGTCTTTGCTTATGTTATATTTTGTCTTATGAAACTGCATATCTCAAGGTACCTTCAGAAGTACATGGCAGAGTTGTCAGTACCCTACACATGTAAATGGGTTTGTGATATTGCATTTGTGTTATACATCAGGCATGTTTCATATCTAGTTACATGGTACTAGTAATAACAGGGCATGCTCCTGTTTCTTAGGGGAGTGTCTTCCTAAGCCATTGGTCATTTATTGGCAACAAGGGATCCTGAGTGGAAGGTCCTGTACCTCTAATCACCTGGGGACGAGGATACGCAGCGGTTTCTACGACCTCAGGACCTGTGTGGATTCCTGCTCGAGCGATCCGCCCATGGAGAGAGAAGAAGGTTACTCAGCTCCAGGACGGTGGTTCACCAGTAGACTAAATATGCTGACATTTGTTCTTTTCTTTTTTACTGTGCTTCCAGCTGTGAGAACAATACCTCATGGGGGCAACCCCAACTTTTGGATTTGTCATGCTAACTATATGTTTGAGGTTCATGGTAAGAATGCAACGTTATACTATGAGCATCCACTGGCAGTGTCTCAAATGGCCTTTCTTCCGGCATTGTTCAACACGCCAGAGTTGGTTATTGGACATTTGCAACATCTTGATAGATCTACACTCTTCTCTAATCCTCCAGAACAATTTAACAACACCCGCTGGCGAAGCATGACATTCAAGAAATACACTAAAGGACTTTGTTTCTGCTGTCATAGTTCTGGAGTTTGGAATAGTAAATGGAAGTACTGGACTCAAGCACAAAGGGTTTTGCGGAGTGTAGGCAATTATACGGGTTGTGATGATTATTTTTGGTTATGGGGTAGTTATAACAGTTCTTATAAGCTTAATTATACCTTGTTTAACACTACTATTGAAGATATATATGATGTGTTTCCTATGTTTACTCCTGATTATTCTGCTATAGATAGTGGTTCAATTTGCAATGGATGGCAAATCAAGGATCCTAACATGTGGTTCTTTTTTAATGGAGTTGCCACGAATTTCCATCCAGGACAATATCAATGTGCAGCATTGGGTTATTTTACCTTACCCGTACAAGTGCAAATGCCGCTTCGGGCAGATGCACGGCGCCGGAGAGCTGCTGCCGGCCCGATGGGTTCTGGTTGCAATGATGAAGTGATAATCGATGTTCAGCTTTCTGATGGTAGCTCCTGGGGGAGAGCTATAGGGAGTGCTATCACTGGAGCACTCACCTTGGGATCATACCCAGGTGTCATTTCCCAGGAGAATAGAAGGTCCATTTTGGGACTCACCTGCAGGCTGGAGAAATCAATCAACGCCACAGGGAGGGTCATACGGGATCTTCAAATGGAAATCACTGAGCTTCATCAAGACCAAATGCAGGACAGACTGGCCATAGATTACCTGTTAGCAAAATCCGCAGGATTTTGTAAACTGGTCGGGAACCAGGGATGTCGGGTAAAATTCCAGGATCTGAACAATACTATTGAGAAAGAACTTCAGAATTTACAGGAGAGTATTACTAACAATGTACGCACTGATGTTAATCTCTTTGATTGGGTGACTTCTTGGTTGCCTGATTTATCTGTCCTTAGACAAGTTTTCTTTTATGGGTTCATTATTATTATCTGCCTTATATCTTTGTGTTTTTGCATTAATTGTATTCCTAACCTTATTTCTATGTGTAACGCATGTCCACTGCATAAAAGGGAGACATCGAGTTTTGCACGACGGCAATTGTACTCAATGAGGTATCATCCTCCGGAACAAGGTACCATGAGTCAGGAGGGGTACGATGTCCAGGAGGACAGTGATGATGTATATGGAGGAGTAGTTATGGAGTATGATGACATGCAGGGGTATGATTAGCCGTCCCTCTCTCAAATTTAAATGAAAAAGGAGGACATGTGGGAAGGCATCTGGTTTTTGTCTTGCCTGTCGTCCTAAACATATTGTAAACAAAAGCCTCTTTGCTTGCATGAGAGACAATGCTCCTTATCTCTCCTTATTTGGGCTCTGACACTTCTGATTGGCTGTATGCCCTAAGTTTTGTTTCTGTTAAGTTTCGTTTCTGGTATATTCTGCTTGCTTAAGTTTCGTTTCTGAGACACTCTGCTTGAATAAAGAGAAGCCTTTAGTATCGTTTGTTCAGCCAAAAGACCAGCGTGTGTGTTTGCTTTTCTCTCTATCTCTGTTTCCCTTCTTACTCTGTCTAATGAAGCTGGACTCCGTTAGACCTTTTTATCTCTCTATCTTAAAAAAGATCTGATGATATAAACTGCTGCTTCATGAGACTGATTGAGACATGAATCAGATTTCTACATCAACCTTTGTGTAGATGTGGCCCCATTGGGCTAATTTCCCCCACCCATTGTGAAGATTTGCCCTCCTAACAAGGAGTGGTGTTATGATAACAGATGTGAGAATAATATGCAATGGGATGTGTGCAAAATTCACAGTCTAGTTCATATGTCCCTTGAAAGTCCCGCCTTGAGCATTGTACAAAGGCAAAGAATTCAAAGATATGCAAAAGCAATACAAGCAATAGCAAATTGTGAAAACATATACACAAATATTCAGCTGCTTCTCCTTGAAGTGGGGTTACATGTGGTGAAGCTATGAATTGTCCCAACTGTCCTTTAGTGTGGGTTTTATTGTATAACTCAAAATGTTCATTGGTAACTTGAAGAGTCTATATTTATGAATGTCCAAGTTGGCATAAAGCAAGACTGTGTGTTTAATTGAGCATATGTCCTTGGAAGTCCCAATTGGTGGGTAATATTGAATGACTTGTGTGTATGTGTGTGTGTCCCCCCGTGGGGCAAAAGCATGCCAAAACCATCAAAAATGGCCGGCTGGTGTCATCTGTGGCTGAGGTCTGCACTTGCTGGTGTCTAACATCTCCTGGTTCTGGTATCTGAGCTTCAGAAATGAACCTGCAGAGGAGATAAAAACTGGCTGCGGAAGCAGCCTTGAAAATCCTGGGAGAAAAAGTCTGAGAAAATTAGTTTTTGTAATTATAAGTAAATATTGTCTTAGCTTATAGGATCCGGGGGGCTTTCCCCCTTCTTTTAACTGAAAGAAAAAAACAGTGTAGATTAACTCATTCCAGAATTGCTTGACCTGGCTTTGTAAAAAGTATCATTTAGATGCAGAATTTCCTGCTGGGAGGGTCTGCCAGAAAACAAGAATGTTAGATCATGAGATACGGGATTTTTTAATAGAAGGACAAATAAGCAAAAAGACAGTCTGAGTGCACAATGCTGTGGTGGAAAAAACATTAAAATCAGAAGATGAAAGAGTCAGAGGTTAACTTCTTATCAGTTAATGAGAATGTAACGCTCCTTTGGGTTCCTATTCTGTGGAAAGAGATAGCAATCTTTCTCAATGAAGAGTTAATTAGCTACGGAGGCTGTGGAAAAAACCCTACACAATTCACAAAGAGGTTGGAACTTAGTTCCAAGCATGTCATGACTGCAGGAAAACAAATTGCCTTCGAAATGTGGCACTTAGGAGAGAGGTTTGCAAAAATCAAAGCGTTATTTATGTAATTTAAAGAGACTAGGCATAGTTGAGCTGTGGGAATAAATCTGAGTCGTTAGACTTGTTCATAATGTAATGGGTTAGTGATCAAGATTCTATTTAACTCAAGTGCCAGTGTCATACTTAATGCAAAATTCAAACCTGTAATGTTACCTGCTGAGAACTTCAGGCGTTCGGACTTTACTATATTATTAAAACATTTAGACAAGACTAGACAAAATGAACAAACTCAGAGACAATTTTCCGGTTCGCGAGGCCGTGAAAATTGTCTCTTCAATGCAAATGAATCAATTGCTTTTCCATTATTCACTCTTCCAATTAGCTGTGTGTGCTTGTAACAGTTCTAATTGCAAAAGCAAGCTTAAGAATGTGGAAGGAGCAGTTTAACCAGAAGAAAAAAACACCTTCCTTGCATATTTAATGGCAGGCTTGGCTGAGAGTGAGGGGGTCACCCCACCCCCTTTTTTGGGCTAGAATCTCCCCCTCCTTCTTCCTCCCTCATCCCTGGAGCTTATGCTGTTAGCAGGTGGCCAGGAGACAAAGAAGTTTTTTTTCTTTTCCACCGCTTCTCCTCCACTCTTTCTGAGACTTTCTCTAGCCTGCTTGCTTGAATGAGTCAAGGCTGGGGTGATTTTCTTCCTCCCATTGAAAGCAATTTCTAACCCATGAACAGAGTTTAACTGTCTAGAACACAATACCTGGCATCTCATTATAACATAACTATGCAAACACACATCACACATATCAATTCTCAACAATTCAGCAATCACGTTGGTGCACCATTTATTCACACATCACGCATATCCACATTCCTTCCTGGGGACACTCCCCCTCCCCAGGTCTGCAATGCTTCGCTCTAGGTAAAGGTAAAGGTTTCCCCTGCTCGAAAGCCAGTCGTATCCGACTCTAGGGTGCAGCGCTCATCTCTGTTTCAAAGCCGAACAGCCAACATTGTCTGCTTCTGCAGACGTTTCCATGGTTTACCCGAGAGTAAGCTTTTACTTGAAAGTAATCTTTTAGTCAAAAGTAAGCTTTTACTCAAAAGTAAGGGTCCCTCGATACTGCTGTAAGATGTCTCTCCTGCAAGGAAAGCCAGCCTAGGGAATGGCACTTTCAAGGCAAGACAAGTCCCACTATCTTACACATACAACACACACATATTCCTCCTTTTCTTTTGGTTACAGAGAAAAACAGGACAACCTTAGACCTGCATAAGGACAGGAAAAAATTATGAACAGTCCACTGTGTAGACTGCTTTTGACCCATCTTGTTGCCAAGGGCAATTGTGGAGTCACACAAAATTAATGTCTGCCTGGCACTCAAGGTCCAATCCTACGCTGCCTTTGATTTCTGCCTGTGCCTCAGAGATGCTTGGGGTAATTATTGCTGGGATGTTTTCTCTGGCGCTGCCAGAGCGGGGACTACCTCTATATGGACTTGGGCTAGAGGCATGCCCGTGGGCCGGTTTCCCAAATTCGGACATTGCCTGGCCCAATGAAAGCCGTGGTGGCATTGTGGGCATTGGGTAGTGGGCTTATTTGGGCGGCCCTTTGAAGAGTGGCCTCCCCCCCTTGTGGGGGGGTGCCTCCCCCTATGCTGCCTGGCCTCGATCTGCAGTCCCTTTTGAAGTGTCCCACCTTCCCGCACTGATAGCAAGCACCTTTGGATCTATCCCCTTTTTGCTCCCTAGTGAATCTGCTCTGGAGCCCTTTGTCCGTAGGGACTTTGCGGGTCTCTGCAAGCAGTCTGCGCAGGGCAGGCATGTGGACGGTGGTCTGTTTGCCCAAAAGTGCGTCTGCCTCTAGACAGACTGGACACATCAACTGAGTTTTGGCCAGTTCTGCTGCCGGCAATTCCCCCTGGCATAAATCTGCCTCTCTCATGTGTTGGGAAAGACTCCTGACTGCCCGGGAAGCACCTGCACTTCCTAAATCCTCCAAACCCCTATGCTGGAATTTGATGGTCAGGTAGAGACACGCTGGGGCTGATGGTTCTACATAAGCTGGTGTTTCCTTGGTTTCTACCCGGGCTGGACTCACTGCTGCAATTATCTGCCTACGTTTGCTCCAAGCCCCTATGATTTTAGTGGGCACTTGGGGTTCTACTTTAAGGCATTTCCCTGCTCTGTCCCAAACCTTTGGATCCATCATGCCTGCCTCTGGGTAGAACAAACAGTGCTCTCCCAGATGCATCACGAGTTCTGTCAGGATGCTCCTTATGCGAAATAGCCTGGCCAGGCCCTTGAGCTCCTCCACCTGAGCTCTTTGCCTAACGGATGAGTTCCCCCCCCCGCAAGCCCACATACTACCTGATTGGGGGTTCCCCAGGATGGGTAGTAAGTCAGGGCGAGTGATGCACAGGACGATGTCCCTTGGGTCTGGTCAATGGATCGGGATCGTGGTCATGGCTTCTGCTGCTCTGCCTCTGCTTTTTCCGGATCACAGCTCTCCCCTGGCTTTGGAATGCGTCTGTTCCATTTGCCGGTGGCTTGCCTGAGTGTGCGATTGTCTGCGGCTCCGTGTCTGCACTAGCTGCATTGGAATAACATCGTGGCTTCAGATAAGAATCACGTTGGGGTTCACCACTATGTTGTAATGTGGAACCCTGCTGTGCTGGAATAAAGACACGTGGAGCCTGGGATATGGTGGTCCAGCCACGAATTGAGGAGGGCAAAGACATTTTGTTACCCTGCCTCTAGGCGGAGTGACTCTAAGATGGTCGACGCCCCTAGGTTACAGATTGGCTCTCTTTGCTAAGCATATTTTACGTCATATTTACACTATAGGAAAAGGGTTCTACTCTAATCTAAAGTAGCATCTGTTTCCCTGGCTCTAGCTGACCTACTTTTAACTCAGGGAAGCATCTTGTAGTTATTGTCTACCTTAACTCAGGGAAGCATCTTGTGGCCATTGTTTATGCAAAGACCCGGATGTTGCCAAATCAGTCAGGGAGCAGCTAAGGAATGTATATTCCAATCTTATCTACCTCTCCAGAAAGACCCATGCTTCCACGTTCGGAAGTCTTGCCTTGACTCATCGCTTCGGCCATGGCCGGCGAATGAACCTCTCGGGAGGGGAATGATTAATATTAAATAATTCCTACTTACGCGGGCAATCCACAACCGGATCACCACTGACAGCCAGAATCCTAGTCGCAATCCAACAGTGATTTTTCTGTTGTTAAATCTCTTTTCCCTCCCTTCATTCCAAGGCTTACAGTGGTTCCCCCAGGACAAAGGAATACCCCAGGGACCCTGAAATGGGAGACTAGGAAGCACCCTGGACCAGTTTATAAAAGTCGTCTTATGCATAAAATATTGATGCAGTGTTGGAGCAGGAAATCTATGTCTTTCTGGTTGCCATTTTGCAATGTGTTTCAAAATGATCAACAGCAATGGGGAAAAAACCATGACTGTGATTGATAATCACATTTAGGCTACCTCAACTGTAGATCTGGGATTAATCTTGTTGAAAATAGAAGGTCAGCAGTAAAGTCTGTGTAGTGCATGCTTCAAAGGAGCATTCAAGTGCTGTCTACTGTTATTATCCTTAAGAGGAAATTTAAAATACCAAGTCTAGGTTACAGAACAGGGGGATTGTATTTATAAGAACAAAGACATATGGCTTAGACAGTAGCTTGTTTATTCTAGAACAAAATGTATTTTAAGAAGGTTTCCCACTGAGTCTTCTTTTTTATGGAATCCCTAAAAGTTGAACCATATCTTTATATACTAGGTTTGATTTTTCACTCCTAGCAGTGATTTAATTGCACAACTTCAGGACTTGTGCTCAGGCTTGGGGGAGCGAGGGAGCCACCAATAGTCAAATCCCCTTTTGAGTGATACTGTTGAAACAGATGGGTTTTTCGTCTTCCATTTATGATGATTTTGTTCCATATGTGTGTGTTTGTTATGGGAGTGACTTGTTCACTGTTTTTGCTTCTTACCTCCATGTGACCAGGAAATATGTCAGGATGTTATTAAGAGCAGGAAGTCTCTGAGTAGAGGGGAGATAAGGACTAGTGTGCACATAATACTAAATGTAAATCACTGCTCAGTGTTAAATCTTGGTTTTCTACTTAAAGACTCATAAAGGCTCAAAAGGTTTCCCTATCATCTTTACTTCTTTTCCCTCCTTCCTCACACTTAACTTCTTCTGTAGATCTATTCCTCTCTCAACAATGTTCTGTTCATTGAATATATTTGTTTTTATTCTAGCACTTCAGAGGGGTTGATTCTGTGTTACAAAGAACAATGGGGTTAAGATCTTTATCTCCAGTCTGCATGTGCATTTTATAACATTTTTGCACATACATTTTTGTGAAGAGAAGGCATGTGGTTCCTATAGACAAAAATTCACTGTTTTGAGAACTATAAAACAAAGCATCTAGATAGAAAAATTTCCCAATAATCTGACCTCTGGAAGAGCACGACATTGTGAATAGATTAATGGAATTAATTTACCAAAAATCTAAACATTGCATGAATATGTTACATAATTAAAAACTTACTTTTATTTCATGATGGGCTATAGTTTATCTTAAATAAAAAAATCTATCTTTAGATAGATTTATCCTTAAAAGGCATTAAAATTTCAATTTAAAACTGATTTATATCTAAAAATTCTATTTAAATAGAAAAATCTGATTTAAAAAATATCATTGGTTTTATCCCTCCTGGCCATGCTGCACAGGGACTTTTCTGCTTATGATGTCTACGTATGTAGTTAATTGCATTGAATTTGTTTCTTGTTTGCCCTGAGCCATTCCTCTTAGAATGAAGAGTGGTGTTTGCCTTATGACAGGGATTCTCAAATTGTGGCCCGTGGGTCGGATGTGGCCCACAGCACCATTTCATGTGGCCCACCACCACCTCCATCCACCTCATCAGGAAGTGCCATGTGGTGGAGGAAGGGCAAAATTGCCATCCAGCCCCTGAAGCTGTCTGAGGGAACATGACCCGGCCCCTGGCTTTAAAAGGTTGAGAACTCCTACCTTATGAGATGAGGTATCTTTGTACGTGGGTTTCCCACTTCTAGTCTCAACATCATATCTATTATGTAACTCCTGTTTGTCTTTCTCTCTCTGAGAGAGGTGGGGGTAGGTGGGTGGACTGGAGTAAACTCCCATTATATTAGAGCAGTGAAGGAAGACTATTTAATGTTTATCAGTTAATGCCCATTTTGCTATGCTCACTTGAGCACTCCTACAAAAAGGGCACACAAAAATGGAGCATTTATGGGTAGATTGTCACTCTGTGATTCGTGGGACAATTTAGTACCAACTATCTTAAATCCAAAGATTTCAGTGGTGTTTCTAAGTATCAGGTATGGGTCCATTCGTAGGAAAGTAATTTGCTGACTGTGGCAATTTAGTTGCATTAAGTAGTTTAAGAATTGGTGCAGAAAGTAATACCTGAATCTTTGTGTCATCTATATGAGACTTAGGAGTTTGAAAATGCTAATTTTATGGAGTTTGCCAAGAGAACAATATTTATGCCAATATTCATTCATTATACTGAATAAAGCATAACATTGGTAATAATGAACAGTTAACCAAGTTTAAATAATTTTATTGAGAAACTTCATGTTATTGTTGGAACAAAATGTTTTTGTTGTGAAGTATCTGCATTTCTAGAAATTGCATCTGTGCAAGTGAACAGCTATTGAGGATTTTGGTACAGTAGAACCCTGTATAACGGGGGGGGGGGGACTCCATTCTGCAGAGCTCTTCACTATGCAGTTTTTTTGTTATGCGAAGCAAATTGGCGATACTCCATATAACGAAAAAATTCATTATGCGGGGTATTGCAAATAGTGCACAAATGCTTTGTTATATGAATTTTTCGTTATACGAAGTGTTTGTTATACAGGGTTCCACTGTAGTTTGTTTATTGTAAAAAAAATGCAAGCGTTTCCTTCTTGAAATAGTCAGAGTAGACAAATTATCATAAGATGCTTCATCTTTTATACTAATTTTTAATGCACATGAATAATCTTTCAGAAATAAAACTTGGCATGCATCGACATGGTACAGTTTTGGCAGACCAGTAAAGAACAAAAATACCTATTAAGCTTTTATGGGAAGTGGGAAAAAGTAACAGCGTTATTTGTTATGTTTTCATGAGTTTACATTTTCTTTGGAAGGAAGATTGTGCTTAGTGTAGTTTGTTGAATAGCAGCATTACAGTCATGTTTTATGAGACAGGAAAGAATTTCTAGAATTCAAGTCTTGGGGAAAATATGCAGATGTGATTCAAGACAGTATTTTTGTACTAGATCAGGGGTAGGCAACCTATGGCCCGCCAGCTGGATCCAGCTCATGGTGCCAAATCAACCAGCCCGTGCTCTTGCTCCAGGCGTGGCTGCCGCTGGCGGAATCAGCCACGGACTCATTTACAACGGTTGTAAATGCATTTACAACACCTGCGGATTTATTTACAGGTTTACAACAGCCATAAATGAGTCCACAGCAGATTTCGGTGGTGGCCACGGCTGAACCACCAGCATGACCCAGCACCCAACTTCAAAAGGTTGTCAACCCCTGTACTAGATTGTGTTTTGTGTAAAATATGAATGTGAATGATATGTGAAACTGTGAATGATACCTGCTAAATCATTTTTAAAATACGGTTCAGTGCAAATTCTCTGGAGGAGAATTTTGTGATAATTATTGGAACACTTCCTAACAAAGATATGTTTGCTAATTAACACAGTATCACTAGTTTTTCTTACTCATTAACCTGTTTGAAATTGATAATTTATTTTTAAATTATCCATTTAAATTGGATGACAATGAACAAAGCTTTATTGCTTAAAACCATAGGTCAATACAATTTATCAACAGCAACAGCAGAACATAAATAGCTCTGACACTGCATATTTACACATAAATGCAATCACACTTGTGTGTATGCCATGGCACAGGCTACCATCTTAAGGCTTTTGAATGCTCGGCACATATCATCTTTTCTGACAAAGTACTCATATAATGGGCAACTTAATAAGAAAAGATAGTCAGGCTTCCCTGATCCCCAGATACAGAAGCTTTGATGGAATGAGGTGTTACCATAACTCCCTTTCAAAATGGCTGATGGCGTACATCAAATGTTTAGAGCTGTGAATGTTTTTTTTTTTGTAAAGAGGCTGTAATATGATTGACAAAATAATTATCCAAATCAAATGCTGTTTTGTATCATGGGTACCAGCAAGAATAGGATATTTGTAAGATGGTACCCAGATCCAGCCATTTAGAACAGTGGTGCCCAATCCCACCCCTGACACACAGTTGCAGGGGCTGGAGGCAGGCTGCTCCCGCTGCTGACAGTTTTGACATTAGCAGTGGCGGCGGCAGCGATTGTGCTTTGTCCTGGCTGCTCCAAGCAGCCTCTGGCTCGGTCTCATCCCCCAATGCAGCCTTTGCCAAAGCCAATTGCCGCATCGGGGGAAATTTCGGAGCCTCCTCTGTTGCAAAATCCATGGCACTGGAAGGGTTAACCTGGCGCACTGTGGTGATGTCATCCTGGGCGCGCCAGGGGGGTCTCCTAGCACCATGGATTTTGAAACAGAGGAGGCTCTGAAAATTTCCCCAATGCGGTGATCGGCTTTGGCAAAGGCTGGAGAGGGGATGGGACTGAGCCAGAGGCTGCTTGGAGCAGCCAGGACAAAGCGTGATCGCCGCCGCTGCTGCTGCCACTGCTGACATCAAGTGGTGGGGGCAGGTGGAGGGGCAGTCCGCTGTGAGCCCGGGTACTCACCACAGGTCACATTAATGATATGCACGGGCCTAATTGGGCCCACGGGCCATAGTTTTGGTGTCCCTGGTTTAAAATAAAGACAGCGAGTTGTGTGGGGTTGTTTTTCCCACTTTGACCCGCTGCTTAACTCTATTAGAGACAAAAGTGGAGAAGACCTCTCTTTCAGTCTTATAGCTGTATGAAATGGTTCTGACTGAATTTGACCAAGACCCTTGGGATAAACTCTGAAATTGTTCTTTAAAGCAGTTTTTGGAAGGTGAGAATCACTCTTACAGACCAGTTTCAGCCAATACATGTCAAGTACAGTGTCAGAATGCATTTAATTATAGATTAATCCTACTTCATCATGTAAATGTATGACAAGCATGTTGTTGTTGTTGTTGTTAGAGGTCTTACAAAAGAGTTCTAGATCAGCTCTTGAACAGGGACCTTTGTAAATCCTCATTTCTCTCTCGCGTGTTAATTGGAGACTGTTTTGGCAAATGTATCAGCTGCAGGGGAAGTCAACCTCCCCCCCCCCCCCCCCCGGGTTAATAAATTTCCATTGTTTCCTTTTTTTACAATATTTGAAATACATGCATTCACATACAGTATTTCTGTATGCTTCTTCCTTTCTACCCTCCGTTTCATGTTCCCTGCGACAGAATCATACGTAAAATCCTATGAGGCTTTACTGGGGAAATTATAGGCACATTCCAGGTATTTTATACACACAGATAAATCTTGTTCACATTGGCGAGTCCTTTGTTATCTGTTTCATTCGTATAAACAACAAATGTGCATCAATTCAGTTGCAAAAGAACCCGGATGTTTTATCCCTTTAGCTATATGTTGTTAATTATCCTTGCAATACTATCTGTCATACTGTAGAATACCATGCTGCAATTGATACTTACTGTGTGTTCTGTAACTCCTTCACTATACTCTGTCTTGCTTATTAAGGTTTTTTATTTTTATTTTTGTAAAATGGACACATTCTCCTCTAAAAAATGGGGTAAAGTGCTAATTCTGGGGATTTGGTAATTGACTAATTTGTAATTTTGTTTATTCCATTAAATGTCTCTTCATCAAATGGGTCTACTCTAAATTTGCAAAGAATTAAATAGAATTTTCCAACTGACACAATAGAAGGCCTTATAAAGTTGCCTGATGTGCTTCTTGAAATAATATTATTGATGCCTTATGCTCTTTAATAAATCAATATAGATGCACTTTTTTACAAGATCTTTGACATCCAGAATTTAAAGGTAATGTGGTTAACTGCATGCTTGGTTCCAGAGAGAGACATTTTTTCCTATATCCTGTATCTTGACGATATATACTTCACGGTTTAAGTCCCTTTAAACCTCTCCTTTCTTCCTATCAACCCTCACCTAGCTATCCAACAGAATATCACTAAACAAACCATACTATTCTAATTGATGTAGAGTTTTCTCCAGCTTATACCCATCAGAACACTACCTTAAAACTTCCTGTTATGGAGTCTTGGCATGCATCCCTGACTTCTGCAAGGCACTGGTTAAACGTATTGTGTATAAGGATGGCATTCTCTTTGATGCCTAAGTGTTTCTGGTGTTTCTGATTTGTATCTTACAGTCCTTGTACAGAAGCTCTTTGGAGGTTCATGCTGGTTTGAGTATTTCTTCTTTCTTTTTAAAGTGGGCAAAGCAAAGCACAATATCTCTAGGATTTTTTTCTGGGCATTTGCAGTCAATTGGACAGTGTGCATGATTGAAGTCTTTCACAGTTAAAGAGAAGTCTGACCATTGAGAGTGAAAACTTTGTACAATGAAGCAGGCCACATTTCTTTTTTCTGTGCTCTCAGGTATACCATGTATTCAGTGGTGGGCTCCAGCAGGTTCGGACAGGTTTGGGAGAACCAGTAGTAAAACAGGCTAGCCCCGCCTACTGCCCTGCCCTGCCCCACCCACCACCTCCTCCTCTCACCCCACTCCGGACATGACTCCAACATCCTTGCTGCTGGGTCTGGGCACCCAGAGTGGGGTGATGCTGAGCCAGCAGTTACTCTGCTACAGTTACTCTTTAAAGAAAAATTAGAGCATCAAAGTGTAATTGCTAACTAATGGTCTGATGAAGTGGACTCAATCCACAAAAGCTCAGATTAAAATACAGCCGTTTAACCATGCCCACCTGGCCACACCCAGAGTTGGCCATGCCCACAGAGCTGGCCACGCCCACAGTGTGGTAGTAAAAAAATAATTAAGCCCACCACTGCATGTATTGTTTCTTCTACTATCTTTCAGCTGTAATTTCATATGAAAATTGTCCCTGTACAAAGCTTGAATGAAGGTTTCTTTCTTTCTTACTGTCTCTTTAAGGTAATTATCTCTGCTTCAGTCATTTTAATTCTGTTAATAAAAATGTGTAGCATTACAATTACTATACTTCTAACAGCTATGCCTTCCCTGCATTATTTCAATTTTTAATGCTTATAATTTGGGGTCAAGACTAGACTTCACCATCTGTCTGAACTGGTCAGAGTGTCATTTGTTGTTTTCATGCCCATCATTATTGTATTCTCTTCTCAGTAAAATGTGTCTTCTTCTAAAGCCATGGTGGCGAATCTATGGCACGCGTGCTGGAGGGGCCACTCAGAGTCTTCTCTGTGGGTGTGCGTGCCGTTGCCCCAGCACAGAGTTCACCCCACTCCTCTGCCCAGCAGCCCAATGGGAGCGCTTCCTCCCCCTAGCACAGAGTGGGTTTGGGGTTACAGTTTGGTCACTCGGCCTCTAAAAGGTTTGTCCTCACTATTCTAAGGTCTCTGGAAGTTTAGTTATTCAGCTGTAATTTATCACTTTACCTCCACCAGGTGAGTTCTTTCTCATCACCCACAGCTAGAGGCTTGAAATGACATGGTTTTAGAGCTCCAAATTCCATATAATCACATCCTGCTCCATCTTTGACAGGCTTCACACATCGCCATGGACTCTGGTAAAACAGAAAAGGTTGAGAGGAATGAGTCTTTGCATAATTGATACCCAGTTGTTTTCTTACACAGAACCTGTTCAGCTTGACCAAAAGTGTTTGCATTCCAACTACTGTAGTAAAGATTTTTGCAATATCCTCTGTGTGTAGAAGGATTGAGAGCTTGCTGCCTCAGATTAAAGATAGGAAGACACACTGTTATAGAAACAGTAGATTCTGACTCAACTTAGAAAACCCTTCCCATGGTTTTCCAGCTACAGAAGACTAAGAAATGATTTATCATTATTATTATTTTGGGGGGACTTCCTGGGACTGTGCTGCTTGCCCAAAGCTACACAGTCTGGCTGTCTCCAAGGAGGAATGGGTGGTGGTGGAGGAGGAGGTGGATTGTGTTCCCTGACTGTGCCATCCATGGCTAAAAACAAAGCTATCCAAGTGAAAGATGTTAGGTTGGCAGGAGCTGGGACAAAGACGGGAGCTCATTCCATCCTGCAGTACTCGGGAATCAAACTGCTGACCTCCCACCTTCCAGTCAGCCAACTGAGCCACTGAAGTCCACATCCATATCCTTTAAAATTATGGATATATATAAAATTTTGGTAAAATCCAGACATTCAAAATCAAAATGTTAAAAGAATTAGACTAGGTACAATAAAAAAAATGTTAAAAGAATTAGCACAGAAGTGAACTACTTCAGTAGTGTTATCTTGGCCATTTAGTGAGGCATAAATCGCATATGCATAAATTTTGCATTGCCTGGATTTCTCCACAATCCCTGAAAATTTGTCCCGTTTTACTTTACATTTTATTTACATTGTGAAAGAAAAGGAAATTGATAGAGATTTAATTAATTTTATTGTTGGTTTGGAGAAAGGTACTTATAAGATATTCTACCTCATGTTACCAATATGGCTTTTGAGTAGTTTAGAATTTGACTTGTTTGAGTGAAGTCAATTTCTAAACTTGACTTCAACAACATTTGTTGCTCTTTCTTAGATAGCAAAATGTCCTGAGCTAGAGAAGTACAGGTATATTACAGAGCCTAATGTAACCAATAGTCCCCCCCCACACACACACACACACACAAACAAGGCTTTGGGTGGAAGCACAAGCCTTCATCAAAGCCTGGAAATTTACATTTTAATTGAATTTGTTGTGTTGCTCAATACTTCTCAGAAATTAGGTTGTCATTAACATTATTGCCTTATTAATGCTCACAACAACCTGGTGTTGCTGGCTAATGTTTCTCACACTGGATCAAGTGAAAGGAACTGCAGAATGAACTTACCAAAAGGTGGCTTCATTTTGGCAGTTTCATATCTGGCCTAGACATGGAAGAAGAAGAAATGCTCTGATAGTGGATGTAGTTCAGTGGGATATGCATTAATTAAGCGTTGTGTTGCTGTTGCCAGCAAACCAAAATTTTACAAAGAAGTGCTCCCTGGTGGGTAGTTCTAATGTTGCAGCAGAGAAATATTTATAAAAATATAATTGCAAAACCACATAATATTTTCTTTGGACTGAGAAGATGGTAGATCTTGATGAAATTCATGCCAAAATGGCTGAAAATTCCCTTTCAAAATTACTTTTCAAAGTAGCTTGTTATTCATTACACTCAAAAGCCAACATTATAACCACAAATTACATGACTTGGCATCCAAAAGTAACTAGTTACATATACTTATATTATTAGTTATTAGTCTTTTCCAGGTTCTGATGCTCTCTAAACCAGAAGTGGCAGCCACTAGTAAGAAGGAAGAGAGGAAATGAACCTTATAAATATGTTGCATGAAACATATGTTTTCATTTTCAGACAAAGGAATGATGATGCTATATGTTACAGCAAGATTTTTAAAGAATACCATTAGGCAAATTAACAAATTACAAATAATTCCCTCAGGTAAACTGAAAAGGCAGCTAATTGGCAATAATCCTGTGCAGAGAAATGAATTACAGTGAGAAACATTAGGTAGATTGTCCAATTATTCAACTTTATCTCTGCAGAAGAGATTTTTTTTCCTTTCAATTTGCTGCTTATGGACTTGAACTATTAATCCAGTTTCCAGTCTTCTACTTTAAAATTTTCTTTTAAATCAAAACCTGAGTCCTACATAGATGTTTATCATATGATGGTTGTGAATGACAGTACAATGGACCCTCGCATAACAAAAGGAAATCCATAGAAAATAGTAGCTCAATTAACATTTTCCCCCGGAATGGATTAATTGGTTTTCAATACATTCCTATGGCAAACCATGCTTCAGGTATCAAATTTTGCTTTTCAAAGCATTCATATGGGAAATTTCATTCGATGCATTCCTATGGGAAATTCACTTTACAAATTTTTCGTAGTACAAAAGGTACCAAAGAAAGCATTAAATTTGGTAAACCATGTGGCTCTTATTTTTCATATTTAGAGGAAGGCTGGTTCAGGATTAACAACCTTCTTCCACCTCAGCAATTATTCCATTAGCAGTAAAAATTATGTGCAATGAATGTTATTAATTCAGTCAGGAAGCTAATAATGTCCAAGTTGAACAAGTCACCCAGGCTGTTTAGCATGTATGAGATCTTCCTAAAGAAACAGTGGGTGTACAGTAATACCTCAGATAAAGCTAAATCTTGGTTCCACAAATCTTAGCATCATTCGATTTTTAACATTATCCGATGCATGCATCGGATAATATTTTAAAAAGCCAGCTCCCTTTGGGGGAAGCTGGGGGGCGAGTTTGCCTGCTTGCTTTCTCCCAAACCAAGCCGGGGATCAGACACTGTGTTCCCCGGCTTGGTTTGGGGGAAAGTAGGTGGGTGTGTCTGTGCACATTCCCCCAAACCAAGCCGAGGATCACAGCGTCTGATCCCCGGCTTGGTTTGGGGAAAACCGTGTGGGCTCCCCGCTTCAGGATCCGGGTGGCTGTAGGTGCCTTCCACCCCCAGCCACCCTGATCTAAAAGCGGACAGCCCGGGTGGGATCTGGAAGATAGCACCTCGTGGTGCCAAACACGATGCATCGGATAACGCTAAAATAGCGTTATACTATCCGATTTTAACATTATCCGATGCATTCCTTATCCAAGGTATTACTGTAGTTTGTTTGAGGAGAATAGGGAACAGGGAATAATGGGTGGCATTACAGATGAAGTGCTCTCTGGTGGGATTTAATTTCTTAGTATCAGTCTCAGAGTTTATGCCATCCTTCTTCACAGATAATCTTGATGATAATGTTTCTGTCAGGACCCCAAACGCTGCAGCCAGGGGTGTGCAGGGCACCATGGGAAGGTGCTGGACAGGGAGTGGTGGGGTGCCTATTTTTGGGTGGGGTGGGGTTGGGGGATCCCATACATTGGGGGATCCCATACATTGCCAGGGTGCCAGAGGCTAGGGCGGGGTGGGACAAAGCCTGATTGCCCGTTATACCAGCATGCGCCTGGCTGCGGTAGTTTCTCTGTGAATGTAAGAGACTAGTCTTTTATTTTAACAGTATTTGGAAAAGCCCCTGAAAAGTGAGATTTAGTGGGTCACTGAGAGCAGTAAGTGGAATACAGTACCACCACTTCCTCAAATTAAAATTCAGTTTCTTCACTTCAGATACTGTATACAGTGGTACCCCGTACAACGAATGCTTCGTATAAGGAAAAATAAAAAAATTGTTATGCGGAGTATACCCCACATAACGAATTTTTTTCCATTTTTCAAGGTATCTTCAATAGTGTTTAGCATAATGAAAAAAATTTGTATAACGAAGATCTCCATGGAACTGAGCTTTTTCATTATACAGGGTTCTACTGTATTCTTTTATTGTCAAATATGTAGTTGCTTTCTTGGCAATATTTCTTGGATACTTTCAGAAAGCTCTCCTCATGTTGCTGTTCGACAAGTTGACTTTATAAGGACATGACTTTGTACCTCTGCTTTCTGTGATAGTTCAAATTGCTACTATAAACATTAAATTGCTTTTTACTTCTTGTGGGAGTTTAGAATGGCAGCGGAAAAGATTGATAATGTTTCTCATCCTACCTTTGGAGATCTGGTGTTAAAATTGTAAGAATAATCAATTTGATGAGAATATAATGTGGTTGAGGGAAGATTGCTCTTTTAGACTGCTATATCATGGCATTCTGCTAGTAAGTTTTTTTTTTTAAGACAAGAAAATCCTGCCAATAATATGTAGCACATTTTCAGATTTTTCGCTGTTAGCACATGGTATTCCCTGACTTTGGCAAATTGAATTTGCATCTGCATAGTTGTCATACATTTTTAGAAGTATAAAAGACATACTGTACTCTTCAAATCAAACAGTTTGTGAATTGTCCCCACTGTCCTTTCTGTATTACAAGTCTTTACTAGCGTAAGACATGTGTAGTCTTTATTGCAGCTGGAGCAAAGTCTGTCTGAGATGCCCTTCCCATGTGGGCTAGTAACTGTGAAGAAAAAGTCATGTTCACGGTGGTGGTGGTTTTGGAAGGCAGAAGAATGCCATGCCATTGTGTCTGTGCTGATTACCCCTTGGAGCAGTGATGGTGAACACCTTGCCACTCCAGGTGTTCTTGGACTAGAAGACGAAGAAAGAAGGAACAATGGGTTTAAAGCTCATGATTCTGGGTGTTTCAGAGTGCTCTGCAAGGATCAAGGATTCACCTGTCTGCTTATGTGTTTGTGTGACTGGTCTTTAGTGATTCACTGTACTGCAGACTAAGACAGGGGTGCCCAAACTTTCAGGCTGTGAGCCAGCCACGTGGATGAGTATGCTGGTCATGTGGTACCTCCCACCAGAAGTGGAAGTAAAACATGCATGTGTGTGTGAATAATGCACCCGCACATGCGCATAACACACCCGTAAATGAACTGTGGCTGTCGTAAACACATTTATGACAGTTGTGGGTAATTTACGGCAGAATTATATGCATGTGTGGACACGTTATGTGCATGTGCATGTATGTTTTACTTTCACTTCCAGGAGTGATGCAGGCAGTGTGGGCCGGATTAATTGGCACTGTGGGCTGGATCCAACCCACAGGCTGTAGTTTGGGCACCTCTGGACTAAGACCTGGCATTAACTTGTTGAGCTCAGACATCTTTACTCCTGAGTGCCCACACAAAGGATCAGCGAAAATGTCCTACATTAGCATATGAAGGCTTCCTAATAATCTTGTACCATAGGGCCATATTGAAACTTAGGTTTTTAGTATTACACTGAGCAACATTTCTTAAAATTCCATAGGGAACACCAGGCACTTAAACTGGCTTAGAGTGTCAACACTTACAATGGCACAGAGAATCCCATTTACCTACCTTAGCTGATATAAGAAATATTTGGGGTGTGTGTGTGGAATCTTCAATTTGAACTAAAAGCTTAATCTTTCCACAAGACTGAAAGGCACCAAATTATTCTAACTTTATCAAGTTCCACCACCCCCATTATTTCAGTTTCTTTTTTGCCCTTTTAATGGCAAAGTAAAGCAACCACACCTATATACCACCCCATAGTGCTTAGTGCACTCTCTGGGTAGTTCACAAGTTAATTAACATTTTGCCCCCAACATACTGGGTCCTCATTTTACTGATCTCAGAAGGATGGAAAGCATTTTCTAACATAAAATTTAGATGGACTTAGGTGCTTAGTATTTGTATTGCTTGATGCATAGAAATAAAGACTTAAATAATAAAAACCAGAGGCTTGGAATGTTTTCCAGAGCTTCTAAAAATACTCTCAAATCCTGTGCCAAAGTTACTTCAGCCAAACTCTCCATTTAAAAAAACCTAATGGATTTTGGACCAGTTAGCCTGTGAATGTTTGCATGCCTCTTCTATCAGCAGAACAGGCAGACATTTTAAAGACAAGATTGTTTAGGAATTAAAAAGGAGAATAACACATCTTCCTAGGAGTGAGATTATAAGTCTACTAATGTAAAAACTAAATTGTCTTGCAGGGGAGCATTGTCTCCCATGATGTCATGTAGATGTTAAACAGAAGGGGTGTGCGGAAGAATCCAGCGGAATGTCATAGATAAGGGGTGCCCAAACTTGTCAGGCTGCGGGTCAGTCACGTGGTTCAGGGAGCCGGTCACTATGGCCTGGGGGTCAGATCTAGCCCCAACACCAATTAATCCGGCCCATGAAGCCCTCGTCGCTCCTGGAAGTGGAAGTGAAACGTGCCCATACAGGCGTATTTTACTTCCATTTTCCAGGAGCGATGAGGGCTTCATAGGCCGGATGTATTGGCATCGGGGATGGATCTGGCCCTGGGACATAGTTTGGGCACCCCATCATAGATTAATGGCAGTAGCACAAAACAGTTCCCAAGGAAGGAATAGACCTGCAGAACAAAAGAGTGCTCCCCCAAGCCCCTTTCCCGCCATGTGACGCAGGGTTGCTGTGATTGGTGTTATTGAAAGCTGCCGAGGGTTATAACAGAACTACCAGAGATGTTTGGTTCCTAGGATAGCTGGTAAGACTGCTGTACTGCAGTCAAAATGTTGTGAGTTTGATCCTGATGGGTTCAAGGTTAACTCAGCCTTCCCACTGAAGTGGTACCTATTTACCTACAGGTACTTGCAATCTCTTGCTTTTGAACTGCTAGGTTGGCAGGAGCTGGGACAAGGTTGGGAGGTCACTCCATCATGCAGTACTCAGGTTTTGAACTGCTGATCTTCGGCCTCCCAGTCAGCGTCTTAACTACTTGAGCCACTGCAGTCCGATGCTAATTACCTGTAAATGCTAATTACCTGTAATGATTTAGGTTGATCTAAGCAGAGGTTGCTCTAAGCTCTATAGAGCGGTATATAAGTGTAATCGTTATTTCTCCTTCGTATAGTTTGTGAATCCACACTCATGGGTTATGCGCCTGCGCAGAACGGCCGATCAGAGGCTTGAAAAGCTATTGGTCAAAAGTTTTGGCGGTAAGACCGCCCACCGTACCGCCCACCCTGAGGCGCCCACGTGCCATTTTACCCCAGTTCTCTTCTTTCCGCCGTAGCAGCAGGACGATAGTTGAGAGCTTCCTCAATTTTTTCGCCCTTCTGAGGGAAAGTGTTTTGGCAAATTTCACAATTTTTCTCGGTGATCTTGTCCTTCGGGCAGGATCGCCACCCCGGTGCTGTTTCTTCCTTCTGGTGGACTCAGTTACCTACTCGCTTCGGTCACCGTTTCCCCCCTCAAGGGGGTGGTGGCTGGCCAGCCCTTCGGGGTAACCGCGTTCCAGAA
Organism: Bradypodion pumilum; assembly: GCA_035047305.1. Classification (NCBI taxonomy): domain Eukaryota; kingdom Metazoa; phylum Chordata; class Lepidosauria; order Squamata; family Chamaeleonidae; genus Bradypodion; species Bradypodion pumilum. Next base: position 406,073,225 of record JAWDJD010000001.1, read on the forward strand.
ACTTCCGTTGGAAGAATTTTTTCTTTGATGGCCGCGGCCTTCAAACAGTGCTCGGCTTGCCTGAAAAAGTTTCCGGCTTCCGACGGGCATAGCCTCTGCCTTTTCTGCCTCGGAGAGTCTCATCAGAGCCAGTCTTGCCCCCACTGCAAGAAATTCACCCGTCTGGCCGTGCAAAACAGGAGCTACCGGCTCAAAGCTCACCTGATGGAACTCTCTCTGGCTCCCGTTGCGGCCGCTTCTACCTCGGCTAGCGTCTCTCAGCCTCCTCCGCCTTCGGCCTCTTCTTTCGCTACCATCAAGAAGAAGAAGAAGAGGGACAAGAACAGAGACAAGAAAAAGAAGCGCGGGTCGGAGAAGAGGCGATCGCTCCCGCCAACTCCGCACACCCCTGTGTCCCCGGGACCCTCACCACCATACTCGGCCGCGAGATGTCCGTCTCCTGGGTCTTCCATCTGGGGAGGACGGTCCTCCTCGGGATCGCCTGAAAAAGGATGCAGGGCTGGGGCTCCAGCTCGCCCACTTCAGGTACTCCCATCACCGCCTCGTGGGAGGGCCCGCTCGCCTATGAGGCAGGCCTCCGTCTCCCCAAGGCCCAGGACTCCGACGCTCGACGACGCGGCAATCACCATGCCGGCCACCATTTCGTCACCGATTCTACCGGCCACTGTTTCGTCGCCGACTCTGCCAGCCACCGTTTCGTCGGCCACCGTTTCGTCGCTCCCGACGGTGGGGAACCCATTCCAGATGGAGTTCCTGAAGGGGATGTTTTAGGTCATGGCTCAGACTTTTGCCAACCAGTTTAAGACCTCCATGCCTGCGGCCTCTGCGGCTCCGGTACCGACCACCGCAAGCCCCAGGGATGCTGGCCCTGCTGTGGCCCTTCCGACCTCCCGAGGGTCGAGTGTCCGCTCCGCTGGCCCACCCACATCGTCGCGGGTTGGTCCAGATGCTGAAGCGGTGGACTCCCATCCCGCCGGCCCGCCCAGGCCGTACAGGCGCGGTCCCGACGTGGATGCAAGAGTTCCTCCCTCGTCCTCCGATGACTCCAGCGCCTCTTCGGAGGAGGACGAGGGAGACGTCGACGCCGAAAGAATGCCAGACCAGGCCATCGGCGCGGTTGACCCACCGCGTGGTGAGGATCAACGCTCACGGCCATGCTGACGCGCCTGGGGACCGCGTTGATCCTGAAGGTGGACCAGCCACCACTGGAAGGTGAGGACCAAATGACCGCGAAGCTGGACAGACGTGCGGTACGGCCGGTCCATATCACCATGCTTCCGTCCATGCTGACGTCGGCGAAGGTGACGTGGAGGAAGCCAGTGTCAGCGCACTCCGTTTCGTCCAGGCTCGACGGCATGTATAGAGTCCTGGATGAGAATGTCGAGTTCCTGCAGGCGCACCCCCTGCCGAATTCCCTGGTGGTCAAGGCTTTCCAACACAGGACGGCCACCAGCGAGTTCCCGGTGCCTTCGACCCCGGAAGGGAAGAAGCTGGACACGGTGGGCCGTAAATTCTACGCCACTGGTTCCCTCTTCCTCCGCGCCGCCAACTACTCGGCTGCCATGGGCCTGTACCAGTCTCACCTCTGGGAGCGGCGACGTTGCCTGCCGACGCCCAGAAACGGATCGACGTGCTGGCATCCGAGGGCGATTTCCTGGCGGAGCAACAAATGCGAACTGCCAGGCATATAAATGACTATGCGGCGAAGGACATGTCGTCTGCGATCCTGCTCCGTCGCCATGCCTGGCTTAGGGGCACCTCCCTTGATGATGCTATGAAGAAGCTCATCGAGGAGTTTCCCTTCGACGGGCAAGGCCTTTTTGGACAGGACACGGACAAGGTCCTCAATGAAATGCGGCAGACCAACTCCACCGCCAAGTTTCTGGGGCTTACCATGCCGGCTCCGCCTGCCAGGCCGAGGTTCCAGCCCTTCACGCGGCGCTACCAGGGAAACCCACAACAACAGGGTGGCCCCATGGAGCAGCCCAGGTCTGGCTCTTACAAGCAACGACGCCAGCACAAACCGCGCTATCAGCCCTACGGACACGGCAAGCGTTCGGACGCTAAGTCCAAGTCGCGCGTTTGAAGCTGCGACGGCCGAGTCTCTCGCGCTCCATCTCCCGTACTTCCCCCTCCGGAACTTCCTCCAGGTATGGTCAGGCATCACGGACGACCGGTGGGTCTTAAAGATCTTGTCCTCTGGCTACGCCATCGAGTTCGTGCGGGCGCCTCGGGTAGGAAGACATCGTTTCACCACCTCGTCCCCCCATTTGGAGGAAGAAATATCAACTCTTCTGTCCAAGGGAGCCATCAAGCAGGTGGCCCCACCCGATTGGGACAACGGCTTCTACTCGAGGTACTTCGTGGTCCAGAAGAAGGACGGAGGACTTCGCCCAATTCTGGACCTGCGCCTCCTCAACAAGTGCATCCACACCAGGAAGTTCCGGATGGTGACCCTGCAGACCGTCCTTCCCCTCATCAACGAAGGGGACTGGTTCACAGTCATAGACCTCAAGGACGCTTATTTCCATGTCTCCATCCTCGAGGAGCACCGACGGTTCCTCCGATTCCGCATCGGCGATTCGGTGTACCAGTACCGATGTCTACCGTTCAGTCTGGCCACGGCACCGTGAGTCTTCACCAAATGCATGGCTCCGGTGGCCGCCTTCCTTCGCCAGCGGGGAATCAGGGTCTTCCCATACATCGACGACTGGTTGATTGTATCCCCCACCAACTCGTCGGCCATTCGGGACACGCAGTTCACGGTCCACCTCATGGAGAGTCTCGGCCTCAGGATCAACTTCACCAAATCGAAGTTGATCCCCTCTCAACGCGTCGAGTACATCGGAGCGATACTCGACTCGCTTGCCACCAGAGCCTTTGCACCCCAGAAGCACTTGCAGGACATCGCGCAGGGAGTGAACGACCTACGCACCAAGCCGTGCATCCGGGCGAAAAAGGCTCAAAGACTGCTAGGCCTTATGGCCTCAACGACGGCTGTGGTCCCTCACGCCAAGTTAAAGTTCCGGTCCCTACAGTCGTGGCTTCTGCACGAATTCGACGCGCTCCGGGAGAGTCAGTCCAAACGGCTAATTCCGTCCCCGGAGCTGAGGGACCAGCTGGTGTGGTGGACGACACCACTCAACGTGACAACGGGGAAGAGCTTCTACCCCCCGCAACCCTCGTTGCAAATATTGACCGACGCAAGCAACCTCGGCTGGGGGGCTGCCTGCGGGACTCTCACGGTCAACAACCCTTGGTCGCCTCAGGAGATGGTGCACCACATCAACTACTTGGAGCTACTGGCCATTTGGAAGGCCCTCCGTTCCTTCGAGAACATGCTCATGGGCAAGGCGGTCCAAGTGGCTTCGGACAACACCACGGCTGTGGCGTACCTGAACAAGCAGGGAGGAACACGATCCACCACCCTTCTTTACCTCGCCGTGCAACTCTGGGAGTGGTGCCTAGAGAGGCACATTTTCCCGATTGGAGTGCACATTCAGGGCAAGCTGAATGTCCTGGCCGACCATCTCAGCCGCCTCACCTCGACGACCCACGAATGGGAACTGAACGACGAGGTGTTCCAGTCGCTTTGCAAGGCCTGGGGGACTCCGGACATCGACCTCTTCGCATCGGAGTCCAACATGAAATGCCACAGGTACTGTTCCAGGGCGGGCATCGGTGTTAACTCCGAGGGCGATGCCTTCATGAAACGGTGGGATCAGGACTATTTCTACGCTTTTCCCCCGTTTCCCCTGGTCCAGAAGGTCCTCACCAGAATGCTGCAGCACAGGACCAGAGCCATCCTGGTGGCCCCAGCATGGCCTCGCCAACCATGGTTTCCGCTGCTGTTGCGCATGTCATTTCAGTATCGCACGCTACTGGAGTCACCGACGCTCCTCCAAATGCAGCAGGGCCAGCTCCACCACTCGGACCTGCCCAGCCTCCATCTCACCGCATGGAGGATAACCCCAGACTGTCCAGGATCCTGGAACTAGCAAGGCGCCCTTCCACAAGGAAGTCCTACGCTTCCAAATACAGACGCTTTCGTGCTTTCCTGGCATCTCAGCAGACCCCCCTCTCGCAGGTGGAGCTGCAGGACGTCTTGACCTACCTCCTCCATCTGGCGGAGTCTGGCCTCAGCATCGCCTCCATCCGAGTACACCTCGCAGCGGTGGTGGCTTACTCTCCAGCTGGCTCGCCCGCTTCTGGTGCTTTTCGCGACCAAACGGTGAAACGTTTCCTCAAGGGATTGCGGAACGCCTTCCCGCCGGTCAGGATTCCGACGGCCCAATGGTCACTCTCTACCATCCTTAACGCGCTCACCAGGACTCCTTTCGAGCCCATGGCTACCGCGGATGCTCGTCTCCTCACATGGAAGACGGCTTTTCTTGTGGCCATCACGTCTGCTCGGCGAGCTGGTGAGCTGGTCGCCCTGCGGGCGGACGCACCTTTTCTCCAGTTCTTCAATGACCGTGTGGTACTCCAACCGGACATCACCTTCCTCCCCAAGGTGGTTTCCCAGTTTCATATGGCACAGACTATCTCCTTGCCAACATTCTTCCAGAACCCCGCTAACGCCCAAGAAAGGACTTGGCACACGCTGGATGTCAAACGGGCTTTATTGTTTTACACCAGCAGGACAAGGGAGTTCAGGAAGTCGCAATGCCTTTTCGTGGTGTATGGGGGCAAGTCCAAAGGTGAACCCATCTCTGCGCAGCGGTTCTCCAAATGGATCACCTCTACCATCTACTTGGCCTACGAGTCGGCATCGCTGCCCCCTCCACCGCATGTCAGGGCGCACTCTACCAGAGCGGTTGCAACATCCACAGCCTTTCTGGAGGGCACACCGCTTGAGGACATCTGTAAGGCTGCCACCTGGTCCAGGCCTTCTACATTTGTCCAGCACTACAGGGTGGACACCAGAGCCACTGCGGACGCCAGGCTTGGCCGTGTCGTCCTCACTCGGCGGCTCCGGGCCCATCGCCCTTGACAGTTCACCCTGCCTGACCGACATCATGTTCATCATGGGATCATCTCATCCGACTGCCCACCGACCAAGTAAGTGTGAGCTTGCTAATCTCCCATGAGTGTGGATTCACAAACTATACGAAGGAGAAAGTTTGGTTTCACTTACCAGTGATAACTTTCATTCTTCGAGTATATAGTTTGTGAATACACACTACCCACCCTGCCTCCCCTCTTGAGCTGCACGGATGAGATCAATTGGTTTATCCTGTGCTTGGCTTAAGTATGGAACTGAGGTAAAATGGCGCGCGGGCGCCTCAGGGTGGGCGGTACGGTGGGCGGTCTTACCGCCAAAACTTTTGACCAATAGCTTTTCAAGCCTCCGATCGGCCGTTCTGCGCAGGCGCATAACCCATGAGTGTGTATTCACAAACTATATACTCGAAGAACGAAAGTTATCACTGGTAAGTGAAACCGAACTTTCTATTGGTATCTGCCAAGTTACCTCTAACCCATAATTAGATCAGAAGACAGATTGGAGGGCATGTGCTCTTCTAAATAATTGGAATCTAATAGATTTTCTCCTGTTTCACCAGCCCTAGACAGAGTGAATGATTTATCTGTACCATTTTGTTGTCTCAAGAGAAGTTCTGGAATTTGCTAGGATAGAGAAACACTTTTTTAACCACTGTAAGCCTTGAATGAAGATCATAACAGCTTTCAAAGATCCTAGATCTTGCTTAGTGTGGACATCTGTTACCTTTTAAGGAGATAATCAGAGCTGCTCTTGAAGCCTCACTAATATATAGCATGGATTCTAGGTAAAGGTAAAGGTCACCCTTGCTCGAAAGACAGTCGTATCCGACTCTAGGGTTTGGTTCTCATTTCAATTTATAGCCAGAGAGCTAGCGCTGTCTGCATCTGCAGATGTTTTCATGGACATGTGGCAGGCATGCCTAGACACCAAAGTGCATGGAACGTTACCTTCCTACCAAAGTGGTACCCATTTATGTACTTGCAATTTCTTGCTTTTGAATTGCTAGGTTGGCAGGAGCTCACTCTGTCATGCTGCACTCAGGTCTTGAACTGCTGACCTGCCGACCTTCTAGTCATCAAGTTCAGCATCTTAACCACTAAACCACCGCAGTCCTAGCATGGATTCTACCACTGGGTATATTCCGGTCACCATTTTGTATGACACATACCTCTGTCACCTTAGTTTTGTTCCTCATAGTTTCTGCTACTGTACACCCTTAAACTTCCAGTTTTTGTCCTTGACTTAACAGCTCTTTATTTCTTTTCTCAGTCTATCCCACATTTGTTTTGTATCCTCTCCCATTACCATTTTATATGATGTCCTGCTTATATGGCTAGCTTGCCATCTATTCCAGTCATGTGATGAACAGAGAAAACTGAAACAAATGCATCACAATTTCACCACGTCTGTTATTGTGTGCTTATGCAATTCACATTCTTTAGTTTCATAGGATTTATTAGCTATGCTTTTGGCCACTATTGACTCGTTTGAGTACCCTTTTCAGAGGCTGCATTGTGTTAGTTGAATAAGTGCCAATTCCTTGATTTTTTCTTGCATGCCATAAGCATTTCTGTATCTTAGACAACAGTACAAGACAGTTATTATTTTTTAAATAATAGGTGATTGGTGAGAAATGATACAGAGACATAAACACTTTTGAGGTTGAAAGTAGGGACTCACTCACTAGCAAATAAGCCTCTGTAAACTTAATTGGACTTGTATCTGAGGAGCACTTGCACCATTGTGCTGTAAGTGCATTTTTATTTAGTAGAACTGAAGTAGGTTTTTTCAATGTACCGGTGGAAAGGGCTCTTAACATTTCACTTGTAATGCATTTTGGTCCTTTAATATCTATACTCAAATGCACAATATAGCATTTTTTTGTAGATCCAAATTCAAATCTGCAGTACAGCAATGCACCACTGACACCTATATGTAGAGTTTTACTTATACAGTAGTCTTAAAATCTCACAGTGTGTGTGTGTGTGTGTCTATGTAATATAAAATATACAGTAAAATGCCGGATAACGCTAAAACTTGGTTCCACAAGTCTTAGTGTTATCCGGTTTTTAACGTTATCCGATGCATGCATCGGATAACATTAAAATCCTATGGATGAATCACATAATGTTAAAACTCCATAGACATACATTGTAACAAGCACAGGCTTTAGCAAACGTTATCCGATGCGTCCCATAGGATTTTAACGTTATGCGATGCAATTTTTTCCAGATTGCTTAACATTATGCTGTTTTAGCGTTATCTGATGCAAATGTTATCCAAGGTATTACTGTATGTTCTCTCTCTCTCTCTCTCTCTCTCTCTGTAAGTGAGTGTTTTATTTGCCAATTCTCACTGCACATGGGAAAAACTGAATTTTAAATAGTGTGAATTGGTTCTTCAGAATTCAGGCCAGAAAAGTTGAGGTAAGTTTTCATGAGTGTAATTAGGGTGCCCAGCATGCTTAAGTAAAAAGTAGGTGATGCATGACACTTTCACCTTTGTACATCTGTCACTAAGAAAACAAATATAGGCAGGCAGAGCAAGTACAACCTGGTGACATCAATGATCAGTTGGTTCCTACTTTGGGAGGAGAGGCCAAATGGACATTTGGAGCCACTAGTTTTCTGCCCTGGTGGCAGTGGGAACTAGCAAAGTTGTTCAATGGCACGTGCATATTGCTTTTATAGACCATATCTTGTATATGTTCAGTGTGGGGCCTGTCAGGTCCTAATTGAGTTTTATCTAGCAAAAATAAGACTAATATTAAACTAATTTAGTTTTATGTAATATTAAAGCTAAATATAACATCTGGATTTATAACTGCTGCTAGATTTTGTGTGTGAGGTCAAAGGTAGAGAGCAGTCTAGTTCAAACTTTGTTTAAACTTTGGTTTGATATGACATGAATGAACCTCAGATTCAATGTGCTTTGCTTCAACTTCCTTCTGATTTAGGATTCAGCAACAAGGATTGGAAACTTTGTTTTTAACTAATTGCAGTTTATTTTTATGTTCAAATTTGGTAAGACTGTATTTATTATTCAGTTAAGGCTTAGTTAAGCAAGCCAATTTTAAATGGTAATCTCTAATCCTGGCTTATTTTTCAAAATGGCTGTTAAGATTACAGATATCTCTATTTGGGGTTCAGTCATTAACAGTAAATTTCATTTAATTTGAAACTGAACTATAGTTTCTGACCTTTCCTCCAGAGCTTCATGAAAGGAGGAACTAAGGATTGCACATAAAACACTGCACCATAGCTTCGCATTATGTCTGAACCAGACTTACTTAATATTGCCTTAAGGACTGGTGTGTAATTTAACAACAACTTGTATTTCTTGATGTCACACCTCTTATGTCACCTCAGTAGGGTACACAGAAAGAGCCTCCTCGGAAATTGTGGAATTTTGAACCAAAATCAGGCATACCTTGGGCAACGGCCACCTTGTGTCTGCTAATCTTTCTCACACCAGGTCAAGTGAAAGGAACTGCAGAATGAACTCACCAAAAGGTGGCTTCATTTTGGCAGTTTCATGTCTGGCCTAGACATGGAAGAAGCAGTAAAAAACTAGATACTAAAATATTATGGAAACAATATGTTTACATTTTATTTATAGAATTATTTTATAGCTCACTTCATCTGCCCAAATAGCATGTCTAGAATAGCTAACAAATACAATAAAAAATTAAAATTATAGCGCAGCTGAAAAAGAAAAACTTCTGATGAGATAAAAGAAACAGAAATATGTATTACCTCAAAGAGTCAGGTATGAAGGCTGAAAGGGAAGAACATCAGTATTGAATTGTAAGTCATATAGCAGAAAATTGTAATTTTGGAAATGTTTCCTTTCTCTGAAGCATGCATCTACATGAGTAGAAAAAGGAGTAGGATGGAAAATCAATTGAAATTTCTATAAAGCTCCCAGTGGAGTCATAGAGAGTGTTATGAAGATTTAGCGTAAAGTGGGTAGAAAGAATGTTTCCTAACTCTTCTTTTTTTGCACTCGTAGTGCTTATTTGCTTGTACACATGGTTTTAAGATGAAAGTGGGAAAGGTATATTTTCCATGTTTGTTAGACTGAGGCTTGGCTTCATGGATAGTGGATCTTACAGCGCACAAGTAATGAACATGAGTAAATTATGTCAAGTTTTCTATGTTATTATTAAATGACCAGTTTCAATAAATAGTAAGTAAATGTTTAACAGCCTTCTGTGACACAAGAAAAAGACCAACAGAATTTCAGAGGCCTCTCTGAACCCTTTAAAGCACTCCTGAGAAACTTCTTGAAACAAATAATTCTAGTCATAACCATGTTGAGCCAACTGTAAAAGCCAAAGCTCCTTGAAAATCAAAAAGCAGCTTTCTTGGAAAAGGATGCAGGGATTACATTCATAAATCCACAATGGATACAAAATCATCAAGGTATATTAAAAAAGAAGTTAAAATTAAAAAGAAACACCTCTTCACTTTGTAAAATAAAAGCTCTGTTCCTAGTAATATGCTTTTGTGTATAACATATGTTTCCATTAAGAATTCCAGTACAGTATGAAGGAGTGCATTGGCACAGTTATGAAGGAGTGCATTGGCACAGTTATGGCATAATCTCAAATTCTGAAAAATAGAATGTAGAATGGAAATAGCTGATCACTGTATTTTAAACTACAGTTTAAGTGGGGCTGTAGCTTGCTTGCTTTATGGCAATAATTTGGGATATCAGTTTGATCTTATGCCTGGTTTTCCCCCATCATGTGCTACTTTCAGTGGTAGTTCAGGGGTACACAGAAAGAGCCTCCTTGAAGATTGTGATATTTCTGAACCACAATTGGGCGTACCCTGCTAACAGCAACCTCGTCTTGTCGGTTAATTTTTTTGCACACTAAACCAGGCGAAAGGAACTGCAGAATGAACTCACCATGACATTCTTTAGATGGTGCTTTTGCCTAACTAGAAACTGAGCAATAGGCAGTGGACCTACTTCTGTCCCTGAGATGAAGCTGAAAGTGAAAATTGTCTCATAAACATGTAACAAAATTATAAATTGGATTTCTTATTATCACTATCAGAAAAATCAGGAAATGCACTGAAGTTAGGGAGAAATGAAAAAGTTTGTCTTACTAATGTACACTGTAGCAAGGTCAGTAATACCTAAACACATCCCCGACATTTTCACCACATCTCTAATGAGTTTGTGTTACCTTATTCTTATTAACATTAAAGAAATTATTCCAAAGAACCATTGTCCTTTGTTGATGCTGTGTCTAGAACTGTGTTTCCCGACCTTTGGCTTTTGGACTTCAATTCCAAGAAGCCTAAGTCAGTTCCCCAAAGCACTGATCAGCCAATGTACTGACTTAGGCTTCTGGGAATTGAAATCCCCCTGTGGGGTGTGTGCCCCATGTTGGGATCCACTGGTCTAGAAGGTGAAGCTTGTGGCTTAAAGGGTAGGCTTAAGGGTTGCATTTTGTTTTCTACAGTGTGAAATATCTCTAGGAACCCACTGGCAGAGGTCATCCAGAAGTTGGTTTATCATCACACAAACTATTTTACACACATGTTGCTTTAATTACTCTGTAGAGAGTGTTTTGGGAATAGTTTTGAAATGGATGTAGATGAACAAAGAGACAAAAGTGTTCTCTTTTTCCCCAAATAAAGGATTTTACCTGCAATTCAATATCATCTCTTGCTCTGATAAAATATATGATTTTCAGATTTATTTTTACATCACCTCTTTTGGTTTGTTCTTCTACTAAATGAGTATTTTGAGATCATGACCGTAGTATATCTTATCAGTTTTCCCATACAAGGTTGTCATTCAGTGATATTCTGTAGTTGTATTGAACAGGCAGTAGCATATACAACTGATTCTCTTTGCTTTTTACCTGTAGCTCCTGTCTACCTAATACAGCCTTTTCCAATAGAGCAGGTTGGACTATTGAGTCTGTATGGAGGTTTTATTGAAAAGGGTTGCAGATTGGAAAAAGGGGTCTTGCTCCAGTGAGTGGCATATTACCAGTAAATCCTCTGGAATTGTATTTTTTATTAGTTGATGGAGCCTGGAAACGTATTCACTATTGGAAGATGAAAAACTATAGGTCTTGAGTCAGACAATCATGATTTGTGGACTGAAGTAGAAGTTTTGTTTTGATTTGATTGCACTGTCCATTGATAGGATCCAATGCTGACTACAGCTATAATGTGCAATTTCCACTGTTCAATAGCAAATGATAATTTCATACTTCAACTGACCTAAATAGTTGAAAGTTAACCAACTTAAATGGACAAGCCTGTTTCATAGAAGGAGCCCAAGTTCTTGGATTTTTGGAATGAGCTGTATAAGTTGCTGGCTGTCCATGTGTTCTATCAAAGTCATTTATGGGGGGAGACAGAGGGAGAGATAAAGAAAGAGAGAGAAAGGTATCACTTCCATCACTGCTGTTCCACATGGTTGTGCTACGGCCGTAACCAGGGAGCATGGAAGAAGGGCACACACCGTACAGGTGCTTTTGGTATTCAAATACTATAGCCATATGGATCTGTGCCAGTGAGAGTCACAGCATGTACACATGAGCACATAGGTTGCAGTAACAGATGATTCCCTGTGCAACTGTATTTTCTGTGCTTAGTGTTGTGTTCACTGTCTGAGTCACCAAGGTTTCACAACCCTGGTAAATGCCGGTAGAGTTATTTTTATAGTAAACTGATACCTTTGAAACAGGGCTAAACTCCATGAGCAATGAAGAGATGAAACACGTCTGCCCACATAAATCTGTGCTGGTGACAGAGAATGCTTTGGTGACAAGCTGTAACTGCAGGGAAATGTAGACTGAATGCATAACCTATGATATTGGGTTTGCTAAATGTCATTATTGGTCAGAAGAGTAGGAGGTACTTAAAATGGAATGCAGTCAAAGCTCACTGCACTGTCAGGTAGTTTGGGCATCTCTCTCACATTCTTTTTAAGACACTACTTACGTGTGAATCTGCATTTTTAATATAGATGTGACAGTAGGCTATTCTCCATGAACAGGGTTTCAAGTGGATAGAGAAATTGTTCAAGGGTTTAGACTATCAGATGGTAAGATTGCCTTCCTCCCTGCCTCCATAGAGGTGATAACCAATTTGCTGCTTGGTGAATTCTTGAAAAGAAAATGCAACCTAAGTAAAATGGGATAAGAAGTGTGGGATGTAATAGCAGCAAATTCTTTGAAGGCAGTTCTTTTAGTACCAAACCATGATTTCATGCTCTGATTTCCAAGGAGCTCCCCAGTAGTGGACTGTACCTTTACAGACAATAAAGACAGTGTTATTTCCTGATCTATGAGTTTCATTTTTGTAGCACAGCTAACCATGTAAAATGTAATTAGATTTGGAAGGTAATTACCCTGGAATATTGCTCAATCCTTTTCAGTAGTCCTAGATTTCCATTCACATCTTTTGCGTAAAGTTTTTTTTAACACAAAAAACATGTCTTTATTAACAGCGCAAACCAAGATTACTAAAGAATTTAGGGCAAGGTAGGCAAATTCGGGCAGTTTGGGTCAGAGTGTATCCCCTGAAAATGTCATGGACTGACGTATAAAAAAGTTGGGGATTTCATAACTGGGAGGGGAGAGACTCTATTTCCCCATCCTCTTTAAATTAAGCCACTTGGTTTTAAAGTAAAACTAGGGGTTTCTCCCTGCTGCGCTGTCCAATTTCAGTGCCACAGCAGAATATTTGGCAGTGGGAGCAGGGTGCAAAAATGTGAAGAGGCTTCAGGTTATCCATTCCTGGTTTAAATGGTATTTTATCATGCGTTCCAAAGTGACCTCTGATGAGCTTTCAAGGAGCTGAAACCATGTTCTTTTAGGGAGACTTCAGTTCTTCCAGGGAGATAAATATTTGTAGAAAGGTCACTTCCTAGAAAGATCTGACAGTGCTACCATCTGGAAGTAGGCATGGGAGGTACTTCTGTTTCATGAGTTAGATTCATGCCTTGTATGAAAAAGTAAGAATTTGAGCAACAATTTGAGTAGGAGCAATTAAAATTAGTGGTTAAAGTTTCAGCATTTTGCACTTATATACTCAACTGGACTTGCAACTTCTGTAGTAATGTTGGAGATGAGATTGCGCACATAGGCCCCACTCCTTACCTCTCTTAGGAGTGAGGTAGAGCTTCATGCAATGATCTGGAGCTCCTGATCATGGAAACTGTAGGTAGGTGTTTCTGCAGACATTCACAAGGAATGTACAGGGTAGCCTGTAAGTCCCCATTGAATCTTTTTCTAAATTTGCCACTTATTGTATCCAGGGTGTCATCAGTATTCTTGCCACTTATTGTATCCAGGGTGTCATCAGTATTCTTGCACTCATGTACCCACGTACTTGTCACAATACTCTCTTCAAGTGTACATGGGCTGAAATCAGCCATATTTCTCTGGATAAAAGAAAAAAAATGATTACATATGGATTGGTAGGGACTTACAGGCCACCCTGTGCAAGCTCTGCCTTACTTCTATTCGGTGGGGTACACAGAGAGAGACTCTCCAAAGGTTGTAATATTTTTGAACCACAATCAGGTATACCCTAGGCAATGGTCACTTTGTGTCCACTAATCTTTCTCCCACTAGGTCAGATGAAGGGAACTACAGAATGAATTCACCACAAGGTGGCTTCATTTGAGCAATTTCATGTCTGGCCTAGACACAGAAGAAGAAGAAACTTCTAATTGGTGAGGTGACATGTGGAATTGGGCTTAAATTTCCCCATCACCGTTACAGTCCCACCTACTTTCAGGCTTAATGCCTGAATAGGCTTCTGTCTCCATTGCAAGCAATCCTCCTAACTGTTTCTTGAGAGTGGGGTAGGGAGTAAAGAATAATGAAATGGCATCCTTTTGATTAGTCATATTACCTAAAAACCAGCCCTTATTTCCATTAGAGGGAGCTGCTGATTGCTCTGTTTTCCCAATGAAAGGGGACTGAGGCATACCTGTTGCTCAGTTAGGAAAAGGGCTTGGAGAAATGGTTACCAGTGAGTAGGTATAACTCCACGTCGTTGTTTTTAAAGTGGGGAACATTTGACCTTCTGTAGACACTGAAAAGTTCTCTGCCTTTCTTAGAAAGAGAGAGAGAGAGAGAATGTGGGTTGAGCCTGTTCTCTTCTTTCCAACTGCACTTTTTAATGAGTGTGTCTAGAGGTCTGGCTTGGTTGTCCATTGTTGTGGAAATAAATAACTAGCCAAAGAGCTGTTGTAGCAACCTGTTTTTGAAATATTGAATACAGCTGGCAGGTTCAAAGAATGGCTGACCCACAAGGTTGGCAAGCTGCCAGAAGGCTTATATAGCTATCAAGTGCAAGACTGAGCTCTCACACCTCTTTGCACCTGCTGCCGGAAAGCTTTTCCCACCCATGTGCAAAACGTAGAGAGGGATTTGGAGACAGCTGCTACCCAGTGTAGTGTGGCTTGCCTGTCTTGATAGGAACATAGATCCTTGGATCTCAGTGTATTGACTTAGTCCAGACATCAAAGTAAACCACTTAACAAGAGTCAGAGTGGAACCCTCTAAAACACAGTTTGAGCTTTCAAATCTGTAGGCAATTGTAGCCTAGACCCGTGATGGCAAACCTTGGGTTTGCTGTGATTCATCCAGCCCACACCACCCTCATCGCTCCCAGAAGCAGAAGTAAAATGCGCCCGTACAATGAGGGTGGCGCGGGCTGGATGAATCGCAGCAAACCCATTCATGTGGATTCATGGGGGCTTGGGCTTCTGGGAATTGAAGTCCAAGAACATCTTGAGTGCCAAAGTTCACCATCACGGGCCTAGACCCTTCTTCCCATTACAGTGTTTTCCTATCTTTCCTGATTTATACAGAATTCAAAGATATTATCCTTGCCTAGTTTAGCAGTCAATGGTTATTGGCAGAGTGCTTGGCACTGAGTGCATGGTAGCCATCTTCCCTTGTGGGAAAAGTCCCTAAGTTTTGAGTTTATTCAGCTTGTGCTTGCTTATCATGTGGCCTTTGCCAACTATCCACCTCTCAATCTGTTTCAAACTCCCTGTAAAATTTTCTCAAACATTTGACATAAACTACTGTAAAACACATTTATTCTCCAACGTTCTTGCTTTCCTGCCCCCCCCCTTAAATCCTGGACCTGTACACGGCTGCACCTGTTCATCCAATTGGTGTAACTGTCCTCAAATATTTTTCTGGCCAATTGCCATATGTTGCTTTTCCCAGCATGTGTTCTACACAGTTGTTTTGCTCAGAGCATTGTCTGCTTTCTAACTGCCCAGCCTAACTGCATTGGGCCTGTTTTACTTGGGAACAACAGAAGTGCTTGTGTGATGGGGGGAAAGAAGTTCCAAACCACTGCTAGACAAAGCCTTTATTAGAACCAACCAAAATGCCTCAAGAGTGTGTAGGCTTTTGAGTTCTTCAGAATTAATGCTAAATGTTGTGACCACAAGGTTTCCAATCAGATGGAGATGGGAGACAGTGAATCTGTTACTGTAGCCCTTGTTTTTTATACTACCTACCAGTACTTTCTAAGAACTCAAAAGTCTGTGTGTTTTGCTCGTAGCTTTTTGATTGACCCTTGTAAAGACATAGTCTAATTGAAGATTTTGGATTTCTTTTAGATATATTTCCTTGCATATTTGCACTATTCTCTGAAATCTCTGGATTTTTTTTCAGGCTAGGCAGGAATCTTGAGAAGACAGTAGGTTTTTTTTTTTTGCATTAATGTCTCTTGTCTGTCTGCAAAGCAGTTACACCAGTAACCAACAGCTTCACCTTGCAACAGTTTTCCAGAGATCTTGCTGGTTTTGTGATCTGTATTCTGAGAGTGGCAAAGTCATTTTTGTGAAGGAATCAAGGCCACTAAACAAAACATGCCCCAATCCTTTTGCTTTGTTTTGATCAAAGTGTTTAAAATTAACAAGCAACATCCCTCGCCTTCCTGCCGTTGGCCGGTTTTGATGGGAGGGAGGAGGATTGTGTTGAACTTTTTCTGATTGCTTAACTGAGAGTTGTTATTGCTATTGTATTATTTATATTCTGTACTTCTTGCTTTTTCTATTGTATTTTGTGTGATTGTATTGTATTTTTCATTTTGTTGTATGGCCGCCCTGAGTTGTCCTGTGCTTGAATAGGGCACAATATAAATTATTATTATTATTATTATTATTATTATTATTATTATTATTATTATTATTATTATTATTATTATTATTATTATTATTATTATTATTATTATTATTATTATTATTATTATTATTATTATTATTATTATTACTACTACTACTACAATATGTTGATTTCTAGCACTAGACAAGAGTGATTTTAATGAAATTATTGGATAGTCTCACAATTTGTTTCTCTTTATTGTCTCAGCCATACATCTGAAGATGCCTCTTCTTGAAAATTGTGACACACACACACACATCTCTCTGCTCTCTTACAGATTTCATGTCTAGCTTGCCCTTGGATACCTGAATGACCTTCTCAGCAATAGATCTGTGATCTAGTTTTACATAGCCTTGCTGGACACAGCAAAGTCCGGAAATCCAAAAGAGGTTCAGCTGAAGCTGAATATATACTCAGCTCAGTGGGTTAGGTATCTGTGGAGCCAGAAGTTGGGAGTTTAGTTTCCAACTGTGCCTCCTGGGAGAAGAGCCAGCCTTTGTGTCTTAGGGTAAGCTGCACAGCCCCAGGGCACACACACACACACACTCCACCCCAAGAAGAAGAGAATGGTAAACCACTTATGAGTACTCTTCCTAGGTATTTTTGTAAACATCATAAGTCAGAATAGACAGCATAGTTTAGAGATGGACAGTGAAATCACTAGCATATGATGGGGTGAAAAGCTTGGTAGATAATACCCATTTCATCGCTTACTTTGCACTGTGAGCAGGGTGAGGAGGTTGTCTTCAGATCCAGTCCCTCCAAGAGCTACATTGAGAGCTTTCCAGATTTGAAGTCATCACTTTTGGAGCTGTTTGTCCACACTCAGATTTAGCTAGTACCAGAGTTTAGTAGAGTTCAGTTATGTGTAAGATGACTGGAGGGGTTTGAGAATATGGATCAGCCTTCACTCATTTTACTGCTCCCTTGAATAAATTTGCCATAGAAGAACCCCTTGTAGAGTTTGACACATGGGAAATAGCTGTAGTAGCCCATCACCACAAAAGAGCCAGTTCAGCTATGTAGTTAGAGACTTACAAAAATGCTCAGTATAGTATCTTCAGGGTCTGTAGTCAAGAAGCACCCACAAACCATTCACTGAGACTTATTTCAGAGAGCCTTGTCCAGAGAGCTTTGCTTATTTGCCTGAGATCTGGCCTCAGTTCTGAGATTTTCTATTTTTATTTTTTGGGGGAAGAGAAGCACTGACTTTAATTTAACCCTGGCAACAGTGATATGGTGTGAAAACGTTTTACTATTAAACCCCAGCACTTCATTCTGAGTTTTGGGGAGCCTAAAAAATAGAATTAGGGAAAATAGCTTTTCATTAAATATCTCTGATGCTGGGTCTGGTTATCACTGATGTAACTTTACACAATAGGATTTTGCCAATTGGTTTCTCCATGTGGAACCAAATATCTTTTCAAGTAAAAATCCTGAGAGCATAAGATTAAGTGTAAGTTTCTTGAATGTTTCCTCTCCAGATAGTTGATTTAGATAATTCAGAATAGACTTAGTTTATCTAATAACCCAAATTGTCTATAGTTTGCAGGATAAGGAATAATGATGACTGTTTCATGAAAATTACTTCCCCTCAACATATTACAGATATGTTTGTGTGTAGGAAAGATGCCCTAGATTTGATCATGAGACCAAAGAAGCAGAGAAGTATAATCAGTTTTGTCACTTTCTAAATGTGTTCTGCCTAACATTTAACCCAGATTATTCGAACTTCTGTTTTTTGCTGTATTGAAAAATAAACAAAAGGAAAGTTACTGCAAGAAATGTAGGATTATTCCATTATTGTGCAGTGTAACATGTCCTGTTAATGTTGTGTTACCTCTACACTTAGATTGTCCATGAAGGAATCCAATTCATACCAGTAGGGTTAAGTTAGTTATAACATAATGCATATTGAGTTCTCTGGAAATGTAGTATGATTAGCTCAGATCTAAGCAAGTAATTGGAGAGGTCTAGAATGTGTTCCATGTTCCATGATTAGGCTAGCTAGATCAAGGCATATATAGAGAAGTTTGGGCGAGCAGATTTTTGTGTATCTGAGGAGGCTCACATCTATTAAAAGGCCCTTCTCATATCTGGAACTGAAATATTAGAAGAAAATGAGAGGTTGTTCACTATCCTGGAGATGTTTACCTAGGATCTAAATACTTGCATTGGTTTTTAAAAAATCATGTTCTATGCTCTGACCTTGTCATATGTCTTAAAAAAGAGATGATTTGCCTCCCTATGTGGTGCCTGTAATGAGATGTTGTTCATCTCTCTCTTGCTAGCTTTTTCACCACCTGAAACTGTGTCCTGGAAGGTTTCCCAATGCTGCCGAGCAGATATTGAGAGCATGTGGGGCTTTGCTGTTGAGGGGAGGGGTGTGTGTCACCTCTTCCTGGTTCCTCATTCTGGCAGCCTCAAGTGCCACCTAGAATCCTGGCTTCAGATTGCAGAGTGGAGCATAAGTCTATAAATGAATAAAATGTTTAAAGACTTTCAGGCATTTGCTGTGAGGTCAGAGCAGGTCTTGTGCAACTGCTCCTTTAAAATAACAATTAAGCCAGTGATGGCAAACCTTGGCACTCCAGGTGTTCTTGAACTTTTATTCCCAGAAGCCCTGATCAGCAGGAGTACTGACTTGGGTTTCTGGGAATTGAAGTCCAAGAACATCTGGAGTGCCAAGCTTCATCATCACTGAATGAAGCCATTCAGCTAAATTTGTCTTTTGAGTTTTCAGCAGGGAAACTACCTATCTAGATATTAAAACTTTCCTTTCCTTTTGAAACATAAATAAAATGTGCAGACACATACCCACTGTGTTTAGAATATTAGTTTTATTTGTGTGTTTTTGGATTTGAAATAGCGACCAAAATATATTATATCTTTTTTTTAAAATGCAGAAAATCATATTTGTATTTGTTTTTCATGATAGAAGTGTAATGCAGTTTTTAAAGAGGTAGATAAAAAGTGTCTTTCCAGAGGGCTCCTTCACACTCTAGCTACTAGACTTTAACATAGTGTCATTGAATCATTTTAGAATTCAAAAAATATTGTGAACGGATTGACTTCTTGGTGGATGGCACTGAACCGAAGGTAATCAACTAGGAAGTTATTCTTGGAGGAAGGGAAACCATTTTGCTGTTGAAATACAAGATTTGTACATTCTTGTCAAACACTTCCTTCACAGCAGTCTTCATGTTTAATGAAGTTTGACCCACAAAAGCTCACATTTAAATACAAGAGTTAGTCTTTAAGGTGCTACAATGTTTTTTTTATCTTTTTGTTATTGTTTTGTTTACTCTCTGGTATAATTTATTAAAAGCTCTGCTAATTTTATAGCTCCTTTTCATGCAGTAGTTATCCTGGGTGATAGCTCCATGTGAAATAACTCAAGAGCATGCAGGTTTTTGCTGTTGAATTCTTATCCATGTGCTGCTGCTTCACATTGCTTCCTCCAGGGTAAAAGATGACATGTGAGCCCTGTGACTTACGTAATTGAAGTGGCTCAGAGAAGTATAACAGCTTGATTGATCTTAATACAACCAGTTTTTACTTTACCAGTTAGGCACAATCTTAGGGACACGGTTGTTTTGTTTTGCTCTACAGCACTTATTATGCTTGGTGAATCTTTGAGCTTATGACAGGCAGGGATTTTGAAAATAAATCCACTGGGATCCAAAACAAGACTTTTTATTTACTCAAGTTTCATGTGTAGTCTTGCAAAGAAGAGGAAATTTATTACTAGCTCTTTGTCATACCCCTCTCATCTAGTGATCCTCCCACCCACTCCATTTAAGCATAAAAGATCACTGGGAGATTCTGCTTTGTTTCTGCATTCACTCCTTGCCCTGTTTATATCCATTTGCCCCAAAGAGCAGTCAGTTATGCTTCAACAGGCTGAGGTAAATTCATTCCTGATGCTTTCCATGCCCATTTTCAGTATGCTTACAACTGTGAAGAACTTAGCCTGGTACAAAACGCTTGTGCCAAACTGCAGCTGGTGTATCAGTATAACATTTCCCACAAATACATGAGAAACACTCAAAGTATCTGTGAGTGAAATTGTTGAATTTTGGTAAGTGATGTCACTTTAGATCAGGGTTTCTCAACCTTGGGACCACAGATATTCTTTGCCTTCAGTTACCAGAAGGCTCAATCAGCAGGTGCCCTAACTTGGGCTTCTGGTAATTGAAGTCAACGAAGATCTGGACACCCAAGGTTGACAAACCCTGCTCTAGATGATTTCTTACTTGATTTTCTCTGGTCCTATCCCCACCTCCCATTCTATAGTGGCCACTTCTTTAAAACAGGTGCGACATGTGATCCAGACTTTTAGTATAGAGAGATAATTTATATGTGAATTCTTGCCTACCATTTACTTTTGCTTACTTGAACTGTACCCTTCATTTAAGTAAAATAAGGAAAGTAGTATGCTTCCAATGTTTGACAGAAGTACTTGGACAACTGAAGTGAATCAAAATAATAGAACAGCCATTTTTATATTCCAGAGTTTCCTTAGATCTAACATAGTTTAATAAATACAGCATTATACAATATGTTTGATTAAATATGCCTCTGACGTATAAATTCATTAATGTTATTTTTACTGCTAGATAATTAAAGAAAAGAATGTCTGCAGCCTGGTAAATAAAAAAATATTTTAAGATAATAGAGTTATGTGTATGTTGTATTAGGTTTGCTGTAATCCCAGGTTGCGTTTTTGTTGTGCAGATCACTAAAATTAATCATGCAGAAATAATTGAAACTTCTGTGTTATTTTCTTCTGCCTTAGATTTGTTCTCTGAAAGTTTCCAGGCTGAGGCTTGGAGAAACCAGCCGTCACCATTGAGCCCAGCAGCTGGAGCGGCAGCGAAAGCCCTGCCGAGGACATAGAAAGAATGAGTGATTCTGCAGATAAACCTATTGACAATGACGCAGAAGGTGTCTGGAGCCCAGATATCGAGCAAAGCTTTCAGGAGGCACTAGCTATATATCCCCCATGTGGAAGGAGGAAAATCATATTGTCAGATGAAGGCAAAATGTATGGTAAGTTGCACAGGTGGTGCCATTTTGAAAACAATGCATTCCACATGATGTAAAGTCACCTGTGCGTGGAGGCAACAGACCAAAGTCCTGGGGTGGGGGGGAATTGACAGGACTTCTAATGAAGTTGGATATTGTTTGCTGTTTTGAATCAGAAAGAGAAGATTAAATATAATCCTGTTGGTTTGATTTACTGTAACACTGCAGAAAAATCCCAGTCAATTTAATAGCATACAGAATATTTTCAGAGAATTAGTTTTAAAACACCGTGATATATGTTGGATTGTGTTGGTGCTCCATTTTTCTATTTGGCTGTGATTGAGCTGGAAAAGTTTCTGAAGCATGTATGACAAACTGTGATAGTATCTTCATCACTAAATCTTCACCAGGAGCATTAAACAGTTTCAAAATTCTCAAGATATTTAATGAATACAGAGTATCAACATTTAACAAACATATGAGCACTTTGAAAAGACAAGCTCAAACTTCTACTTTGCAATGTGTTTGTGAGAAAGCATGGGATGTATAAAGAATTGTGGTCTAAAAATATGTTTTTGTTTTGTTGTTCCCTGACTCCCAGAGTCAGTTTCATGGAGCAACTGCAAGATCTTCAACTTTGGCTGCCATAAATTACCGAATGTGCTGATGGTATTTCATAACCATATTGTATTTGATATTTATCCCATCTAGGGATAAGTTGTTTTTACTTTTAGCTCTCTCCATGTTGCACCAGCTAATCTGATTTTGGAGAATTAAGATGCTTTCCCCAGCCTCCCCCAAGCCTTTCCCTTTCCGAAAATAAAAGTTTTAAAAATTGCTGACTGCGGAGTTTGAGTGCTGGCTTCTCTCATTGTGGAAAGCAGATGGCAGGTTGCGGCGCTCTCCTTTATCCTCCCCTAATCACTGAGTGTTTAGTGATTTTGTCCTTTGTGCAGCTGGGCTTTCTAAGCGATAAGGACCCCTTTCTACCTGATGAATCCTTTCCCTGAGTGCTAGAGAGGAACTTAAGTGTGCCACAATTGCAAATATGTTTCATACAATGGGGTGCTTTGTCTGGCTCTGCCCCCCGAAAAGATTCAGTAGGAATCTGCCCAGCAAAGTAGCATGCACTGTAAGGAGAAAGCAGATGGTACTGCAGCTGCCACCAGCTGTGTACCCCCCTCCCTCCCACCTAGTTCTGGTTGGATGATGTAATGGAAACAAGGGGGAAAAACATTCTTTCTGTGGTATTGGAGTCTCTCACAGCCTGCCAGTGTCATAGAGAGGGAGAAACAGACCTTAAGGCGTTAGTTTGCAGCTGTCATGTGACCCTTGAAGCCAAATGAAACATCATGTCTGGAAAAATAGGCTAGCGATGAAGCATCTCAGCTGTGTTTGGCCTGAACTTTCTAGGTCTTTCTTCTTTTCCCCCTCCCCCTTCATTTGTATCAACTGCCACAGTTTTCCTTCTTCACATGCCTCCCCCGCTCCTTTCATCCTAGTGTAGTTTTCCTGGGTGGTGTTTCATTCATTTCTTTTGCGTGATTGGTAGCAATGTTTTCCCATGGTGAATTTCAGGAAATTAGTGCAATGTGGCTTTTTCATGCCCTGAAGATGAAAACAAAAAGATATGCAAATAGGATTAAGATATAACTCAGGATCCCAATTATTTACAATAATAATATAGTAAAGTTAAAGTTATCCCTTGCTCGAAAGCTAGTCATATCTGATTCTATGGTTCTGTGTTCTTTTCTGTTGGTAGTCAAAGAGGCAGTGCTGTCTACATCTGCAGACATTTCTGTGGTAATGTGAGAGGCATGATGGGACACCGGAGTGCATGGAATGCTTCCCATCAAAGTGGTACCTATTTATCTACTTGCAATTTCTTGCTTTCGAACTGCTAGGTTGGCAGGAGCTGGGACAGACAACTGGCATCACTCCATCATGCAGCACTCAGATCTCGAACTGCTGACCTGCACACCTTCCAGTCATCAACTTATGAGTTTTAACTACCTAGCCACTGCAGTCCCTTAAATAATATAAATAATAATACAGTAATACTAAACGATAACACTAAAACTTGGTTCCACGAGTCTTAGCGTTATCCGATTTTTAATGTTATGTGATACATTTATCACACATAGTTAAAAAAGTTCCAGCTTTCTTTGGGCGAAGCCGGGGGTGAGTGCACCTGCCCACTTTCCCCCAAACCAAGCCAGGGATCACAGCATTTGATCCCCGGCTTGGTTTGGGGGTGCGCGTGGGCACACCTGCTTGCTTTCCCCCAAGCCAAGCCGGGGATCATAGCATCTGTGATCCACAGCTTGGTTTGGGGAAAACCGCATGGGCGCTCCCATGCGCATTCCCCCAAACAAAGTCTGGGATCAGACGCTGTGATCCCCAGCTTGGTTTGGGGGAAACCATGCGGGCACGCCTGTGTGCATTCCCACAAACCAAGCCGGTTATCAGACACTGTGATTCCCAGCTCCTTGGGGTGAGAGTGCGTGGGTGGGCTCTCACCCCAAGGAAATGGGTGGCCTGATGCTCAGACTGCCCGTTTCCTTGGGGTGAGAGCGCACCCACACGCTCTCACCCCAAGGAAACCAATGGTCTGACACTCAGACTGCCCATTTCCTTGGGGGGTGGGGGTGCGGGCGGGCTCTCACCCCAAGGAAACCGGTGGCCTGATGCTCAGACCACCCATTTCCTTGGGGGAGAGATTGCGCATGCGCTCTCACCCCAAGGAAACCAGGGGTCTGAAGCTTGGCTCTACGGAGGCCCCCTAGCCCCCCCCCGCAAGGGGGCATCCAGAGATCTTTGCCCCAAAGCCGGCAGGGCTGGTCTCTAGCCCTGTGGGCTTTGGGGCAGAGATCAACATCGGGGAATTTGAGGGAAACCTTTGCATCGCACAACATTATCTTAACATTGTGTGGTGCAAAAGTGTTCATCAAATTCCCTGACATCCGATTTTAGCGTTGTCTGATGCATTCGTTATCCGAGGTATTACTGTGTACTATTATGTAAATATGTCAGTTTACTATATCAAGCATACATTTTTATTTCAGTACTGTAATACCAAATAACTGCTGTACACAATGGTGTTTGTTTTTAAAAAGTCTGTCCTTAGGTGTTGCTGGGCTTTTATACCATGTTAATTACATGTCCAGATTGCAGGTGAACTTTGATTTAAGGTACTGCCTTACTTTGGAGGAGGAGAAGTGAGAGCACTCTGGGGAAATGCAGATGGCTATGTTAGTGCAATTTATATCCTGACTCTCCCTCATTGGATGAACTCTTGTTTTCGTTCATCAAGCTGAGCACTGCTTTATAGTGTTTGAGGATTTATTGAACCCATGCTATGTTTTTGAGGACTTTATAATAGAGTCTTGTAGCCCTAATAGCATAATTGTTCTCCAAGGAACTGCAAATCAAAGCATCATAAGCATTTTTGATCCCATGCAGAATAATAATAAAGGAGAAAAAGTGCCTAAATTAGTATGATTATTTACAGCAGAGACATTCATTTATTTCAGTTTCCAGAAAGTCAGAGATATACTGTAATTTGACTGCCACCCATGAACCTTGCAAGTCAGAAAGTCAAAGATCATATCAGGCCATTGTCTAGTAGAAATGGATTTTGAACAAGTTGAAACCTGCAGCAGATTATGGGAAGTGGAATAGTAGCTTTTGGGGTTTATTAATATATTTGCATAGAGCAGGAGTTCCCAAACTTTCATGCCGAGGGCCAGTCACGTGGTTCAGTGGGATGGTCACATGGTTGAGCAGGCCAGTAATGTGATTCCTCCAGCTGGAAGTGGAAGTAAAACATGCCCACACATGCACAATCACTGCTGTAAAATGCATCCACGGCTGTTGTAAACTCATTTATAACAGCCAATGGTGCATTTACAGCAGTGTTTGCACATGCGTGGGTGCATTTTACTTCCACTTCCAGTAGTGGTGAGGACAGCACGGTGCCACAGACTGGGACCATCCCACAGGCTGTAGTTTGGCCACCCCTGACATAGAGGATGAGCTAAATAATTTTTAAAAATTCACTGTGTTTTCTCTTCAATTTAGCTGACATGAAATATTTGTAGAAATAACAGTAACAAACAACAGTTAGCATTGTCCATACCTAAATTTAAAGTGAAGCATACAGTTTTAGGGCTGATTCCTTCTGTATTCCTTGTGGTTGTTTCAGAATTCTGGACATGCCTCATGATGTGGTATACCTTGACACATATAGGCCACATATAGTTACCTCTTGGCTTCTTGATGAAAACCAAAATTTTCACTTGATAGCCTGTTAATTGTGTTGTATTGTACTCCTGTCCCTAATCTTTTATTCCTCACTCTCTTAAATACCCTAGTAGACACAAAACTGACAGAATACAGCAATGATTTGTAATGACTGTTGATTAGTATTGAAGATGAAATTACAAATGCAGAAAGTAGAGTTACACATTAGAATAATTGTGACTATACACATGGTTATGTAACTTTAATTTTGACAGTAAATTTTTATGGATTTTCTGCACATCGGTCATCAGTCCGAATGGAGATGACAATAAAAACACAGGAAACAGAGATTTGGAAGGGTAGTTACACATGAAATAGAAAAGATCCTAAAGAGTCAGGGAGTATCACTAGAGTAAGTTGGCAGCAAAAACTCTTTGGTATGTCAGTTAATGTTTCCTTTCTCCCAAGAACTTTAATACAAGCAATCTGGTCTTTTATCATTAAGACTGGGAAGTAAGGATTTGAATATGTCAAACTAAATAAAATGAAAATGAAAAACAAGAGTCAGGACATTGTGACACCTTAATGACTCACTGCTATATTTTAGTGTGAGCTTTCATGGATCAAGACCACTGTTTCCTTCTGATTCTTTGTACTCCATCCAAAAATAGTACTGTGATCTGGCAGCTCTTCAGACAGAGGATTGCTGTGTCAAGGAGGCCATGCTACTGTACATGGTATGGGTATGGTCACATTTGACCAGTAAAAGTGATTGATATAAACAACATGAAAGAAGCAGCTTACAGATGGTTAACTGCAACAAGAAGCAAAAGGACATAGGTAGTTATCTTTTCATGGCTTTATTGCTTTTTTTAAAAGTTCTAGATATGTCATTCAGTGTAAATTGACACATAATCAGCCATTAATTGATTAGCTCAAAAAACAGCAGCCTTAAGAAGATAATATCTATTCTTCTTATCCCAAGCAGTCTAAGTTACTTTTGAGAAAGCTTTCAGGTATGGAGTAATCTTTTCCCAGTGTCATTCTTGGCACTGTGAGGAGTATTGATTAATATTTAGAATGTTTGTTTGAATATAAATGCTTAGTTCTGTTGTAATACATTTTTGTCTTATCGTAAAAGCCAGCTGTTTTGGTTAGGTAATGCTGACACACAGTAAAATCTAGAAGTGATTTAAAATTTATCTTTTTGGTTAGCTCAAATTGTTAGCCTTTCTTCTTGTTTTTGATGATAGGTTTGTTTCTCTCAGTGATCCCTGTGAACTTGTTTATTGCTAGACTGTTTGCCTGCCCATGTCTCTGCTACAGATAAAAGGACTGTATCACAGAAAGGTAGCAAATATGAAACCTGTGTAAAATGCAACCCTCACTTATCAGTACCTTGAGTGAGATTAGCTTACTGCCAATGAAAAGTCAATTAATTACCAGTATGCATATTACCTTTTCTCACTATTTTGTTCTTTATTTGATTTGCACTTTGCATATGAGCATCAAATCAAGACCTCATAAACTTGAAGGACAAGTACAGGGAGAGAGATATTTAGGCATGGTTCGACTGGCATAGGTGATGGCTTTGTAATGTTTTAATAACCTAATGTGGAGTAATGTTGATTATACTAAAGGTACCACTGAATAGTCAGCACTTAATTTTCTCAACTTAAGAAGGCAGAGACAAAGACGGATTTGTGATTCAGTCTTGAGAGACTTCTTCCACTCTAGTCTTGGACCTGCCATAATGTGGAATGCAGGATTCCTTTGGCTGTTCCAGAATAGCCTCAGGAGCAACTGCCTTCTTCTCTGTTTTGTTCCTTGTCCCCCTGCTTCTATTCCTCTTATCCTTATGGGGATCTAGCAGTTCCAAAACAAGAAATTACAAGTAGATAAATAGGTACCACTCCAGCAGGAAAGATAACAGCATTCTGTGTGCTCTGGCATCTATAGTCATGTCTGCCACATGACCACGGAAACATCTGCAGGCGCAAACAGCTCTGGCTCTTTGGCTGTAAACAGAGATGAACACTGCCCCCTAGAGTTGGACACGACTGGCTTTCAAGTAGGGGAGACCTTTGCCTAGGGATCTCCTGCTGCTTTTCATCTGCCCAACCCTCCTTTGGTTTCTAGAATCCCACTGAATGAAAGAGCAAGAGAAATCTTCCAGCAGGAATACAGGGTACATAAGATTTATATCAGGAATTCATCAGGCTTCTGGAGAAATTTACAAATTAGGGAATCAGGGTTGATAAGCATTATGAGCAGCCAGTAAATGGCAGAGAATGTCTCTTGATGTGTCCTTTCCTTGATAAAAACTCTTTCAGTAAGAGGTGCAGCAGCCTCTGCTGTTCTTTGCTCAGTGCCTCCTCCCTGGAAAATCTGGGTGTTAGCTGCCCCTTTCATTCTTTCTTGGCATTAAAAGATTGACAGATACACCTTTGCGAAAAATATTTGGTCATAGACTGTTGCAACGTTTGTGAGCCCACCTACCCAGTCAAAGGGAATATAATTGTTGACTATCTGTTGCCTGTTGGTTCCATGTCTTCACTGACTGACAATGAAAAGTAACACTTAACATGAATATATGAAATATATTCTGATTAATGGAGGGTAGGTCCAGTAGTCACACCTAGGTAGTGACTTAGTTGGGATCGGAAATAGAGTGATTTAGGTTTCCACATGTTTATGGCTAGGATTTCTTTCTACTGGATTTTTGGTTGCTTGGGTCATATGACTCAATTTCTTTTAGTACTACCACGGTCTCTATTCTTGAACTCACATTCTGTGGCTGGAGAGAATTTGTTCCTCCCTGATTGAAACTGGAAACCTGTATTTGGTGTTTACATGTTCTGTCCATTCTAGTCCAACTTTCCATTTGTCTTAAATCTCATGCTTAGTCTATGAACTGGCAATTGGTATGAATTGGGCTTGTTCGCCCTGAGAAGGCAGCATGCATCTCTTTTGGGCCTTTAAGATGCGGCAGCAAGTTTATGTTTATGTTCTTTTTGGAGACCTGATAAAGCAACAGCTTTGACTAAAGGAAACAGGTCTCTTTTAATAAAACAGGGTATTTGGTGGTGGTTATAATTTGA
The DNA here is from genome assembly GCA_035047305.1 of Bradypodion pumilum. Taxonomy (NCBI): domain Eukaryota; kingdom Metazoa; phylum Chordata; class Lepidosauria; order Squamata; family Chamaeleonidae; genus Bradypodion; species Bradypodion pumilum. Next base: position 406,101,774 of record JAWDJD010000001.1, read on the forward strand.
GTTTAATTGTCCCAGTGGTTTCTATTCTTGAAATAATTCTTTTTCATTACTAGTGTAAGGCAGCCATGTTAAAAAATATATATATTCAGAATTCTTACCACAACATCTTTTACATGTTACCATTTAAAAAGACAGATGTAAAGATCTTTAGAATAACTTCTATAATTTTTTCTTTTGCTGTTAGATACAGGGGCATTTCTTGTTTTAACTTGAAGTTCTCTTTTTGTAATTGCCTCTATAAAAAGGGTAAGTCATAAAATGTCCACAATATTAAAGACAAGAATATCTGAATCCAGAACTAGTACTAGGGGATGTGAAACACCAGATATGAGGTATTTGATTGCATGTTTATCCAACTGTTACTGCAATCATTGTACAAAGATGTGGTCTTGTGATTTCTGTCTCACAGCAACATACACAAAATATACCCCAGAGGTGGGGCCTCTCTGATGGCTGCTGGTGGATATGTTACAGTATACAAATCTCTCAAACATATTTTTGCAAACCTGCGGCTGTTCTGTAGGTATCACCGTAGTGCTTTGCTGAATGTTTGTCATACTTATCCCCTCTATTTGCTAACAGATAGGACAGAGTATATAGTGACCTTCTGCTCCCATTTTGTCCTTATGTGGGATGTTAGGACAACAACAAGAAAAGAGAGAGAAAGAAACTGTAGTCTTTGTTAGTTGCCAAGATTAATGGCTGAGAAGAGATCTGAACTGAACATAAGAACAGCCTTGCTGGAACAGGCCACAGCCCATCCAGTCCAGCATTCTGTCCATACCTGTCAAGTTCCCCGTATTGGCCGGGGTTACCCCATAATTCTGCGCCGATTTTCTCCATTTCCCACCTGGAGCTGCCGCTACCCCGTAATTTGGCAGCGGGGGAAAAGGAATTACTGCGCATCCCATCTGTGCAGGTCCTTTCTACGAATGCGTAGAACCCTTCTATGCATGCCTAGAACCCTTCTACGCATGCGTAGAACCCATCAGCTAGGGAGGCGCGCCTCACTGGGACCAGGAGGAGAGCCTTCTCGGTAACCACTCCGGCCCTATGGAACCTCCTACCCCCTGAATTGTGCCTCCAGGCGAAGCTGCCCCCCTTCAGGAAGGCCTTAAAAACATGGCTTTGCCAGCAGGTGTGGGATGCATCTAGTGCCACAACCCAGCCCTGCTGGCTTGCTTAGACCTGCTCGAGGCTTTTATTTTTCCGCTTGGGTGTCCCCCCCCCTTTTTTTTATAGGGTGGGGATGTTTTATAGTTATTTTATGGATGTTTTAGATAGTTTCAGTATTTGGTTTTAATTAGCATGAAGGATGGGGTTTAACTAATTGTTGTGAGCCGCCTTGAGTCGCGGAGGTGAAAAAGGCAGCCATATAAATCTGATAAATAAATGAATGAATGAATGAATGAATGAATGAATGAACCCTTCTACGCATGCGTAGAAGGCTTCTGTGCAGAAGGGGATGCGTAGAAGCCTTCTATGCATGCATAAAAGCCTTCTACGCATGCGTAGAAGTGACCTGCGCAGAAACGTTCTGCGCAGGTCCCGTAATCTCTTGACAGGTATGATTCTGTCTCACACAGTGGCTCACCATTTGCTTCAGGGTATTATTCCCAAGCAGATGCCTTCACCTGCTTAGGATTCCCTGGAAATAGCATTGAGAGATATCCTGCCTATCTCTCCAACCCGGAGGTTGTTCTTAGGTATCCATGATTATAGCCATTGATACCCTTGTCCTCCATGAACCTGTCTAATCCTTTCTTGAAGCTGTCAAGACTGACAGCTGTCACCACTTCTTCTGGCAGGGAGTTCCATAGACCAGTAATCCTCTGGGTGAAAAAGTACTTTCTCTTATTTGTTTGAGAAGTAGCACCCAAAAGTTTCATGGTGTGCCCCCTAGTTCTAGTGTTATGCGATAGGGAAAACAGTTTTTCCTTATCTACTTTGTCCACACCATGCATGATTTTATAAACTTCAATCAGGTCACCTCTTAGACGCCGTCGTTCAAGAGTGAAGAGGCCCAACCGTTGCAGCCTCAGATGGTAAGGAAGGTGTTCCTGTCCCCTAATCATTCTGGTTGCCCTCCTCTGCACTTTTTCCAGCTCCATAATATCCTTCTGGAGGTATGGCGACCAGAACTGTACACAGTATTCCAGATGGGGCCTCACCATAGATTTATAAAGAGGCAAAATGACACTTGCTGACTTATTTTCTATACCCTTCCTAATGATCCCTAGCATTGAGTTTGCTTTTTTCACTGCTGAGGCACACTGGGTTGACACCTTCATTGAGTTGTCCACCAGGACACCAAGGTCCCTTTCCTGGTTTGTCGCAGAGAGTTCAGACCCTATCAGTTTATAAATGTAATTGGTTTTTTTTTTTGCCCCAACATGCATCACTCTGCACTTACTAATGTTGAAGCTCATTTGCCACTGTTTTACTCACTCCCCCAGTGTCAAGAGATCTCTCTGGAGCTCCTCACAATCTCTTACAGTTTTCACTATCCTGTATAATTTAGTGTTGTCAGCAAATTTGGCTACTTTGCTATTCACTCCTACTTCTAGATCATTTATGAAGAGGTTGAAAAGCAGGGGTCCCAGTACTGAACCTTGGGGGACCCCACTCTTTACTTCACTCCACTTGGAGTAAAGGGTAAAGGTAAAGGTTTCCCTTGCTCAAAAGCCAGTCGTATCCAACTCTAGGGTACAGTGCTCATCTCTGTTTCAAAGCCGAAGAGCCAGCGCTGTCTGCTGCTGCAGATGTTTCTGTGGTCATGTGGCAGGCATGACTAGACACCGAAGCGCACGGAACCTTCCCACCAAAGTGGTCCCTAATTATCTACTTGCAATTTCTTGCTTTCGAACTGCTAGGTTGGCAGGAGCTAGGACAAAGACAGGAGCTCATTCCATCCTGCAGTACTCAGGAATTGAACTGCTGACCTTCCGCCTCCCAGTCAGCATCTTAGTCACTTAGCCACTGCAGTGGAGAAGTGTCCATTTAGTGCTACCCTCTGTTTCCTGTCCCTTAGCCAGTTGCTGATCCAGGACAAGACCTGTCCCTTTATTCCTTTATTCAAGAGCCTTTGGTGTGGGACCTTGTCAAAAGCCTTCTGAGAGTAAACAAAACAGCAAACAAACAAACAAAAAAGACAAAAATGTTGTGGCACCTTAAAGACTAACTCCTGTATTTAAATGTGAGCTTTTGTGGGCCAAATCCAGTGATGTGCTATCTATTATACCACACCAACTCAGAATGAAGAAGTTTCGATGTGTTGACTATATTTGCCTATTTTGAGGTCAGAGTGTGTTGAGGGTATAAATCAAAATTCTCAATAGGTAATCTTATTTTGTTTTCTGCTTTTACATTGTGCCATTTTTATTCATCTGCATTATTAACAACACAGTTTAATGGTAGAACTTGATATGCAAAGTAAAATAATATTTAGGGCTGAATGTGAGCAAAAGTATAGAACACATTAGAACCATAGCTGTCAAGTATCCCATTTTGGCTAGGAAACTCCTGTATTTTACCCTCTCTCCCTCCCTTCCTCCCATATTAGTTAGACTGCAATGCCCTAATGATGCCACTGGAAGTCAGCAAAGGATAAGCATAGCTGTCAATTTTCCCATTTTGGCCGGGAAATTTCCCTTATTTTCAAATCCAAAACTTGAGAGGTATGATTAGAGCATGGCCAATTGAAGAAGGATGTCACCTATAATTAGTGAATTAAGGTACGCAGTGTAATGGGCTAGGCCCAAGTCATGTTTTGCAAATGTTATGTGATGATGTTTTTGACAGTATAAAATATGTTTCATAAACTAGTATTATATTGCATTTACAGGGAAAGATAAGAGCTGAGGGCAGCCTTTAACTATAATATTATTCTCCCGTTTCCTCTGGAATCTGTACATCAGTGCACACAATTCTAGAAGGAGGTTTGCCATGCTTTTTCCAGCTTCAGTTCATACTGAAATTTTGAATTTCCAGGATCCAGAAACTTGCCTAGATGTTGCTATGACAGTTCCACTGTTCTAGTTTACTGATCAAAAAAGGTTTGCATCTCCATACCTATGAATGATCAAAGAAGGACCAGAAGTGTTATTTTCTGCTGGGAAGCTGAAAACACCACTCAGACACATAACTCTTCTGCCTACTGTATGTTTAATAGTTATGTGGAGCATATTTCTTTACACATCTGTTTAGGCTATTATAGAGCTAACCATTGAAGGGAAGTAACACTCTCTTCCCTTTTTGCTTGTGATCCTAAGTTTTTCTTTTGAACCCAACAACCCATGGGCTGGGTTGTGTGAAAATGTCATCCTGTTAGAACAACTGTATAGAGTTTTATTCTCATGCTAATTTGGAAAATCAGTTGTACTGAAAGAGAAAGTTGTATGAGTAGTTTGCATAAACAAATAAAGTCTGATTCATTTCCTGGAATAGTGTCATCTATCCTAGCCCAGTTAAGGAGTTAATCCTGTAATCCTGTATTACCTACATGTCTGTGTACCAAGGCTGCTGAGAGACACAATGGCAGTGGCAGTGATAGTTGCGATCCTGTCAGTGCAGATTCCCAAAGCTGGGTGAGAATGCTCCCTGTGCCCTTGTACTGACACCAGAATGTTGTCGGATGCAGCGTGTTAACTCATAAGCCAGTGATAGCAAACCTTTTAGAGACCAAGTGCCCAAACTGCAACCCAAAATCCACTTATTTCTCACAAAGTGCCAACACAGCAACAGGGGAGGAAAGAAATGCTCCCATTGGGCTGCTGGGCAGAGGGGCAGGGCTAACTCAGGGCTGGGGTCTGCACGGGTGCCCACAGAGCGGGCTCCGAGTGCCACCTCTGGCACGTGTGCCATAGGCTCGCTACCACTGTCATAAGCCATGAGTAGATGCATAGAATGTTGCTGAGGCTGATACATAAGCTACTTGCTTCCTGCACTGCTTCCTTGGTTGATTAGAAGGTGGCAGTTCTTGAAACTTCAGGAAGATTTCACAGATAGCCTAACCAAGATTGGCAGCAGAAGCTTAATAGTATAGAAAAGCAGGTAGATGGAGAAGTAAGCAGTAAATGAAAAAAATTCATAACAGGAAACAATGCTCCCTGTGTTGTAAAGGAGTAAAGTATAAATAAATTCAGGGAGATGTGGCTATTGTTACTACCATTTTTCACTACAGTATTGTCCTTCAGATTTATTAAGCAATCTTAATCCTGTCCCTCTGCTTTATTGAGAAACAAAGGAATTATGATCAAAACTAGTTTCTTCATTTAAAATAAACATTATTTCTCAAGGCTTGGGTTAAAATAGTTTTGAAAAGCACTCTTGAAGAAATTTCCAACCATTTTCTAACCCAAAGTGCTCCTCTGTGATAATCATAGCTGGATATCATGAAGAGGAATGAATGTGCATAAATCTCATTTTTCCTAAAAATTAAGTACTATGCAAAATATTTACACAAGAACTGAACAAATAAGGAATGGAAAGATTTTCCACAGATGAATTAAGGTTGAAATATCTTCTGCTATTTAGGGATGAACTGAATTTGGGATTTAAAGAATACTTCTGAACTTTTATGTTCCTTTTGACTCACCCTATCTTGACACAATGAGACATGTTCAAGTTATTGTTTCTGAGGCAAACTATGTAAATCTAGTGTCCTTTGACTTTAATTAGCAAAGTGTACAATTAGAGCAAGCACATAACAAATGGCTGTTGAAGTAATCCAACTGATGCTTCTGGTCCAAGACATCAGCAAATATAGTTTGAGTAACTTGCACACATTCAGCATATAATGATATTTGTTATAGGTAAAAAAATTGAGTAAAAACTCTCCACATGCTGTTTGCCATTCATAGCATTTTTCATGAGGGATGTATATATTCATTTCTTTCATCCTCATAGGTGAGAACAAAGCAATTCAAATGTTTTCTCATTTCCATTGCTCATATTAGAACTATTTTCTAAAAAAAGAATAAAATAAAAATAAATAGCCCTGCAGAATTGATGCTTGCTCAAAATTCTTATATTTTGCACACAATACAAGTTTTTGACCTAAAAATCATGGGTTTTGTGCAAAACAATTTTTTGAGGGGGTGATAAGTGAAACACACACACACACACACACACAGAGATCCATAGATTTTTTTGCATAATAAAATACAATGATGAAATAAAAATGTATAGCAGTAAACACTGTATTAAGGTATCAGGTAAAATTATAGTTATATAAAATCAACCATAGTTAGCCCTTTATAAATCAGTACATTAGCCCCTAATTTTCCACAAGTCCTATAGCTGAAGCTCATTATGTTTATCTGCCATTGACCTAAAGACTGAAAAAGAATAACATATAGGTACATGTCCCAAGGTACAGGTTCCTGAAGACATAGGGGAATGTCGCTGCCCAGAGGGGGATACCACCCAAATGGGCGGGACAGAAATGTAATACTGTAAATAAAATAAATAAATGTGTAGGGCACTTGGTTCAGGAAAATTTAGATAGGATAATTAGGAAATATTAAAATAAAATAGTGAAGTCACTGATGTCTCTATGTGTGGTAATCTAAAAAAACAAGGCAAATTAAGTCTCCAAGGCTTCAGAACAGTCAAAATCTACAAAATAAAAATTACACGAGAAAAAGTGAACTGAAGCATGTGAGTGTGAATGAGTGTGACCCTGAGTCCAAATCCCTTCTTCCAAGCAGCAATTGCTTCTTATTCCACTGACCTCTGTGATTTTCCTGCCTTCTGACTGGCTTCTTTACATTCATCCCCAAAATTCAATTATGTATTGATAGATGGCACATTGGGAGCAAAAGTGCATTCTACCACCTTTCTTTTTTCTGAGAAAGTAAATCATCCCTTTGTCCTGCAGCATGCAGTGTCATCATAGCATCTTATCAGGATACATTCTGGAGCTGAAGCCACTGAAAGCATCCAACTTTGTAGCCTGTTCCAATACTGTTCCATTGTCTTCCTATTCGGCCAGAACCTTGTTGCCACAGCAATCCTTTATCTGCCTTTTTTTTTGCTGATTCTGTCATCCAAAGGCTAGGCTGGGAGAAATCCTTAACCCTTTTTGCCAACAGAAGACAGTCAGTCTCATGCTGTTTATGAAGCAAACCAAAGATTTCCTTGATGCCGTTCCATAGGCAGACCATTCCAAGGGTTTGTAATCTACTCAATATGCCATTTATCCATAGGGCCAACCTGTCTACATGGCCACATTCCTCTTGTCCAAAGTACCCTTAAAGTAGGATCTGATGAACACTCTTCTTTTTCCTTTCACATTTGTTGCCTCTGTTTTTATCATGGTGTCTCAATGTGTCAACACAGCCTTTGTCATTGAGGACAAAAAAATATCTGCAAGTATTTATTAATTCTTACTTAATGTCTTTGACTAGGTATGATGGGAGTTGCAGACCAACACTTTTTGGATAGCCATATTTTAATCAATCATACATTAAAGATTTTCCTGTGTTTTCAAATGATCTGTCTACAGTTTCACTTGCTCTAGTTTCATTGAAATGTTTTCTTTTGGTGGAAACAGAGTAGGGACATTAACTAGCTATCTAACAGTTTAAAACATTTTATTACTATATAGAGAGATGAGCTGGGTTTGCTTCAGAGCAAACTGAAATCACCAGGCTGTTTTTCTTGCTCAGTTGCATGCCTTGGACTGCATGAGTTTGGGAAGAAAATAAATCTAACTCTCACAATATGCTCTTTGCATTAAGAAATTCTGGGTTCCAGTGCTGGGACCTTCTTTTGTTTTGGTATAAGAACAAATTGTTGCTCTGAATGAACCCAAATAACATCTTGTTTGACCTGGATGCTTTTTTGTTTCGCCTTTCTAATATTCTGATTAGTAATTGGTGGCGATGAGCCAAATCTGGTTAAAGTTGAAAGGAAGCATGGAAGTGTTTCTTAAGGTATTTTGGTCCTGAAGAAAAACCTCAGGTATTTCAGAGAAGAGAGATGTGCAGATTGCATAAGATGTTATACATTGCTCACTCTAAGACACCAAGTCCTGTTTGCCCTTAAACCTCTTTGTTCTCTTGGCTGAATGCAGTTAATTAGCAACTGTCTCCATAGCAACTGCCTCATAGCCCAAAAACATTGTCTAGTTTTTGCAGTTTAGCTTATCACACTGTTTACCTGAAGGGCTTTTCACCGCGCTGGGTCTCATTTGAGTTGGCTGCATGCCTGTTCACGGAAGAGAATGGTCAAGACAGAAAAAACGCCAAGGCAGGGAGATGCTGAGCAGGAGAGTCTGCTGTGCGAAATCAGAAACGTTTTTTTAAAAAGAAGTTCTATAGAAATAGAAGTTGGAGTTTTGCAGTGATTTACATTAAGCCTTAAATTGCTGAATGTGCCCCGGTTAGATTGCATTTTCATAGAAAGACCCTTCATTCATCTTTTCCTGAGTACAGACTGTAGCATGACCCACTAAAAGTCCCCTTGTTTTCGAGAGCATGGAATAATTAGTTGCCTCTCAGCCCTGGTTTTCTACAATTAGAGCACCTTCCATTCGCCGAATAATGACAACAAAAACCTGAACAAAAGAACTTGTTTTAAGAGCCCTGCCATCTCAAAAGCTCATTTCTTGGGCATTAAGAATGCTTGATTGGATGGTTATTTTTTCCCCAAAAATTACATTCGTCTGGTTTTGTTTCCATAGAATTCATTAAAAATAATTGTTTGACTGCTGGCATGATACATTGTTTTGTCGGATGTGTTTATATGCACAAGGCATAGGTAATAATAATTTGAATAAAATAATATTATAAAATTAATCAAGATCTGCCTCTTATTATTAATTCCTCTATCCCCCTTTATAAATGAATTTAATATGCTAGCATTGCTAATAGTCAGTATTTGTATTTTGAGCAGCACATAATAAAGATTTTTAAAATTATGTGTATATTTTACTTTAAAGGATGGTTTAGTTGTATCCCTTAAAATAAATATCTGCATGTTTATAGAATGTCGTGAACTCCCCAACCCTATTTATTTTCAAAAAATTCTGAGCTTGTTATGATTCATTTTCAATGCATTCCACTCATTGATTTGTTGTTGTTGTTCAGTCGCACAGTTGAATCCGACTCTTTGTGACCCCATGGACCATTTTCCTCCAGGCACCTCTGTCCTCCACCATCATCCTCAGCCCGCCCAGCGCTGTGCCCACTGCGTCCACAATACCATCTAGCCATCTCATCTTTGGTCGTCCCTTTCTTCTCTTGCCCTCTACCTTTCCCAGCATCAAAGCCTTCTCAAGTGAGTCCTCCCTTCTCATTTGGTGTCCAAAGTACTTTAGCTTCATCTTCACTATTTGTCCCTCCAATGAGCCGTCAGGTTTGATTTCCTCCAGTATTGACCTGTTTGTTCTCTTTGCTGTCCAAGGGACTCTCAGGACTCTCCTCCAACACCACATCTCAAAGGCATCTATTTCTTCTGCGCTCAGCTTTCCTAATGGTCCAGCTCTCACACCCATACATTACCACTGGGAATACCATTGCTTTGACTATGCGAATTTTTGTTTTCAAGGTGATGTCTCTGCTTTTCACTATATTCCCCAGGTTTCTCATCGCTTGTCTCCCCATAATCAGTCGTCTTTTTATTTCATGGCTGCAGTCGCCATCTGCAGTGATCTTAGATCCTAGAAAAGTAAAATCTGTCACTGCTTCTACTTCTTCCTCATCTATTTTCCAGGAACTGATGGGGCCTGTTGCCATTATCTTGGTTTTCTTGATATTCAGTCTCAAACCAGCTTTTGCACTCTCTTCCTTCAGCCCAATCAAGAGATTCTTTAGGTCTTCCTCACTTTCTGCCATTAGTGTGGTATCATTTGCATATCTCAGATTGCTGATGTTTCTCCCAGCAATTTTAATCCCATATTGTGATTCCTCCATTCCTGCGTTGCACATTATGTGCTCTGTGTATAAATTGAATAAGCAGGGTGATAAAATGCATCCTTGTCTTGCTCCTTTTCCTATTTCAAACCACTCCATCATTCCGTGTTCTGTCCTAACTGTTGCTTCTTGATTCATGTACAGATTTCTCAGGAGGCATATGAGGTGCTCTGGTATTCCCATCTCTTTAATTACTTGCCACATCTTGTTGTGGTCCACACAGTCAAATGCCTTAGTGTAGTCAATAAAGCAAAAGTAAACTTGTTTCTGGTATTCCTTTGTTTTCTCCATGATCCAACGTATGTTGGCAATATGGTCTCTAGTCCCCCTGCCTCTTCTGAAACCAGCCTGCATGTGGTCATGTGGCAGACATGACTAGATACCAGAATGCACAGAACAATGCTTACATTCCCTCCAAAGTGGTACCTATTTATCTACTTGCAATGTCTTGCTTTCAGACTGCTAGGTTGGCAGGAGCTGGGCCAGCTATGGAAGCTCACTCCATCATGCAGCACTCAGGTCTTGAACTGCTGACCTGCCAGTCTTCCAGTCATCAGGTTCAATGTCTTAATCACTAAGCCACAGCAGTCCTCTCCTATGATCTAGGTAGTGGTTTCCCTTGCTCAAAAGCCTGTCGTATCTGACTCTAGGATGCGGTGCTCATCTCTGTTTACAGCCAAAGAGCCAGTGCTGTCTGTGTCTGCAGACATTTCTGTGAACATGTGGTACCTATTTATCTACTTGCAATTTCTTGTTTTTGAACTAGGTTGGCAGGAGCTGGGCTAGAGATGGGAGCTCACTCTGTTGTGCAGCACTTGGGTCTCAAACTGCTGATCTGTCGACCTTCAGTCATCAAGTTCGGCATCTTAACCACTAAGCCGCCACAGTCCCCATGATTTAGGGACCTCCAAAAAGTCCCTATCATCAACAGTCCTGCCCAGCTCTTGCAAACTCTACTCAATCAGACTATCTCGTTTTGGTCTTCCTTTTTTCCTGCTGCATTTAATTTTTTCAAGTGTAATTTTGGTTTCTAGCAAGTTGTGTCTTCTCATGATGTTCCCACAGTGTGACCTCAGTTTAGCCATTTCTGCTTCTGAAGAGAGTTCCAGCATTACTTGATCTAAAACCCACTTATTTGTCCATGATGTCTACAAAACTCTCTTCTTCTTCTTCTTCTTCTTCTTCTTCTTCTTCTTCTTCTTCTTCTTCTTCTTCTTCTTCTTCTTCTTCTTCTTCTTCTTCTTCTTCTTCTTCTTCTTCTTCTTCTTCTTCTTCTTCTTCTTCTTCTTCTTCTTCTTCTTCTTCTTCTTCTTCTTCTTCTTCTTCTTCTTCTTCTTCTTCTTCTTCTTCTTCTTCTTCTTCTTCTTCTTCTTCTTCTTCTTCTTCTTCTTCTTCTTCTTCTTCTTCTTCTTCTTCTTCTTCTTCTTCTTCTTCTTCTTCTTCTTCTTCTTCTTCTTCTTCTTCTTCTTCTTCTTCTTCTTCTTCTTCTTCTTCTTCTTCTTCTTCTTCTTCTTCTTCTTCTTCTTCTTCTTCTTCTTCTTCTTCTTCTTCTTCTTCTTCTTCTTCTTCTTCTTCTTCTTCTTCTTCTTCTTCTTCTTCTTCTTCTTCTTCTTCTTCTTCTTCTTCTTCTTCTTCTTCTTCTTCTTCTTCTTCTTCTTCTTCTTCTTCTTCTTCTTCTTCTTCTGTGTCTAGGCCAGACATGAAACTGCCAAAATGAAGCCACCTTTTGGGGAGTTCATTCTGCAGTTCCTTTCGCCTGACCTAGTGGGAGAAAGATTAGCTGGCAACACAAGGTTGCCATTACTGGTACCAGAGTACACCCGATTGTGGTTCAAAAATACTATAATCTTCAAGGAAGCTCTTTCAATGTACCCCATAGCTCTCATTCCACACCACATTTCAGACTAAACATTTTTTCTCCCACTACACCATATTAGCCTACCAAACATTGAAGTAAGAACTTCTGGACAGCTCAGTAGTTTAGGTATCTGGCTGTGGAGCCAGAGGTGGGAGTTCAGTTCCCCACTGGACCTTCTTGGCATGGGCTGAATTTAATGATGATGATGATGATGATGATGATTTCATGTCAGAGATTACTCTGGGCTGAAAGGATTTTTGCTGGAGAAACTCTTCTCAGGGGACGCCCGAATGAGGCTCCTTTCATGTCACCGAGCAGCCCTTGGGTATTGAAACCTGACCTTCCAGTCTCCAAGCTCAGCATCTTAGCCACTAAGCCACCGGGGGAGCTGCGACGATGATGAGGAGGAATGTGCTACAGCTATGTGAAACCCAGGTGTTTTGAGTTTAACAATCCATTTCCCTTGATGCTTCTAATCTTTGAATGTGCATGATGAAATTAATCTGCTAGATTTACAGATACCACAGTACATTTGGGTTTTGTCTTTATTATGCATTCTGAAATATTGCTAACTCTTTGTAAATTGCTACAATGGAAGAGATGCCCATGTGCCTCCTTGAATTGTGGTGATGGAGCTTGAATTCCTCTGGGATTCTCATAAAATGTATTAGACCATGGATTGAGTGGCACTTGGGACCTAGGCAGACCAAAGTTCAAACTACTTTTGTCACATACTTGCTGTTTCCTTCTGCACAATTCATACAGACTTTGAATTGGCTTGTGCCACGAAGAAGATTGCTCAAGAGCTGTGTCACCTGTTGTTTCAAAATGACAAGCAAGATGAATGCCCTACTCTGGTGCAATATTTATTCATTTAGAACTTACCTCCCTCACTACCTCAGGGCGTATTTTGATGTAATCTCATTCATTCCCATGTGCTCCACCTGGTAAAGGAGGCTGGGGTAGGGCTGTCCAATAGATAGAAGAACAACTTGAGACCCCCTCCCCAGCAAGTGAAGGCCTCGAAACAGCTGTCCTATGTTTAAACATAATAGTGGTGCAGAGAGCTAGCCAGGACTCTTCCCTTTAATTATATCCTACTTAAAAACAAGACCAGGAGTTTCTGTTGCACCTTAAATGAAAGCTTGTTTGGTGATAGAGAGAAGCAGCCGAGGTAACTAGAAACACTATCCTTTACATGCGCCAGGATGGCGTCTCGGCTTGTTCTTTAGAAATTAGGGAAAGATGCTCTGTCCATGACTGGACCTGGTTGTGTGCTATTTTTCACAGACACTATTGAAAATACGATGTCTGCTGAAATAAAATGTTGAATGGAAATAATTTACTTGAGGCAGTTTCTTGAGTTGTATTTTTGTACTTTTAAGGAGATGAGTATTTTGTATTGTTGCTGGGCCCAGCAGAACAAATCAGCCTTAAGGAGAGGGAGAGAGATGGAGAGATGAACTTAATCTCCTCTGGCCTGGTGTGTAGGCTGGAGTGCACCAGAAGCTCATGAATACAGAATTGTTTTTCCCTATTAACTTAAAATTGCTTATTTCATTTTTGTCATTAATATTTTTATTTAATTTAAAGGGACATTGACAAGGACTTCAGCACTAACTAGAATCTAGAAGAGTTTTGATATGTTGTGATTTTTGAAATCTTTATTATACTGCCAGCCAACATTCACTAATTAATAACTGTTTGAGAAACGTATAAAAAAGAGTTCTAATGTAATGAAATTACATTATAGAGAAGGGAGGAAAGAGTTTTTCTATAAATACGTTTTTCACAAATGAAGTATCAAGTAAAAATGCTCAGACAGCAATTCTAGAAGTCATTTACTTACAATACAAAATTATTGTAAAATCAAGGCTAAATATATTGCATAACTACAAAAGAAATTATGTAGATTTGTTAAAAGCCATAGTAATGTAAAACATCTGTATAAAGGAAGACACATGCCATTTTTATTTAGTAAACTTGAATATTTGTTGATATTCTACAATACAAAACAATATGCAAAACCACTATCAAACAGAATCATCCTGATCATTTAAAGAAATAAGAAAACCCAACTGTATGCCATAAGAAACTTTTTTACCCACCATTAGTTTGTTGTGCTCTCCATGGCCTTCCAGATGATGACTGAATACAATTCTTGTTGTCTCTGCCTATTAGCCATGCTGTTTGGGCTGATGGGCATTGGAATCCAACCATGTCGGGAGTGCCGTAAAATCCATCCTCCTGGTTTGAGCCGTCTTATTTTTAATATTAAATCAAAACACAGCTTTGAAAAATACAAGCAAGCTGAATTTTCAGTACAGCAGTGATAGTATAGGTCCAGGTTTGGATTATTTGCCACATTTACTCAAACGTGTTTTTGATTACTATAAACTAGCTAAGATTCTGAGCCTATGATAAGCTTTAAGCATTGTTAAATCTTCCTCTCTCTCTCTCTCTCTCTCTCTCTCTCTCTTTTGGAAAGTGGAGCTAGCTTTCAGTTTACTAAGGATGCCAATGTAAAGTAACACTAGAAGTGATATTATATTTTGCCATTTTTAAGACCTCTAGAGTTCTAATCAGGATGCTGTCCTCGCTAGTTCTCTCTGACATGATCGACCCCTGAGAAAGTCCTCATTGGAAGATCCATGGGGATGAAACAGCCTCTTGATTTGGAACATTTGAGAGCGGCCATTGAGGAAGAACTGGAGCCATTGAAATAAGAGGCTTCCAAACCTCAACCTGTCATACAGCTTTGCCAGCATAACAATTGGCAGATTGCTGCTAATCAAAAAGTTACTTTGACTTTGGATTTCAGATGATTCCTGTTCATTGAGATAAAGACATGCACAACCCAAAATAGAAGCAAGAACTCTTTAATTAGTGCTGGTCTTCCATTAGTTCATCGGAAAATGGACTTGTGAGATAGGACAAGTATTTCCTTACTGAATGGCCAAATGAATGGGTCCTAGAGCAGTTTAAACTGTTTCTATAGACACAAATGGTGAAGCTGAAGCTGTCCTACTTAGGACACATCATGAGAAAACAAGGTGCTCTGGAAAAGGCAATAATGCTGGTAAAGGTGGAAAGCAGCAGGAAAGGAAGAATGAATGTGAGATGAATTGACTCATTAAAGGAATCCGCAGCCTTGAGTTTACAAGAGCTGAGCAGGACTAATGAGTAGAGGACATTTTGGATATCTCTAATTCATAGGGTCACCATAAATTGGAGGTGACTTGACAGTATGCAACAACGTCACAGAGGATGCTTACTGAAATTAAGAAGATTATCCACACTCTTGTACATAACAGTGGGCCTGTTCTAAGCATGTCTGAATCCTGGGGTTCTGTATTTATAAACTCATTTTAAGTGGTCAGCTAAGCTTTCAAAATATTTAGGACTTCTGCTCCCACATGAGCAAGAATTAGGGAAGGTCAGATGTGGGATAAACAGTAACATTAAGCCATCTTTTTTTGGACAAATATGTTTATAGCAATTCTTATCTACAGTAAATAATAAAGAAGCAGAGCTGAATGGATGTTAGTGAATTCTCTCATTTATTTTTGTTATATTAGCACAGTTTCATTGCTTCTTCAATTCAGTTGCATTTTGGGAAGAAATAGATTGCCCATTTTGTGGAAGAAAACACTAAAGTGCTTCTTTCTTGTATACAGTAAAAACCCGACTTACATATGCCTTGAGTTACATAAAATTCGACTTACATAATGATTTTGTGTTAAAACCATGTCCCGATTTACACACTTTCCTATGGGTTTGCTTCGAGTTACATAAAATTCATTTTTCCTATGGGTTTGCTTCAAGTTACATAAAAAACCAATTTAAGCAAAAGTCTATGGAACGGACTTTTTTTGTAAGGTTTTACTGTATATAATATCTTTAGAAAACAATTATATAATATTTTGTCCAGATTATATATATAATTCCCAGTTGGCTGAACTAATTTTTCTGGATATTTAAAAGCACACCAGCAAACAAAGCCTCTAACTTCTATTATTTATCAGGTAATTTTTTGTCACAAGCTTTTTGTATTTTAATATTCTTGAATGAAATCTAAACTCTATATCAACCTATAGGCAGCTTGAGAAGCCTAAAGAAATCACTTGGAGTTGTTCCATTTGTTTGAAAAGGTCTGCCCTCATTTCCCTGGCAGTAAAACTGAGCTATTGCATGACAGCGCTGCCTAATTTCATGTTGTAATAATTGTTTAATGATCACAATGAGGCCTTGTCCCCAGGGATTTTTTTTCTGTCGCTGTTTCCTACCCACTTGGCATAGTTATTAACAGCTAACAATGCTGTCATTTGTTGTGGTGACATAATGTATACCTGTCATCTTAATGAAAACATCAGCAGTAGGCAAAGGATATTAGGTGGTGAAATGCACACACACACACACACACACACACACACACACACACACACACACACACACACACACAGAGACAGACACAGACACACACACACACACACACACACACACACACACACACACACACACACACACACACCTACCTCATGCGCTCTCATTTGTTTTCTCTTCCCCCCCCCCCCATGGTAAATGGAATATTTCTGACATTTGATACAGTTTTAACTCTTTTTGTATATCTCTTCTCTTTCATTCCGCTATTACTGGCTGAGATTATTTCAAAGCAGCTATGGTTTGATTTTAGTGAAACAGCAGGGGTAAACAGAAAGAGCCTCCTCAAATACGTCTGTGGTATTTTCGAACCACAATCAGGAGTACCCTGGTAACGGCAACCTTGTTTCTCGCACTAGGCCAGGTGAAGGCCAGGTGAAGGGAACTGCAGAATGAACTCACCAAAGGGTGCCTTCATTTTGGCAGTTTCACATCTGGCCTAGACACGGAAGAAGAAGAACTGCAACAGCAGAACATAACTTGTTTGATTACCCTTGTGGAACTGTTTATTTGAACTAAACTCTCATAGGTGTTGTTAATTTATCAGTGACTTAGATATTATGCCTAACTTGAGTCTGCGTATTGCTGATGGATCCAGTCTGATTTGTGCACAGTTAGGTTAATTATGCATTGCAAATAGTGATTCTAATGCACAACCTGCATGATTCTCCTCTCCCTGGTTATGGCTGAGTATCAGGAAATCTTAGTGGTTAGAGCAGTATGACAATGAAACCAACTGCCTCAAGGTAGTGAGTTTTCCAACACTGGAAGCATTCAGAGGAAATTGGACAACCATCTTTGATTCAAATTCCTGCATTGAGCAGGGGTTTGGACTCGATGGCCTAAAAGGCCCCTTCCAACTCAGTTATTCTATGATCTCTCAATTTATCGCCACAACATCCGTGTGGGTAGGCTTGGATACTGATTCAGGGAAAATGGAGTAAGCTTTGTGACTGGTCAGAGATGTGTTCTACTTGGTTCCAAATCCAGCACTCAGATGCTTGCATAGTACTGACTGTCTCAGATCAGTGCTTACTATGTAAATGGTGCCAAGAATGAAAAATTAAAACAAGATTAAGGTGTGTAAGCAAGTAGGATCAAATGAAAACCCTGGACAGATCTTCCCACAGTTGCTTAATAGTTTATTCAGAAGTGTAGGTGCATAGTGTAACAGTCTCTTGGAAACCACTGACCCCAGGAAGGTGGATAATTAACCAATGTGAACTGGTCACATTAACGTATGATTTTTTTAAAAGTCAAAGACTTTTAAGTGCCAATTCAAGAACAGACCACCTTCAAATACTTTGCTTTGTAACACGATAGTTTCTGGACAAATCCATTTTTCTCCTTCGTATAGTTTGTGAATCCACACTCATGGGTTATGCGCCTGCGCAGAACGGCGCCCACCGTTTCGTGGGCCACCATTCCGCCGGCTACCGGAGCTCCACCGCCAGCGGACTCGGACGCGTCTCAGATGGCCCTCGTCCGAGAGATGTTCCAGGTCATGGCTTCGTTTGCGACCAGGTTCCAGACCTCCACGCCTGCGGCCTCTGCGGCTCCGGTTCCGACCACCGCAAGCCCCGGGCATCCCGGCTCTGCCCACCAACCTCCCGTGGGTCGAGTGCCCGCTCCGCCGGCCCACCCAACCCGTCATGGTGTGGTCCGGACGTCGATGCGGTGGACGCCCATCCCGCCGGCCCGCCCAGGCCATACTGGCGCGGCCCGGACGTGGACGAAAGACTGCCTCCCTCGTCCTCCGATGAGTCCAGCTCGTCGTCGGAGGAGGACGAGGGAGACGTCGACGCCGAGCGCACGCCGGAACAGGCCATCGGCTCAGTGGACCCACCGCGTGGTGAGGACCAGCGCTCACTGACCGCCATGCTCACGAGGCTCGGCACCGCCCTCAACCTGAAGGTCGACCAACCGCCGTTGGAGGGTGAGGATCAGATGACCGCGAAGCTCGACAGGCGTGCTGTGCGGCCGGTCCACATAACCATGCTCCCCTCCATGATGACCTCGGCGAGGGCGACATGGAAGAAACCTTTGGCGGCGCACTCCGTTTCGTCCAGGCTCGACAGCATGTACCGGGTCCTGGACGAGAACGTCGAGTTCCTGCAGGCCCACCCCCTGCCGAACTCCCTGGTGGTCAAGGCCTTCCAGCATAGGACGGCCACCAGCGGATTCCCGGTCCCGTCGACGCCGGAGGGAAAGAAACTGGACGCGGTGGGGCGTAAGTTTTACGCTACCGGCTCCCTATTCTTTCGGGCCGCCAACTATTCGGCCGCCATGGGCCTGTACCAATCTCACCTCTGGGAGCAGGTGAAGGTTGAGACGGCTAAACTGCCCGCCGATGCCCAGAAGAGGATTGACGCGCTGGCCACCGAGGGGGACTTCGTCGCCGAGCAGCTGATGCGCACTGCCCGGCATATCAACGATTATGCGGCAAAAGACATGGCCTCCGCAATCTACCTCCGTCGCCATGCTTGGCTCAGGGACACCTCCCTCGATGACGCTATGAAAAAGCTCATCGAGGAGTTTCCCTTCGACGGGCAGGGCCTCTTCGGTCAGGACACCGATAAGGTCCTGAATGAGATGCGCCAGACCAATTCCACGGCGAAGTTCCTGGGGCTCACCACGCCGGCTACTTCCACCAGGCCGAGGTTCCAGCCCTTCACACGGCGGTTCCAGGGCAACCCACAGCAGCAGGGACCGACGGAGCAGCCTAGATCCAGCTCCTACAAACAGCGGCGACAACACAAACCCCGCTACCGGCCCTACGGACAGGACAAGCGTTCGAACGCGAGGCCCAAGCCCCGCGTTTGAAGCTGCGACGGCCGAGTCTCTCTCGCTCCACATCCCGTACCTCCCCCTCCGGAACTTCCTCCAGGCATGGTCGGGCATCACGGACGACCAGTGGGTCTTAAGGATCTTGTCCTCTGGCTACGCCATCGAGTTCGTGCGGGTGCCTCGAGTAGGAAAACATCGTCTCACCACCTCGTCCCCCCATTTGGAGGAAGAAATATCAACCCTTCTCTCCAAGGGAGCCATCGAGCGGGTAGCACCGTCCGACTGGGACAACGGCTTCTACTCGAGGTACTTCGTGGTCCAGAAGAGGGACGGAGGCCTTCGCCCTATCCTGGACCTACGCCGCCTGAACAAATGCATCCACACCAGGAAGTTCCGGATGGTGACCCTACAGACCGTCCTCCCCCTCATCAACAAAGGGGACTGGTTCACAGTCATAGACCTCAAGGATGCCTACTTCCACATCTCCATCCTCGAGGAACACAGACGGTTTCTCCGCTTCCGCATCGACAATTCCGTGTACCAGTACCGATGCCTACCATTCGGTCTGGCCACGGCACCGCGAGTCTTCACCAAGTGCATGGCTCCGGTGGCTGCATTCCTCCGCCAACGGGGCATCAGGGTCTTCCCGTACATCGACAATTGGTTGATCGTCTCCCCCACCAAACCGTCGGCCGTTCGGGACACACAATACACGGTTCACCTCATGGAGAGTCTCGGCCTCAGGATCAACTTCACCAAGTCGAAGTTGACTCCCTCCCAGCGCGTCGAGTACATTGGAGCGGTACTCGACTCGCTCACTACGAGAGCCTACGCCCCCCAGAAACGCTTACGGGACATTGCGCAGGGGGTGAGCGAACTGCGCACGAAACCGTGCATCCGGGCGAAGAAGGCTCAGAGACTTCTAGGCCTGATGGCCTCAACGACGGCAGTGATCCCGCATGCCAAGTTGAAATTCAGGTCCCTGCAATCGTGGCTCCTTCACGAGTTCGACGCACTTCGGGAGAGCCAGTCCAAACGGTTGACCCCATCTCCAGAACTGAGGGACCAACTGCTGTGGTGGTCTACACCACTCAACGTGGCCACGGGGAAGAGTTTCTACCCCCCGCAACCCTCGTTGCAGATACTGACCGACGCGAGCAACCTCGGCTGGGGCGCTGCTTGCGGGACTCTCACGGTCAACGACACCTGGACACCGCACGAAACGGTGTACCACATAAATTACTTGGAACTGCTGGCCATTTGGAAGGCTCTACGTTCCTTCGAGACTCTGCTCACCGGCAAGGCGGTTCAGGTGGCCTCGGACAATACCACGGCGGTGGCGTACCTCAACAAGCAGGGAGGAACACGGTCCACCACCCTCCTGTACCTTGCAGTGCAGTTGTGGGAATGGTGTCTGGAGAGGCACATTTTCCCAATTGGAGTGCACATTCAGGGCACGTTGAATGTTTTGGCAGATCACCTGAGCCGTCTCACCTCCACGACCCACGAATGGGAGCTGGACGACGGAGTGTTCCAGTCCCTGTGCGAGGTCTGGGGGACACCGAGCATCGACCTCTTTGCATCGGAGTCCAACAGGAAACTCAGCAGGTACTGCTCCAGAGCAGGCATCGGACCGAACTCCGAGGGCGATGCCTTCATGAAACGGTGGGATCAGGACTATCTCTATGCCTTCCCTCCGTTTCCTCTGGTCCAGAAGGTACTCACCAGGATGCACCAACACAGAGCCAATGCAATTCTGGTGGCACCGGCGTGGCCGCGCCAACCCTGGTTTCTGCTACTGTTGCGCATGTCGTCGCAGTATCGCACACTGCCGGAGTCACCGACGCTCATCCAAATGGAGCAGGGCCAGCTGCACCATTCGGACCTGCCCAGCCTCCACCTCACCGCGTGGAGGATAACCCCAGACTGGCCAGGATCCTTGAACTAGCGCGGCGCCCTTCCACAAGGAAGTCCTACGCTTCCAAATACAGGCGTTTTTGTGCTTTCCTGGCCTCCCGGCAAACGCCCCCCACGCAGGTGGGACTGCAGGACATTTTAGCCTACCTCCTCCAGCTGGCGGAGTCTGGCCTCAGCATCACCTCCATCCGAGTGCATCTCGCAGCAGTGGTAGCGCACTCTCCGGCTGGCTCGCCCGCTTCCGGGGCTTTCCGCGACCAAACGGTAAAGCGATTCCTCAAGGGACTAAGGAACGCTTTTCCGCCGACCCGGACACCGACGGCTCAATGGTCACTGTCCACCGTTCTTAACGCGCTCACCAGGACCCCCTTCGAGCCCATGGCTACCGCCGATGTTCGTCTCCTCACATGGAAGACGGCATTCCTGGTGGCTATCACGTCTGCACGACGAGCTGGTGAACTGGTTGCCCTGCGAGCAGACGCACCTTTTCTCCAGTTCTTCAATGACCGCGTCGTCCTCCAAGCGGACATCACCTTCCTACCCAAGGTGGTCTCCAAGTTCCACATGGCACAAACTATCTCCTTGCCAACCTTCTTCCAGAACCCCACTAACGCCCAAGAAAGGACTTGGCACACACTGGATGTGAAACGAGCTTTATTGTTTTACACCAGCAGGACTAGGGAGTTCAGGAAGTCGCAACGCCTCTTCGTGGCTTATGGGGGAAAGTCCAAGGGTGAACCCATCTCTGCTCAAAGGTTCTCCAAATGGATCACCTCTACCATCTACCTGGCCTACGAGTCAGCTTCACTGCCACCTCCACCGCATGTCAGGGCGCATTCCACCAGGGCGGTTGCCACATCCACTGCCTTTCTGGACGGCACACCGCTTGAGGACATATGTAAGGCTGCCACCTGGTCCAGACCTTCTACATTTGTCCAGCATTACAGGGTGGACACCAGAGCCACTGCGGACGCCAGGCTTGGCCGTGTCGTCCTCACCAGAGGGCTCCGGACTCAACGCCCCTGACGGGTCCACCTACGGGATCTTCAGCTCATCGTGGGATCATCTCATCCGACTGTCCACCGACCAAGTAAGTGTGAGCTTGCTAATCTCCCATGAGTGTGGATTCACAAACTATACGAAGGAGAAAGTTCGGTTTCACTTACCAGTGATAACTTTCGTTCTTCGAGTATATAGTTTGTGAATACACACTACCCACCCTGCCTCCCCTCTTGAGCTGCACGGATGAGATCAGTTGGTTTATCCTGTGCTTGGCTTAAGTATGGAACTGAGGTAAAATGGCGCGCGGGCGCCTCAGGGTGGGCGGTACGGTGGGCGGTCTTACCGCCAAAACTTTTGACCAATAGCTTTTCAAGCCTCCGATCGGCCGTTCTGCGCAGGCGCATAACCCATGAGTGTGTATTCACAAACTATATACTCGAAGAACGAAAGTTATCACTGGTAAGTGAAACCGAACTTTCTGCGAGCTATTGTGAGGATTGGAGATAAACTCAGAAGGAACAAGAAAGCCTTAAAGCAGGCATTCACAACATTTTCCTGCCAGGGGCTGGACCTGCCCCTGAAACCTCCTGCCAGGGACCGGAGGCATGGTGGCTCCCTCGACTTTCGTTTTTGTCATCATTAATGGTGGTGGCAGTGATCGCCCATTTCTTCTGGGGTTTTGGACAGCCCCTGCCGCTTCCCAGGGCAGCGGGAGCCTGTTTGGAGCACGATCGCTCCAGTTTT
Organism: Bradypodion pumilum; assembly: GCA_035047305.1. Lineage (NCBI taxonomy): Eukaryota > Metazoa > Chordata > Lepidosauria > Squamata > Chamaeleonidae > Bradypodion > Bradypodion pumilum. The sequence continues at coordinate 406,124,439 of JAWDJD010000001.1, forward strand.
GTAATTTTTTGAGCCTTCTCCACTGCTCTTCAGCAGCTATAGCAGTCTGGTGAACTACTTCCTGGTTGTTCGCTGTGATCCCAGGTGCTGACGTAAGCTCCACCTGACACTGGAAGTAGTTCACCAGACCACTCTAGCTGCCGAAGAGCAGCGGAGAAACCTTGGAACATTACAAAACAAGGGTGAAATTGCTGCAAAAAGGCTTCTGCCACCCTGGGAAGCAGCGGAGACTCTACACAAAGTGGCAAAAACACTGCGATTTCCACCACCGCCGAGGTAAGTGATGTAGCATGACTTCCAGCAGTGGGGGGCAGGTGGGAGGCCATCCTAGTGGTGCCCAAGTGGCCACTGCAGGGTGGATTAATGATATGTGTGGGCCAGATTAGGCCTGCAGGCAGGGGGTTGTGAAGCCCTGCCTTAAGGAGTGGTGGCACTTGATCCACAGTTGGAGTCTCACAAGCAAAAATGGCCTATCGCTCGCCAAACATCTCTCTCTTACCAATAAAATGTGGAGCAATACCTCTAAAGACAAACACATTTGACAGGCTGGTTGCATGGGAACAGGAACTATTTCATGCCTAGAATCCAGAGTGTTCAGAACTTTAGAGGCAATAATCAGCAATCCAACTCTGACCTTTGAATTGGACCTGGCAGTAAGCCAAAAAGTACCAAGTCAAACATTACAAAAGTGATGCAATTTAAAAACACCAGAAATTAACTCTAGCCGTTAGATTTTGTGACTCAAATTCACACCCAAAGCAATGCATAAATTGTAAATTGCCTGCCTGTCTTCTTCTTTACTTCTTTTACCCTGTGGGTGTTGAGGGAGGACAGCTAAGTAAAGGATTTTAAATGTGAAATTGTGTAGACTTTACTCATTTCTCATCTGTTTTCTTAAAAGTTTTTAAAAGTGTCATAACATTTTATAATGGGTGTTTGTATAAGATTTGCACCCTTGAAACCCGAAGGGGTAAAAGTGGAAGTAAAGAAAGCCATTGTACTAAATTCTACTTCTTTTGATGCAAAATACTCTGTCAGTATTGGAGGAAATTAGCACCAGAAGTACTCCAGAACGGAAGGAACCCTATGACAGCTACTGGTATGCGCTGTCAGTGTTTTCTGATACTCTATCTTTATCCCAGTACAGCCTGAGAACATTGGTTCTTTGGAGAAAAATAATGCAAACAGAATCAGCAATAGCGACACCATATGCAGGATTTATAAAATATAATAAAGCAGAAAAAACAGATAGGAATTTTTTTCAGAGAGAGAGAGAGAAAGTGGAAAGGGAAGGGAATATATTTATTTATTTGCATTACTTTGTTGGTAGATGGCAAAAGAAGAAGGGGTGGCAAAGAATGAGATGGCTAGATGGTATTGTTGACGCAATGGGAACAAAGATGGGTGGGTTGAGGAGGATGGTAGAGGATAGGGGTGCCTTGCATGCGATGGTTCATGGGGTCATAAAGGGTTGAACTCGACTTTGCGACTGAACAACAAAATGTTCCCTTTCTCCCAGGACCCAATAATATTTGCAAATGATTTTTAAAGAAGATATAACTAAAAACACAATGGGCATACAGTGGAACCTCATACAACAATCGGCCCATATAGCAACGAAATCGCTTAACAATTAGGGTGTGTGGTTTTTTTTTGGGGGGGGATGGCATCCCGCATAACAATTTTTCAATGGAAAAAACCACGTGGCAAAAGAAACCGTTGTACGATGCATCCCATAGGGAAAATCGCTATATGATGCATGCATCATATAGCAATTGTTTCATACAACAATAAGCCCCATGGAATGGATTAAAATAGTTGTATGAGGTACCACTGTACTCTTATTTTTGTTTCACGCAAGATTTGCATAAGTGGCCACACTAATTGTGGCTAACTGAGAAGATGCCAGAGTTAATTTGGATTGTATTGCCTGAGGCATGACTAGGTACCGACAGAGATGCTGTCTGGTACCTTATACTTCTTTTTGTTGTAGCATTATGTACGCATAAGATATACATTGAGGGAAGCATACCCCAAGGGAACATTGTCTGCAGTTGCTAGCCACTAAAACTGCCAACATGTGGGTGCCAGAGTCCTTTAGACTTTGTGTGTTTGCCAAAGTGCATGTTTAAGATGATGTAAATATTAGTAAGCCTATGTTTTAGAGGGCACAGATAAACATGCAATTATTGTATGATCCCTTTTAATTCATGCCTTTTACAAGTATGTTCGTGAAGTCCTCAGAGCACACAGTGATTATATGCTGTGCAAACTGTGTAGATATTCTACAGTAGAGTGGCTTTTTAGTGTTACTGCTGAGCAATGTGTATGGTTTTTTAAAAATGATGTTTACAATACCTAACCCTGCAGCCAGATGATTACTGTTTATGCTAATTTTTATTGTCATATACAAACATTACAGCAGAGGCAGGCAGAGAACATGATGGCAATTGCAAATAAAATGCTTCAGAGCTAATTTTCTGCTTTTCACCAAAACGATTAGCAAAATGATTAACGTTCAGTCAGACCTGAACTCTTTATACCTGTTCTTGAACTGGATCCATTGGCTACTGGCATGGTCTTTAGTGACTATGCATCTACCATATATACTCAACTATAAGTCATCCCGAATATAAGTCGAGGCACCCAATTTGGACCTCTAAAACTAGGGAAATAGATTGACCTGAGTATAAGTTGGGGGTGGAAAATGCAGCAGCTGCTAATGAGTTTCAATAATTAAAATACATGAAAACATGGTAAAATTAAATATTTGTTTGGGTATGTTTTTGAGTGTTTACATGGACCCGAGTATAAGTTGGGTCCCATTTTTGGACCTCATATGGGGGGGGGGCTAAAAACCCGACTTATATTCGAGTACATACGGTAGTTTGATTTTGGGTAGAGACGTACTTTCAGTAGTAGAAATAGAACTTTCAGAAAACGTTGAAACATAATAATTACAGTTAACAAAAAAAAGGACAATACGTTCTTTAATATCCTTGTCGGCAGTCTGTACAGTACCGTGTCAGACTCCCAATTTCTTATATTTTTTCGGATGTCTCCTTCTCAATGTTTCACCGCTTTTTGAAGTGCTCTGTGAAATTAGTGAAGGGAACTGCTTTCCCCAGCTGCTTAAGTATTTCCATTCACATTCAGCTCCACCTTGGTAAAGGCAAAGGTCTTCCTGGCTCGAAATTCAGTCGTGTCTGACTCTAGGGTGCGGTGCTCACCTCCATTTACAGCCAAAGAGCCAGTGCTATCTGCGTGTGCAGATGTTTTCATGGTCATGTAGCAGGTATGACTAGAAGCCAAAGTGCATGGAACACTGCTACCTTTTGCGCCAAAGCAGTACCTATTTATCTACTTGCAATTTCTTGCTTCCGAACTGCTAGGTTGGCAGGAGCTGGGACACAAACCTCCAAATTATAAAACAGTTAACAGCAAGAGTTCTGCTGTTAGATGAAATAGTTTGGCACACATGAGGTGTTGGTGGGATTAATATGTTTGCTACAAGCACAAATAACTTTATTCCACCTTGTTTCTTGATAGCACGTCTGAGCTCCCAGTAGGTGCTACACAAATGCTTCCCTGTTTTTGCTTACAGTGGAAGTGGACAAGGTGCAAGATGTTGGAGTACATCTTCTATCAGTCATAGCCAATGGTGAGGACAGCTAGGAGTCATAGTCTAAAAACATCTGGGTGGCCACACTTTTGCCATTCATTGTCTATAACAGTAAGGGGCAGAAACTGTTTCTTGCTTGTTTGATCATCAAGTATACAAGGTTTTTCCTCACTCTTGGTACAGTGATTTAGTTATTGTGTGTCAACTCATTTCCCCACAACTTAATGAAGGCGATCCCCCTCTCGTTACTTTCCCTCAACACAAGTAGGACACTCTTACCTCAATGGAGGAAGCTTTGCAGAAGTAAGGTCTCAACCAGCCATTATTCCTGAATGATTTTTCTCAATCAGGACTGTCCCTAGTCATAAAGAATCAGCATCAACGATCATACCAACTAGCAACACAGAGATCAACATAGCTCTATTTAATGTTCTACCTTATAGCAATAGCAACTACAATTATATTCCACCTCATAGTGTTTAATGTACTCTTTGGGCAGTTCACAAGGTAATTAGCATTTTGCCTCCAACACTCTGGGTACTCAGTTTACTGGAAGAATGGAAGGCTGAGTCAACTTTGATCCCCGTGAGGATCGAAGTCACAATGTTTTGGCTTGGCTACAATGTTACTGTGCCACCAGAGCTCCTTATATCATGTAGTCTGTGTTTTCACTGCTCTCTTGGCTTCCTTGGGACCCTCAGGAGCTAGATGAAATTAATGATCTTCTTTGTCCTCTTGGAGAAAGAAATTCACATCAGGTAAAATGGAAACAGATACAGAAGTCAGAATTCAGTTTGTTCAATGAAATTTTTCTCAACCAAACCAGAGTCGGGTTTACCTGATTGGGCGGCATATAAATTTGAATATAAATAAAAATAAATACTGTCTATATTTTGAATGTGTCAATTCTAGCCAGGAAAAAGACGGAAAATTTGGAAGCAGCTTTTAATTATGCAGTAACGCTGTTGTTAGATCGCATGCAAGTTCAAAACGTGTTTGATTCAGTCTTGCCATTTGTGATGAAAATGTTTCTTCTAGGCTTTACTGTTGTTGTTTCACATCAGAGCTATGGTGGGGATGTCAGGTACCAAAATACCAGCATCTGTGAATAGTAGGTGCTGCATGGGCATATAGTGCCCAGCAGTGGGGAGATGTCAGAAGGCAAGGATGTGGAACTATAAGAGGAACCAGCCCCATTGTGGGTCAAAGAGCCCATATTGCAAAGCATAGACAGATGTTGGTCTCTACCTTCAATATTGACTAAAGAAGCCTGGATGAAAAAGATGTCCAGTTGACATTCCTTCCCAGTTGAAGTGGGAAGGAATGGGAAACTAGATGTTTTCACGGGAGCTATTTTAGGGTGTCTGGAAGGATCTGGTGGAAGTATACAGAAGAAAGAGGCAGTCCTCAGAGTGGAACTGGAAGGAGATAGTGGAGGAGGGGTAGGAGTAGTTGACAGAAGGGACAGAAACAGACTCTAGATCTGTTAATTGTTCTCCCCTTCTTTCTTACACCAACTTATTGCCAGGTTGAGTTTCTTGGTCCATTTACCTGCACTAGAGTTTGATTCCTGTACAATGTAGCTGCATCCAGTCATCTTCCTGCGTGAATGCCTCTTTGAGAGAATTTGTTGCAGCAAGCTGACCTTTATTTTATTTATTTATTTATAGTCATATTTATATATGCCGCCCACTCAGGCAGAACCCAACCTTACACTCAAGAGGAGGAAAGTTCTGATCCATCTAGTTGTACCCCATAAGGGCTAATAAATTCACCATTTGCAGAAGACACATGTCCAGTGAAGTTTGTTGAGGATGACAACCTTGTGGCCCTATGTTTCACATCCTACAAAGGAGACAGAAGACCAGCCATTGGCAAACTTTGAAGTAACTATGTTGAAAACAATGAGGGGGGGGGGAGGGGCTGAATCTTGTCCAGTAAATTTCTGGTGTCTCTGGCTCTTAAAAGCCAGAGACTGATTAATGTTATACAAGGTATCTGTATCAGATTTCAGTGTGCCTTTTAACTGTGTGCACATTTCATACCTAAGGAAACTAGTTATTTGAGGATAAGCAACATTATTGTAACATGAAGGTAATTGTCTGTTTCATCAAATAAAAGTGAGCTTGATGGTTATGATTGTAGGTGGAGGTCAGTCGGCAGAAGGTTCCAAAGGGCCGGAACAGCCACCCAAAAGGCCCTCTGTCTAGTGCTAGAGAAGTGAGCCTCTCTAGCAGTTGGTACCCTTAGAGAGCCCCTCTGGTCTGCTCTAGTGGGACGGACTGATTTCCTCGGGGTCTCCTAGGTAACCTGGCCCACTACCATATAGGGTTTTAAAGGTAATAATCAGCACCTTGAATCACACCCTGAGGCACACTGGTAGCCAATGCAGCTCCTGCAGCATGATCATAGCGACCACACCCCATCACCATGCGGGCGGGCGCATTCTGCACCAGCTGCAGCCGCCAAATGGTCATCAAGGGTAGTTCCATGTAGAGTGTGTTGCAATAATCTAACCAGGAAAATAGCTTCCAGAGTTTGAAAATAGTTAACATTAAGTATAGACATAAAGAATGATGTTAGTTGAGGGAAGATAACGAAAACAGGAGGATTTTTCCTTTCATTAATAATTCCTTTATCCAAAATTAATCCCAAGAGGCAATTTGCCTATGACTTGGAAGAGCAAAGCTTCCATTTGGTAGGTAGAAAATCTCTGTTTTCCTGAAGATGTTTCTCTTTGAAACAGTAGAGGTCTTTCAGTAGTAAATCAATGTGATAAAACCACCTTTAACAAATCAAAGTCCACAGGGGGTTTCTCTGCAAAATGCAAGGAGAAAAAACTCGATGTTGTGCCAAGTATGAGAGAGCCTTGCCTGGTTTATCTTATTTTCCTGAAGATGGTTTGCACAACTGCTGAGAGGTGGCAAAATTTCATCTGTCTTGATAATTAGAATATGCTTTGCTGGTGGGCTGCAATTGATCCGATTAGCTAAGTATACATGCTGTACATTTAAGGCTTCTAATTAAATTTCCTCGAGTTACTTTCTCTCCATGGTGTATATACCTTCCCTGAGGGTAATCCTCATACAAATCTTACGCAGAAACATTGATCTCCAGGTTAAATGAATCACACATGAACTTCAAAGCAAGACATGTTGGGAAGTGGCCAAAAGGTGCATATTTTTGTAACTTGTGAATTGTCAGACTTGCATCCACCTCTCAAACTCTGGAAGCTATTTAGCCAAACCTGTTTGGATATTAGATAGGAGTGATACTTTGGAAGGTAAAATAAACTGTCAGCGCTGAAGTGGTTTACATAAAATATGTGTATTGGTGCCTTATCTAGGTTTCTGGGTCACTCACATAAGTAACTGGCATTCTTTTAAAAATATTTCAAACAAGTCAATGATATAAGCTACATTCCCTGTAATATCGCTGCTATTAAATCTTCCTTTAAGAGCCTGTTTTACCATTTCTGTAGAGGAGATACATAGTGAGACAATGTTTATGTTGCCCTAAAGGTGAAAATAAAATTAAAATGAATAAAGAAAAAAAAAAGCTACCTATGTCCTTGTTTTCAATTTGTATATCTTGGGGCATTTACTAATTATTAAGAAGCAACAGTGTTTAATCCTGTTAGCAAGAGGCATAATGATCTTTCCAAATAATAGAAAACCTGTTCTGCTCAAAGTTCATTGCCAGGTGTTAATTTTCTTTGATATCTTTAAGAATATATCTAGTTGAAATATAAAACATACCTAGAAGCAACCTAGAAGTCATGTTTTGTAAGAAAGAAGATCAATAACAAATGTAATTGGTAATAAATGAGTCTCTTTGACTTAATGGAAATTAGTAACATATCACCCCAGCAGAAATAGATTTGTGAAAGTCAATTTGGGTGTGTTCCTATAAAAGTCCAAAAAATAAAAAAAATGCAGAACACACAGTAAAAGGGAATGCAAAAGACGAAACTTGAGAAATGCACACCAGCCACACATGCTTGGGCTCTGACGCTTCTTTCTGAGGGTCAGCGTCAGCCATGCCTTCCTGTCCAGGAGGGTGTCAAACAGGAGCAGTTTGTCCGGCCACTGGGGGAGCCCACATGCTGGGCTTTCTTGCTGAAGAAGTCACCAGTGGGTGAGGGAATCTGCTCCTCCTTCTGCCAGGTGAACATTGCCACCGGGTTCCCTTGCCCGCCGGTGGCTTCCTCACCAAAAACCCCGCTCAAACTCTTCAGGAGACGATTCTTCATACCACCCACAGACTCTAAAATGGCATGGGGGTAGTGCTATAAACTCTCCCAGATTTAATGCACTGTGGGGAAACCTGTTCCATAATGCGATTCCCCCCCCTCCTAAATGTGATGTCATTTCCTCAGAATTTCCTTATGTAAGTCAAGTTTTCCGTTACTCGAAGCATCCATAAACTGGGGTTCCACTGTACTTGAAAGATTGTCATATGCAATGGGGGGGGGGGCAGAATCAATTTTCAATCATAAGAACATAAGAACAGCCTTGCTGGAACAGGCCACAGCCCATCCAGTCCAGCATTCTGTCTCACACAGTGGCTCACCATTTCCTTCAGGGTATTCCCAAGCAGATGCCTTCACCTGCTTAGGATTCCCTGGAAATGGCATTGAGAGATATCCTGCCTATCTCTCCAACCCCGAGGTTGTCCTTAAGTATCCATAATTATAGCCATTGATACCCTTGTCCTCCATGAACTTGTCTAATCCTTTCTTAAAGCTGTCAAGACTGACAGCTGTCACCACTTCTTCTGGCAGGGAGTTCCATAGACCAGTAATCCTCTGGGTGAAAAAGTACTTTCTCTTATTTGTTTGAGAACTAGTACCCAAAAGTTTCATCGAGTATCCCCTAGTTCTAGTTCTAGTGTTGTGCGATAGAGAAAACAGTTTTTCCTTATCTACTTTGTCCACACTGTGCATGATTTTATAAACTTCAATCAGGTCACCTCTTAGACGCCGTCGTTCAAGAGTGAAGAGGCCCAACCGTTGCAGCCTCAGATGGTAAGGAAGGTGTTCCAGTCCCCTAATCATTCTGGTTGCCCTCCTCTGCACTTTCTCCAACTCCATAATATCCTTCTGGAGGTATGGCGACCAGAACTGTACACAGTATTCCAGATGGGGCCTCACCATAGATTTATAAAGAGGCAAAATGACACTTGCTGACTTATTTTCTATACCCTTCCTAATGATCCCTAGCATTGAGTTTGCTTTTTTCACTGCTGAGGCACACTGGGTTGACACCTTCATTGAGCTGTCCACCAGGACACCAAGGTCCCTTTCCTGGTTTGTCGCAGAGAGTTCAGAACCCATCAGTTTATAAATGTAATTGGGGTTTTTTGCCCCAACATGCATCACTCTGCACTTACTAATGTTGAAGCTCATTTGCCACTGTTTTGCCCACTCCCCCAGTGTCAAGAGATCCCTCTGGAGCTCCTCACAATCTCTCACAGTTTTCACTACCCTGTATAATTTAGTGTTGTCAGCAAATTTGACTGGATCACCCCTGGATCCTTTTTTGAAAATTGGTGTTACATTCGCTACCTTCCAGTCATCAGGCACAAAGCCTGATTTGAGGGAAATATATATTTTGGCTAGGAGATCAGCAATTTCATCTTTAAGTTCCCTGAGAACTCGTGGATGGATGCCATCTGGTCCTGGTGATTTGTTAGTTTTTAGCTTAACAAGACATGCAAGGACCTCCTCCCTGGTTATTTCTATCTTGCTTAATTCTTCGGTTTCCCTCCCTACGAATTATCCTAGAATGCAGGACATTAATAATGAGTTCAAGTTATAGGAAGACACATTTCAGTTGAACATCAGGAAAAACGTCTTAACAGAGCAGTTAAGTTAATTACCTTGGGAGGTGGTGGGTGCTCCAAAACTGGAGGCATTCAAGAAAATATTAAACAATTATCTGTTAGATATAAAGTAATTTGATTTGGATTTTTGTTGGACTGGATGGCCTTATAAATCCTTTCCAATTCCATTCTATAATTCCATGATTATCCTTGCCACAAATATATGTCTCGTAAGTGATCTGTGCAGGATAGGCAAAAGTTTCCTGCTGCCTTTTGTTCAATATGCCAACCAGGCGAGGCAGGATCAAAATTCCTATTTGGTCCTGAAATGACCATTTAATCTTGCACTGGACTCAGAGAGAATGAGTAGGCTTAGCTGAAAAGAAGTGAGATGGAATCAAAACAGCCTTATAAAGGTGATCTAGTTCCTGCCCCTAGCTCAAGTTGTGGGATGCAAAGTGGCATTCCCACAATCACTCTCACCTCCCTCCATGATGCGAGGCAAGGAGTCCACTACCACCACGCCACACACACACCCTGCAGCTTGGTGAGACTTGGGCAGCAGCAGAGGCAAACCTTATTGGTATATAAAGATAATTGAATCTCCTTTCTCCAGTCATAGTACTACAGAAAGTTGATAATTCTTCTTTAAACTCTTTTAAGATTTGTTTTTGTCAGTGTAATTTAATGTTCATTAGTTCAAAAGTGAGCACAAGTAAGTTAACTGGGACCTACTCCTAAATAAGTTTGAAAATAATATTTTCATTTATGAATACCTTCTTTCAAATACTCTAGCCACAGACAGATACACAGAGCCCCTTTCCAAAACCTATAACTAATTAATTTAATTAATGTAATTTAATTGATCACATTTGTATCACTGTCCCCTCGCCGGCGCGACTCCGGGTGGCTGACAGATAAAACATAAAAACAAATACAGAGAATAACATAATAAAAACCATTTAAAACCATTTCCCAATAAAATCATTAAAAACCATCCCTCATTACAAAACCCACCCACCCCATCCATAAATAGAGGAAGAATCTGGATTATTTATTTATACAAGCCAGCAGGCGGGGGTCACTCCATCAGTGCCCCACACCTGCCCCGCCAGCCAGGTTTTAAGTTCTTTCCGAAGGGGCAGCAATTCTCTACTGGCAGGAGGTTCCAAAGGGCTGGAGCGGACACAGAGAAGGCCCTCCTTCTTGTGCTAGAGAGACGAGCCCCTCTAGCAGATGGTACGATTAGAGAGCCCCTCCGGTCCGCTCTGGTTGGACAGGCGTTCTTGGGGAGATGTAGTCTCTTAGATATCCTGACCCACTACCATGTAGGGCTTTAAAGGTCATTACCAGCACCTTGAATTGCACCCAGAGGCAAACTGGTGACCAGTACAGCTCCCGGAACAGTGGCAAGGTGTGAACCTAACGCCCACACCCCATCACTACTTGGGCAGCCACAATCTGGACCAGCTGCAGTCTCCAAATGGTCATCAAGGGCAGCCCCATGCAAAGCGCATTACAGTAATCTAGTCGGGAGGTGACAAGAGCTTGTGTGACCATGAGCAAGGAGTCCTGGTCCAGGAGCGGGTGCAACTGGCGAATTAGTTGTGCAAAGGTGGTCCTGGCCACGACTGCCACATGCTCTTCGAGCAGTAGTCACGAGTCCAGGAGGACCCCCAAGTTGCACACCAGGTCTGTCTGGGGCAGAATAGCCCCATCCAGTACCAAAGATGGTAGCTCCCAGAATAACGCAGGGCCCCTAATCCATAGCCACTCAGTCTTGCCGGGATTCAGTTGTAGCCCGTTGTCCCCCATACAGACCCCGACAGCCTCCAGACACCTGGATAGGACATTGACAGCATTGCTTGGATCACCATGGGCCGAGATGTACAGCTGGGTATCATCAGCATACTGATGATACCTCACCCCATGGGAACGGATAATCTCACCCAACTGTTTCATGTAGATGTTGAATAGGAGAGGAGAGCACCCATATTGAAGGGGCCTAGGGCTGGATCTCTCACTCTCCAACTACACCTACTGGGTCCAGCCCTTCAGAAATGAGGAGAACCAGGACCACATGGTGTCCTGGATCACCAATCCTTTGAGTCGTTCCAGAAGGATACTGTGGTCGATGGTATTGAAAGCTGCTGATAGGTCAAGAAGAGCAAGGACAGGCAGATGACCTCCATCCCACTCTCGCCAGAGATCATCCATCAGCGCGACCAATGCCGTCTCTGTATCATATCCGGGCTGAATCCTGACTGGAAGGGGTCCAGATAATCCACTTCATCCAGAACCCCCTGCAACTGCCACACCACTGCTTTGTCCAATACCTTCCCTAAAAAGGGAAGGTTGGAAACAGGTCTATAATTAATTAGAACTGCTGGGAAGAGGGATGATTTCTTTAGGAGGTGGTGCACCAAAGCATGTTTTAAAGGTGCAGGAACCCCCCCCCCCCTTTATTGTCTGTCCAGCTTAGACGGGAGAAAAATATGAATGAAACACTCTCACTCTCAACAAAAGAAGTTATTAGTGGATTCTGTCTGTTTAAGGTATGTATATTAAGCACAGGCTTTTGGGTTGAGAAGCATTGTTCAGAAGTGGGGAACCTGGTTTCTCATGCAGATTTTTGTTCACATAAATATTTGTACATATATATGACCTAGAGAGAGACTGGGGTACAAAGGTGGCTCAGTTCTGTCAACTGAGGGAATGTCCTGACATGCCCAAAACACTGGCCTGATTTTTTAAAATGTCACATGGTGTCTAATCTGTGATGGACATACATATTGGTTTTCCCAGATCAACTGGAGCTCGTCCCCACTGGTTTAGAGGCTTTTCCCAGTCCTGGCAATGGAGACCATCCCCAACTGATCTGTGACATCTCTGCTGCCTCCACAGATCCCTGCAGCAATTCCCCACTGATCAGCTGACTGGTAACAAGTAGATGCTGAGGATCAGCTGATCAGTGGGGGAAATCAGCTGTGTCAGCAGGAGATAGTCAGTGGATCAACTAGCTACAGTCTCCCCAAGCAGCTGGAGTCTGTCTCCACTGCTAGGACAGATCACAGCCACTAATCTGGGATTAACTGGGGCTGGCTCTGCCAATCATCTGGACCCTGTGGCAGATCCTGCCACAAGTTTATCTGGGAATCCCCAAATCAACATTGACAGGAGTGAGCACAAAGCCAAAACTGGTTTATTTTACACTGATTTAAGTATTGGTGTAAAATAAATGACCCCAGCTATCACTTCCAGATAAACACCTGGGCAGCCCATTGTGTAATTTGATTGGGAACTGATGCACATTTGGGGACGTTTTGGAAATCAAGATGCACCACAAATTGGACCAAGATGGAGGCAACAGGAAGCAACATTTTTTAATATATATATATATATATATATATATATATATATATATATATATATATATATATATATATATATATATATATATATATATATATATATATATATATATATATATATATATATATATATATATATATATATATATATATATATATATATATATATCAGAAGCACAGAAAGGTGTTTTCTCGGTTGAAAGGATTTTTGTTGGAGGAACTCCGCTCAGGGGATGTCCAAATTAAGCTCCTTTCATGTCCCCAAGATCTTTTCCCACTGAAGTGGTCTCTATTTATCTACTTGCAATTTCTTGCAATTTCAAACTGCTAGTTGGTAGGAGCTGGGACAGTGACAGACGCTCATTCCTTCTTCCAGTACTTGGGTCTTGAACTGCCGACTTGCCAAGCTTCCAGCTAACAAGGTGAACTTCTTAACGACTGAGCCACAGCAGTCCCAGCAACAAGTTGATCCCTGTTGTTAAACATTTTCTCATCTGCGTTTAGAGTCTTTTATGTGAGGAAAGCACAATATATTAGTTTCCCCAGTGAAATAAAGCTTGGTTTTATTGCAGTGTTTATGTGCATTATTTTATTGTGACTTTTGGGGAAAATAAAAGGCTATTTTATCTCAGATGTTTGAAAAGCCAAGCCTGAAGATAAGTCTTCATGTTTGCTTTTGTTTTTGTTTTTAACTAACTTTGATAACCATATTAGAGAGATGTAAACATGTGGTTAAAAAGAATAAATCCTGGACATGTTGAGTTGGCTACTGTTTTCAGTGGACTGATTCCAGCTATACTTGTATTAGTTGCAAATGGCAGAGTTGGATATTTAGAGATATATCAGTCTTGTTGGCGTGGCAGACTCAAAATGGTTCATTGTAAATCAAGTGTATTACAGAAGCTGAACATAAAGCCAGTTAATCATTCTACAGAAATGCATTTTATGACTGGATATACAGTTCTCAATTAAATTATGCATTCTTCCTATGATGTGGCAAATGGATAAAACAACTGCACCATTTATTCCCTGATTAGTGTCATTGTCAAACAGTAAGCCTTTGTAATGTCTTTAAAATGGATGTATATATTCATATTGTTCTCTGGGTCTTTTGTTTTATAGCTTCTTACATAGTAGACAATTGAGTCAATTAGCTTTTTGCTTATGAACAGAATATGCAATAGAATAGAAATGGAAGGGTGTCAAAGAAGAGTGGGAGACTCAAGCCTTTTCCCCCTTTGGACAATGTGTGGGCTGGTTTTAAATTTCACTATTTTTTAAAAAAAATTGTTGAACCTAAATGTGAACTGCTATACTTGACAGTCTTACAACACAAATGGGTCTGTTTTATTGATGCTGAAGTTAGGCAAGTACATAAATATAACCCAGCATTTTGTCTTCCCTGAGTCTCTGGAATGTAAATATTTAGAGTTGAATTAGGGATGATGCTATAAAATTATAATTCTTTGCCTTGTAAAGCAAGAATTTCTGACATAAGACTAACTTACTATCCCTTGCTTAGAATTATTTCAACTCTTCTGAATCTTTCATTCCTTTTGTACTTTTAAGGATGATATGCAGTCACATGTGAATGGGCTTATTGTCCAAATTTCTATTGATTTTCTACTATCATGACAAATGTGAGCAATATCCCCCCCCCCCATAAAATGGAAGCACCTATTGCCTGTTAGTTCTACAGTATCTCAACCTTTTAAAAAATACAGCTCTCAACATCCCTCCATGATGGGAGTTGCTGCCATTTAGGAAAGGACATAAGACCTGGCTGGCAGGGCAGGTATGGGGCCCTGAGGGTAATGTGCTCCTGCCCGCTGGCTCTTACCACAAGATGGCTTTTACTATAAGATGTATCATAAGATGCACCCTTTCTCTCCTGCACGAGGTGGGTGGGTTTTTAATTGGGGGTAGGGATTTTAATTGTTTTTATTATATGGGGTTTTAAATTTTGTAAGCCACCCTAAGTCAGGCTTGCCTGAGTGGGCGGCGAATAAGTTGAACTATTAAATTAAATTACAATTAAATTAAATTTTCAAAACTGACCTGAATGCTGGCATGGTTTTGGTGTGAATCTGTCAGACTACATTTGGACAGTCCACATGGTGGCCGCAATAGTTGAAGTGTCCAGGGTAGCAGTGTCTAGTCTTTTTATCTCTAACCCTTTTTTTCTTGCTCCCTTTTCTCCCCAAAAAGATCACATTAACACCTGATACTGATTCCTTCCAAACACAAAATAAAATAAGAAACCTTTTTTGCTACATGTTATGATTAGGATCCAACTGAATACAAATGCTAACAGAAGAGGCTTCGAGTAGATCTAAGAGAAGACTGTTCTATTTCACTGCCCAGCCCTTTGCCTCCCCCAAAACGGAAAAATCTTCTCCCGTCATAATGAAATGCTTTGAAAAGTTAGTGTGGAACCGTATTATGGCTTGTTTACCAGTTGGACTTGACCCTTGTCAATTTGCATAAAGGAGAAAGAGATCCATGGAGGATGCTGTGGCTACGGCCCTACATGCTGTTCTGACCCATTTGGAGAAACAAGGGAATTATGCGAGACTGTTGTTTGTAGATTTTAGTTCTGCATTTAACACTATTCTTCCACATAGACTGGTGCCCAAATTATTAGATCAGGTGCTTCCACAATGCTTATGCAGATGGATACTAGATTTTCTATCAGATTGTTCCCAACGGGTCAGGATGGGCTCTTACATCTCTGCAGATCTCAGTAAGTACAGGGTCACCATTAGGGTGTTAGCTGAGCCCGCTTCTGTACACGCTTTACACATAAGATTATGTTCCCAGTTACCCCAGCAATAAGATAATCAAGTTTGCAGACGACACAACGGTGGTTGGTCTGATTACTGTTGGGGAGGGGGAGTCAGCTTACAGGAAGGAGGTTGAGACGCTGACAGAGTGGTGTAGGGAAAACAATTTATTCCTCAATGTAAAAAAGACAAAAGAGATCATTGTGGACTTCAGAAAATGCAAATTGAACATTCAGCCACTTATTATTGAAGGGAATTGTGTGAAACAGGTCTCGGTGTTTCGATTTCTGGGAATGGAGCTGAGAGATGATCTGACATGGGGAGCAAACAACAAAGATCTGATGAAGAGAGCACAGCAGAGGTTATACTTCTTGAGAATCCTCAGGAAGAACAATCTTTCAAAGGACCTGCTGTTGGCATTCTACCACTGTACCATAGAGAGTGTGTTAACCTATGGTCGGTGTGTATGGTTTGGGAGTTGTACAGCTCGGGAAAGAACAATGCTGTCCAGGGTCATAAAGACTGTGGAGGGAATAATTGGGTGTACTCTTCCCACTCTAGATCAAATCTATGCCTCCAGGTGTTATAAGAAAGCTGTAGAGATTGCGCAGGATAGTGAGCACCCCGGAAATGATCTCTTTCAGCTTCTGCCTTCTAGAAGAAGGTATAGGGTCATAAAGACCAGGACCAGCTGCTTGAGAAATAGTTTCTACCCAAAAGCGGTTCTGGCTTTGAATGCAGTGCAATGCAGTCTATGAGGGAGCTTCTGTATATAGTTTTTAGAGTTTTAGAGCTTTTTAGTGGTTAAATGTGTATATGTGGGGTGGGAGTATGTTGATAATTTTGTACAGTTGTATTTTGTTTAGGTTTTGTTGGGTCAATAAGTTGTTGTTCTGTGCAGGACAATGACAATAAAGATTTATCTATCTATCTGATTTATCTATTTTTCTCTCTGCTCACCATGCTTATTCTTACTTTGTTCTGGAGAATTTCCCAGCTGTCAGAAGCAGATCTTGAAGACACAGGAAGCCTTCTGACAGGAGGGGGTTGCTTTCTACTGCATCTGCTGATGGGCATCCTCCATCACTACAGTTGAAGCCTGGCTTTTTGATGCTCTTTAATTTGGTGCAGTTTTCATCTTAAAGCTTTTAAAATAGATAACTGAATATTATGAGATGTGTTATAACATTTGTACTTTAGTGTTCCCAGAATAAACTCTGGATTAATTTGAGTAAGATATCATTTCAATCACTGTTCCTAAAGGTACATTTTGAAGATGGTTCATCAAACAGCAAGTGATCCCTCTGTAAAGCCATAGCCATGTGGGATTGGAATACCATATTTGCTGGCATATAAGATGCACCCCAGTTTTTATATACATTTAAAAGGAAAAACTCTGCTGCCAGTTGCCATCCAGAGAGGCCAGGGGGTGGTGAGTAAAAGATCCTGCCCCCCCCATCCAAAGACCTGGGCCTAGAGAGAAGCAAAAGGCATCAGGAGAAAGACCGAAGCCAACTCTGCTGCTAGTTGCCATCCAGAGAGTCCAGGGGGTGGTGAGTAAAAGATCCTGCCCCTCCCTCCCCATCCAAAGACCTGGGGCCAGAGAGAAGGACACCTCCAGAGACCCCTGACCACCCCCAGGAGATACCATCCACAACCACCATCACAGTGAGGCCCGAGTCGGCGCCTTTGACCAACTCCATGCGGCCGAAGGGGGGGTGAGAGCTGCTGCATGCATGCAAAGGATAAGTAATCGAACTGAAATAATATAATTGACTAAACATAGATGGCTTATAGCAACTGACATAGTGAATGTACAAGAAATTGACTTACATAGAGACTTGATATAGTGGACTTTTTCTTTCTTTCTTTCTTTCCCTTCATTAATTAGTTCAACTTTTACTTTGATACTATGTGATAAACTGTGTTATTGTGCATGGTAATACTTTGTTTTAAAACTGTTTAAACTGTGATAACATATGTGATGGGAAGAGACTGGAGTAGAGACCGGCAAGGCACGCCACAAAGTTTGCCAAGAGAACCCTATGGACCAAAACAAAAGGCAAAACAAGGGGATGCTCAGCACAGCAGATCTGAAAAGGGGGAGGGATACGAAAGGCAGAGGAGAAATACAGTGTTGCAGGGAACAATACTGCATAGGGACATGGAATGTGAGGTCTATGAATCGAGGAAAACTGTAAGTGGTTAAAAATGAGATGGAAAGAATAGGCATTGACATACTGGGCATCAATGAGTTAAAATGGACAGGGATGGGTGAATTCAGCTTTGGAAACCATCATATCTACTACTGTGGGCAAGAAAACCTCAGAAAAAATGGAGTAGCCATAATTGTCAACAAAAGAGTGAGAAAAGCAGTAATGGGATATAATATCAAAAATGATAGAATGATGTCAGTCAGAATCCAAGGCAAACCTTTCAATATCACTGTAATCCAAGTCTATGCACCAACCACTAGTGCAGATGAAGCCACAGTTGACCAGTTCCATGAGGACCTACAACACCTCATAGAACAGACACCAAGAAATGATGTCCACATTATCTTAGGAGATTGGAATGCCAAAGTAGGAAATCAAAAAGTAAATGGAATAACAGGCAAGTTTGGTCTTGGAACACAGAATGAAGCAGGGCAAAGATTGATAGAATTCTGCCAAGAGAATGCACTAGTCATAACAAACACCCTCTTCCAGCAACACAAGAGGCGGCTTTACACATGGACATCACCAGATGGCCAGCATCGAAATCAGATTGATTACATACTCTGCAGTCAAAGATGGATAACCTCCATTCAGTCAGCAAAAACAAGACCTGGAGCAGACTGTGGCTCAGATCACAACCTACTGTTTGCAAAATTCAGGCTTAGTCTAAAGAAAATGGGGAAAACAATTAGACCAGACAGATATGACCTACACAACATTCCTAAAGAATATACGGTAGAGGTCATGAACAGATTTAATGTCCTGTACCTGATAGAGTACCAGACGAATTATGGACAGAGACGCGGGACATCATGCAGGAGGCAGCAAGAGAAACCATACCAAAAGAAAAGAAAGGTAAGAAAGCAAAGTGGTTGTCTGATGAGGCCCTTAAAATAGCAGAGGAAAGAAGGAATGCAAAAGTCCAAGGAGAAAGGAAAAAATACAACCACCTGAATACAGAATTTCAAAGGAAAGCAAGGAGAGATAAGGAAAACTACCTGAACGAACAGTGCAAAGAAATGGAGGAAAACAACAAAAGAGGCAGGACTAGAGGTCTTTTCAAAAAAATTGGGGAAATCAAGGGAACATTTAAAGCAAAAATGACCATGATAAGGGACAAAGATGGAAAGGAGTTAGCTGAAGCAGAAGAGATCAAAAAAAGATGGCAAGAGTACACAGAGGAACTCTACAAAAAGGACCTCAACACTCCTGTTAATAACAATAATGAGAAATTTGAACTTGAACCAGACATTCTGGAGAGTGAAGTCAGAAAAGCCCTAAAAAGCACTGCAAACAACAAAGCTAGTGGAAATGATGGTATCCCAGTTGAGTTTTTCAAAGCCCTAAAAGATGATGGAATCAAACTACTGCATTCAATATGCCAGCAAATTTGGAAAACAAAACAGTGGCCACAGGATTGGAAAAGATCAGTGTATGTTCCAATCCCAAAAAAAGGCAATGCCAAAGAATGTTCAAATTACCGAACAATTGCGCTCATCCCACATCCCAGCAAGGTGATGCTCAAGATAATACAGGATAGACTTCAGCAGCACGTGGAGAGAGAACTACCGAGGTGCAGGTGGTTTCAGAAGAGGCAGGGGGACTAGAGACCACATTGCCAACATACGTTGGATCATGGAGAAAACAAAAGAATACCAGAAACAAGTCTACTTTTGTTTTATCGACTACACCAAGGCTTTTGACTGTGTGGACCACAACAAAATGTGGCAAGTAATTAAAGAGATGGGAATACCAGAACACCTCATATGCCTCATGAGAAATCTGTACACGAACCAAGAAGCAACAGTTAGGACAGAACACGGAATGACAGAGTGGTTTGGAATAGGAAAAGGAGTAAGACAAGGCTGCATTTTATCACCCTGCTTATTCAATCTATACACAGAGCACATAATGCGCAATGCAGGGATGGAGGAATCACAATATGGGATCAAAATTGCTGGGAGAAACATCAACAATTTGAGCTATGCAGACGATACCACCCTAATGGCAGAAAGTGAGGAAGACCTAAAGAACCTCTTGATTGGATTGAAGGAGGAGAGTGCAAAAGCTGGCTTGAGACTTAATATCAAGAAAACCAAGATAATGGCAACAGGTCCAATCAGACCCTGGAAAATAGATGGGGAAGAAGTAGAAGCAGTGACAGATTTTACTTTCCTGGGATCTAAGATCACTGCAGATGGCGACTGTAGCCATGAAATAAAAAGACGATTGATTATGGGGAGACAAGCTATGAGAAACCTGGGGAATATAGTGAAAAGCAGAGACATTACCTTGAAAACAAAAATTCGCATAGTCAAAGCAATGGTATTCCCAGTGGTAATATATGGGTGTGAGAGCTGGACCATTAGGAAGGCTGAGCGCAGAAGAATAGATGCCTTTGAGATGTGGTGTTGGAGGAGAGTCCTGAGAGTCCCTTGGACAGCAAAGAGAACAAATAGGTCAATACTGGAAGAAATCAATCCTGACTGTTCATTGGAGGGACAAATAGTGAAGATGAAGCTAAAGTACTTTGGACATCAAATGAGAAAGGAGAACTCACTTGAGAAGGCCTTGATGCTGGGAAAGGTAGAGGGCAAGAGAAGAAGGGGGCGTCCAAAGATGAGATGGATAGATGGTATTTTGGACACAATGGGCACAGAGCTTGGTGGGCTGAGGAGAATGGTGGAGGACAGAGGTGCCTGGAGGAAAATGGTCCATGGGGTCGCAAAGGGTCGGAATTGACTGTGCGACTGAACAACAACAAAAGGGAAAAAAAAAAACAATTTTCTACATTTTTAATGAATTTCCAAAATTAACTCCAGGAGCTGAGGAATGTGGGATGGAGTGAGGGGAAAAAGAAAAATCTTTTAAGCCAGTTTCTTCCCCCCCCCATCCTACTCTCATCACTTGGTGGTGGGGCAAGAGAAAAAGAAGGATATTTTAAAGCCCATTTCTCCCCCCTCCCACTCTCCTAGGTTGGTGGTAGGATGGTGGGAAAAGAAGAATCTTTTCAGGAGGTGGGGGGTTGGCGGGTTGGCTGGGATTCGGCCCCGGCAAGATTGCTCCTTTAGGAGCCTCTTGCCCACCTGATCCCAATCATACCTGTCAAGCGCGGCTCCTGGAAATATGGGAAGTGCTCTGGCCCGGGTGCGCATGCGCCGCAACAACTCATTTGTGCATGCGCAGAACCCCTCTGTGCACACAACAACTCATCTGCACATGCACAGAACCCTTCTACGCACACAAAGAGCCCATTTGCGATGGGCATGCGTGCGATGGGCACACGTGCGCTTCCTTTGGAAGCCACCCTTCATCCAGCTCCTAGCGGTCAGTGGTGCCTATCCACTGAACCGCATGTGGGAACGGGCGCTGTTACCGGCGTATAAGACACACTCCATTTTTGTGGTGCATTTTGAGGGGGGGGGGAAGTACATCTTATATGGCGGCAAATATGGTAATTTGTGTGATCTCTAATAATCGTGTCCATTCCTTTTCAGTACTGGGGCAATGTGACAAATAGGTATGGGATTTTTTAAAAAAAAATCTTGGACTCCAGCCCCAAGAATTTAGCAGTAATTCCTCAACCCAATATTTTGAGGGCTTTAATCAAGAAATCAAATTCCTGACAGGTGTTTTCAAGTATTTACAAATGGTTGCTTAAGAGTCTGGCAGCCACTTTCCTCCTGTGGAGAAAACAGGATGAATGGGCGGGTGGGCTAGGTTTCAAGGGGACTACAAAGAATTAAGAGTCTGATTGGATTTTTTTTTAGTGGTTCTGTATGAAGAGCCTAATGGGCAGAGACTACCAGCCCCCTCATTCCTTGTAGCTTCCATTGAACTTAGCCTTGTCCATCCATTCCCCTTGTATTCCCCACAGGAGGAAATTGGATGCTGGAGTCTTAATTAACCAGATGTAAGTACTTAAAAATAGGACTTTAATTTCTTGATTAAAACCCCCAGAATTCTGACTGGGGAATTCTGGCTGCTGAAGTCCTCCCACCGTCCCCCCACAAGTGAAAATCCCATTGTCTAGTGGCAGAGGCTCCAATTCTTCACTCCAAATTACTCACATCTGCTATAATAGAACCTCTGAATGTTGCCGTCTGTGCAAAAGTTTCAAGTGCTTGAATTAGGTGTTATTTGTCCATAGGCTCAGAAATATAAATAAATGACAACAGAAATCTATCTTGAATATTTTTTTTCATTTTTATTTAACCTTTGGATGGATATCTTAATATTACACTTGTTGCATCTCAGGATATTTTGATACTTGTGTTTATACAGGATTGGATCTAGAGTTGCCACTTCACAAATGGAAGGGCTCCTTCCTGTGGTGGAAGAAACTGTCATCTGTTGAAAGGGCCTTTTGAAGGGGAAAGGCAGGGCTGCAAGTTTTACTCATTTACGAACCATTCTCTAACACAGTGTTTCCCAATCTTTGGTTTTTGGAATTCAATTCTCAGAAGCCTAAGTCAATTACCCAAAGCACTGATCAGACAATGTACTAATTAGGCTTCTGGGAATTGAAGTCCACCAGTGTTCTGCAGAACATACCTGTAGGTTGGGAAACACTGCTCTAACACACTGCCTCAGTATTTTTGAAAGGTAAAGACCATCCTTCCAAAACAAGGGCATGTGTAGGTTTCAAAGAAATGGGAAATGTGGGGAGTTACCAGACTCTGGGATCATGCAGACTGTGAAATTACTTCTGCATAATGCTGGAACCTCTGTATTCATGCAAAAATTGATATTTGCCATCTGATAACAGTACTGTATTTTGTGTGTCTGAGAAAGTGTACTTTAGGCTGTTAACAATATATTTATTAGTCTTTAATATACCCCATGACTGTCGGCTATGAATTCTCCACTTTCAGCACGTCACGTCTGAGTATAGAACTGAGATACTGAAATCAGATTACGCCAATATTTTATATTTGAATAGTCCTTAAATACCTTCTTGAACTATATAATATTTTGCTATGGACCCAGGTGTCAAAATAACAATTTCTAATGCCCTTACATCTATTCTGTTGCTTCCAAGAAGCATCACTTGGTGTGTTTTTTACACTCTTTAATCAGATGTTATTAAATCGTGATGGTACACTGCACACTGTGTGGCAAAATATGTTTGAAGTGTGTTTCCAGATTGAAAGGTTTGTGAATAATGGCTAGAATTAGATTGGGGTTAACATGAGGCTTGCATAACTTCCTGTAACTATTTAGTAATGTGTTGGGGGCATGTTTTGGTTGCATGTTTGGCCTCAGCATCTCATGAATAGCTGAAATTAGCCATGGCAAGTTCTGCAAACCTTACACAATCATCAGTAGGATTCCAGGTAATATTTTAAATTTATTTAGAAAACATGACCATAGAAACCCAGCAAAGTCTAATGGAGCCATTTTGCATATTATGTGAGTACAGTGGACTTGGCTGAAGTTACTCTAGGTCTCTTTCATATGGAAAAGGACATAAGTGGAGTAGTGTAAGATATTAAGCTGCACCCCTGGTAGGACTAGATTTCTTTAGACCAGTCAACTATTTATCTTTCTTGTTAGTTCTTGCACTTAATCATTAATAACTGTGCTGTTGTCACACCTCAAAAACATTCCTATTGACACTTCAATCATTTTTAAAGCCCTTGAATTGTCAACGTGTATACAACTAACCTTTTGCACTCTATTAAAATTTAAGAACCGTTTGATTCTCAGTGAATGCCCAAGTAACTGGATCATCAACACGCTACTTTTGTGCCAAGGGCATGATGCAGTGCACCCATTCCCTTTTAACAAATAATAAGAAGTTTGACTTTTCATTTACACATTCTGCCAATTGCTAACAAGTTTCCATCTTGTTCAAACCCTGAATTGATCCAAAGAAATTGAAAATATTGATTTAACCCTCTTCCTGATTTGTGCTGCGGGCACCTGCTAGTGCAGTCTTAGCACATTACAATTGCTTTGGCTGTAATTCCTCAGGGGACCACTAATAACTACCACATTTGTCTTTTCATCTTCTAAAATTATGCTAGCAGTTGTCCAAGTCAATTGTGATTCATTTGATACTGCTCTCCTTCAAGACATATTGCAACCAAATAGACTTGCTCACCAGTAATATATCTGATGACATAGTTAGTTCTAGTTAATTGACAGAATGATTCAGGCTTTTATGGATGGCATTAATTGGTCCCCAGCGTCCATGTAATAATTGACCAGACAGTGTAGACTACATTAGACTCTCATCCAGTCAGAATGGCGATAAGATGAGGTAAATGTGGTAAAAATGATAAAATGGCTATATTTTAAACCAAACATTTGCAAAGTGAAAGTAGCTATATTAATCAGGTTTAAATAATGGAAATACAGTGCATAAATGTCCACTCTCAAGTGATCCCTTCCAGTTAACACAAGATGCAAATACTACTGAGACGCCTTAATGAAAATTTGCTACTGTTGGCCTAATGTATGAAGTCTAACGGCTGGAGGGTTGAAAAGTGGTTTGAGCTCTGGCCTACTTTATTTATTGATCATTTCCATGTAATCATATTGATACAGCAATGCAATTCTTGTTAATATCAGTTCAGAGTTTTAGTCTGCTTCATTTATTTATATGCAAAAAGTGCAAAAACTGCTGAAGATCAAAATTTTAGTAGCCATGCTGGTGAAACTTTGAAATGTGCATATCTGGAATAGAAAAGCAGTGACAGCAATTTCATTGCTACAATCATGGTTGTATCAGCCAAATAATTTTTAAAATAAAAGTTGGCTTCAAATTAAAAATTTATCATGTTTCCTTTTTCCTTTGAGGCCCTCCTCCAACTGATGTGGAAAGAAAATGTGGCAAAAATGTTGGACATTATTGGTGATGGGTTTAGGGTGATGTTACTTAATGTCAAAGAAGTTCTTCCTCACCTGAGACAGAAAGGCAGGCAAGGCCATAGCCAGTCTGAAGCTCACTCCCTTCTAATTCCAGGAATTATTTTATTTTTTATTTATTTTATTTATATTCAAATTTATATGCCGCCCAATCAGCTAAACCCGACTCTGGGCGGCTCACAACAAGTTAAAACACACATAAAACAGTACAACCAATTAAAACCAATTAAAACCCAACATACCCACCCACCTACCCCATTCCTCTTAAAACCCACATTAAAAAAGTCAATTAAAAGAAATAGGGGCTTAATTTATAAGCCAACAGGCGGGGGCCACTCTTCCATCTGGGCCCCACACTTGCCCTGCCAACCAGGTTTTTAGGTCTTTTCTGAAAGGTAGCAGCTCCATCTGCTCCCACAACTCTACAGGCAGGAGGTTCCACAAAGCCGGTGCAGACACGGAAAAGGCCCTCTTTCGTGTGCCAGAGAGATGAGCCCCTCTGGCAGATGGAACAATCAGGGAGCCCCTCCGATCCTCTCTGGTTGGATGGGCGGACACTCTTGGGATGATGCGGTCTCTAAGGTATCCTGGCCCACTACCATGAAGGGCTTTAAAGGTCAAAACCAGCACCTTGAACTGCATCCGGAGGCAAACTGGTAGCCAGTGCAGCTCCCAAAGTAATGGTGAGGCATGAGCATAACGCCCATGCCCCATCACCACCCGGGCTGCCGCATTCTGGACCAACTGCAGCCTCCGAATGGTTGACAAGGGCAGCCCCATGTAGAGCGCATTGCAATAATCTAGCCTGGAGGTGACCAGAGCATGTGTGACCATGAGCAGGGAGTCCCGGTCCAGGAGCGAACGCAACTGATGGATGACGCGAAGCTGTGAGAAAGCCCT
Source organism: Bradypodion pumilum (assembly GCA_035047305.1). Classification (NCBI taxonomy): domain Eukaryota; kingdom Metazoa; phylum Chordata; class Lepidosauria; order Squamata; family Chamaeleonidae; genus Bradypodion; species Bradypodion pumilum. The sequence goes on from JAWDJD010000001.1 coordinate 406,150,027, forward strand.
CCTGGCCACAGCCAGTGCTAGTAGCAGCCCCGAGTCTAGGAGGACCCCTAAGTTGCGTACCGGGTCTGTCTGGGGCAAAGCAGCCCCATCCAAGACCAAAGTTGGCAGCTCCCTGGATAACGCGGGACCCCCTATCCAAAGCCACTCAGTCTTGGAGGGATTCAATTGTAGCCCTTTGTCCCCCATCCAGACCCCAACCGCTTCCAGACATCTGGATAGGACATTGACTGCATCACTGGGGTCCCCATGGGCCGAGATATATAACTGGGTATCATCAGCATACTGATGATACCTTACCCCATGGGAACGGATAACCTCTCCCAATGGCTTCATGTATATGTTAAATAGGAGAGGAGAGAGCACCAAGCCCTGAGGCACCCCATACTGTAGGGGCCTAGCGCTGGACCTCTCACTCTCCAACCACACCGACTGGGACGACCCTCCAGAAATGAGGAAAACCAGGACAACACAGTGCCCTGGATCCCCAAACCTTAGAGCCGTTCCAGAAGGATACCGTGGTCAATGGTGTCAAAGGCCGCTGAGAGATCCAGAAGAGCCAGGATGGATGGATGACCCCTGTCCCGCTCCCGCAAGTGGTCATCAACTAGTGTGACCAATGCAGTCTCAGTACCATATCCAGGCCTGAAACCCGATTGATAGGGGTCCAGATAATCTGCTTCATCCAGGACCCCCTGCAACTGCCGCATCACCACCTTCTCCAGTACCTTCCCTAAGAAAGGGAGGTTGGAGACCGGCCTATAATTAGCTGGAACTGCTGGGTCGAGAGATTGTTTCTTCAGGAGGGGGCGCACCAGAGCATGTTTTAAAGGTGCAGGAAACACCCCCTCCCACAATGAAGCATTTATTATAGCCCCGACCCAGCCTCCCGTCACCCCCTTGGAGGCTTTCACCAACCAAGTGGGACAGGGATCCAAAGGGCAGGAGGTGGTGCGAACAGCTGCAAGAAGCCTGTCCACTTCCTCAGGGACAACTGGATCGAACCGATCCCAGATAACACTGCCAGACTGAGCTCTGATCCCCTCCGGACCCTCCCCATCCACGCCGGGATTAAACCCTGAGCGAATCTGAGCGATTTTCTCCACCAGATAGTCTGCAAAAACCTCAGCCGAACCCTGCCAACTGGGCACCGGCCCCTCCCGGCCAAGGAGAGACCTGGTAACCCGGAACAGAGTGGCTGGGCAATTATCCACGGAGGCAATGCAAGCGCGGCGCCAAAATGGCCGCCGCGCTCTTTGCGCCCCCCCCCCACAGGACGAATGATCCAGGTAGTTTAGGGCGTGGCCAGCTCCCTCATAAAAGGGGTGGCCACGAGGCAGCCGAGCTGCCATTTTAGCTAAGCGACGGAGCGGAGAAGTTTTTTCCCTGTGTCTCCGTCGCTCCTTACCTAGTTTGGAAGCCTTTTGGCGGCGAATCTTCTCTTTCGGCTTCCATTTGCCTTGAGTGAGATGCCTTCGAAGAAGAAGGCGCTTTCGAGTGCGGCTCGTACGAGTAGGAGGCGCAATCCGGGTCGGAGGACCACGGTGGCGCCTCCCCAGCAGCCGCCTTTGCCGGCACCCGCCGGGACCGGCGGGATGGGGTCGATCACCCCTTGGCCAGAAGCGGGAGACCCAAGCATGGGCTCGGTGAGGGCTGCGGCCCGCGCCCCGCATGCGGTGGACACCGCTCCTGGATCTGCTCATTCTGCTGGGCCTGCAGCAGTTTTGGCGCAGCTCCCCCCGGGGCCTTCTAGCCTTGGGGGGTGGTGTGGCCCCCTGCCTTGGCAGGTGCCGGCACCGACCCTTCCGGGCTTCGGTGCGGGGCAATGGCCCTACTCGGGTCCTGGGGTACAGGGACCTGTACCCGCGCCTCTAACGGGCGGGCCGGCCGGCCCTTGGCCCCAGGTCAGCGTGGAGGCCTTACTGGCCCGTGTGGCGGTTCTCGAGGCCTCCTTGGCTCGGGCCAGCCATGCTGGGGCTACTTGTGGGGTTCGTTTTGAGGCGCCGTCGGTCGGGCAGCAGCAGGCGACGGGACGGGTCGAGCTGCTGCAGGCGCGTGGCGCAACTTCGGCCACTGCCTCGCAGCTCCCCGGCCAGCAAGCAGGTGTGGGTCAGGCCCCGATGATGAGCTCTACGTCGGTCGTGAGCTCCGACGCCCCCGGTGGGCCGGAACCCCCGGTGGGGGCGGCCTGCGGGGGTGCGACATGTGAGTATGCAGTACAAGCCAATACACCTACACACATTGCCACTACGGGGGTGGCCTTTCAATGGCCTTGGCCTCGCGCGGGTGGTGCAGTGGCCCAGCCGCCGGCGCCCCACTCGGCGATGACAACTGCTACCCAGACCACTGGGGTTGCAGGTGTTCCCTACCCTGCCGGGAATGTATTGGGGGTGGCAGGGCCAGCACAGGCCCCTTTTCAGATGCCCGCGTTGGCTGCGGTCCCGGTTTCGGCCTTGCCAACGGCGGGATATTCTTTACCACTGGGTATTGGGGCAGCCTCTACAGCAGCTGCTTTTGGGTACTCCGGGGCTGACATCCGCAGCATGGGAAGGTGGGGTTCACAATGTTTTCAGTTTTATGTGCGCCCGCTCCCGCCGTGAGTACCAACCCAGTCACCTTACATCTTTTCCCTCATTTTTCCTTACAGACCCTGGGTGTCGTATTACACCGGTGACAGTATGGCTGGTGGGCCACAGCTACGTGCAAAGGGCAGCGCGTTACGCTGCGGCGACAGAGTGGGGACCCCAACTGGGACTGGGTGAACACGCCAGTCTCACATGGCATGGTAAGCCTGGGATGTTGTGGCGGGAGCTGCTGCCTTTTCTGTTTTCAGGCAGAAGTGCTGCCCCGCCTGACATTCTCATCATGCACCTGGGGGGCAACGATTTGGGTCAGGTCACCGGCTTGTCGCTCAAGCATGCGATTTGCGAGGACCTCGCCTACTTGCACTACGTCTGGCCTCCCGCAACCCTGGTTTGGTCGGACATTGTCCCGCGCCATTCTTACAGAGGAGGAGTTGACCTCATGGCCATTGACCGCGCTAGGCGCGCGGTCAATAAGGCGGTGGCGCGGTTCCTTGCCGACAAGGCTTGGGGACGGGTCAGTCGTCACCCCGCTATTGGACTAGAAAATTATGATTTATATGCAGGGGATGGGGTCCATCTGTCGCGAGGAGGTATGGATCTCCTGTTGGGTGATTGGCGAGCAGGCCTGTTGACCGAGCTGACGGTCTGGGGGGGGCGTCAGGCCTTCTTTGAAGCCCCTCCGTGTGGCGGGTAGCACTGGTAAGGTAAACAGTTATGACCCACAGGTATCCGGCAGGTTCGCAATTGACTGGACAACACTAGATAGGAATAAATTAGTTAAACGTTGTCCGGTCAACGACGAACCAGGCGACGGGGTGATGGCGATAGCTAGCCAGCATGCATCACCCCGTGATTTCACGGATACGAGTCAGAGGGTGGGGTCATGAGTTAGATATTGACTACGGTCAACAATTTGTTTGTTGTCAACAAACAAATTGATACAAATTGATACATTGTAACCAATTGCCGTTGGCAATTTTGGGTGGTACCTTACCAGTGTTACTTCGGCCTGCTTGCCTGAAGAATTATGATTGGTCGTTTTACCAATACAAATTTATAATTCGGACTAGGGCATGAATCAATAAATGTGGCCAAATGCCGTTATCCACTTTCAATGGTGTCTGAGTCCGTTATTGGGGGGTGCGCCTGCAATGAGGGCGGTGAAGTATTGTTGCTTCACCACCCCCATCACCACCAGGTAGGTCTTAATAGCAGCCCTAGCCAGTGTCCAGTCGGAATTACTCCGGGTCTTCACCCACCGGCGCTCTCGGCGTCTCTTTGCCCATTTAAGCTCCTGCAGTTCTTCTGTGAACCACGGGGAAGATCAAACCTCACAGGCTCGGAGAGGCCGTAGTGGTGCAATTTCATCCAAGGCAGCCGTAGTAATCCTGTACCACAGATCAACGAGTGCCTCGGATGAATCGTGTAGCCGATCCAGAGGAAAATCCCCCAGTTCCCTCTGGAATTCATCAGAATCCATCAGTCACCGGTGGCGGGCCAATTTAATAGGCCACGCCTCCCTGCGGTGAACCGCCGCCCCCAGGAAGTCCAGAGTCACCAGATAGTGATCTGACCATGGCACAGGTATAGTTTCTAATTTCTGTAGTCTCAGATCACTCTGCCACCGCTCCGAATATTTTGCTTGTGCCCTGTATCTATGAATGACAGTTTACCTGAGCTGAATTGGAGTGCTCAGAACATACAGGCTGCAAGACAGTTGATTGGACAGCTCACCATAATTGCAGGCGCACCCCCCCAATAACGGACACAGACAACATTGAAAGTGGATAACAGCAAAGGGCCACATTTATTGATTCAATGCCCTAGTCCGAATTATAAATTTGTATTGGTAAAACGACCAATCATAATTCCTAAGGCAAGCAGGCCGAAGTAACACTGGTAAGGTACCACCCCAAAATTGCCAACGGCAATTGGTTACAATGTATCAAATTGTATCAATTTGTTTGTTAACAACAAACAAATTGTTGACCGTAGTCAATAACTAACTCATGACCCCACCCTCTGACGCGTATCCGTGAAATCACAGGGGTGATGCATGCTGGTTAGCAATCATCATCACCCCATCGCCTGATTCGTCGTTGACCGGACAACGTTTAACTACTTTATTCCTGTCTAGTGTTGTCCAGTCAATTGCGAACCTGCCGGATACTTGTGGGTCATACTGTTTACCTTACCAGTGCTACCCGCCCATGTGACCAAAGTCAACAGTAGGAACGAAGAAAGACCCCTATATCAAACCATAGCAACAGTGTGGGATGGGCAAAAAAGCCAGGACCCGAAGCCAATGTGGGTCCCAACCAAAAATTCCCACCCGGCCCCGAAGCGACCATAATCACACTGTTAACTAGGGAGGGGGTGGAGGGGAAAAACTTCTCCGCTCCGTCGCTGAGGCAAAATGGCAGCGCGGCTGCCTCGTGGCCACCCCTTTTATAAGGGAGCTGGCCACGCCCCTAACTACCCGGATTCTCTGTCCTGTGGGGGGGGGGCCCGCAAAGGGCGCGGCGGCCATTTTGGCGCCGCGCTTGCATTGCAGGCGCACCCCCCCAATAACGGACACAGACAACATTGAAAGTGGATAACAGCAAAGGGCCACATTTATTGATTCAATGCCCTAGTCCGAATTATAAATTTGTATTGGTAAAACGACCAATCATAATTCCTAAGGCAAGCAGGCCGAAGTAACACTGGTAAGGTACCACCCCAAAATTGCCAACGGCAATTGGTTACAATGTATCAAATTGTATCAATTTGTTTGTTAACAACAAACAAATTGTTGACCGTAGTCAATAACTAACTCATGACCCCACCCTCTGACGCGTATCCGTGAAATCACAGGGGTGATGCATGCTGGTTAGCAATCATCATCACCCCATCGCCTGATTCGTCGTTGACCGGACAACGTTTAACTACTTTATTCCTGTCTAGTGTTGTCCAGTCAATTGCGAACCTGCCGGATACTTGTGGGTCATACTGTTTACCTTACCAGTGCTACCCGCCACACGGAGGGGCTTCACAGAAGACCTGACGCCCCCCCCCAGACCGTCAGCTCGGTCAACAGGCCTGCTCGCCAGTCACCCAACAGGAGGTCCATACCTCCTCGCGACAGATGGACCCCATCCCCTGCATACAAGTCACAATTTTGTAGACTAATATCGGGGTGATGACTAACCCGTCCCCAAGCCCTGGTGGTGAGAAACCGCGCCACTGCCTTATTGACCGCGCGCCTAGCTCGGTCAAGGGCCAGGAGGTTAACGCCCCCTCTGTAAGAGTGGCGCGGAACAATGTCCGACCAAACCAGGGCTGTGGCAGGCCAGACATAATGCAAGTAGGCGAGGTCCTCGCAAATCGCATGCTTGAGCGATAAGCCGGTGACCTGGCCCAAATCATTGCCCCCCAAGTGGATGATTAGAATGTCAGGCGGGTCAGCCCCCAGGCCAGAAAAAAGGAAAGGCCGCAGCTCCCGCCATAACATCCCAGGCTTACCGTGCCATGAGAGACTGGCGTGGTCACCCAGTCCCAGTCGGGGTCCCCACTCTGTCGCCGCAGCGTAACGCGCTGCCCTGAGCACATAGCTGTGGCCCACCAGCCATACTGTCACCGGTGTAATACGACACCCAGGGTCTGTAAGAAAATTGAGAAAAATGAAGGTAAGGTGACTGGATTGGTACTCATGGCGGGAGTGGGCGCACATAAAACTGAAAACATTGTGAGCCCCACCTCCCCATGCTACGTATGTCAGCCCCAGAGTACCCAAAAGCAGCTGCTGTAGAGGCTGCGCCAATACGGAACGAATGTGTGCCATAACGGGCACCTGGTAGTCCCACCCTGGTGAGGGCTCTGGCTGTCACCTTCCAAAACTGAAATTTAGTAAGGGGAGACCCATCTTGGTGACAGAAAAACGGGCCGTGGTGCCAGCCACGCAGTGCCAGGTATTCATGTAGGGCACCAACCGGACAGATGTCTGCCAAAGAACACCGTAGCAGTCTTACTCCACTGCCTACGCCATGCTGTTCTGTTTTGGAGGAGCGAATCCTCAACTGGGCCCAGTCATTGGCAACATATACATCTCCGAGTTCCAGTGCCCTACCACTTGCATCCGCCTTAGACAGCATCACGAGTTCGCTGATGCGGAGCGCTCCAAAAAATGCCACCGTTGTGGCTGCATGAAAAAGGGCTGCCTCATAATGATCAAAACAGAGGCCTGGCCAGCCCCGGGCCAACTGGGTAAGAACCCCTGGGGAAATAGGGTGCCGGTCATCCGGGCAACGCCCGCGCTCGCGCACCCACCCCTCCAAAACGTGTCTCACACGGAAGTCAGAGGTGGTATCCACATGACCCCCTACTTTGGCCATAAAAGCCAACGCCGAGAGCTTGGATGCTATGGTGCGAGGTGCAAGGCCCTGTGCATGCAGGTGAACCATGAACCGCAGAACATGGTCCACCGGGATGGGCCAGGTCTCTGGCCATTGAAATCGAGTAGCAAAAGCCCTATACAAATTGAATGCTTGTTGATACGCCTTACGCGTGCGTGGCGCTAGTGACAGGCCAATCGCCCGGTTCACCTCTCCTTGCCAATAGTCCACATCTCGTCCGGGAGTGGCGAGGGAAATTCCTCCGCATCCGGGGCCAAGGCGCGGAACCGGGAGATCTGCAGGCGGGACAAAGCGTCAGCAATATCGTTATTAACCCCTGGGACATGCCTGGCCCTGAACAAGACGTTGAGGCGCAGGCAGCGCAGCACAAAATGGCGCACTAGATCCATGACCCTGGGCGATTTAGAAGTCTGTGCATTGACAATGTGCACCACGGCAGCATTGTCGCACCAGAAATGCACCACCGAATTAGCCCACTGTTCGCCCCATAGCATCAAAGCCCCCAGAATGGGAAAAAATTCCAGGTATGTGAGATCCCGCAGGCGACCTGTGCCTGCCCATGCCGGTGGCCACCCACCATAGGCCCACTTCCCATTGAAGTACATCCCATAACCCAGGGATCCTGAGGCATCAGACTGGATCTGGAAATTGGGGGATGCCAGGAGGTCAGACCTCCAAAATGAGACCCCATTAAACTCCCTCAGGAATTGCAACCAGACAAACATGTCTGCCCTGATACCCCGGGTAAGCCTGACTCTGTGGTGAGGCCTGGATAACCCTGCCATGGCGTCGCATAAGCGCCGGGCGAAAGCCCTGCCCGGTGCGACCACCCTGCAGGCAAAATTGAGGTGCCCATGTAGCACCTGCAGTTCCCTCAGGGATGCCTTACGCTTAGCCAGCAATTCCGAGATAAGGGTCACTATCCTGGACACCTTATCACCCGGTAACCTAGAAGCCTGTACTACTGTGTCAATCTCAACCCCCAGGAATACTAGTTTGGTCGACGGGCCCTCGGTCTTTTCGGGCGCTAAAGGGACACCCAGTTCCTGCATTAGCGTCTGAAATGTATTGAGGAGACGTGCACACGTGTCCCAGCCCCGTTCACCCCCGAATAAAAAGTCATCCAGGTAATGGGCTACAGACCGGGACCCTGACCTGCGGACGAAAGCCCACTCTAGGAAGGTACTAAAACGCTCGAAAGCCGAGCATGATATGGAGCAGCCAAAAGGCATGGCCTTATCAAAATAATACTCCCCTTTAAATTTAAAACCCAGCAATTCAAAGTCGCCCGGGTGCACCGGCAAGAGGCGAAAAGCTGACTTAATGTCGCACTTGGCCAGCAAGGCACCCGGGCCACACGAGCGCACCATGCGCAGCGCATGGTCGAACGATGTATACCTGACCGAACAAAGGTCATCAGGTATCGCATCGTTGACCGATCGGCCGGCTGGGTAGGACAAATGATGAATAAGGCGAAACTCACCTGGGGACTTTTTAGGAACCAAACCCAATGGTGAAACCTTAAGGTTGGGAAAAGGGGGTGCGGGAAAAGGTCCGGCGACCCTGCCCGCATCTAACTCCTTTTTAATGCTGGCCTCGGCTACCTCCTCCCTTCCTCTGAGGGATAAAAGGTTGGGAGCATCCTGAGGAGATCTATCACCCATAAAAGGGATACGAAATCCCTGCTTAAAACCTTGGATGAGGTACTCCCTGTCCTCTCCCCTTGGGTACGATGCGAGCCAGCGCTCCAGCATGTCCACCTTAATTGGGGAGGGGGCCTTTCGGAGAACTAGTTCCATCCGTGGCAGGCTTGCCAGCCCACTGTCCACCCCTCCCTCTGCCTCGCACCCCCCCAGGCTTGGGACAAGCAGAGGCTGCATGGGGACCAGAACATGTGGGACACTCGTGCTTATACCTGCAGTTCTTCCGACTGCAGGAACCATTGGACGAGAAAGTCCAGCACAGCAGGCGGGCTGGAACCCCCTGCCCCGCCATTTGGCGGGTAACCTGCGCTGGAGCTGCTCGCTGGACCGCATGTCCACAATGGTATCTATCCCCCGGGGCAGGACGTGTGGGTGTCATATACAAGAGCCACAGTCTCTGGCACGGCTCATCCCATCTCATCTCGGGGTGCAGGGGAATCCTCATACGGAATTCCTCATCATATGCTAGCCATGAGGGGCCCGGGAAATCTACCATCGCCCTGTATATGTTGTCCAAATATTGGACCATGGGAATAGCTAGATCCGGCCGCGCCCTCAAATACACCGCCATGTATATCAAATAAGCGGGGAGCCAGTTAGCCCAGGTACGCGGCGGCTTACGGCGGCGTGCCTGCTCCTTGTCCTTCTCATCCTGACCCTCCCTTTCTTCCTTAGTGGGCTCTCTGTTCAGGAGTGAGAAGATATCCACGTACTCCCCTCGCCATATCTTTTCTCTGGTAGCCTGAGCCAAGTGATCACCCAATGGCAGGGAATACCCTGCCGTCGGCAAAGCCGAAAAGGGGATAGCTGGCCTACCCAAAGGGGCCTGAGTTAACCCTGCCACCCCAAGTACGTTCCCAGCAGTGTAAGAACCAATGCCCACCCCAGCGGGCATGGTGGCAGTAGTTGTCGCCGGGTGGGTCGCCAGCGGCGTAGCCCCTGCACCACCCGCGCGAGGCCAAGGCCACTGAAAGGTCCCCCCTATATTGGGAATGTGTGTGGATGTACTCGTTTGCACCATATACTCACATGCTGCACCCCCGCGGGCCGCCCCCAACGGGGGTTCCGGCCCACTGGGGGCGTCGGAGCTCACGACCGATGTAGAGCTCATCACCGGGGCTTGACCCGCGCCAGGTTGCTGGCTGGGGAGCTGCGAGGCAGTGGCCGGAGCCGCGCCACCCGCCTGCAGCAGCTCAACCCTCCCCGCCGGCCGTTGTCCTGCTGCCGATAACGCCTCCAAAGGTACCCCGAAAGGGGCACCTGCCTGACTGGCCCGGGCCAAAGACTCCTCTAAGGCCGCAATACGGGCCAGTAAGGTGTCTACAGTAACCATGGGTAAAGAGCCGGCCGGCCCACCTGACCCTTGCATGGGGACAGTTCCCTGCACCCCATGGCCCAGATATGGCCATTGGCCAGGGCCGAAGCCCGGTAGGGCTGGTGAGGAAACCTGCCAAGGCGGGGCACCGGGCCACCCCCCAAGGCTAGAGGGCCCCGGGAGAGGCTGCGGCCCAGAAGTAGTCGGCCCAACGGGTTGGGCGGAAGAAGGAGCGGTGTCCACCGCTCGCGGGCCGCGGGCCGGAGCGCCCTCCGCGCCCGCACTCTGAACGGGCCAAGGTGCGATAGACCCCAAGCCACTAGCCCCGGCCGGGGATGGCAAAGGTGGCTGTTGAGGAGGCGGCACCACGGTCCTCCGACCTGGGTTGCGCCTCCTAACAGCCCGAGCTGAATTCGCAGCAGCCTTCTTTTTGGAAGGCATCTCGAGCAAAAAAGGGAAGCTAGCTAAGCAAAATCGACCCAAAAGGCTTCCCGGCAATACCAACGAGCGACGGAGGCGCAGGGGGAAAAACTTCTCCGCTCCGTCGCTGAGGCAAAATGGCAGCGCGGCTGCCTCGTGGCCACCCCTTTTATAAGGGAGCTGGCCACGCCCCTAACTACCCGGATTCTCTGTCCTGTGGGGGGGGGGCCCGCAAAGGGCGCGGCGGCCATTTTGGCGCCGCGCTTGCATTCACGTTGCTGACTCTTTTTCCTAAGGATCGATTTCTGGTAAAGATCTGTGCTATGGCATTTCTGGTATGGAACTGGCAGAGCAATTGATATGCCTTATTTTCAAATGTTTATTTACCAGTGCAGCTGCTAGTTGCTTTGCTAAATTGCGTTCCATTACAGAAACACAACAGGACTCATGCAAATTATTACCCTCCCCACAGAAGTATGAGATATAAATGCATGTTTTCCTGCTTGGTTGCCACAGCTTGAATGCAATGCTTGGTTTTTGTATGTTTCTACTTGTTTTCCTACCCCACCCACCCTAATTCTTCTGGCTTTCAACTGCATTGTGTACTGAACTTTTTTTTAGTTAGTTAGATTTGATTGTTCCCTCCCTAGCTTTGTTTTAGTATTGGCTCTTTGGCTATAAACGGAGTTGAGCACCGAACCCTAGAGTCTAGCTTTCAAGCAAGGATGACCTTTACCTTTACCTTTACCTATCACAAAGGGGCAGACTCGACTATCCGACTGAACAACAACAACAACAACAACAACAACAACAACAACAACAGCAACAAAATTTGTGCTTGGGGAGGGTGGGTGGAGACAGAAAGATGGCAGTGTTGGCCAGAAATTTCTGGGCCCCATACTGAGCAATCCTATTGGGGCCCCCATAGTAATGTCTCACAGTAATGTCACAGTTATGGCCGGCGGCGGCAGGGCCCCTGTCAGCTCCGGGCATACCTGCCAAGTATCCCGGATTGGCCGGGATTTCCCGTATTTCCCCGCTCATTCCTCCCCTTTCCTGCTGCCGTCCCGTATTTGAATGGCGTGGAAAGGGGTTACTCCGCACGCGCGCCCATCGCAAATGGGCTCTGCGCATATGCAGAGGGGTTCTGCACATGTGCAGATGAGTTGTTGTGGCGCATACGCACCCAGGCCAGAGCAGTTCCCGTATTTCCAGGAGCCGTGCTTGATGGGTATGGCTCCGGGCCCTATATGGCAGTACTGTTAGTACTGCCCTGATGGCGGCCCTGGTGTTGGCAGCCCAAGCACAGCTTGTGTTTTCCAAGAGGTTCTGTGCCTTTAATTAAGCTACTTCTTTTACTGAATTTACTGTGTTTACTGCAGAAACACAACTAGAGCCTATTCAAAGAGCAATAAAGTGGCTAGTCCTCACTACTCTAAATTACCTACTGTAGTGAATAGAAATCAGGGAGATGGGCTTATAATCAACACTGGACATGATATCGGTAGAACTAGAATATGTGGGTAAACATTATGCAGGCTAAATATGAGTCAAATATGAATGGCCTCAAATAAGGCCAACACTGTTTTAGGCTGTGTTAACAGAAGTATTGTCTCCAAAACCTCTTTATTCAGTACTAGTTAGACCACATCAAGAATACTGTGTCCAGGTTTGGGCATCACACTTTAAGAAAGATGCAAACTTGAGCAAGTACAGAGAAGGATAACGAAAGCACTAAATGGACACTTCTCCAAGTGGAGGGAAGTAAAGAGTGGGGTCCCCCAAGGTTCAGTACTGGGACCCCTGCTTTTCAACCTCTTCATAAATGATCTAGAGGTAGGAGTAAAAAGCAAGGTAGCCAAATTTGCTGACGACACTAAATTATACAGGGTAGTGAAAACTGTGAGAGATTGTGAGGAGCTTCAGAGGGATCTCTCGACACTGGGGGAGTGGGCAAAACAGTGGCAAATGAGTTTCAACATTAGTAAGTGCAGAGTGATGCATGTTGGGGCAAAGAACCCCAATTACATTTATAAACTGATGGGGTCTGAACTCTCTGCGACAAACCAGGAAAGGGACCTTGGTGTCCTGGTGGACAACTCAATGAAGGTGTCAACCCAGTGTGCCTCAGCAGTGAAAAAAGCAAACTCAATGCTAGGGATCATTAGGAAGGGTATAGAAAATAAGTCAGCAAGTGTCATTTTGCCTCTTTATAAATCTATGGTGAGGCCCCATCTGGAATACTGTGTACAGTTCTGGTCGCCATACCTCCAGAAGGATATTATGGAGCTGGAAAAAGTGCAGAGGAGGGCAACCAGAATGATTAGGGGACTGGAACACCTTCCTTACCATCTGAGGCTGCAACGGTTGGGCCTCTTCACTCTTGAACGACGACGTCTAAGAGGTGACCTGATTGAAGTTTATAAAATCATGCACGGTGTGGACAAAGTAGATAAGGAAAAACTGTTTTCCCTATCGCATAACACTAGACCTAGGGGACACTCGATGAAACTTTTGGGTACTAGTTCTCAAACAAATAAGAGAAAGTATTTTTTCACCCAGAGGATTACTGGTCTATGGAACTCCCTGCCAGAAGAAGTGGTGACAGCTGTCAGTCTTGACAGCTTTAAGAAAGGATTAGACAAGTTCATGGAGGACAAGAGTATCAATGGCTATAATTATGGATACTTAAGGACAACCTCCGGGTTGGAGAGATAGGCAGGATATCTCTCAATATCATTTCCAGGGAATCCTAAGCAGGTGAAGGCATCTGCTTGGGAATACCCTGAAGGAAATGGTGAGCCACTGTGTGAGACAGAATGCTGGACTGGATGGGCTGTGGCCTGTTCCAGCAAGGCTGTTCTTATGTTCTTATGTTCTTATGAAAGTGATCAGAGAACTGGAAACCAAGAACAATGAGGAACTGGGCATGTTTAGCCTTAAGAAAAGGAGAATGAGAGGGGATATGGTAGCACTCTTCAAATACCTGAAAGATAATCATAAAGAGGAAGGGCAAGATCTGTTTTTAATCAGTGCAGAGCGTAGGATGCATAATAACAGGATGAAACTTCAGATATAGATGAATACAGTAATACATCGGTTAACGAATGCATCGGACAACGCTAAAATTAGATAACATTGGGGAATTTGAGGAACACTTTTGCACCGCACAATGTTAAGATGACGTTGTGTGATGCAAAAGTTTTCCTCAAATTCCCCGACGTTGATCCCCAGCTTGGATCAGACACTGTGATCCCCGGCTTGGTTTAGGGGAAACCGCGCGCATTCGTCCAAACCAAGCTGGGAATCAGATGCTGTGATCCCTGGCTTGGTTTGGGTGAAACCACATGGGCACACCCATGCACATTCGTCCAAATCAAGCCGGGGATCAGATGCTGTGATCCCCATCTTGGTTTGGGGAAAACTGTGCGGGCGCGCCCATGAGCATTCACCCAAACCAAGCTGTGGGTCAGATGCACCCACGCGGTTTCCCCCAAACCAAACCAAGAATCACAGCATCTGATCCCCGGCTTGGTTTAGGTGAATGCACACACATGCTGCTCATCCTGGAAGGGAATCGGCCAGACGCTTGGCTCCTTCACCACCAGGACAGGGCAGCTTCGATCCCCGACAGGAAGTCGGACTCCTTTCCCCGAAAGGAAGCCAGAGTTCAGAGTGTCCTTCCTTTTGGGGAAGGCAACACTTGCCAGAGAGCCAAGCCCCAAAGTCGGTAGGGCTGCTCTCCTCCTGAGAAGGCGCTTCTCCGGGGGAGACCAGTCCTACCAACTTTGAGTCTTGGCTCGATTCGCCTGCCTCTTTTGAAAGGGCAGTGGGAATTCGATGCATCGAATCCCCGCTGCCCTTTCCAAAGAGGCAGGTGGATTGATCCCTGGTTCCCTTTCCTCTTCAGAACCAGGTTTTAGCATTATACGGGGTATTACTGTATCAGGAAAAAGGTCTTGATGGTTAGATCAATACCAACTACCTCGAGAGATGGCAAGTGCTTCAAAGTGGAAACATTCAAGAGAGAGTTGGACAACCATCTATTATGTCTGCTTTGATTTGGATTCCTGCATTGATCAGGGGGTTAGTCTCGATGACCTAAAAGGCCCCCTTCAACTCGATTATTCTATGATTATGCATAGGTTTTGACAATAGAGAAAAACATTCTGGATAATATAGTGCTATGTGATGAATTGTTTATTTCTGTGTCAGCTTGGTTCACATAAGCAAACGGACAGTGCTAATTGACACAAATGTGGCAGCAGATCTTCCAGAAGGTGGAAGAACTGTTCAGATGTTATTGTTTTACTTTTATTGTTGATAAATTAGTGGGACTAGAAAAATCATTTCATAGTTCTTTTGTTAGGTGTTAATTCTTTTTAAAACAAATAATAAACTAGGTGTAGTTTTCTTTGTATGTTTTTTCTTCATTGTGTAATCTCGGTGAGATTTAGGACATCCTTAGCAAATCCAGATTTGTTACTCATTAAAACACTCTGTTCTCAAACTGCTTCCTGTTTCCTTAGAGTCAGCCAGTTTATCAGCAGCACAACCACACAACAATATACCTTGTGCTTGTTCCAAGCAATTTAGCTTGACAAAAGTAATTGGAAATCTTGCTTTTGTTTTTGTAAGACTTAGCATTGTGTCACAGTGTTATGGAGAAAGGTTGATGGCCATCTGGGGGGAAACCCTCTGTATCATTCATTTTCTGCCTCATATTACCTAGTAATACAGCAAGTATAATGGCATTGCACGAGTTTTCTTGCCCTGCTAAATCGTATATGAATGTGAAAGATAGTGCAAATGCAATGATGCTGGTCTGATCCTGAAGTGATACTAAATTAGGGCATTGTTTTAGAGTCAGAAACTGTGGCTTCATGTACTCCCCATTCCTATGGAAGTGCTGTAAGGAAAAACTCAGAAGTCTTGACTTTCAAAAACTACTAAAAAAGCAGCTGTATTAGGCTGTCACAGAAGAGCCAGCCAAGAATTTCATGGCATCTTAAAGACTAATAAGTTTTATTATCAGGGCCGGACATGGTACGGAGACGGCATTGGTCGCACTGATGGATGATTTCTGGTGAGAGCGGGATGGAGGTCATCTGACCATCCTTGCTCTCCTTGACCTCTCAGTGACTTTCGATACCGTCGACCACAGTATCCTTCTGGAACGGCTCTGAACATTGGGGATCCAGGGCACTGTGTGGTCCTGGTTTTCCTCATTCCTGAAGGACCATACCCAGTCGGTGTGGTTGGAGAGTGAGACGTCCAGCCCTAGGTTACTCCAATATGGAGTACCTCAGGGCTTGGTGCCGTCTCCTCTCCTTTTTAACATCTACATGAAGCCGCTGGGTGAGATCATCCGTTCCCACAGGGTGCGCTACCATCAGTATGCAGATGACACCCAGGTGTACATCTCGGCCTGTGGTGATCCCAGTGATGCTGCCAAAGTCCTGTCCGGGTGTCTGGAGGCTGTTGGGGTCTGGATGAGGGACAACAGATTACAACTGAACTCTGGCGAAATTGAGTAGCTATGGATTAGGGGCCCGGTGTTATCTCAGGAGTTACCATCCTTTGTTTTGGATGGGGCTAGTCTGCCCCAGATAGATCTGGTGCGCAACTTGGGGGTCCTCCTGGACTCATTACTGCTGCTTGAAGATCTGGTGGCAGCCGTGGCCAGGAGGGTTTTTGCCCAACTTCAGGTGATTCACCAGTTGTGCCCGCTCTTAGACTGGGACTCCTTACTCATGGTCACTCATGCTCTGGTAACCTCTAGACTGGATTTTTGCAATGCACTCTACATGGGGCTGCCCTTGACGACCATTCGGAAACTTCAGTTGGTCCAGAATGCGGCTGCTCGGGTGGTGATGGGGTGTGGGCGTTATGCGCATTCCTCACCACTGCTTCGGGAGCTGCACTAGCTACCAATTTGTCTCCAAGTGCAATTCAAGGTGCTGGTCATTACCTTTAAAGCCCTATATAGTAGTGGGCCAGGATACCTAAGAGACCGTGTCGCCCCAAGATTGTCCATCCATCCAACCAGAGCAGACCGGAGGGGCTCTCTTCTTGTACCATCTGCTAGAGGGGCTCGTCTCTCTGGCACAAGAAGGAGGGCCTTCTCTGTGTCCGCACCGGCCCTATGGAACCTCCTGCCAGTTGAACTAGGGCTACAGACAGAATTGCTGCCCTTTAGGAAAGAACTGAAAACCTGGCTGGTGGGGCAGGTGTGGGGCGCTGATGGAGGAGTGATCCCCACCTGCTGGTTGGTTTAATGTAACAGAGTAATTCTCTCTCTTTTGAGTAAGTGCAGGTGGGATTTTTTAATGGGGTATATTTGTATTTTAATGGGGCTTTTATCTGTGTTGGGGTGTGTGTGTTAGTATTGTAAGCCGCCCAGAGGGCAGCTATAAAAATGTGAAAATTAAATTAAATTAAATTTGTCAGACAAGAAACAAAATACAGTAAAAACAATATGGGGGAAAGACAAAAATATTGTGGCTTCTTAAAGACTGCTATATTTTAATACAGTTTAAGTTTTATCTGGCTTACAATGGCAAATCCTATGGAAATGCTGTCCCGCTTTACAAATTTTTAATGTTTTTGTTTTGGTTTACAACGATCAATTCAGGACCTTTTTTATTTTTAAATGCATCCCTATGGATGTTTTGGGTTACATTTTTTTCGGGTTACAATGGAGGCTGTTGAAACAGACCTCCGTCATAACCCAGGTTTTACTGTACGGTAAAACCCCAGATAACGACTGAATCAGATAACACTAAAATCAGATAACGATGTACAGTTTTGAAAAAATTGTTGTACCGGATAGCACCATTTTAGTGTTATCTGATGCCTCGTGTTTGATCTCCTACCTTTTCACGCCATTTGGGGACAAAAAAATCACCATCGTCAGGTGCCTGTTTCCAGCTCTCCGCCTCTCCTGCAGCCTCTGGGATGGTTGGAGGACCTTTTTATGCTATTCCCGCCTTCCTATGACATCCCTGGGCCACACAACAGCTGAAAACTGTTGCAGCTGCCATTTTGTTTTTTTAACAAAACGACCAACACAGATGAAACAGTTGTTTAGCAACTGTTTTCAGCTGTTATGCGGCCCAGGGATGTCTTAGGGAAGCGGGAATAGTGCAAAAAAGGTCCTCCAACCCTCCCAGAGGCTGCAGAGGAGGTAGAGAGCTGGAACCATGCACCCAACGATGGAGATTTTTTTTTGCCCCCAAACAGCATGAAAAGGTAGGAGATCACATCCTTTTTGTGGGGGTGGGCAGCTGGTGTACAGGCGTTTCATTCGGCGCCTGCCTTCTGGAGAAGACAGCTGGGCTTTTTTTAGTGTTATCCAATGCATGCATCGGATAACGCTAAAAATCAGATAACGCTAAGTCTTGTGGAACCAAATTTTGGTGTTATCCGAAGTATTACTGCATAAGCTTTTGTAGATCAAGTCTACTTCCTCAGACATAAGAGTGAGACAATATGGTGATCAATTATATATGGCCTCAAGATGAAGAGACAGTGATTGGTTGAGTCAACGGGAAGTTGCCTGCCTTGAGATGACATAAGACCCTTATTTGATATTCAATCCTTTTCCAAGAGAGATTAGTTCAGTAACAATGGTAGGTTGAGTGCACAAAACAAGGCTACAGATAGCACCACAAATTAAAATGATGTGAGTTCTTGTGGCAATTCCCAGCTAGTGATATTTCAAGACCCTAGTATGATATCCACTTCTTTTCCAATGAGGCTTAGAAAAAGAGGCAGTGGAAGTTGGGAAGGAATCTGGTTTGAGGAAAAATAAGAGCAGGTAACACCAAGCTGCAGCATTTTATATTTGATAATGGCAGTAATAATGTATGTCTGTTAGAGCTGTACCATAAGGATGGCTGAGCACAGAACAACAGTCACTTTCAAATTGTAATAATAGCGAAGATGCTTGAGAGTCCCCTGGACTGCAAGGAGATCCAACATCCTAAAGGAAATCAACCCTGACTGCTCCTTGGAAGGACAGATGCTGAAGTTCATACACATTGGACACCAAGTGAGAAGAGAGGGTTCACTGGAGAAGTATCTGATGCTGGGAAAGATTGAAGGCAAAAGGAGAATGGGGTAGCAGAGGACAAGATGGCTAGACAGTATTGTTGATATGGTGGGCATAAATCTGGGCAGACTTTAGAGGGTGGTAGATAACAGATTAGCCTGGCATGCTGTGGTTCATGGGGTCGCAAAGAGTCTCACTCAACTGTGTGACTGAACAATAACAACAATGGCATAAGACCCCTTGACTAATATTTCGTTTGTTGAGGTGAGTGTCAAGCATTTGTTATACAGTATTTTATTTCAGCAGCCTCCCTCTGGAATCTTGTTTTGTAATGTTTCTTCTCCAGGATCACAACTTTCAAATCCTGTGAATTGTGTCTGGGTAGATTAAAATTGTGTGAAACAGGTTTCAGAGTACTGTATTGCGATTCCTGATTGTCTGATTTATGCCCATCAATTCTTTTGAACAGAGATGTCCCATCTGTCCTTTGCAGCATGCAGATAAGCATTGTTGGCAAAAGCTGGTGCATACCAAGTCCCTGGCTAATGTTAACTGTGACTTTATGAGTCAAGCCAACTTCACAAATTGTGTTTAAAGAATAGTTGACCAAATGATGACACTTTCATTAAAATCAGAACTCCTTGTATTTTTGCTAGAGAAGAAGAAGAAAAATTTGCACAATGCCAAATATTATACAGTAAAACCTTACATAAAGAGTGGCTCGCTTAGAGAATAACTCGCTTAAAGAGTAGAATTTTCTCTGAATGGTCACCTCACTTAACAACTAAAACCAACAAAAAACTCGCTTAACAACTAAATCGGGGTTTGCAGTCCTCCCCGCCAGAAGTCACAATTGGTCATTTACAATGGTGTTACGCTTAAAGAGCAAATTTGCTTAAAGAGCAATCCCATGGAACGCATTATTCTCTTTAAGCAAGGTACCACTGTACTGTATATTGCATTTAGTCTTATGGACTGATAAGACCAGGTGTGCCCAAACTATGGCCCGCAGGCTGGATCCGGCCCATGGGCCATAGTTTGGGCACCCCTGCCTTAAGCAGAGAAAATGACAGCCTAAAAAATCTATCTCATCCTGTTGCAAAACATATCTGTGCAAAACAGATTGCAAGTCATGCTTTACTTCTGCTTCCAGTAGGAGGAACCACCGGCCCACTAAACTACGCAACCAGCCCGCTGAACCACGCGACCAGCCCACAGCCCGAAAAGTTTGGGCACCCCTGGATAAGACTATTGAATCATTTTTTTTGTTACAGTGTTTGTTTCAGTAACCATACATACTCCGTGTTGTCTAACTCAAATTATCATCTCATTTACCTTTTTGTTAATTCAGTCCAATGTGGCCACTCATAATCTGCTCAACATTCAGACTAATTAAAGCATTTATTTGGCCACAGTTTTAAAATATTTTGTGTAAGAACAAGAAGAAAGGATCCAGGATACCTCAGGGACCATATCATCCCTAGGATATCGACCCGTCCCACGAGAGCAAACCAAGAGGGCACCCTTCAGGTACCATCTGTTGGGGAGGCGAGCCTCTCCAGCACAAGGAAAAGGGCCTTCTTGGCCGTAGTCCCCACACCATGGAACCTCCTCCCAGTAGAACTATGCCTCCAGGCCCAGTTGCTACCATTTAGGAAAGAATTGAAGACGTGGTTGGCAAAATGGGTCTGGCGGCTGGGATTGTCAACAAGCTCCCCTTTTTGGCTCATCTGAGGCTTTCCCCCTCCTGTAATTAATTTTTTAAGGTTTTTGTAGATTTTATATTTGTTTTTAGGTAATAGATGGCATGGCGGGGTGGTGTGGTAATATTGCTATGTTTTTTAAATTGTTTTACCTGTATATTGGTTTTAACTTGTGTACACTACCCAGAGACCTTCGCATAGGGCGGTATATAAATCTATAAAATTAAATTAAATTAAAATCCTGATCAAGATTAATTCTGCAGTTTGCCCATATGGTAATCAAATCTGCTGTTTTTTTCTTTGGGGATTTTCTTTTGTGGTTCTTTTTGTTTTTTGGCAGGGGGTGGAAATACTAGGAAAGGATTCTCATTATACCAGATAAATTTAGAAGCCAAATGCAAATTAATGTGCAATCTATAAAGGTGAGCGGAATGTTCTCAACAGGGCCTTCACAATTTTGTTGACTGAGAGCGTGAAGAACCAATGAAGAGTCAATAAAAAACAGTGTGGAGCTTTAAAGTCCAGGTTCTTTCTTAAGTGGGAAACACTGGTTCTCTAAAGTTTAAGACAACTAGGCCACACATGTTTAGATGATAAGTGTATGTTCAAAGTTTGCTTGTATTGGGGTGATAACGTACTTTCATTTCGTTGAGGAAATGAAAAGCCTGACACATGGCACCTGGAAATCCTGTGACTCACACTTAGTCTTGACAGTGAACTATAAATTTTACTTGACAGAAAACACATCACTCCTATAAGCTTCAGCTGAAACAACCTTTCATTTTTGTTTCCAACACATATGTGTTCATTTCTACGATTTTTAAGGCTTTTATGTTACTTTTTTGCAGCCCTACTGGGTAACTACTCTTTACCTAACTCCTTTTGACTTGGGTCCTGCAAGCAACCCTACGTGCAGGGTGACGTTACAATATAGTTGGATGGAGCAGGTGTTGGCTAATATAATGCATAATAAAAATGTGTGAAAAGAAGTTCACAGCTGCCAAGCTAAACTGCCGAAGATGTAGGAAATGCTGGAAAATAAGGCAAACCGCTCTGTTAAGGGGACTGCCTGCAGAGCAGTCAGAATTATGACAGAAATACCTTTGGACTGAGAAATGTAAGTTTGGTGGGAGGGCTGAACTGGTGGTTGTTGGAGAGAAAGCAGTGAAAAGGTGTGTGTGTGTGGTTTCTGCTGTTTAATGAGGCCTCCAAACTAGAGAAGCAACAAGTTATGCAAATGCCAAGCTTGTTAGAAGCTGCTGCATCCAATTGACCTATCTTGGTACAGTACGTGACATCTTATAAATAGTGGATGCTTTTTAATAACGCCTCTCAGAGATGGACCTGTGTATTTTGGGAAGTTAAGGTCAAACTTTACTGGCATTTGGTGCCTTCAATATATGCTAGAAGATATTTGATTTAATTGGCAGGATTATCCTTTAAAAAAAAAAACCTTTTCCTGTATAGTGCCTGTCCTGAAAATTTACATCAATACTGAATGCATGATTAAGTAAAGCAATGACACTGAAAACTCAGTCCCCAAATGGGAGGGTTCAATTTGCAGAATCCCTAACCAATTGTCAGTGTTGTATAATGTTTGGGAGCTGCTTCTTCTTTCATGTCTAGGCCAGACATGAAACTGCCAAAATGAAGGCACCTTTTGGTGAGTTCATTCTGCAGTTCCTTTCTCCTGACCTAGTGTGAAAAGGATTAGCCAACAACACAAGGTTGCTGTTTCCAGGGTACCCCTGATTTTGGTTAAAAAATACCACAATCCTCGAAGAGGATCTTTCTGTGTACATCAGGTTAAAAGGGCAACATGTAGGGGCAAATATTTGAGAATCACACAAGTAAAGCTATGAAAACCAATTTCCTAGGGCAGTGGTGGCAAACCTATGACACGTGTGCCAGACGTGGCACTCGCAACCCTCTCTGCTGGCATGCGTGCTATCACCCACAAGTAAAGCTATGAAAACCAATTTCCTAAGGCAGTGGTGGCAAACCTGTGACACGTGTGCCAGACGTGCCCCCTCTGTTTGGGCACTTGGTCTCTAAAAGGTTTGTCATCCCTGTCCTCGGGTTTCTTTTTAATCAGTATTTTCATCTTTTGGATACATTGCACATTTACTTTAGTGTGAGATACCTTTAACCTATTGAGACATGTCTTAATAAGAGGTAATATTGGCCATACAGCACTTAAAAAACAAATAAATGTGGAGTTAGTTCTTGCAGAAGGATTTTAATATTTATTTACCATTGTTTCAAACTAATTTCCAGAAATCTAAGCTTCAGGGCAAGAACAAGTTCAATAAACTCAATAAGCAACTATCTGCCTTTTCCTGATACCTTCTCATGGTTTCTTTGAGATATCACCCAGCTAAGCTCACAGAAGCCTGTGGGAGATCAAATCAAAATTACTTCCTTGTCCCCTTTCCTCTCCTTCTTACCCATTTCCCTTTTAAACACACAGTTTAGGTGGCATCTGGGTGGTCCATCTACCTAATTCTAAGTACTCCTGCTTCATGCCAGATAAGCCAATATTGTTTTAGCAGGGGAGGGGTGCAACAGATTCCTTTTTGCTTCTGAAGTCTTTGATACTGTTTCCCCCCAGCAAGTAACATCAACAAAATATTGTTTCAGTCTGAATTGCAGTTCTTTTGAGGATTAATTTGCTTAATACAGTGGTACCTTATACAACGATTTTAATATGTTCCATGGGGCTCGTTGTTGTATGAAACAATTGCTATATGGTGCATGCATTGTATAGCGATTTTCCCTATGGGATGCATCGTACAACGATTTTATTTTGGCATGGGAATTTATGGGTGGGTCTAGCTGATTTGTATTTATTGCATTTTTGTATTGTAGTTGGTGTAATACCATGTACCGTTGTGTAATTTTGCATTGTTGTTTTGCTTGTGAAATTGTATTTTGCTTTGTATTGGTGCTATATTGTATTTCTGTACGTTATGCATTGTGAACCGCTTTGGGTTGTCTGCTGGATGAGGAAAGCGGTATATAAGAATAAATTTCAATTTCAATTCAATTCAATTTTTTGCTAAGTGGTTTTTCCCATTGAAATATTGTTGTACGATTTTTCCATAGGGAAAATTGTTATGCGAGACACCATTTCCCCCCAAAAAAACCTAATTGTTATGTGATTTCGTTGTTATACGGGGCAATTGTTGTATGAGATTCCGCTGTATTGAAATAAAAGGTGGAGGTTGGACATTACAGCAGTTATACAGGGGATTGCTGAAGAGGCACAGTCTGTGTACAAGGAAAAGACTTTTGAAGGTCATCCTCTTGAAAGGTCATAATGAAAGCATGGCTTACTAAAGTGGAAGTGAGGTCCTAAATATCTATGTTATGAAATGGTGGATTTTAATATATGAGACAGTGTATCTGTCTTTGCCTAAATACTTGCTTTTATTTAATTTCAAATTAATTGTCATGATTTTAACAGCTTTGGCAAGCATTAAGACATTCTATCACCTGTTCTTGATCTACCCAAGCACTGTTCCCTTCATTGCTATCATGCTATGTTTCTGAACTCTGAAATGGAATCCTCTGGTCATCTTGAAATATAAGTTGGTGCTGTCAAGATTTTAAGCTACTGTTGGCTAAAACTGTTGAGTATGATAGCTATGTCAAAGAGAATGTGAGTTGTAAGGAATATATGTCATGAGGATAGTAGCATTAATCTCTCTTGATCATTCGTTCTGTTTGAGCCATGTCTTTGGGAGATGCTATAAGAGTAGGACTCTATAATTACACTTGTGCACAGGCATAGGATTACTCTGGTTGCTTACCAGTTGCCTCTTTTGTATGAACAGCAGAAAAGATGTACTTTTGAGCTAAACTTGGTTTGGCCTCATTACTACCCTACATTGTGTTGAAACGTAAACCCTCTTCATTCTTTACTTCAATATAGGGGTAAATGCATGGTCAATGAGACTGGGAAGTGTGCTCTTAGTCAGGAAGTAGCTCATTTTAGTGCAACTTATTGTTGAAATGAGTTACTACTGGGGCGAAACCAGCTGGGAAGACATTGCTTTTTTTGCCTGTAACAGCCATGGGCATAATTTACTACTTTTCAGTGGAACTAGAATGAGTGCCTGCCCATTACTCCTTACTGTTGGAGAAGAAGAGGAGTGCTGGCTGGGATGTCTGCAGACTGGAGCTCTTTATTTACTTTTACCAAGAATCTAGGAATAACTTTTTCCTCCCAAAAAGATATCTCAGAACTACTAAACATGCACACACAAACACAGTATGGGGCAGAGAAGCAGATAAGGAAATAAAGAGCAGCAGGTTTTGAAGGACCTTGTTCTTCCTTGTCTTTGATTTTAAAAGCCAATGGTTGGGAGCCTGCTTCTTCCTCTACAACAGTCAGGGGTTTTGCTTGGTCCTTTCCCCAGTCTCTTGACAGGAGCAAATAAGTGCATGTAAGACCAACAGATTTTTTTAAAAAGCAGCAGAAGCAGAAGTGAGCTGCATGGTAGAATAGAATAGAATAAATCTTTTTTGTCATTGTCCCCTTGCAGGAGCAAAGAAATTTCTTGATTACTATATCAACTCAAATAAGGCACTCCACATAATTTAAAACAGCTGCAACATCAGACTGTTGAATGTGTCCAGCGTACACATGCTAAATATGGGTATCTTCAGAAAAGTGAGGCTCTAGGTACATGAGTATCCCCGATACGTCTGGTTTGCTTTGGAGTAGATAGATAGTCTACAGCAGGTATGGCCAGACTATGGCCTGTGGCTAGATCTGGCCTGTGACACCAAATAATCTGGCCTGTGCCATCCTCGCTGCTCCTGGAAGTGGAAGTAAAACACACTTGTGCATGCACAGGTACATTTTACTTCCACTTCCAGTGGAAGGAATCTTGTGACTGGGCGCTCAACCACATGACCGGCCTGCAGCATGAAAAGTTTTGGAACCCCTGGTCTACGGGGTCAGCAGCAGAGGATGGGGTTGACTCTTCTTCCTGTGAATTCCCCCTCAAAATTCAGTCCAGATTAAAAAAGATGAAGAGAAAACTAAGATCCTCTGGCTCCAGTGCAGTTTTTTCCCTTTGAGTTTATTAAGTGCCCTTTAAATCAATGGTTCTCAACGGGGGCGTTACCATCCCCTGGGGGGCGGTGGGAGGATGTTGAGGGCCAGTGAACTTGTTTTGGGTGGTAGGGGGTGGTGGGCATGTTTTGGGCGGTAGGGGGCGATGAGCATGTTTTGGCATTCGAACTATGTCAGGCTAGCTGTGTTAAATTCTTTTTTCTTGGTCTTGTTTTAAATCGTGGTGCACCAGAAGGAGAAATTGGTGTGTGTGGGTGTGTGCATGGCTGTGCAGCTAGGAAACCACGCAGGCGCAAAAGTTCCAGGTGGGAAACAGCAGCTGTGTGCGGCACTTGGCTGCAGACAGCGACAAGGGCGGCAGGACTGAGGAGACTGATGAGGTGAGGGCAGTGACGTTTACTCCTGAGCACACAGGCACCGGATCGGGCCCTCATTCTTGGCCAAGATACCGGCTTCTCTTCCTTGTACGTTGCTTTCCATGGGACTTGAGTCAAGTAGTTGAGGAGGGCATACCTGTCAAGTTTTGGATTTGAAAATAAGGGAAATTTTGGCCACACCCCTCTGTGGGTATGGCCAAATCTGTGGGTGTGGCCAAATATAGCCATGTGACTTGCTGGGCTCTAGTCATGCCTGCCACATGGCCATGAAAATGTCTGCAAACACAGACAGCACTGGCTCTTTGGCTGTAAATGGAGATGAGCACTGCACCCTAGAGTTGGATAAGGCAGATATTACTTTCTTAGGATCAAAGATCTCTGCAGATGGTGATTACAGCAGTGAAATAAAAAGGTGACTGATGCTTGGGAAACAAGCTATGAGAAACTTGGGGAATATAGTTAAAAGTAGAGGCATCACCTT
Source organism: Bradypodion pumilum (assembly GCA_035047305.1). Taxonomy (NCBI): domain Eukaryota; kingdom Metazoa; phylum Chordata; class Lepidosauria; order Squamata; family Chamaeleonidae; genus Bradypodion; species Bradypodion pumilum. The sequence goes on from JAWDJD010000001.1 coordinate 406,176,138, forward strand.
GCAAACAAAAAATTGCATAGTCAAAGCAATGGTATTCCCGGTGGTAATGTATGAGTGTGAGAGCTGGACCATTAGGAAGTCTGAGAGCAGAAAAAGAGATGCCTTTGGAATGTGGTGTTAGAAATAGGTCAATCCTAGAAAAAAATCAACCCTGACTGCTCATTAGAAGGTCAAATAGTAAAGATGACGCTAAAGTACTTTGGACATCAAATGAGAAGAGAGGATTCACTTGAGAAGGCCTTGATGTTGGGAAAGGTGGAGGGCAAAAGAAGGGGTGGCCAAAAATAAGATGGCTAGATGGTATTGTAGATGCAATGGGCACAAAGCTGTGTGGGCCAAAGAACCCTTTCCCCAGCTTCTTGGGGGACTTTTGTTTTGTTTTCTTTCTTGTTTACTCAGTGGCTTAAGTGACTAAGATGCTGACTGGGAGCCAGAAGGTCAGCAGTTCGATTCCTGAGTACTGCAGGATGGAATGAACTCCCATCTTTGTCCCAGCTCCTGCCATCCTAGCAGTTCGAAAGCAAGAAATTGCAAGTAGATAAATAGGGGCCACTTTGGTGGGAACGTAACAGCGTTCCATGTGCTCTGGTGTCTAGTCATGCCTGCCACATGACCACAGAAATGTCTGCAGATGCAGACAACGCTGGCTCTTCGGCTTTGAAACAGAGATGAGCACTGAATCCTAGAGTCGGATACGATTGGCTTTTGAGCAAGGGCGACCCTTTACCTTTACCTAACTCAGATCCCCTTACACAACCGTGCAAGCACACTGGATCTATGAGCTCTGATAATTCTTCCCGTGTATTTTGGATCTGCTCTCTCGTACAAAAAGCAGCTTCTTGCTCTAAAAATTGGCCGCTGTAGGAATCTATGACTGTGATGGTGAACCTTGGCACTCTAGATACGACTGGCTTTCGAGCAAGGGAAATCTTTACCTTTAGCATATAGTGATCAAGCACCACCCCCCACCCCACCACCACCACCCCTCCCAAGTTAACTCTAGAACAGAAATGGAAACCCCCCTCTCTCATATAATGATCAAGCACCATCCCCACCCACCCCACACCCCTCCCAAGTTAACTCTAGAACTCTAGAAACGGAAGCCTCCAGCCAAGAGGCAGGGCAGAAACAGCTCAATAAAGCATGAGAGTGAGAGAGAAGTCTCTGCCCCCAGACCAGGAACTGATTTGCCCCTGTATTCACCTCTAGAGTAGACTCCTGTCCCTCCCAGCATGGTGGCTCCGATCAGCTCAGCAGCAAAAACGAAGCCTCCATATTGGCCATGTGGCAGGAGGAAAATGAAAGAGAAACTACAGAAACCCACCACCACCACCACCACCACAACCTTCTCACTCTCTTTCCACAAGTGAAAAGCTTGCCACACAGTGACCTCTGGTGGCCAGAAAAACATACTGCAGCTTCGCCTGTGAGGGCTCCGGTCAGGATTTTTTTTAAAAAAATAAGGGATATTATGGGGAAATTAATAAAATGGGAGGGGGTGGAAAGAGGGGTAAAAATAAGGGGTTTTCCCGGGGAAAACGGGATACTTGACAGGTATGGAGGAGGGTGGGTGGGATCTTGTTCCTGAATCTCTTAATAATGTATGCTCAGAGGTAAGGAAACCTGACTCAATTTTTTTCCCTCCCCCCCAAAAAAAAACAACAACCCTCCACTTACTGTATTTTAAAAAGCAAATGGGACAAGCCAAAGTGACTCAGCGAGCCGAGCAATTTCCCCCTATTAATTCAAGCATAGGGTTAAACACACAGAGTATCAATTCCTAGAGGGGAAGAGAGGAGGTATTCAGTCCTCCACTGGCAAGTGTTCCTCTTTTCTTCCCAGTGTTTCCCAACCTTTGGGTTCTTTTGGGACTTCAATTCCCAGAAGCCTCAGTCAATTCCCCAAAGCACTGATCAGCCAAGGTGCTGACGGAGGCTTCTGGGAATTGGAGTCCCTCTGATCCAGAGGGAAAGAGGGTTTTGGACTGTTCCAGAGGGATTTCCAAGGCCAATGGCTGAGTTTCTCCTTTTCAGGGATCTCCTTCACAAACTCCACCAAGAGTTTACCTAAAAGGAAAGTTTGAAGATAAATTCTCCTGGGGCTGCAGGTGTGTGTGTGTGTGTGTGTGTGTGTGTGAGTGTGTGTGAGAGAGAAATCTTGAGTGGTAAGGAGTTCCACCTCCATCATTAGCAAATGTTCAATGCCAGATTTTTTTTTAATCTTCCCACTGTTTACCATTGAAAAGGGGATATTTAATAACAACCAGTGGTCATATACTTCTCCGTCATGCTGATTAATCACTCTATGCCTCTGTATCTGATGTGTATGTTCATGCCTTGGAGTTTCATGCCTATGTCTGATGAAGTGGACTTGATCCAGGAAAGCTTAAATTAAAATATAGCAGTTAGTCTTTAAAGTGCTGCAGCGAAGAAGGGATGGTATTATAGAAGGTTTGGTGGGAAACAAAATTAGTCTGTATGCGGATGATACATTGGTTATAATGAACTACCCGAAGAAGGCATTAGATAGGATTCAAGTTCATTTAAATGATTTTGAGGATATGACGGGGTTGAAAATTAATTGGGAGAAATCAGAGATGATACTATGTAACGTGAATAAGGAAGAAGAACAAGAAATTTGGCAGAAATATAAAATCCAGATAGGAGATAACTTAAAATATTTGGGAGTTATTCTATCAAATAAGTTGGAAAATATTTAAAAAATTGAATTATGATAAACAATTGAAGGTGATTAAAGACCAAATTTTACAGTTTAATAAATTGAAATTGTCTTGGTTTGGTAGAGTAGCTCTATGTAAGATGATGTTATTGCCAAAAATAATTTTTTTGTTTGATGCCTTACCGATTTATCTTAAGGATACAGAAATTAAAGATTTCCAAGATATAATAAATAAATTTTGCAATGGTGGGAAAAGAGCTAGAATTCCTAAAAGCTGGTGGTATGTATCACAAAAAGAAGAAGGTTTAGGGATACCTAAATTAAAGAGTTATTATAATGCCTTCCAGGTTAAGAATGTTGTTAAGATTTTGATGAAAGAGCAAGTGATTTGGGAGGATTTAGAGATGGGGGATCTCCAACAAATAGGAAAAGCAGCTTTTTTGGATAAAGAATGGAGAAAGGTAAATATTAAAAATAAAATGTTAAGAGCAACGTGGGAAGCATGGAAAAAGTTGAAAGGAAAATTGGCCCCTGGGATTTCTCCTCTAATAGAGATCGAGGATATAAAAGATTTTCCAATTAAGATAGATGAGGAATTGAGATCAGTATTGATAGATAAGGATGTCTGTATGTTGAAATATTGGATTCAAATTTTCACGGATGAGCAGAAAAGAGTAGCGATTTATGGGGATTTAAAGTTAAATTGGTTTCAAATTCTGAGATTAAATAATTGGAATAAATACAAAAAAGGATATAATTTGGAAAGGGACATGATGGAATTTGAAGAGTTGTTGTCTAAAATAAGGGAACAGAGGTAGCTCAAGAGATTTTGCCACCAGAGGCAAAAGAGCAAGTGCCCCTGCCTCCCTCCCTCCCAAATGCAGGATCCACCTCAATTGGCACCAGGGCCATAGCCAGGGGGTGGCCAGGGTGGGCTTGGCCCACCCTGAGTTGGCAGTTTGCTCAACCTGGCAAAGCATGGTTTCCCATAGGAATGCATTATAAAATCACATAATAAAATACAAATACAGTATAAAACCTAATTAAAACCGTTTGTTTGTGTGTGTGTGAATAAAAGCCTAACACTAGTCTGGCGAGTGCCCCTACTCAAATGCCTCCCTGAACAGATGCACTTTAAGTTGTTTTCTGAATGTCAGCAAAGAAGTAATTGGGTGCAATAAATAAAGAATAAAAATAAAAAATTAAACATTAAAAAGCATTTGCAAAATATATAAAACAATAAAAAAGAGCATTAAAAATAAACGTATTTACAGCATTTTGAAATAAACGTATTTACATAAAAGTGCATTTAAGCATTTTTTTTTTGCATTAGTCATTTTAATTTTAATAAAAGGAATGCAATTACAGGATTTTCACAAAGGGGGGTGTTGAATTTTTTTCGCTCCTTAGGGGGGCAGCAGCTTTAAAAAGGTTGAGAATCACTGCTTTAAATGGTATGTTTCATATACCTAGATAGTGACTGTATTATTTTAGCAAGCACAGCCCTATATATACCTACCCAGAAAATATGCCTGAGAGAATTTAGATATCTGAGAGGCTGTTGTCTTTACTAAGCAAGGGAGACATCCTACCTGCTTCTTCCCAGTGGGTTTTACTAAATCTCATGTGATACCTGTGTTATCTGTCCATGTCACGTATAGCCCATTGTCTTCACCTTGGGACAGACTTTTAATCATAGACCTCAGTAGACAAAATCCTGCTCTGCAGAACATCATTAGCAGGATATTACTACTGATTAAAGTCTGCATTTTTATTTATTTCTGGGTGCTCATAGGTCATATGCAATGAGACAAAGATGGGTGCATTTTAAACTTGAAAAAGAAAGTCTTTGTTCGGCATCAATCTGCTACTGGCACCAGTGTCATTCCTGTTCCACAGGTAGAACCAATCAAACTAATAACTGTTTCCTGTACTTTCTTCTTCTTTGAGTGCCGTATCCAATTCCAAATATTGACTATCCTCATGGCAATTAGCCATGAAGATTGTCCTGGGGCAGGGCCGCCATCAGAAATTTCTGGGCCCCATACTGAGAAATCTTATTTCCCCCCCCCCCACACACACACACTCACACACATAATTTTCTCTGTTGTCACACTCTTATGGCTGGCAGCGGCAGGGCCCTTGTGAGCTCTGGGCCCTATACGGCAGTACTGGTAGTACTGCCCTGATGGCGGCCCTGTCCTGGGGACAATATAATGCAGTGGTCTTCCATTTGCCTTCTGAATTGCAGTGTGCCACCTGTACCACTAATCCAGTTCCGCAAGTCACCTTCTGGTCCTGAGCTCTTTTGGCTTACAGACTCCTCATGAGCCCCAGGCCAGTATTGATGAAGTTGCTGCCCTCCATCAAATTGGATCAAAGTGGGATTTAATCCACTTGGGGACCATCACCCTTCCCAGTGGACTTCTCCACCCAAGGCTGTTGGTCCTCAGGGTTGTCAGGTTAGTTAATTGCCCCCTGACAATCAGCATTGAGTCGCTCGCAGTAGGGTTTACTCTATTGCCATAGCAGGATAACCTTACCAGCCTTTTTCTTCACATTATTAGCCAAAATTTTGTAGCTTCCTTTGCCCACACCCCAAATTATTAATCATACCTGATGATTTCTATAGAAGACAGAATCATGCATATTTTTGTAGATCTGCAATTGTACTTGCTCACCTGTGTACTTGCTCACCTGTGGATTTTTTGTTTTATGAATGTTTAGTAAGTGTAGCGCTGCACCTAAAGACTCATTGTCTGTGTTGCTTTGAGGACACAATTCCTATTTTACATGGACTCTTCTTTCTTGTCTTTTCTGCTCATGATTTTAAACTCCTTGCCTTAGTAGGTTGTTGCCGTAGAAGAGGAAACATCAGTTGTTGACACTTGGTGTATAATGTAGAGGAAACACCAGCTTGTAGCGATGTCTGGCCGCTAGGGCGGCGTTAGAGCCCGGAGGAGACTGATCAATGACAACACGAGGCAACAGGAGCGAGATCAGATCAGTACTTTATTGGAAAAAGGCAACATCATTTATAGGGAAAAAAGCGCAACGGTGGCAAGCTGTCACCTGACAGGAAAATTACCTCACCCACGTACACGGGTTAATGGGGAATTCTTCAAAGGGGAGTTTAATCAGCTGGGGCAAACATGGGTTCAGGGACCTCATTGTCTTGGGGATTAGGCAGGGACAAACATGGCTTATTTGCGCCAGGGATTTCCCGAGCCGGGAGATGAACTATGTACTTAATGTTTGACCGGAGTCAGCTATTCTGCTTCCTTGGCCGAGTCGCAGGTCAGGTCACGGTAATTGGGTGAATCAAACCCTATATTTTATTCACCCCCCTTAATTTGGCTGCCCGCAGAGCCCGCGGCTCAAGGAGCGTCCTCCTGAAGCGGCCTCTGCAAGGGCCGTTTCCATGCCCGATGGGCATGGGGAAACCGCATCTCCCCTTTATTTTCTATTTAAGGACCTGACTGGCGACCTTGCGCAAGAGCGGCATCAGCTGTTGAGCGGGTATGACGTCACGGAGTTTCTCTCTGGGGCGGCACTTGGAGATCAGCGAGGGAATGCACTGAGCAAAACAACAAAGCGTGATGCCTAGTATGGTTATCCCCACCACTACCTTGAGCACCGTTTGCAGCCACCCCCAGGGAATCCATGACCACATCCAATTCCACAGGGAACTCCACCAAGCCCCCCATGCGGAACCCTCAGTAATACCCTGGACTATGGTGTGGAGGTTCGTGATCTGGCTTTGGATCTTACGGGAGTTGTCAGTAAGATTGAAGCAGCACATTCCATGAAAGGATTCGCAACCCAGGTGGTGCAGCAAGAGGAGGTAGTCGATAGCCGCTCGATTGTCAAGAACGGCCTGGCGAAGTTCTGCCTGTTCCTGATTGAGGAGCGCTATCGCTGTGGAGGTATGGTTAATGGCTTTTGCCAAACCGCAAGCCAAGCGGCCAATCCTCCGTGTGTTGCCGACGGCCAAGCCTGGCACGCCGACAAGGCTGACTGCTAGGGATACATACTCAGCGGGACTCATTACTCTGAAGCTGCTGTCACAAGAGCTGTCTAACTGGGTTGTGCGTGTGTGCCGTATGAGTGGGGAGACATTTGAAGCATTGGAGACATGTGAAACATTAGAAACATTTGTGCTTGGGGCAATCATGTCCTTAGTAGGGAGTAACAGTGTCAAACGACTGATACAACACATTGAGTCCGACAAATTCGCAGGAATATAGTTCCATGTGAACTGGTTGCAGGTGAAAAACCACCCTGAAGGTAGGGTGACATGAGCGTACAGCGAAATGAGGGTTTCTGGTTTATTGCAAGTCCAGTTGCCGCTGCCGGGGTCCAGGCAGCGGCGCCGAGTCGGACCGCCTGAGGTGCAGCCGGTCATACGGGTGCAAGCAGCGTCCGGGCTGACCGCCACTTGAGGGGTATGGAGAGTGGCTGCGTCAGCCGGCAAGGTTGATGCAAGTCGCCGTCCCCCCCAGCGTGCGTATGCTGAGAAGGTGGTAGGAGTGTGTGGGCCAAAGAACGCCTTCAACAACCAGTCGCCATCCTTGGTGCGCGCGTCCAGAGCGTGGCACACGGGGATGAGACAGGTGCTGAGGATAGATGCAGAACCAATGTCCTGCTGTAGACAAAAATCGGACTGGTTGACGAGACCCGCCAACCTTTCCCACAAGTTGTACTGCATTCGTGCAGAAAGATCTTCCCCAGGCGGCAAACCGTCAGCCTGGATCGGAGTAGCCTGAACGCCTCCCCCCAGAAGCAGGGTGAGGGCCAGGATGACGATGATCGCCATGGAGCTGGCATGAATCTGGGCAAAAACTGCTGCTACGAGGTTCTCCGGTGTCGGCTCCTTCTCCCCGCGCTGGAGGGCGTCCTCAGCTTTACTGCAAAGTGCCTTGACCATCCCCCAGGTGATCTTCGGCGCCGCCAGTGGCCGTCTCCTCCGGCGGGTCTTGTCGGCCAGCGTGAGGTCCTCCATCTCCGGGATCGGACTCGGGTCGGCCTGGGTCCACGCCATGTGGTTCCAAGTGAGGCTTGACACACCGAGCTGGAATCCAAACGACACCTGTAGGAGACATAACTGCAGCATACCCTCTTCCCCAGGTTATGAGCGGCACCGGGCCCCTCCAAGAAGGGTCTGGTGGCACTCGGTACCGGACCATAGGTCGCGGGAGAGCTTCCGAACGGCGGAAATGCTTCTCCTGCGGCGTGCAATCCGAAAAAACATTAAGGTGATTGTATGTGAACAATACCTTGTTGAGACACATCTGTGCTTCTCCCTGTGACTTGGGGAGGGCTGGTGGCTCCCCCCTTTCTGTTTGTTTGTCAATATAGGACTGTAGCGTCCGATTGACCCGCTCTACAATCGCTTGCCCTTGCGGATTGTAGGGAATTCCAAATGTGTGCTTGATGTCCCAAGTAGCCATGAAGGCGGCCAACTGCCTGGAACTGTAGGCCGGCGCGTTGTCCGTCTTCACGTGCCGCGGCTTGCCCATCGCCGCAATGCAGGAAAGGAGGTGCTGCTCCACGTGGGTGGCAGCCTCCCCTTTCTGCGCCGTTGCCCAAACGAACTGAGAAAAGGTGTCAATGCAGACGTGCATGTATTGCCATCTGCCGAACTGCGGCACATGCGTGACGTCCATCTGCCATACCTGATTAGCCTCTGTCCCTCGTGGGTTGACCCCCCACGAGGGCCCCCCCGGCGCTCCTGCGCAATGCTGGCAAGAGCGGACTATACCCTGGGCCTGAGAGAGTGGCAGATTGAACTGTCTGGCGAGTGCCTTGGCATTTTGGTGAAAAAACGCATGACTCTGGATTGGAGTAGTGAAAACTCCCAAAACTGAACGTTGCTGAATTTCCCTTGCCGCCGCATCCGCTCTGCTATTGCCCGCGGAAATCGGACCCGGTAGGTCTTGGTGACTTCGGATGTGGGCAATATAGAGCGGCTCTGTGCGGTTCCGCAAATGAAATTGAGCAGTGAGAAACAGACTAAGCAAGTTCTTGTCTATCGCGGGAGTAATGTAAGCTCCCGGTAGACTGTGAAGCAAATTCCTTACATACAGACTGTCAGTAATGATGTTTAAACGTTCCTTGGCGAAGGTGCGCAAGGCAAGGTTCACGGCTGCCAACTCTGCCCGCTGCGCGGACTTCTGTGGAAGAGTTAACAGCGTGCGCCAAGCTTCGCCCTCCTGCCAAGTCAGGACACCATATGTGCGTCCCCCATCGGTGAAAACTGTCTTGGCCCCCTGAAGCGGGACCAGCGAGAGCAATTCGAACAAACTGACTGTTCCTGTCTGAAGTGAGACAAGCCTGGGGTCTTTGGGCAAATGGTATGCTAAGCTTCCAGTGAATCCTTCCAAGGCTATCGGAAGCGAGTCACCTAGCTGCATCAACTGATGGATTTGTTCCTTGGTGAACGGGACTGTGATCTTAGCTAAATCGTGCCCAGAAATGTCCCTTGCTCTCAGCCTGCCGCGGTAGATCACCGCGGAGACCAGTTCTTGGGGCGGAACAATGTTCCGAGAAGAGGTGTTAGGCAAGTATACCCACTCCACAATTTTCGCTCCCTTCTCTGAGTCTACTCCCAGCGCCCCAGTGAACATGGATCCCGACCGTACGATGTACAGATTCAGGATCGGGGCATATGGCCCCGGGGCGATCCTATCCACCCACCTCTGGCTGAGAGCTTGGTTCACCTTCTCGAGCGCCAAGCGCACGTCTCGAGAGATCTTTATCCGGTCTGCCGGCTGCTTGCCTAAGGTTAGCAGCGAGAAGAGCGGTTTTAGAAGATCCGTATCTAAACGAAAATACGGTCTGGCCCAATTGATGTTCCCCAAAACTTGCTGCAATTCTACAAGGGTGACTGAGTCTTGTAAATTTATCTGAGGCAGGACTGGTGCTGCGAAGGAGCGGAGAAGCCGATGGCCCAAGTATGAGAAGGGCTCGGTTCTCTGCACTTTCTCAGGGGCAATAAGTAAGCCTTTGTCCCCCAGGCTGGCCTGGAGGTCAGAAAACATTTCGCTGCCGAGCTGCGGCAACGCTACTAAGATGTCGTCCATGAAGTGACAAACAATTGCTTTAGGGTAAAGGCTTCGGAACTTTGCCAGTGCGCCGTGAACATAAATTTGACACAGGGTGGGCGAGTTGAGCATGCCCTGTGGCAAAAATTTCCACGCGTAACGCTGCGTGGGCTCACCGTGGTTCACGACCGGCACTGTAAAGGCGAACCTTTCCCGGTCCCTGGGGTCTAGGGGGATTGTATAAAAGCAATCCTTGAGATCTACAACTAGGATCTCCCACCCCTCGGGAATCATGTTAGGATTTGGGATGCCGCATTGAAGCGGACCCATCGGCTGAATGCATTTATTGATCTCCCTGAGATTGTGGAGGAGTCGCCACTTCCCCGACTTCTTCTTAATCACAAAAATTGGCGAATTCCAGGGGCTTGTGGACTGTTCTATGTGTCCTGCGTCTAGCTGTTCCTTAACTAGCTGCTTGAGGGCAACTAATTTCTCTCCCACTACCGGCCATTGTTCTACCCATACCGGAGTGTCGGTGAGCCATTTAAGTGGCAACGCCATTACCCGAAGGTAAGCGTAGCACCGTACTGCTGGAGAATGTCTCGCCCCCAAAGGTTGATGTGCACGTCAAGAATGTGCGGCCGAATTACCGCTGTGCCGTCAGCCTTTGGGATTGTGACCTCTACCCACTCTCGGCTCCTGAACGCTTCCTGGACGCCTCCTACCCCCCACACATCGGAGACCGGCTCAATGGCCCACTCTCTTGGCCACTGGCTCCTGCTTATCACTGACACATCCGCTCCGGTATCGAGTAACCCTGAGAACACCCTTTTGTTCAAAAATACCTCGATAACGGGGCGCTGTTTCCACTCAATGTTGGTCTCCACTGTCGCTAAGACCTGGTATCCTTGCACTGCCTCACTCGCGCTCGAACGGTCTGCTGAACCGGACTCTGAGCTGTCCCTGAGCCTTCCCTGGCTGCCTGCTGGCGAGTGACAAGGAACCATGATCAGTTGCGCTAACGTGTCTCCCTTGTGGATTGTTTGGGGCAGGTGCGCCCAAAGCTGGACCTGGAGAATGCCCGAAAAATTGGAGTCAATGACTCCTGGAATTATGAAAATTCCGCGTGCTCCTGCTACACTACGGGGCAAAACTAAACCTATAAAGCCTCTGGGCAGGGGTCCCATGTACTGGGTGTCGACTAGATAGACTGTGCCTGGCAGGTCGCATGTAACGTCCGCCTGGCAAGTCAATTCTAGCCCCGTGCTGCCCTTGGGGCTGGCCTGTGCCCTCGCAGTGCCTGGGATGAGCCTAGAATCTAGTCTCGGTCTGGGGAGTTCTGGATCTGGGTGAAGGAAGCCTCTGTTTGGACTGGGGCCAGAGACGTGCCCGGATTCCGGTTTCCCGAACTCGGACAAAACCTGGCCCAATGGTAGCCTTTCTTGCACTTCAGGCAGAGGGTGTTCGGAGCCTTGGGACGGCCGGACTTTTGTCCGCTTCCCTTGGATCGGCACTCCCTAGCGAAGTGACCGACCTTGCCACAAGTGTGACATGCCCCCTTGTTCTTGCCATTGGATCTTCTTCCCCCCTGCACCGCTGCCGCTAGCAGACCCATCTTATAGGAGTCTGTGCCAACGTCGGAGCATGCTCGAATCATGTCCGTTAGGGTTATGTCGGGGCGATTGCCCAGGGACTGCAAGACTTTACGGCAGTCCAAGTTGGCGTTGTCTTTGGCTAGCTTAATCATGAGCTCTTCCTGGGCGTGCTCATTGTCAATCTGCCTGCTGATTGCTTCTTCCAGGCGATTGATGAAGTCCATGTAGGGCTCTTGGGCTCCCTGCTTAATAGCGGTGTAATTTTTGGCCGTTTTGCCAGACGCTGGGACCTTGAAGTATGCCCTATAGGCAGCCTCGGCTGACATCTCTAGGGTGGCGAGAGGCAAGTTGATTTGAGCGTTGATGGACTCAAAGGCACCTGAACCATACAGCTGGTCAGGGATTACCGCGCCTCCCATCCTGGCAGCCCGAGCTTGTGCCTCTAGGCGGAACTCGCTGTCCCAAATCATGTACTGGCTGGGGGTGAGCATCATCCTCATGACGGCTTTCCAATCATGAGGAATCCACATGGTGGTTTCACACACTTGCTGGAGCGTGCCCCTCGTAAAACGACTTTGGAGCCCTGTCTCTGAAATTGCTTTCCGTAAAGCCATGAGAAGCTTGTACGGGACTGGGGAGTGTACTACCTGCTGTGCGCCCGTGAGCGCGTCCATCTCCAAACGGATGGGACAAATCTGTCGAAGTTCTGCTAGCTGTTCAACTGGCAATTCCCCCTTCTTGAGTTCTATCTCAGCTGTGCGCTGAAGGGCACTCTTCACGACTAGGGAACCTGGGGTTGTCAGAGAAGCGCCAGCGCCTCTCATTCCTTGCGTTCCCTCGGTGACGTCTGCAGCTGTCACCGCGGGAAGGCTCCCTGCGCTACTCTGCTGATACTTGAATGTCGGGTAGAGTGCGGTGGGCGCAGTCGGCTCGACTGGCGCGCCGGATGGCTTCTCTAACGGGGGTTCTTCCGCTTCTACCCGGACTGGCTCGATCTGCTCTAAGAGTCTCCTACATTTCCTCCATGTGCGGACTATCCCTCCTGGAGCTTTCGGGGTTTGCTGAATGCAGTCTCCTATCTGATCCCAGAGCTTCAGGGTTAACGTACCTACTTCTGGGTAAAGTAGGCAGTGTTCCCTGAGGTACGCCAGAAGTCTCGCTAGCTCCCTGCTGTGAAATCGTAACTGAAAAACCCTGGCCAGGATTATGAACTCTTGCTCCCGAGTTCTTTGGCTAGCGGACGGACTTGGTCGAGGAGAACAAGTCCCCATATTACCTGCGATGGTCCTCTGAAGTTTCCTTCTCGGGACGAAGATCGACGCGTCTTTGCAGGCAACAGGTTCGGGCGCCGAGTGTCTGGGGTAGACCTCGGAGCGTGGACCTTCTGCCACGGGCCCTTCTAACGGCCTCTGCGATGTCAGGGGCTCACAGCCTGCCCTGAGCGGAACGCGTTTCCCTCTATGGCAAACCTCGCGAAAGTGAGGAGGAAGCGGTAGGAATGTCTCTCTGGAATGCCTCGCGGCGGGCCGTCCTCTGTCCGGCTGGCTGCCGACCAGAGCGCCGCGCTATCCTCCGGGCTGGCGGGTCGCGGCTCAAGCGCAGAACCGGACCGCGTGGATCGCTACTCACGAGTAGACCTCTCCGGGGTCTCTTACTCACGAGTAAATCACGTCGGGGTCACCAGCTGTAGCGATGTCTGGCCGCTAGGGCGGCGTTAGAGCCCGGAGGAGACTGATCAATGACAACACGAGGCAACAGGAGCGAGATCAGATCAGTACTTTATTGGAAAAAGGCAACATCATTTATAGGGGAAAAAGCGCAACGGTGGCAAGCTGTCACCTGACAGGAAAATTACCTCACCCACGTACATGGGTTAATGGGGAATTCTTCAAAGGGGAGTTTAATCAGCTGGGGCAAACATGGGTTCAGGGACCTCATTGTCTTGGGGATTAGGCAGGGACAAACATGGCTTATTTGCGCCAGGGATTTCCCGAGCCGGGAGATGAACTATGTACTTAATGTTTGACCGGAGTCAGCTATTCTGCTTCCTTGGCCGAGTCGCAGGTCAGGTCACGGTAATTGGGTGAATCAAACCCTATATTTTATTCACCCCCCTTAATTTGGCTGCCCGCAGAGCCCGCGGCTCAAGGAGCGTCCTCCTGAAGCGGCCTCTGCAAGGGCCGTTTCCATGCCCGATGGGCATGGGGAAACCGCACCAGCTGTTGAATTTTGGCTTACCAATGTACCAGAAACTCTTCAGACACAATCAGAATTGGTATAGTGATTGGAATACTGGAGGAAATCCAGAAAATCTTGAATGCTCCAACAAATGTAAGCCAGACCAATTGCATATTCTATCTCAGAGTTGTTGTGAGAATAAAATGTGGAGGAAGAGAGCTGTATATCTTATGTTGACCTCATTGAAGGAAAAGCAAGGTTCAAATGTAAGTCATATTTTTTTAAAAAAATACAATGGACCAAATTCTGTTGCACAGTTGCACAAAAAGTATAACCTTTAGAGGGGAATTGTTTCAAGAGACCTCCATAAACATGTTGTGGTGCATGTGGAGTTCTGTTTTGCTCAAAGTCATCTAGTGAATTCATGACAGAAGTTAGATTTGAAATATGGACTTTTTTGTCCCTGGATCACAAATATTTTTGTGCATATTTCCTCACAAATCAATAAAGCTATGTTCCATGTTGAAGTAATGTTGTTATTGCAACTTAAGTGAGCCTTTAGAAATCTAGCCAACCTAAATGGGACTACAAATCCCATCCTACCTGAAATTGGATTATATGTGGAAGGAGTTGCAATACAGTATAAGATATCTGAGGAAAAGGTTCAAGTGGAAGTTTGCTTTTTAATGCATTTTTAACCATAGAATTTGCCACTTGAAGGAACCAGCAAATATTTCCAATAACTGCACTGATAGCAGGAGTGGAATGACAATAACTGCAATGATAACAGTAACAAATTAGTAATAAGGAATGGGATGACAATAACTGTACTGATAACAGTAACATATTAGTAACAAGGAATGGAATGACAGGGCAACCATGGTCAAAGTGATCTAATACTGTTCCAAAATAATAAGAAATAGATGGATTCTTTTCAAAAACTAAAGTTTCAACCCTGACTGTACCTAATACTGCAGTTAAGCTAAACACACAGCCCTGTTCCTTAGAAGTTGCATCCTACCACTTTCATGTGCATAACATGTCCTTATATGTGAAATGTGACCACAGTGAAATGTGACCAAATGGCAGGCTCCTTTCCACCCCAGCTATCTTCTGGCTGTTGTAAATTGCAGCCCTTTGACTTACATGGCCAAATGAAAATTTTCATTCCCAGTGATCATCATGATCTGAATCTTAAATCTGGAAGATCAACAATATAGGAGCCTCAAATTTATTGTTCTGAATACATAATAGAAAAAAGAGCATATAGTCTAAGAAGTTTGCTTACTCTCTATATAAATCCAGAGTAATTTTTTTCACATGTTCCCTTGCTATTCTTTTCCTCCTAGGTCTTTTTCTTTCTTTTTTTAAGGAAAAAGAGCTACTTGCATGTAGTTGTCTCATGGGAATTACAGCAATGTGTGTCTCGTGGCTATTTCAAAGCTCTAGTGGATGAAGGTAAAATTTTGCCTTCGGTCTAGCTGAAGGCAAAGGTAGGGTGCCAATTTTCCAGGCGAGTCAAAACTATTATTTGCCAAATCTTCTTGTGTAGGATGCTGCATTTCCACTTCCATCCATGCTCTATCTGAATTATAGTTGCTTTTATTTAGCTGTTTGTAGAAAAATCAGACTCATTCTATTCATTTAGAATTGCAAACTTTCCCAGATAGTAAAGAAACCATGACTTGTTGGTATTGAAGCTATAGAAACAGAGAATAATCACCCCAATAAAAATTCTTGTTTTTTTTTTTTGATGTAGCAAAGTACAAAAGTACAGTAATATCTCATACAAAGTCTGCTTCGTACAACATCGCATTTATACAACATTGCCTAATTCCTTGAAAAAAGTTGCCTCATACAAAGTCACCACGACTTTGTATGAGGCATTGGGGTTTTTCCCAAGTTGCATTATGTCTGGGCAGTATAAAAGGCAGGACATATGTGTGCATTGCTCTTGTGGGTTTTGCACAAGGCAAAGAGTGTTTAGGAGTGGTTTTGAGCGCGATTTTGGATTTATTTGAATTTTTTCATCAGAATTTTTAGAAGCATTCCTGGGATTTTTGCAGCATTCTTCAGGTTCTTGGACAATCAGGGTTGTTTGACATGTTTTTGTAATGTTTTTAGCCTTTAGACAATGATTTCTAAAAGTTCTGTCAGTTTCCTGTCTGTTTCCTTGACTTTGCCCTGAAGTCTGTGCAGTTACAGTACAATGTATCTCTATAGAAACAACATTGTACGAGGCATCGCGGCTAGGATTTTGCATGCCCCATACAATGTCCCAATCTGTATAAAGTCCAAACTTGTGGAACCAAGTTTGGACGTTGTATAAGGTATCACTGTACCTTCATTCTGAAGAGTTCAGTGTGTACATTTTTTAACATTTGTAAGTCTGTGAACTCAGAAATAGAGGCAATTTTTGTATTTACAGAAAAGCTACTTTTCTTGACAAAATGTCTATAAATGTTGTGTTATGGCAATGCCTCACACAATCCTTAGGAAAGGAAGGTTAGAGATTGGATACCTAAGATGTCTCCATACATTGATGACATGCTTTTCAATTGGCCCCTGTTGGCAGCCTGAATTTACCATCATGTGTAATCTCATTCCAGACTTCTAACATAAGACTATTCTATGTGAGTTGTAATAAATCTTTGCACCTGCTATAGATGCAAACTACCCTTTTCCTCAGTGAGTATTTGGTATATGCTCTGGAATATACACCAAATAAATTAATATTAGATAAACAGCTGTCTCAGTACAGAAAATGGCATAGAAACACATTCACAATTTATAGTTCTAGTATGTGATTTTAAAAAAACAAATTGAGCAAGCCATGCAAAGAAAGAAACTGCCCTTTTTTTTGCAAACTTATTATAGTCACCCTTGGTCTAAAATAAAATATAATTGCTGTAAATGTTTTTGAGTATCTTGCATTTAGAAAACAGAGGCTTGATGATGAACTGGTGATGGCCTGTTTGCAAATAACACAGTAACACCTTTGAGATAACATTTCTTTCTGTAAAATAAAATTCAAAAAGTTGCGGGATAAACCAGAGAGTGTAGAGTGAAGTCTGGAAAAGATAAATAGCATCAGGACTGTGTTGGGGTGTGTAGCGATATCTGGCCGCTAGGGCGGCGTTAGAGCCCGGAGGAGACTGATCAATGACAACACGAGGCAACAGGAGCGAGATCAGATCAGTACTTTATTGGAAAAAGGCAACATCATTTATAGGGAAAAAAGCGCAACGGTGGCAAGCTGTCACCTGACAGGAAAATTACCTCACTCACGTACACGGGTTAATGGGGAATTCTTCAAAGGGGAGTTTAATCAGCTGGGGCAAACATGGGTTCAGGGACCTCATTGTCTTGGGGATTAGGCAGGGACAAACATGGCTTATTTGCGCCAGGGATTTCCCGAGCTGGGAGATGAACTATGTACTTAATGCTTGACAGAAGTCAGCTATCTGCTTACTTGGCCGAGTCGCAGGTCAGGTCACGGTAATTGGGTGAATCAAACCCTATATTTTATTCACCCCCCTTAATTTGGCTGCCCGCAGAGCCCGCGGCTCAAGGAGCGTCCTCCTGAAGCGGCCTCTGCAAGGGCCGTTTCCATGCCCGATGGGCATGGGGAAACCGCATCTCCCCTTTATTTTCTATTTAAGGACCTGACTGGCGACCTTGCGCAAGAGCGGCATCAGCTGTTGAGCGGGTATGACGTCACGGAGTTTCTCTCTGGGGCGGCACTTGGAGATCAGCGAGGGAATGCACTGAGCAAAACAACAAAGCGTAATGCCTAGTATGGTTATCCCCACCACTACCTTAAGCACCGTTTGCAGCCACCCCCAGGGAATCCATGACCACATCCAATTCCACAGGGAACTCCACCAAGCCCCCCATGCGGAGCCCTCAGTAATACCCTGGACTATGGTGTGGAGGTTCGTGATCTGGCTTTGGATCTTACGGGAGTTGTCAGTAAGATTGAAGCAGCACATTCCATGAAAGGATTCGCAACCCAGGTGGTGCAGCAAGAGGAGGTAGTCGATAGCCGCTCGATTGTCAAGAACAGCCTGGCGAAGTTCTGCCTGTTCCTGATTGAGGAGCGCTATCGCTGTGGAGGTATGGTTAATGGCTTTTGCCAAACCGCAAGCCAAGCGGCCAATCCTCCGTGTGTTGCCGACGGCCAAGCCTGGCACACCGACAAGGCTGACTGCTAGGGATACATACTCAGCGGGACTCATTACTCTGAAGCTGCTGTCACAAGAGCTGTCTAACTGGGTTGTGCGTGTGTGCCGTATGAGTGGGGAGACATTTGAAACATTAGAAACATGGGAAACATTAGAATCATTTGTGCTTGGGGCAATCATGTCCTTAGTGGGGAGTAACAGTGTCAAACGGCTGATACAACACATTGAGTCCGACAAATTCGCAGGAATATAGTTCCATGTGAACTGGTTGCAGGTGAAGAACCACCCTGAAGGTAGGGTGACATGAGCGTACAGCGAGATGAGGGTTTCTGGTTTGTTGCAAGTCCAGTTGCCGCTGCCGGGGTCCAGGCAGCGGCGCCGAGTCGGACCGCCTGAGGTGCAGCCGGTCATACGGGTGCAAGCAGCGTCCGGGCTGACCGCCACTCGAGGGGTATGGAGAGTGGCTGCGTCAGCCGGCAAGGTTGATGCAAGTCGCCGTCCCCCCCAGCGTGCGTATGCTGAGAAGGTGGTAGGAGTGTGTGGGCCAAAGAACGCCTTCAACAACCAGTCGCCATCCTTGGTGCGCGCGTCCAGAGCGTG
This sequence comes from Bradypodion pumilum, assembly GCA_035047305.1. Lineage (NCBI taxonomy): Eukaryota > Metazoa > Chordata > Lepidosauria > Squamata > Chamaeleonidae > Bradypodion > Bradypodion pumilum. The sequence goes on from JAWDJD010000001.1 coordinate 406,194,417, forward strand.
GCACACGGGGATGAGACAGGTGCTGAGGATAGATGCAGAACCAATGTCCTGCCGTAGACAAAAATCGGACTGGTTGACGAGACCCGCCAACCTTTCCCACAAGTTGTACTGCATTTGTGCAGAAAGATCTTCCCCAGGCGGCAAACCGTCAGCCTGGATCGGAGTAGCCTGAACGCCTCCCCCCAAGAGCAGGGTGAGGGCCAGGATGACGATGATCGCCATGGAGTTGGCATGAATCTGGGCAAAAACTGCTGCTACGAGGTTCTCCGGTGTCGGCTCCTTCTCCCCGCGCTGGAGAGCGTCCTCAGCTTTACCGCAAAGCGCCTTGACCATCCCCCAGGTGATCTTCGGCGCCGCCGGTGGCCGTCTCCTCCGGCGGGTCTTGCCGGCCAGCGTGAGGTCCTCCATCTCCGGGATCGGACTCGGGTCGGCCTGGGTCCACGCCATGTGGTTCCAAGTGAGGCTTGACACACCGAGCTGGAATCCAAACGACACCTGTAGGAGACATAACTGCAGCATACCCTCTTCCCCAGGTTATGAGCGGCACCGGGCCCCTCCAAGAAGGGTCTGGTGGCACTCGGTACCGGACCATAGGTCGCGGGAGAGCTTCCGAACGGCGGAAGTGCTTCTCCTGCGGCGTGCAATCCGAAAAAACATTAAGGTGATTGTAAGTGAACAATACCTTGTTGAGACACATCTGTGCTTCTCCCTGTGACTTGGGGAGGGCTGGTGGCTCCCCCCTTTCTGTTTGTTTGTCAATATAGGACTTTAGCGTCCGATTGACCCGCTCTACAATCGCTTGCCCTTGCGGATTGTAGGGAATACCAAATGTGTGCTTGATGTCCCAAGTAGCCATGAAGGCGGCCAACTGCCTGGAACTGTAGGCCGGCGTGTTGTCCGTCTTCACGTGCCGCGGCTTGCCCATCGCCGCAATGCAGGAAAGGAGGTGCTGCTCCACGTGGGTGGCAGCCTCCCCTTTCTGCGCCGTTGCCCAAACGAACTGGGAAAAGGTGTCAATGCAGACGTGCATGTATTGCCATCTGCCGAACTGCGGCACATGCGTGACGTCCATCTGCCATACCTGATTAGCCTCTGTCCCTCGTGGGTTGACCCCCCACGAGGGCCCCCCCGGCGCTCCTGCGCAATGCTGGCAAGAGCGGACTATACCTTGGGCCTGAGAGAGTGGCAGATTGAACTGTCTGGCGAGTGCCTTGGCATTTTGGTGAAAAAAGGCATGGCTCTGGATTGGAGTAGTGAAAACTCCCAAAACTGAACGTTGCTGAATTTCCCTTGCCGCCGCATCCGCTCTGCTATTGCCCGCGGAAATCGGACCCGGTAGGTCTTGGTGACTTCGGATGTGGGCAATATAGAGCGGCTCTGTGCGGTTCCGCAAATGAAATTGAGCAGTGAGAAACAGGCTGAGCAAGTTCTTGTCTATCGCGGGAGTAATGTAAGCTCCCGGTAGACTGTGAAGCAAGTTCCTTACATACAGACTGTCAGTAATGATGTTTAAACGTTCCTTGGCGAAGGTACGCAGGGCGAGGTTCACGGCTGCCAACTCTGCCCGCTGCGCGGACTTCTGTGGAAGAGTTAGCAGCATGCGCCAAGCTTCGCCCTCCTGCCAAGTCAGGACACCATATGTGCGTCCCCCATCGGTAAAAACTGTCTTGGCCCCTTGAAGCGGGACCAGCGAGAGCAATTCGAACAAATTGACTGTTCCTGTCTGAAGTGAGACAAGCCTAGGGTCTTTGGGCAAGTGGTATGCTAAGCTTCCAGTGAATCCTTCCAAAGCTATCGGAAGCGAGTCACCTAGCTGCATCAACTGATGGATTTGTTCCTTGGTGAACGGGACTGTGATCTTAGCTAAGTCGTGCCCAAAAATGTCCCTTGCTCTCAGCCTGCCGCGGTAGATCACCGCGGAGACCAGTTCTTGGGGCGGAACAATGTTCCGAGAAGAGGTGTTAGGCAAGTAGACCCACTCCACAATTTTCCCTCCCTTCTCTGAGTCTACTCCTAGCGCCCCAGTGAACATGGATCCCGACCGTACGATGTACAAATTCAGGATCGGGGCATATGGCCCCGGGGCGATCCTATCCACCCACCTCTGGCTGAGAGCTTGGTTCACCTTCTCGAGCGCCAAGCGCGCGTCTCGAGAGATTTTTATCCGGTCTGCCGGCTGCTTCCCTAAGGTTAGCAGCGAGAAGAGCGGTTTTAGAAGATCCGTATCTAAACGAAAATACGGTCTGGCCCAATTGATGTTCCCCAAAACTTGCTGCAGTTCTACAAGGGTGACTGAGTCTTGTAAATTTATCTGAGGCAGGACTGGTGCTGCGAAGGAGCGGAGAAGCCGATGGCCCAAGTATGAGAAGGGCTCGGTTCTCTGCACTTTCTCAGGGGCAATAAGTAAGCCTTTGTCCCCCAGGCTGGCCTGGAGGTCAGAAAACATTTCGCTGCCGAGCTGCGGCAACGCTACTAAGATGTCGTCCATGAAGTGACAAACAATAGCTTTAGGGTAAAGGCTTCGGAACTTTGCCAGTGCGCCGTGAACATAAATTTGACACAGGGTGGGCGAGTTGCCTGTGGCAAAAATTTCCACGCGTAACGCTGCGTGGGCTCACCGTGGTTCACGACCGGCACTGTAAAGGCGAACCTTTCCCGGTCCCTGGGGTCTAGGGGGATTGTATAAAAGCAATCCTTGAGATCTACAACTAGGATCTCCCACCCCTCGGGAATCATGTTAGGATTTGGGATGCCGCATTGAAGCGGGCCCATCGGCTGAATGCATTTATTGATCTCCCTGAGATCGTGGAGGAGTCGCCACTTCCCCGAAGGTAAGCGTAGCACCGTACTGCTGGAGAATGTCTCGCCCCCAAAGGTTGATGTGCACGTCAAGAATGTGCGGCCGAATTACCGCTGTGCCGTCAGCCTTTGGGATTGTGACCTCTACCCACTCTCGGCTCCTGAACGCTTCCTGGACGCCTCCTACCCCCCACACATCGGAGACCGGCTCAATGGCCCACTCTCTTGGCCACTGGCTCCTGCTTATCACGCTCACATCCGCTCTGGTATCGAGTAACCCTGAGAACACCCTTTTGTTCAAAAATACCTCGATAACGGGGCGCTGTTTCCACTCAATGTTGGTCTCCACTGTCGCTAAGACCTGGTATCCTTGCACTGCCTCACTCGCGCTCGAGCGGTCTGCTGAACCGGACTCTGAGCTGTCCCTGAGCCTTCCCTGGCTGCCTGCTGGCGAGTGACAAGGAACCATGATCAGTTGCGCTAACGTGTCTCCCTTGTGGATGGTTTGGGGCAGGTGCGCCCAAAGCTGGACCTGGAGAATGCCTGAAAAATTCGAGTCAATGACTCCTGGAATTATGAAAATTCCGCGTGCTCCAGCTACACTACGGGGCAAAACTAAACCTATAAAGCCTCTGGGCAGGGGTCCCATGTACTGGGTGTCGACTAGATAGACTGTGCCTGGCAGATCGCATGTAACGTCCGCCTGGCAAGTCAGTTCTAGCCCCGTGCTGCCCCTGGGGCTGGCCTGTGCCCTCGCAGTGCCTGGAATGAGCCTAGAATCTAGTCTCGGTCTGGGGAGTTCTGGATCTGGGTGCAGGAAGCCTCTGTTTGGACTGGGGCCAGAGACGTGCCCGGATTCCGGTTTCCCGAATTCGGACAAAACCTGGCCCAATGGTAGCCTTTCTTGCACTTCGGGCAGAGGGTGTTCGGAGCCTTGGGACGGCCGGACTTTTGTCCGCTTCCCTTGGATCGGCACTCCCTAGCGAAGTGACCGACCTTGCCACAAGTGTGACATGCCCCCTTGTTCTTGCCATTGGATCTTCTTCCCCCCTGCACTGCTGCCGCTAGCAGACCCATCTTGTAAGAGTCTGTGCCAACGTCGGAGCATGCTCGGATCATGTCCGTTAATGTTATGTCAGGGCGATTGCCCAGGGACTGCAAGACTTTACGGCAGTCCAAGTTGGCGTTGTCTTTGGCTAGCTTAATCATGAGCTCTTCCTGGGCGTGCTCATTGTCAATCTGCCTGCTAATTGCTTCTTCCAGGCGATTGATGAAGTCCATGTAGGGCTCTTGGGCTCCCTGCTTAATGGCGGTGTAATTTTTGGCCGTTTTGCCAGACGCTGGGACCTTGAAGTATGCCCTATAGGCAGCCTCGGCTGACATCTCTAGGGTGGCGAGAGGCAAGTTGATTTGAGCGTTGATGGACTCAAAGGCACCTGAACCATACAACTGGTCAGGGATTACCGCGCCTCCCATCCTGGCAGCCCGAGCTTGCGCCTCTAGGCGGAACTCGCTGTCCCAAATCATGTACTGGCTGGGGGTGAGCATCATCCTCATGACGGCTTTCCAATCATGAGGAATCCACATGGTGGTCTCGCACACTTGCTGGAGCGTGCCCCTCGTAAAACGACTTTGGAGCCCTGTCTCTGAAATTGCTTTCCGTAAAGCCATGAGAAGCTTGTACGGGACTGGGGAGTGTACTACCTGCTGTGCGCCCGTGAGCGCGTCCATCTCCAAGCGGATGGGACAAATCTGTCGAAGCTCTGCTAGCTGTTCAACTGGCAATTCCCCCTTCTTGAGTTCTATCTCAGCTGTGCGCTGAAGGGCACTCTTCACGACTAGGGAACCTGGGGTTGTCAGAGAAGCGCCAGCGCCTCTCATTCCTTGCGTTCCCTCGGTGACGTCTGCAGCTGTCACCGCGGGAAGGCTCCCTGCGCTACTCTGCTGATACTTGAATGTCGGGTAGAGTGCGGTGGGCGCAGTCGGCTCGACTGGCATGCCTGATGGCTTCTCTAACGGGGGTTCTTCCGCTTCTACCCGGACTGGCTCGATCTGCTCTAAGAGTCTCCTACATTTCCTCCATGTACGGACTATCCCTCCTGGAGCTTTCGGGGTTTGCTGAATGCAGTCTCCTATCTGATCCCAGAGCTTCAGGGTTAACGTACCTACTTCTGGGTAAAGTAGGCAGTGTTCCCTGAGGTACGCCAGAAGTCTCGCTAGCTCCCTGCTGTGAAGTCGTAACTGAAAAACCCTGGCCAGGATTATGAACTCTTGCTCCCGAGTTCTTTGGCTAGCGGACGGACTTGGTCGAGGAGAACAAGTCCCCATATTACCTGCGATGGTCCTCCGAAGTTTCCTTCTCGGGACGAAGTTCGACGCGTCTTTGCAGGCAACAGGTTCGGGCGACGAGTGTCTGGGGTAGCCCTCGGAGCGTGGACCTTCCGCCACGGGCCCTTCTAACGGCCTCTGCGATGTCAGGGGCTCACAGCCTGCCCTGAGCGGAACGCGTTTCCCTCTATGGCAAACCTCGCGAAAGTGAGGAGGAAGCGGTAGGAATGTCTCTCTGGAATGCCTCGCGGCGGGCCGTTCTCTGTCCGGCTGGCTGCCGACCAGAGCGCCGCGCTATCCTCCGGGCTGGCGGGTCGCGGCTCAAGCGCAGAACCGGACCGCGTGGATCGCTACTCACGAGTAGACCTCTCCGGGGTCTCTTACTCACGAGTAAATCACGTCGGGGTCACCAGCTGTAGCGATATCTGGCCGCTAGGGCGGCGTTAGAGCCCGGAGGAGACTGATCAATGACAACACGAGGCAACAGGAGCGAGATCAGATCAGTACTTTATTGGAAAAAGGCAACATCATTTATAGGGAAAAAAGCGCAACGGTGGCAAGCTGTCACCTGACAGGAAAATTACCTCACTCACGTACACGGGTTAATGGGGAATTCTTCAAAGGGGAGTTTAATCAGCTGGGGCAAACATGGGTTCAGGGACCTCATTGTCTTGGGGATTAGGCAGGGACAAACATGGCTTATTTGCGCCAGGGATTTCCCGAGCTGGGAGATGAACTATGTACTTAATGCTTGACAGAAGTCAGCTATCTGCTTACTTGGCCGAGTCGCAGGTCAGGTCACAGTAATTGGGTGAATCAAACCCTATATTTTATTCACCCCCCTTAATTTGGCTGCCCGCAGAGCCCGCGGCTCAAGGAGCGTCCTCCTGAAGCGGCCTCTGCAAGGGCCGTTTCCATGCCCGATGGGCATGGGGAAACCGCAGGGGTGTTACTGAAGAGCAGATATATTTAGCAGGTACACACTGTGAGCCCCATGCAACACTACCCTGTGAGTTTCTGCTCAGACTTCCTTCTTGTTCATGGGTAAGTATGTGTAGGAGTAAAGCTGTAGGTACCAGTACAGTATGGTGTATACTTAATGTTTTACAGAAATAATTCTTCAAAAATGGTATTGATTGCTATTAACTTTTTGGGCCGTGGGCTGGTCACGTGACTCAGCTGGCCGGTCGTGTGGTGCCTCCTGCTGGAAGCAGAAGTAAAATGTGCCTTGCAAACTGTTTTGCAAAAGGATGAGATAGAGTTTTAGGCTGCCATTTTCTCTGCTTAAACCAGGGGTGCCCAAACTGCAGCCCACGCGCTGTACCCGGCCCCCAATGACAATTCATCCAGCCCACAACACCCTTGCTGCTTCCAGGAGCGGCAAGGGCATCATGGGCCAGATTAATTGGCACTGGGGGCCGGATCCGGCCCATGGGCCGTAATTTGGCACCCCGTCTTAAGTAATATGATTAACTAGACTGTCATTGATCAGTATCTTTTTTCCTACCTGAAGTAAGTTTTTTTCTTTACTCTATAGTATAATCCACAGGACATGCTGGAATAACAATAATAATTGTGTGCCATCAAGTCATTTCTGATTTATGGCAACCTTTTACATGGTTTTCTAGGTAGACAGTACAGAGAGAGAGAGAGAGCTTATAATTATTTAATACTACTATATTTGGGGAAATTAATCAACATTTAGAATAAACCCTCTTCAAATAAATACTAGAAGCCGGCTGCAATTCTTCTAAAAACCAGACCTCCTTTTCCTGTATTAAATGAGTAGAACTGGAGCCACCTCCTGAGAAATTCTCTTTTGCTAATTTTTATCTATTTTGATGCAAATACTGATTTTAATCCCCTTAACTCATCCATCATGCATGACAGATGAGCCAGCTTGTTGTCTGCATTTTTGAAAGATTTCTGTCCAAATTGGACTTTTCACTATTAATTCTTGGCAGAGGAAAAACATGGTTAATGTTCAGTATAAATCAGCACTTTAAAAAAGTAGAATACAAACTCAGCATATAACGTTGTATTTAACTGATTTACTGGCTTGCCATTATATCAAAAATGGTGATCATTTTGTTTCCACAATCAAAAGTGATCAGTCTGTATTTTTGTTTCTTTTTCTTATTTGGCACAAAGAAGTAGAGAAATTGCAGTTTGTGGTTTGCTAGGATTGTGTTTTTGTTTTCTCTGTTTTTGAGAATTCTCTAAATGGACATTATTTTTACATTAATTTCCAGCGGAATAAAATAAAGTTAATATCACATAGCAAAGTGCATAATTGCAAAATAAATGATCAAATGTTGAAATTAAACTGTATAATGCTGTTGTAAATTGCAATTATTATGTTGCTGAAGCTAATAGCACCAAAGGGAAATTTTGAATCCGTAATAGAATCTCAGATGTTTCTAAGTCATTGTTATTCTATCTTTACTCCTAGAGGGAGCCCTTGAAAACTGGACTTACAAAAGCCACAATCCAACAGAGAGATAAAAACATTTCAACTGATGGGTTTAGTAATCTAACACTGTATTGGCAACTGGTAACTGAGAATGGAATTTATGAAATTGTGTATCATAGAAACTTTGTGACTTGGATGGCATGTTGAAAATAAAGATATTGAAGCCAATGGAATTCGGTCACAAAGAGGTTTAATCTATGTCCATGGAGTATTTTCTTTTAAGTAAAATGAAGCAAAGAACAATTCTGCCTGTTGGGATCCGCGGTCAATGTTTGAAACTCGGGGGTGTGATAATCCCCAGTCCTTACTTTCATAAACTGTTTATTTTCATTTGGGGGCTATTTTTATTATGAATATGTAAAAGTAAAAAGATAGATAGATAGATAAATCTTTATTGTCATTGTCCTGCACAGAACAACAAAAGGCTGGGAAGCATATAATTTTCATTTTCATGTTTAACATTCTAAGTATTCTTGTGCTAACAAATGGATTTCCACAAATATCACTATAAGCACGTATATTGAACTATATAAGTATGTTTGTTTTTTCTTGACGTAATAACAAAGTCATGCCTTACAATTTACTTATGTTTGCAGTATTCAGTTCATGAAAGCTGTCATGGTTGAGACAATGATTGTTGCTGCTGTTGTTAAAAAAATTACTGCGAGTAAACCTGTATTCTGTCACTGCAACAAAAGAAATCCAATAGAAGTGAAAATATGACATTAGAAGCGAAACATCATGGCAGAAGGATATTGCTGACTTCAACTGTGCAGGATCAACACCCAATATTTTTTTCCCAGAGATGCTAAATCTCTTGTAGCTGCTAAATTGGATTTGCAGCTGAATGAAGTATCAGCTGCTGTTGGACAAGCCTATAAAAGCAGGATGGCTGGCCTTTTGTAGGCAGGGCTTAAAGGACGATTGATATGTTTTAGCACTTTTAGGATTATTGTGATTAAGAGGAAACTGCTCTGAATGATAGGGGGAAAGGGTGTAAAAATACACAGCCCACAGCTGGTAAGCAGCATGTGTTTACTATGAGGGGAGGTCATGACTAGTTGATCTTACTGGTTGTCAGGTTGATTGACAGATCAGAAGACTTGATCTTATGAAGCCAGGGATTGCCTTAAAAGAATATAATTTGGAAGCCTTGGAAATCCCATTTCTCACAACACATTGCAGATATGATTGGAAGAGGTTTAAGATGCTTTGCCTAATGTAAAAATTAATGTTGCATGATTTCTTAAATGCTTGTCAAAACCAGGCATAGATGATAAAACTATCTTACCTTTTAAAGGTAGGATGGTAATTATGATTCCCCACTCCTCCGGCTTGATAAGACTTATATGTTTAAAGCTAATATTTTAAAAAAGATATTGTTGTATGACAACAATAAACTTTGCTCAGTTTGTAAACTCTAAGATGAGCAGTTTAGGAAGATATATTTTTCAAAATATGGGATTGGTGTGTGGGTGGGGTGGGGTGGGGGAGGGATTCAGTAACAAGCTGCTTTACTATTTTTCCTACTAAACACCTGCCTCCGAAGCCCAAGTCTTGTTTTTTATCTGTATGAATACTCTCCGTTCCCCTCATGTGGAGTAGTAATTCCTTTAGCTGGCTGTTGTTGTTTTTAAAGAGCTGTCTGAATCTTTGGAAATGTACATTTAAATGGTTGAATCTCTAGCATCAATTCTTCCTTCTTTTCTTTTCCTTTTTTTAAAAAGTGGGGCTGTACCTCTTTCAAAATCTGAGTTTAGCATACCACACAGGAAAGAACACAAGCTTGCCAAGTCCTGCTGAGCGTTTTTTCAAGCCTGTGAAAAGAATGAATTATTCAGCAGTAAGCATGCTTACAGCTGGCCATTTGGGAGCTTTGATGTGGGAATCAGGCGGTTGCATGAATGCCCTTATTGTCATGTTATGTGTACACAGTGTGTGAATTATTGAAAATAGTGAGGCCTGAGCCTCATCTGGTAGAGATTACAGTGCAGGCATGCTGGGTGAAGGTCTGTAATTGAAAATCCCCAGATGCTGTTTATTTGGCCTGTGTCACATGACCTTCTGCAGTAAGCTTGTCTGAACAAAACGTTGCCTGCATAGGAAAGCACACTGCCCTGCTCCTTCACCCACCCTCTCCTTCTCCATACCCTTTCTCTAAACTCTGCTGAGAGGAGCGCACTCAGAACTCACTGTGGGGATGACTTAACACCTGCCTGCAATCTTTTTAAAGACTTAGAATAGGTTTTGCTCCTGGGTTTTTAATAACAGGAGTCCTACGTAATGATTGAAACTGTTTAATCGATTGTTGACTTTTGCCTACAAGAGGTTTCTTCTTGCCTAATTTGGATTTAAAATGCTTCACTCCTCTCCTTAAATCCTTCCAGAGGTGTCCACCTCTGAGCAATATAGCTCACGACACTGGAGGTGTTTCATACAGCTCAGTCCTCTTTGGCGAGAAGAAGTCTTGAAAGGCCCCGGGTGTCTAAGGTTACAAACACTGGGTTCAAATGGTCCTTGAGAAATAGCTCTTAGATACCACCCACCCAATTGTCACTGAAATTTGTACAATAGATTAGCTGGACTCTACACAGTTCAAAACTAGATTTTTGAACCAGAGTATTCAAAAATCTAGTTTTGTAGGAAGCTTTTGTACTGCACTGTCTGTGTAAATTTGTTGGTTGCTGGTTGCAACTGTGGACTGTCGCTCTCTTGAATGGAAGCTTGGGCCTTTTTGTGTGTGTGGGAACATGATCATATATGTAATTTACACTGTGTTGATCTATGACTGTAATAAAGGCTTGTATTGTATTGTAGATTTTTGAACATTTTTTTTGCTTTTTTTGCTATCCCAAATAACTTTTATTTTGCTCTACATATAAGAACTGATAGCCTTTGCAAATGTGAAGCTTCACTGTTTTTATACAGTAGAATCTCGGATAACGTCCAAACCCCGTTCCACAAGTTTGGACTTTATCCTAATTTGGACTTTATCTGAATCAAATGGGCGACGCATCGGATAACGTCAAAAAATGGACATTATCCGAGGTTCCTATACCAAATACCTCGGATAATGTCCATTTTTAGCAGTTTTGGACTTTATGTGATGATGCATCACGTGTGCATGAAAACCGTGACTTTGTCTGAATCAGACTTTATCCGAATCTTATCCGAGGTACCACTGTAAATAGAAATGAGGAGATATTTACTAATATGTTTGCATTCAGTAGGGGATAGCCTAAAATTTAATAATGCCCTAAGAATTATTTCTGTTCTACCAACCAAATTTCATATACATAGCAGAATGAAATACAGTATAACAATTGTATTGCATCTGAAAGACAAATGATTGTATTATGATGAAAGTTTTTCACCAATAAAGTGGACTTGAGTTCACAAAAGCATAAACCCTTATAATTTTGTTAGCTCTTAAGGTGTCACAGGGTTTTTACTCTATTGTCTGCAAAGGACTACCACAGCATTCATTAGAGTAGACATCAGTTTCTAGTGTTTTACAACCTGATTTCAATAAATGATGTTTCTTTAAAAACAACAATTTTACTTTGCACTTAACCCCATATTATGTAAACAAAGACAGGTGAGTGTGTGTGTGTGATCTTTACCCGATACAAATGCAGAAGAAGGCCTTTGTCTGAGAGAGAGAGAGATATTAAAACTTTACTAAGAAGCTTTGCTTAAAAAGCATAAAAGAAACAGACATGATGTAATATACCAGGGAGCTGTAAGAAGGAGAGAGGGAATATGAAACATGTTTGAAAACAAAACTTTAAGCTATTGGAAATAAACAAAACAGAGAAACCAAACACAGCCTTCTCCCTACCTTGTGGAAAGAGTTTAGTTCTTCTGAATGGAGGAAAGGAAAGCAGTCACATCTTGAATGCATTCCAGAAGTGGGTCTTCGCGGATGTCACCTCCGACACCCTGTTTGCTTGCACAGCGCAGGTGATCTTAACATAGCCATTATGGTAGGAAATGGAGCATTCATTCTAGACCGGGTACAGACACATGATGGTATTTGTGCCTGACTCCTTTCCTCTCTTAATATTTATACATTATTATAGTACTTGAATATTATAAAAGCTGAGACTGAACCCAGGCACACTCTACTACTAGGTGTGACAGCTTTTTAAGTAAAATAACTTGTATGCAAGAGGTTTCATAGTATCAAAAATATTCCATCCTAGATAATGCCCAAGAGAATGGAGTCCTGTAACAAAATAGGGAAATGACCAGTCTACTGAGAAAGCATGTTTTGGTATCTCTACTGCGAAATTCGAAATACTGTATCATCCGAAGGATCTTTCAGTAACATGACAAATAGTGATACATAACGAGGTTGATGGGGCTGTATCCTATGTTTTCTTTGACCTTTTCTTGGCTGTGTTTCTCCCTATTCTTGGTCCTTAGCTAAAGGTGGCTTGGGGTTTAGTACTGTGTGAACAGAATGGTTGTCGTAATTTTTGGTCTTATTGATGTTATTAATTAAAACATATACTCTTTTTTTAAAAAAAAGTCCACTGTTTTATTTTAATGGGGGACTGTTTTATGTAAAAAGGATAATACATTGCCTCTGACATGGAATAGAGCTTAGGACTACATGTTCTACTCCCTGCATTTCTTTAATCCAAGAAATGAGTAGACTGAGGAGATCACATTTTTATTTGACGTAGGACATCACTATCTCTTGTTTTCTCTTGGAAAGAATGGTTATGAGCTGGATTGGCCATCTATTTCTTCCTATGTAGAATCCTCTGTGTCGTGTATTGACTGTATACTCAAAGTGTGATGTTCACTCTAGTTCCCCTGAGAAATAAATAGTATTTAATGTTTTTAATTCAAGAAAAAACAGGCAAGGAACCATAAGATCCCAAAACCTCCTTACTATGCCACTTATGCAAACAAACTTGAATGAATGATATTCAGGCCTCTGACAACCACTAAAATTGAACCTCTTCTAATTCCAGAACAGGCAGGTTTTAAGCCTTGCAAGAGCTATATAGCTCAGATCTTAAGTCTAACTTGGCATAAACACATAAAATAACTGGAGCAGCATTTGTTGTCCATCAGGCATCAGCTAACCTCTGCCTTAGAAGATCATTGCTTATTTTTCTGAAAGCAACCAGTTGAAACCAAACTCTTTGAAAATACAGGCCTGTGCCTTCCACTTAACAAACCAAAGAGCAGGGAGGAAGCTGCAGGTTCTTTGGAAAGGGAAGATTTTGAAACATTGCCCCAATGCAAAGTATCAACAATGAGGTGAGGCGGCTGGGGTGTATCAACAAGCACAAGAAATCTAACACTCCCAATAGTGTGAAAAATAAAATCAGGAATGTGTCTTTAATAGAAGGAATTATTCACATACTCGTCCTATGATGAGGTCTCTCAGGCAAAGGTTAAGGTGTCACCTTAACCTTTGCCTGAGAGACCTCATCATAGGACGAGTATGTGAATAATTCCTTCTATTAAAGACACATTCCTGATTTTATTTTTCACACTATTGGGAGTGTTAGATTTCTTGTGCCAATGCAAAGTATCAGCACATCATTCGGAACGAGACCTGACCTACAAAAAATACTATCTAAACATCAAACAGAACCTTGCCACCAGAAATAACGTACAGAATATGCTAGTGTCATAAGGTATAAATCAGAGGTTCTCAACCTTTTTAAGCCAGTGGCTGGATCATGCCCCCTCAGATTGTTTGTGGGCCAGACTGGTGTTCCCACCTGCCATCGCCTTGAGCCCCCACCATGCCCCCATGTTGCCGCCAACACTCCCCCCCCAACCAAGTTTGGGATTTTAAAATAAGGGAAATTTTGGGCACACCCCTCTGTGGGTGTGGCCAAATCTGTGGGCATGGCCAAATCTGGCCGTGTGACTTGCTGGACTCTAGTCATGCCTGCCACATGACCATGAAAACGTCTGCAAACACAGACAGCACTGACTCTTTGGCTGTAAATGGAGATGAGTACTGCATCCTAGAGTCAGATACAACTGGCTTTCGAGCAAGGGCAACCTTTACCTTTACCTATTGTTAGATCCAAGGCTGCCTGTCATATGTGACTCTAGGGTTCAGTGCTCATTTCTGTTTATAGCCAAAGAGCCAGTACTGCCTGTTTGTAGATGTTTCTATGGGCATGTGGCAGGCATGACTAGACACCAGAATGTTGTTACCTTTCCCACTAAAGTTGTCTCTATTTATCTACTTGTAATTTCTTGCTTTTGAACTGCTAGGTTGCCAGGAGCTGGGACAGAGATGGGATCTCAAACCGTCATGTCGGCCTTCCAGCTAACAAGGCAAGCTACTATACCACTGAGCTGCAGTGGCTCAAGTGGCTAAGGTGCTGATTGGAAGGTGGAAGGTCAGCAGCTCGATACCCGAGTACTGCAGGACAGAGTGAGCTTCTGCTTCTGTCCCAGCTCCTGCCAACCTAGCAGTTCAAATGCAAGAAATTTTAGGGAAACAAATAGGGTATCTGGATTAGTCCAAGCCCCTTCCCCTCATCTTCCTGTTTGTTTAAGCTTGAGTCCCACCAACCTAGTGGGGCCTCCACCCCACCACACAGAAGTGGCTCATCTTCTTCTGCCTCTTTCCTCCCATCTAGGGCCTTATTTCTCACCCTCAGGCATCTCTTTCCCTAGGATCTACCTTATGTTTATCAGACCACCACCTCATGATGTCATTATTTGTGCTTTCACTGTTATTTTTGCAATTCTGAAGACATGTTACCTGTATTATATTAAAATTTGTCTGTTTGAGTGATGATTAATCTATACAAAATGCATTCAAACCATGTCTCCCATTCCACTTTATATAATTGCAAGTAGATAAATAGGGAACACTTTGGTGGGAAGGTAAACAGCATTCGGTGTGCTCCTGTAATCATGCCTGCCACATAACCATGGAAATGTCTACAGAAGCAGACAGCGCTGGCACTTCGGCTTTGAAACAAAGATGAGCACTGAACCCTAGAGTCAGATATGACTGGCTTTCAAGCAAGGTAAAGGTATCCCTTGCTTGAAAGCCAGTCATATCCGACTCTAAGGCTCAGTGGTCATCTCTTTTTAACCTGGTCCGGACCCTGGCCCCTCACCCACAACACATACACAAACACACACACTATCACTCTCCATAACCACACCCACACAAAGGCGAGTCTCTCTCTCTCTCTCTCTCTCTCTCTCTCTCTCTCTCTCACACACACACACACACACACACACACAGACTTACCCAGAAGGGGCAAGCACCGGGGCATCCATGCTGGCCCTCCGTGGCCCAGGGCCAGCCATGTCGGGCAGCTCTTTTCTTCTTCCTTTCCCCCCTCCCCTCACATGGGCCCACAGAGGAGTCAAAGGAATGGAAGCAGAGAGATGAAGGCCCCACCCCAAACCACTTTCTCTCTCCCCTTCCACAAGCAAAAAGCCACAGCGGCCTCTGATGGCAGGAAAAAACTGCAGCTTTGGGATTTTTTTTTAAAACGTGATATTATGGGAAAATTAATAAAACGGGGGCGGGGCGGGAAGAGAAGTAATAATACAGGGTTTTCCCGTCCAATAAGGGATACTTGACAGGTCTGCTCCCAACACCACCAGTCCAGCCTGCAAACACTCCCTCTATGCCAACACCATCACTTCCCTGCTGCTACCAACACTTCCCTCATGCCACCAGTCCAGTCCACCAACACTCCCTCCCACAACATCGCCAATGCAGGCCAGATGGAATGGTGCCACGGGCTGGATTTGGCCCACAGGCTATAGGTTGAGAACCCTTGGTATAAATAGATACATGTCAAACATATAGATGTAGCTATTAATGAATCATGCAGGATGATTACTGCTGTTTGAATACTCCACCCCGCTGATAAAGTCTATTATTTGGCTGGCATTGCCCCTCCAGAAGAAGAGATGTACTAGCAAATAACGAACAAAATAAGGTAATACAGCAGCAAAACATGTCTACTTCATAGACACCAACCCCCTAGATCAGTGATCAACAACTTTCTAGGACATGGGGGCTGCATTAGAGTGCCCAATGCCTAAAAAGGGCCACATTTTAATCAAAATGTAATATACTTATTAACCCACTGATTTAGATGAAAATTAAATATTTAGAAGTGAACAAACAGGTTGTAGAGCTGCATAGAAAGAGATTAGGACTACAGATTGGGGATCCCTGCCCTAGATGATGACTAAAACTGAATACAAGTTTTTGTACCCCTCTCAAGCTTAACATATTAAACCACAAAACGCTAGGCAAAAACTATGGATGAATAGCAAAGAGTGTCTCATATCAGGACAAAATTCTTGCTGGACCATCTGGAAACCACTTAATAGACTTTGAAGTGAAGAAGATAAAATAATAATAAAAAATGGGGCTGCTTGGATATAGAACAAATTTTCTTTGAATGTGGAGAGATTCTATCAATGCAGCATTTATGTGCATGCAGTCTATGCCCTGCCACGCATACAGAGTAAGATCTAATAAATGTTCAAAAAAAAACCACTATTGAAGTAGCCTGCTTCTGGTTAAAAAATAATATAATTTTGGAACTGTCTGATATGATCAGAGAAAGAAAGTTCAGAGGAGTGATGGGGGGAAATGCAACTTTGTTTTCAGTTGTATTCATTGCTTAAATAAATAAGTAAATGAATAAATTCAGTGAGGGATTTACCCAGAAAACATACCAGATACATGTTTTATTGTTCTTTTTTTAAAAAAACTGCATGTTGTTCTTGCAGATACTGTTTTACATTTATATCATGCCATTTTAAAACTTGCAAGAGTTTTCATTGTAAGTTTGTATTTGTTTCAGGTAGGAATGAACTGATAGCCAGATATATCAAACTTAGAACAGGAAAGACACGGACCAGGAAGCAGGTAAGCAATTTTCTAGGATAAGATATGCATGTCTCTGAATGACAGAATGTGGCAAGTTTGGGCTTCAGTGGTTGCCTTTGCTTCAGCATTGGTGGGATCCTGCATTGCCTTTCCTCGCATCTGCTTTCAAAATCTATCTATCTATCTATCTCTATATATATATATATAGAGAGAGAGATTTTGCGCTCCGGTGTAGTCATGCCTGCCACATGACTACGGAAACGTCTGCAGAAGCAGACAGCACTGGCTCTTCGGCTTTGAAACAGATGAGCACTGAACCCTAGAGTCGAATACAACTGGCTTTCGAGCAAGGAAAACCTTTACCTTAACCTTTCTGTCATTCATCACTTCAGTGACACAGTTTCCTAATTACACTGTACTTTTGCAGTTGTAAGCTACTGTACGTACTTGAAAAAGAGCCTGGAAATATTAGCCAGTTAATTTCAAACTAAGTGAATTACTAAATTCCCGAGATGAACTCACTGAGTATAGTTGTATTTTCTTAAACGTCTGCCTTGTTTCCAGATCATTGATCTGACCTCAAAAGTGTTTAAAGTTATATAAGTTTCTCTTAACCTACTGTTGGGGTGGGCAGCAATGGTACGTTCAGAAGGTAATTTTGTTGATTTAAAAGTCCCAGTGGCCCTAGCTAGCCAATGGATTATGTATTATGAAAACTCTAGGAGCAAATAATATGAACAGCCACAGCTGCTAACTCTTGGTCTATCCTTTAATAACCTTTTCTTTTGGTTATGGTGCATAGATCTTCCTGTGAAAAGACCCCAGTAATATCTGGGGATCGAACATGGTAACATGGATACAGCAGAATTTGGAATTTTTACTTATTTGGATTATAAATCTCAGAACTGGCAATTCTTGGCTGGTAGACAATGGAAAGTGTACCCAAAATCACCTCTTAAATCCTGAGATCCAGCTGTGACATAGTGAGGCAATTACTAAGAAGTCTCAAGACATAGTATTACATTAAGCAGATAATAGAATTTATTTATTTTTTAAAAAACTAAAACTTATTTGACGTTTAAGAACAGAAATAATCTTGTGCTTCAAAATTTGCAACCAAAAAAAAAAAAAAGGAGGGAGAGGGAGGGAGGGTAATAAAATGACATATTTTTTTACATGCCATTGCAAGGTTTTAGATCAGGCACAGACCCGACTTAATTCTCCAGGCTCCTTTGTTCAAGGAGTTTGAAAGAGGGAATGTTTCATGATGTGTCTAGATAAAGTAGCAAGAAGAAGCAGGGCATCCTTCACACACCATAATTAGCAAAGCTGCAAATGGTTTTTCTTCTTCCAGATAATGTAGTTCCACTGAGAAATACTTACTTATATCTCCTGTGTTCTTTCTGGAAATGAAAGCATCTCCTGCCACATTTGGCAGAAGGGCTTTTCTAACTGGTAAAATGGAGAGCTAAAGTACCAACTAATAATAGAAGAGTAGGTTAATGTGTTAGAGAGCTTCATTCTTCTGTTAATAGAGGATGGTCAAATGACTACCAGAGTGAGGTAAGAATTCTTCCCCCCCCCCCCTACTTACCTGATTCAGCCATTGGCATTGTTGTGTAATCACTTCATGCCTGTAGAAATTAGCAGATTTACTTCCCATATCATATCTTGACAGCACAGGGAACCAAGACAAACCACACATTTGCACTGAAAACATTATTTTATTTTATTTTATTTATACCCTGCCCATCTAGGAGATTTTCCTACTCTGGGCGGCTAACAGCACAAACTCTCACATTAAAAACATTTTTTCCCTACAATGTCAGCCAGAAGCCATTATACCAGCACAACTGCCCTTCTGCTGGCTAATCTCATATCTGCAGATGGAAGTGGATCTATGGTACAACTGCTGCACTGTCTGAGATCAGCTAGCGAAAGACCCAGGAAGAGGGCAGAGAGGAGGTTGGTGTAGGAAAGGAACTGAGTTATCCTAGATCCCTTCAGCCAAAAATTGTAGTCATAAGGCCAGAGCATAATTAGGTCAGGTTCAGGGGAGTCCTAAACCATTTCCAGTATTCTTAGCCTAGAAGGCATTGGGATTCAACACTCTCAGCTGACCTTGTGTCAGCTCAGCATGCGGTCAATGATCTTGGATATTAAGACCAGTGGTGGGCATCAAAAAAAAATTCTTCCACACTGTGGGCATGGCCATGTGACTGGGTAGGCATGGCCTGTTGGCCATGTGACTGCTCTTCGCTATAGAGCTATGAAAATAGAATCCTCTTCTATTTTCATCACTCTATACCGAACCTCTGAAGCCATTTACCTCTTGTCCAAGAGTGGCTGGGGATGCGCTTTGGGGTGAAACGGAGCCCAGGAAAAACCTTGTACAAAGGGGGAAATGGAGCCAGCCCCCTCCAAAGCCTTTTCGAGGAGGAGGTGGTGGGTGGGGCAGAGAATTGGGTCAGGCCAGCCATTTTTACTACCAGTACGCACATACTGGTCCGATCCGTCTCATGTCCATCACTGGTTAAGACTGTGTCTTTAACACAGGGGTGCCAAAACCTTTTGGGCTGTGGGCTGGTCATGTGGTTCAGGAGTCTGATTACTATGGCCCAGGTGCCGGATCCAGCCCCAACACCAGTTCATCCAGCCCATGAATCCCTCGTCGCTCCCAGGAGCAGAAGTAAATGTGCCCGTATGGGTGTGTTTTACTTACACTTCCAGGAGCGATGAGAGTTTCATGGGCTGGATGAATTGGCATTGAGGGCCAGATTCAAGCCCCGGGCCATAGTTTGGGCACCTCTGCTTTAACACATGTGAAGATGTAGCCGGCAGCCATTGTGGCTGACCTTGGGCATGTGCTCTTTTGCATTTCAAATCAGCTTTGTATTTACACAGAGATCCTCTGACCTCTATGATATGTTTTATAGTTTTCACTCAGCTTTGATGACTATACCGGTGGTTTTCAATTGTTGATACAGAAAGCTTACTTTTCCCAACATAGACACGGCTATGTTTGTTGAGCACTCTTTTCTATTTGTCATTCATAATAAATTTTAAGAACATAAATGAAATAATATTGAAGGTAAACAAAAACAGAAATAATTCTGCTGATAGTGTAAAAGCAGAGGAATGATCAGTTTGAATGGCTTAGCCACTGTAAAGCAAACAGAATTAATATTAATATAATTAATATTAACACAGTTTAGTTTTATGAAAGCCCTGTGTCAAACCTAGATTATGTTTCTGTTCTATTAGAGTGTGTGGCACTTACAACCAAATGAATAAAGATGTCCCAGCTTCTTGGGATCACTAGAGAACTGTGATAGAATGGAATTTTATTCCATATTTGCTCAAAGGATTTCTTCTACTTAGAACTCAACTCATCTCTTACAATCCTATTTTGAAAGGTGGCGACTTTCACTTATGTTTCAGACCCCACTGCTCATATATAACAGTCATGCATTGAACATTTTTATGTCTAAAGGATGATGGCACTATATGCACAAACATGCTGTCCCTGTTCTGCAGCTTTGGGAAAGTGCCAATTCAGACAAAAACAACAACCAGAGAATTAGACAGATGTTCAGTTATGGTTTACATTCAGCCATTTATGATCTTCCCCCTTCATAAAGTTTTTTTTTTTGCAGTAGAAATTAAATTGCAATTAATTTTAAAACTGAGACTCAAGGGTCAGCTAAGAATTCGGCAACTATCCCAACACCAAATGCAAAGCTTGAATTATGCTTGTGGCCACAGTTAATTAAGCTGCTGACTGTAACTAATTTGGAAATTCTTTGCTTACATAGCTGGAATAGCACAGTTTTATTTAATTTTTTTGGTAACTACAAATAATTGAATTTTTGACATGAAGATTTGTACTAAACCAGACTTTTGCATACAGATGTACTTTTCACATTTATTGCTTCATGTAGGTACTGTTACCACAACATTTGTGAAAAATGGCAACATTTTAAGAAGGTAGAGAGGAGATATTGATGATGTTTTCACAAGCCCCATCATAAATTTGAAATAGAGTGACATGAGGCTTAGAACTCAAATTCAGTATAAAAAGCTCTTATTCCATCTCATTGGCTAAAATTTGTTGCTTAGCGTAGTAAATTGCAGCAGAATAGGCCCACTGAATAGGTGATGATTTGATGAGTCAACTCCTGTGTAAGTTCCATTGCTCTAGTTGTGACTTACTACACTAAAGTAAGTTGCAACCAGATTAGGTCCATCGAAATCAATGCAATTTATAAAGGAGTTTCAGTGGATCTACCTTAATGTGATTTACTGTGCTAAGCAACAGGATTTTAACTAGTGACATGTGCCACAAATTAACATCTCTTACTCATAGTGTCTTCCCATCCCTGGCCATGGAACAGTGTCAGAATTATTCCATTTATTTTGCACTTGTTTCAGACATCACATCAATGACGGTTAAGGAAGCTTACCCACTGTGACATCTGCTAGCCGTGATTTAGAATTGTGTATGCCTCTTGACAAGCTATAGTTCCAACTGTTGCTTTGTGCACAAAGTCTGTGTAGAGGGATGAGCAGCTAGAAAATTAAATTTGACAAACACCTGTGAACTCAGTTGGCTTATACATTTGGATGCACAAGTCCTCATTTGGGCTGGTATAATGCCTGAATTCAGACAAATTCTGAAATTCAAGAACGCAGAGGCTAGGTTTTCTTATTAGGAGTCTGGGAAGTTGGTTTATGCTAAGCCTTTGGTCCACCTAGCTTAATTTTGCCAATTTACTGATTGTCACTGGCTCTTCATTGTTTCAGACTAGAGTCCTTCCTGGAGCCAAACTGGAAATCTTTTTTTCATGCAAAGTCTGTACTTGCTCACTGAACTGTGGCCTGCTCCAAGAGGAGATTAAACCAGGAGTTCTAACTGAAGTGAAGAAATAATTGAGATTCTTCTAGGAATTGTGACTGAAATATTTCACATTGGAAACTAATTTTTGTGATGTTTATTGTTCTGTCTCAGTTCTCCATATTCAACTAGTAACTGCTAGTATATATTGATGTTTTAGAAAAGTGCCAGTACTTATATTTTGTTTAAGCAAAAGCATTTTAAGACAAGCTACTGCAGTGCCGTGTTGAGCTTTCTGTTCTTACAAGGACAGCACTTAAGGAGAAATAATCGTACACAGAATCCAACAACTCCTCAAATTCATTCTCTCTTGCACAAACACCCATATGTTCCCCTCTGATTTAAGGTGTGTGTGCTCCCCTCACACTAAATTCAGCAAAAAATTGTTTATTTAGAGATTCTGAGTATATCCATCAAAATGTTCCTGAAGAGACATTGGATTAGAGAGACTGAAAAAAATATTTCTATACCTATAAAGAAGGGATGTGGTCGTGCGTGTGTGGAATGCGTGTCCACACACATGAAGCCTATCCTGTAATGCACCGTTCAGACTTACCTTACTTTCCGGACATCATCGCCACAAGGGTCTGGGAGCCGAGAGTGGGGCCAACGCCCCATGAACGTGGAAAAGCAAAAAACTACGAATCCTAGCATCCTCTGCGCTGCGACACACCACAGCCAATCAGGCAGGATGGCCCGAGCATGAAGGAGGCAGGACATCTGGCTCCTACCCTGACGGATTCCTGCCTCTCACCCTGCCATTTCCCCTCCGCCGTTTCGAGGGCTGTCTTTGAAACAGCAGAGGGAGAATGGCAAGGGCAAGAGGCAGGAATCCATCAGGGTAAGCTCATCCCCTGACGGATTCCTCCATCTCCCCCTGCAATTTCCCCTCCGCTGTTTCGAAGACAGCTCTCGAAACAGCAGAGGGGAAAATGCAAAGGTGCCAGGCAGGGATCCGCCAGGGTAGGCTCCTCCCCTGATGGATTTCTGCCTCTCGCCCTGCCATTTCCCCTCCGCTGTTTCGAGGGCTGTCTTCAAAACAGCGGAGGGAGAATGGCAAGGGTGAGAAGCAGGAATCCGTCAGGGGAGGAGCCTATCCTGGCTGATCCCTGCCTCTCGCCCTTGCCGTGTCTTTGGCCGTCCCCTTCTTCCTTTGCCACCCCCCCAAAAAAAACCCCCCCACCTCAACACCAAAACCACATCAATACCTGCCCGGCAAGGCCAGGCAATCAGCTAGTATGTAATAAAAGAGAGATGTAAGTCCATGGGTCCAGTATAGAAATCTGCACCCCTAGACCAAGCCTTGGCCATCTGCGCCTGTCACTTTCAGGGTCTGGAATGCCATGGGGGGCCCTGCGCCCCACAAAAGGCAAAAAACAAAAAACTACGCACCCCAGCAGCCACTGCAGCAAGCCACGGTCAATCATGGAGGCCAGGCCGAGAGCGGGGGAGGCAGGGCGATGGCTGCGCGCTCAGCAAACCAATGGCCATTTTATGTTACCATTTTAGTGGTAACATAAAATATCAGAGCAATGAATAGATGCGGCATCCATTGAAGACAGACTCAGGAAGCCTTCTCATGTGCACATGCAAAGCCTAATCTTCATTTACTTGGAAATGATAGATAGGTGGAGAGTTCTGTAGAAGTTATTACACTTGATGAGTTTCTAAAACTTGAGATGTGAATTTGTGATTAGTGCTCTTGCATTCTGATCATTCCTACTTTTTGTCATTAACAAAAAAGGATTCCTCAGTTTGATTAGACTTCACAGTAACACTGGAAGAATTTCTTCTATCACTAGTCAGCTGATCTTCTTGCATATATCCATTATAATATAGTATGTGAGACCCCTTTCAGGTGTATTCCAATCTTCATGAATTGTGGAAGACTGAAGTAAATCTGCAGTCAGAAACAGTGAAGGATGCACTGATCTTGGATTGATCATAGCTTAAAGTATCTCACAAGTTTAATCTATGTGTTTGTCACTGTGATATTCTTGGTAGTGAGGCAGAATACAGTAGAATTTGTGATTAGTGCAAGAGCACTAATCACAAATTCACATCTCAAGTTTTAGAAACTCATCAAGTGTAATAACTTTATGGTGCCTAATTATTTGATTGTGCCCTGTTTTTGGAATAATGCTTTTCTCTTGTGTGTCTTTGACATGTTGTGAAATCATGGCACAAATTGGTCCTCATGCTCATATTGCATCCATATCCCTGTGATATTTCTCTGTAATAATGGGTGCAGTATTTATCTATTTATCTTTTGATTTAAAATATTTATGTGCATTGTTCATGTTTCATCTGAAATGTGGCATCACTGTATTATTTGCAGTAGAATGTAAAGCTACTGCAGGGATGCAAAAAAATAAAATTAAAATAAATCACAACTTCTTTCCAAATGAGTTTATTCTTAATGTTTATATTTTGTTGCTGCTCTCTACCCACCTCTGAAAAAAGAGATGGATGTTCATCATTAGAAAGCCTTTTACTATGAAAATGTGAACCCTATGGTCAAAAGGATTTTAAGAAAGGAGTGCATAATGCGTATTTAACTCCACAAAACATCCTGGTTTTTCTTGGCAATCAAAAAAGCAATTTGAAACTTTTTCTTAGTGAAGTCACTGCAGTGATGATCAGTGTTTGGTAAATGTGCTAAAAGCAAAGTGAATGGCTGGGAATATGGGCATATAACAACAGTGCTTGCTGAAGATGCAAATAATGTACCCTAAAGAAACTTTTTATTTATGTTTTTCCAAACAGCCATTTGATTTTTGTGTGTGTTTTCTTTTGTGTTTTTCTTTCCTCTTTTTTTTCTTCTTTCTCTTATAACTCTGAACAATGTAGGTGTCTAGTCACATACAGGTCTTAGCAAGGAAGAAAGTTCGAGAAATTCAAGCCGCCATTAAGGTAGGTTTGGCTTGCCCAGTTGTAGGGGGCTTTTCATCTCCATGGTTACAGGCTTTTCCTTTGTTTCCCTCCCTCCCCTTACCCTGCAGGTGTCTAGTCACATTCAGGTTCTTGCAAGAAGGAAATCTCGTGATTTTCATTCCAAGCTGAAGGTATGCGCTTTTCTGCTTTTGGGCTTCTGGTTGCTATGCATTTCACTTCCTGTTTTCCCTGGTGATTGGCGAATGCCTGGTGCTGTGATTCTTGTAACCTAGTTTCCTTGCATGTAGTAGCTGTTTACATGTCTTTGTGTTTAATCTCTCTCCTCTCTGGCTTCTGCACTAGCATCTATATTAAATTGTTTTTAACACCCTTTAAAATATTACTTGCTGTGTGCCTGCATACTCTGTAGAAAAATGTTTTTAAAACACACGCACGAGCTTAGAGTTTGTATTAAAACAAAAACACAGCTATTAAATAAGCAGTGAATTTGGTGTGTATAGAAACACACAGCTTCAGTAGGAAAATTGAAGTATAGGTGACCCCATTTTTCTCGTAGCCTAGTTTTTCGAAACAATTCTGGTGGTACTTAAAAGTTATTTTTGGACAATCATTTGATTACCACTCAGTCTCCAGACAATTTTATTCCTGTCTGTGATTTCTAGTATTTTTTCTTCTTAATAAATTACTCTCAACCCAATGCCATCATTAAAATATTTACTATGGGATTGATCCAAAGGAAATCCTTTCAGTATATACATTGGTTGCTCTTACGCTGAAACCTGTGGGATTTAACAGCTGCTACATTTTGACTGAGTTGCGCCCTTTAGTGACAATCCCAGATCTACATGTTGGGAAGCCCTCTTGATTGACTTCAATTGACTTACATTCGAGAAAGACACTCTCTTCTGTTTGGATTAACTTTACCTTGATCAATTGTTAATTAATATGCCCAAGAGAAAATAGTGCATTCTATTTATTAAATTTAATGGGGAAAATGGTGCCATTTTGTCCTTTTCTCATTTTGGTGACAAACAAGAAAAAAAAGGAAATGCTTCATTTTACAAATTTAATCATGCCAATTTTACATGAAAAAAATATTTCCGGTTTTTTAACTATAGACATAGAAAATTATAGGAAAGGTGTAGGACAGGGGTACCCAAACTTTTCAGGCCGTGGGCCAGTCACGTGGTTCTGGGGGCTGGTCACTACGGCCTTGTCGCTCCCAGAAGCGGAAGTAAAACGTGTTTTACTTCCGCTTCTTTTTTCCCCCGCTTCTAGGAGTGACAAGGGCTACACGGGCTGGATGAATTGCATCGGGGGCCAGATTCAGCCCCCAGGCTGCAGTTTGGGCACCCCTCGTATAGGATGTTAATTTTTAGTGCAAGAAATCATCTAAAACCCTGCTAATTCTTTCTTTTTGCTACAACTTAAAAAGAGAAGGGGAGGAAATAAATACATTGGGTCCCCCACCCAAATGCAAAACCAAAACCTTTCTTTAAAATAATCTGTCAGAATGCGATCACATTACCTTAAGCGGTAAACACTCTGGAGGACATTTGCCACAACCCAGGAACTACCTTAGGTAAATAATAACAAGCTGGCTTTGTAACTGTCCTGTTTGTTAGGAGCTTTTGGTTTCCAGTATACTGGTGGGCAGCATGCTGGCAAGCTTGTATGGCTGTTGGTGGCTGGCTTTTGAGTTGTACTGGCTGAGCAGCTGGGGGTGGTGAAAGAGAGCTAAAATGTGTAACTTTTAATGTATTGCTTTTTAACCCTGAGTGCAACACTACAGAAGGCTGTAGCATTTTGGACTAAAACTATCAAACCTAAATAGCTAAAATGACATCATTTTAGCTCCTGTTCAGAAAATTAAGCAGCATACTGACACCATGTGCATGCCTAAATTAATACTGGGCACCTGCAGTCTCCCTTGTGAAAACAGATTTAGTAATTTGTTAACACAGACTACCTGCTTATGTTTCGATCCCATAACCTGTCCTGGAGAGGTCCCAAGACCTCTATAATGTTGCAGTTCTACAGTGTATGAAATCCATGAGAATATTTGTTACCCAGACCTGAAATCTTAAAAATATAACACTTTAAAAATTATGCATATTTCTTTTTGGTGCACTTCAAGATGACAAAAAATTTCTGCAGAGAAAGGCAGCAAAATAAACCCTAGTGATGCCCATATCCCCTTTCTTGGTGGCCTTTCTCTATCTCTCTCTCTTTACCTGAGATTGAATTGTACTTTCTCTGGTGAAAGTACTGGTTTTATAACATTTCCTAAATCAATTAGCTAACACATCTTTTGAAAAACATTTTCTACCTCTCCCACAATTTCAGTGTATGTATCAGTGCAAAAGGACAGCCTGTACAAATAAGAAATGCTTAGTAACAAGCCACCAGTGAATGTTAATCGCTGATTCTTGCTTGTAAATCTTACTTTGAAAATTACCCTCAATTCGATGAAAAAACAACTGTCCCAGGAGCCATTTTTTAAAAGCAAGGAGAAAGAATAAATATAAGGAATAAACATTGTATACTAGGAGAATGGTTCCATCTATGCAAATTATATCCTTGGGTACGAAGTAGAGAAAAATGTTCTCCTTGAGAAGAAAGGACCAGATGAGATAATACTCCTCCTAGGATTGGGTGGTGTACATAAGAATTGTGTATTCTCAAAGTAAAATGGGAATATTTAATCTCCTTGCAGAGGAGAAAAACCTGTTTTTGAAGATTCGGCCACATAGAAACAGAAATATCCTGACCTCAAATAAATGTGGGATCACCTGTATGTTGTCAGTACCTTGCATGCCCAGGTGCAGAGAACAGGAGGTGCATATAGGAGCGTGAGGCCTGTCACCAAATTCAATACAGGTACAAACACATTGAGATTTGGTGTTGCTTTTCTTGGAGCCTCACACCTTGCATAGGAAGAAGAGACTTAGAAGTACCTTGCACTTAGCTTTTCCTGGAGCTGATGTTTGCTAGGAGGCAGTTGGCCTTATTCTCCAAAACAAAAGTATCTCTAATAGGTTATATTTGCCAAGATGCATTCAGAGTTATTTACTGTATAACACAGGGATTCTCAGTTTATGGCCCGTGGGCTGGATCCGGCCCGTGGCACCATTCCATCCAGACCGCACCCTCACTCCTGCCGTCATTGCCACCGCTGTCCTTTTCCCCTCCACCTGGATTGTCGTGTCCCTAACACAAGAAGGCTTACAACATCTGCCCTACTACAGATCAATGTTAGGGACATGCCAAGCCAGGCAGAGGGGGAAAGGATTATGGTGGTGGAAACGGAAGTGGCAGATGCACATGGCCAGCCGCATCCTTCCCGCTTGCCACTCTGGCTGAATGTGGGCAAGGACAGACAGGACACCTCCTTCACCCATGGCAGGCCGGTAAGCAGAGAAGCGTCATCATAGGTGGGAGTGTTTGCGGGCTGGACTGGTGGTGTGTGACTGTGTGTGTGGGTGTTGGTGGCGGCAGTGGCAGTAGGGGTGGGAGTGGCAGCAGCAGGATCATTCCCCTTCTCAACTGTTGCAGCCAAAGGGGGGACACCAGTCCAGCCCACCAACAATCTGAGGGGGCGTGATATGGCTCCCAGCTTAAAAAGGTTGAGAACCCCTGGTATAACACCATAGCAAAAAGGTAAATATGTGGGCTTTCTGTTAAGTGACAAAGGATCAGTCTCCATAACCAATCATTTTCTGTTGGTAACTTTCTTTGCAAGAATACCATCCTTTCTCTATGAAAATACCAATTATTTCAAGAATTGTCTAGTTCCCGTGTCTAATCATGGGTTTTCAAGCAGCCTCATTCAGTTCAGATAACAGTTTAATGAATAAGTTGATTCTCTCAATTAACAGGTCCCTCTTTCTTCACACACTGTATTTCCTGCGTCACTGTTCTCGCTTTCTTTTCTTGTTGCAAATTGTAGTTATTTTCTTTACATGCATGAGTGCAGAATATCCTGAAACAACAGAAAGTGTATATTCCTCAGCATTTGGATAAGATACTGAAAACAACATGTTCTGTACTCTAGACCCCCCCTCACCAACTTGGTACCCTGTGGGGGTGGATTCTCAAACTCCATGATTCCTTGCAAGTCAGGTGATTTTTTAAGGCAGTTGCCATACTTCTTAATGCAGAGGTGCCAAAACCTTTTGGGCTGTGGGCCAGTCACGTAGTTCCTCCAACCGGAAGCAGAAGTAAAACATGCCTTGTAACCTGTTCTATAACAGGATGAGATAGATTTTTAGGCTGCCATTTTCACTGCTTAAACCAGGGATGCCCAAACTATGGCCCTGGGCCGGATACGGCCCCCGACACCAATTACTTCCGCTTCCAGGAGCGGCAAGGGTGGTGCAAGCCAGATGAATTGGTGTCGGGAGCCAGATCCTGCCCCCCAATCAACACAGCTCATTCTTCAGAACGTTTGGTTTGGATCATATTTAAAAAAGAACTGAATGGGCAGCATGATGCTGACTTTTTTTTCTTACTGAAATGAATAAAGAACTATAAAAATAATTCTTTGTGATTATAAATCTGTTCAAAGGCGTGACTGCTGTCCACCAGGTGAAAAATATATTATTAAATTGAAAGCTAAGTCTACACATGAGCAGATTGTTATTTGGTTTATATTACATAAGACAATTAGAAGCTAGGCACCTGTTTATCTGGACATCTGAACATCAGCAATATTGCCAATTCTGATTCATGAGTATTTAACCAGACTTAGGTTTGCATTACATAATTCTTGTGGTGGTGGTCAGTGATATCAAATGCACTAGCCCAGCTTCTGATGTCTACACAATCAGCAGATAATAGGAACAGGAGAAAGAAAAAGCACAGATTTTAGTTTAAGGTTTTAAAATCTTGAGGACCCTTGGGAGAAATGGCCTAGGGACAACATGCTGGCCATGGGTTACAGCTTGCTCACCCCTGCTTTACTAGGGGAAAACCCCTCTGAAATATCCAGAATATGTATGAAGATCTTTGTGTGTTCAGACTTGAATCTAAGGTAGTTCCCAGAAGTGATTGAACCTTCTCAAACATTACTGGCCTTCTAATGGTTGGCACAGTAATAATTGTTACTTCTTATCACTCAATTATTAAATGTTACAGTTCCTCCCTTTGCATTGGTGTAGCATTACATTATGCCCTCCCAAACTGTGGGCCAGTTTCATGTTTCAGGAGAAACAAAGGGGAATATTCCTACCAATACATAATGTAACCATCTGTACAGATAGTGAGTCTGTACGGTAATTTTATTTTAGAAGTAAACAAATTTATAACTTTGCTTTCTAGTTTTCGTTAGTGTGTGATTTTAATACTGAAGGAAACAGTAAAATAAAAAGTCTACAACACACACACACACACACACACACACACCTTTAAAATCCATTAGCATAAATTCCATGCTACTTGGTGTAGTAAGGAAATGCTGTTGACAGTTAGGATGCTAAAGATAGCTTTATAAAGCTTTGTGGGGGTTTTAAGACAAAAAAGTTAAATAAATGAACAGTGATAAAAGCCTTCAGAAATTCCCTTTGATGTGAATGGAGTCTTCTGCATTTTGAAATACAATGAGATGCATTAATTGCTCCTCATTAGGCAGCAAGTTGGGACAGCTTTCAATGTGCATTCTCTTTATAGCATTAGCTATTGCCTGGCTGAAATAGCCAGCTTTTGTATTTACCGCTGCCTTCTCTAATAATAAGCAAATTGGAGATCATGGCTACAATTATTCAACTGTCTTTTGTCCTGAACAATTGTGTGCCTCCATGGTTTGTTTATCTTTTTTTAAGTTACAGCAAATCATTTCAAAGGTTATTCAAATCAATATAAGATGTGAGGAGAAATAAGATTTGTGAAATTACTTATTAGGAAACTATTTTATCTTAGTATTCCAGGTTTTACTCTAAAATCAATTTAAAAGCAAATTGCTGTTCCTTCACTTTCACATCTTTTTTCAAAGTTATGCTTTGTTAGATTTCTTTGTTGGATTTAATGAAAATATATAATAAGACTTCAGGATATACAGCTGTTGTCTTCTTCTTTAATTGTACTAGGAACATATTTTCAGCAGTTATATTGAATACCACTTTTATCTCCCTGGGATACAAAATCATTTTCATTAGTGTATGTTTGGCTGATTGAATTGCTTCACAGAGAATGCTGGTTTTTGAACAGATTGTGGCCAGAAGTCTCTGATTGTCTTGCCATGTAAAATTTCAACAGGTTTTCTCTCAGGTTTTTTTAAAAAATGAAATGACTTGTTCTGGTTGTCTTCCTCTCCTTTGTAAATTACTTAAAACAGGGATTCTCAACTTGTGCCCCATGGGCCAGATGTGGCCCGTGGCACCATTTCATGTGGCCCCCACTGCATCCACCACACCCAGAAGTGCCTTCTGGTGGAGGAAGGGCAAAATGGCCATCTGGCCCCCGAAGCTGTCTGAGGGAGTGTGATCTGGCCCCCGCCTTAAAAAGGTTAAGAACTCCTGACTTAAATTAATGGATACCAGTCAAAATCTTGTACTCTAATTTGTTAAAAGACAAATTTATTTTTATGTCAATTTTAAACAGATCTAATAAATCTTTCAAAGGCTTGCAGCAGAGGTAGCTAAACTACGCCCATGGGCTAGATCCGGCCCATGCCGGTGTTGGCCTTAAAAGAAAATTAGGAAAATTCATGGGGAGGTGGTCCTGTCAGGACTACTAACCGTGAGAGGCTAAATGAACCTCCTTTAACGCTATACTTAAAATACCAGAAGCTGAGGACACAATAGTGCCTCTTGCCTTCAGACTTGCTTAGTGATTTCTTAAAAGCATTTAATTTACCACAACTTAAAATGAAAAGCATTTGTCTAAGCCCAACCTCTTCCAAATATCATTATTTATTTATTTGATTGATTTATATTCCTTTCTCCATCTATCCATTCTTCTCCTGGTGACCATAAGGGGATATGTGTAACTTTACTCTGCTATGGTTTATCCTCTCAGTAGCCCTGTGAAGTAGGTTAAAAGCAGAGAGTCACTGATCATAAGTCGCTCAAGCTGAATTTTACTGATCCCAAGTCACTCAGCTGAATTTCACAGCTCTGCAGATATTACATTTTTTCCCCTCACACAAGCTTTTTCTCTTAAAATAGGCATCTTTTCCATCTCTCCATAACACTTGAAAAAAGAAAAGTCTTCCTGGGACAGGAGAATTTGGATGAAACTTAAATGTATTTATTTATTATTTATGTATTTATTAGTTCAAATTTATATTGCCACCCACTCGCCAAAGCGACTCAGGGTGGCTTACAAACAATTCAATACATTACAATGGCCATCAAGCATGTTCTCTGAGTCCCAGGCTTAGTAGGAATAGAGCCATTATATTCCTGCTATTTCATAATTTCCTTTGGCTCCATTTAAGTTATTTCATGTTTACTGCAGCATAACCCACAGTAGAAACATGCATTCATTTCCTTAAGAAGTCAATGTATTGAGCACTTGTGTTCATTAAAGATCCCAGTGCACTCGGAGGTGGAGAATACGGGTGTTAAATCATGTATCTTGGCCAAATTCCAGGTTAGGTAATTACTACTAATCTGCCTGACTAAATTCCCCATCCAGTTTTAATTGGATGTAGTCTTCTTCACTAGCTGCTCAAACTGTCATGAAGCATTTTAATATGTGATTAATCGTTTTTTATGAGTTGCTACAGAAATAGTTGCATATGAATGGAAAGAAGTAAAGCCTCCTTTTGACTGTGTAAAATTGATAGGATTATGAGTATTTTGTAATCTCACCTA